>CM038226.1:21893060-22572614 GCA_021442155.1 Cymbidium sinense
CTAAAAATGAGTTCAACAGTCTATAATATGAAACTTGGTTGCAGTCTTCCAATTATTTATCTCCAAAGGTAATCCTATGGAACTTTAAGCCCTCTCACCTTGTTCATTGAATCCTCTTAACATCATCCTTTGTTTTGAAAGTTTGAAGATGTCGATCTTCAAGTAGGCAAGGGTTCTTAGACTCACAATATTTACCGATGCACCTGGATCAACCAATACTCTAGATAATCTGAATCCACCCATGCCGATTGTCCTGTAAAGGGGACAATTATGCTCGATTGTCCCTTGTTGACCTCATTTTTAGAATGAGCTCTCAACACCTCCATATTAGACATAGGACCCCTCTTAGACATTAAGAGTTCCTTATCTTAAGACACATCTAGTGATTAGGTGGACATTCAACCTAGTCTTAGAGACTTAGAAGAGGTAGCCATAGGAATAGGTCATGCCTTAGGGGTGTTAGGAAAACTTGCCTACCCTTAGCTTGAACCATCCCTCACCTTCCTTCCATCAAGACAAACTCCAAATCAATTTTATTTGATTTTCTCCAAACTCAAATCAACTCCATATGATTGAAATCCATGAATGAAAATTCCTAAGTCCAAATCTTTCATAAGTCCTTAATCTTCCTCTTAAGGACTTAGCCAAAATCATGATCAAAACCAAATCAAATCCTTGAGATTTTCTCATAATTCATTTATATTCCAATTTATATTTAAATATATAAATGAAATATAAATTCAATCAAACTAAACTCAAAGTTCAAAATCCATGAAATTTTTTCTAAGTCCTTTAAGTTTTTCCTTAAGGACATAACCTAAATCATGATCAAACCAATTCAAACTCATGAGATTTTCTCATTCATTTATATTTTCATTTATATTCACATATATAAATGAAATATAAATTCAAACCAATCAAATCAAATCTTCAAATTAAATTCCAAATCTTTAAGTTTTCCTTCATGGACTTAGCCTAAATCATGATTAAAACATTTCAAATTCATGGGATATTCTCATAACTCATTTATATTCTGATTTATATTCATATATATAAATGAAATATAAATATAAATCAATCAAACCAAGTTCAAAAATTCAAACTTCAAACTCCAAAAATTTCTTAAGTCCTTAATTCTCTTAAGGACTTAGCCTAAATCATGATCAAATCACTTCAAATCCTTGAAATTTTGATAACTCATTTATATTCTACATATATAAATGAAATATAAATAAAATCAATCAAAATAAATTCAAAAATCAAACTCAAATCCACTTAAAATCCAACCTAAGCTTTTCAAGTCAAAATCTTGAACTTAGCCAAATCAACTTCAAATCAAGCCAAACCCTTGATTTTTTTCTTCATGATTCAATCAACCCTACAATCATGAATCCATATATACATACAAACTTCAATCACCAAATCAAAATCAATTCAAAAAAATCCCAAATTCATTCATATTCTTCCTTTGAATATGAAATTGTCAAATGAATCAAAACCCATTTGACTTCAAACTTGCAAATGGATTTATATTTCAATCATAAGTCCATATACAAGTTCAATCAAACTCAAAGCTTGTTTGCCATTTGACCCACTTAGGCTCACTTGACCCAAAGTGACCTAAAGTACCTTATGAGCCAAATTCTAATCCTAAAATTGGATTGAATCAAACTCACCTATGCCTCTCATCATGATCAACAATCATCATGGATGATCAATCAATCAAATTGGTCAAACCAAGTCAAACCTAAGGGTTGACCAAGTCAACCTAGCAAAATGAAACCTAACATAGCCAAAAATCCACCATAGGCCAAATTGATTGAAATCATTGAAGTTCATTCATGACCTATGTTTGAACTTGAAGTCAACATTTGAGCCTAACCTCCCAATTGGCCACTTGACCCAAGTTGACCCAACTTGACCTAAAAAGTCAAAATGTGTCAAAACTTGATCTAAAATAAATTGATTGAAACCAATGGGTCAAGTTCATTCCAAATCACTTGAACTTGACCAAAGCCTCAATTGGCCAACTAGACCCAACCAAGCCCAATTGACCTTAGACCCAACATGACCTAAAAGGGTCATGTTGGAGAATTCAAACTTAACCAAAATTGATTGGAAACAAAGATACCAATCCACCATATGACTAACCAAACCTAAACCTACCCATGACCTAGCTCAAATAGGTCAAATGGGTCAAATTGGTCAACTTGACCCATTTGACCTAAATGAAGTCATATGAGCCAAATTCAAAACTAAACCAAATTGAATCAAACCAAAGCTACCAAAATATTTCAAATGGTCATATGAACTTGACCCAACCCTTGGTTTGACCCACTTTGACCAATTGGTCAACTTGACCCAAGTTGACCATTTTGACCTAAATGGGTCAACATGAGCCAAACTTATCAAATGAATTCCAAATCTCATGAAACTTGGCCAAACCTAGTTTCTCCATACCCAACATATCCAAAAAAATTAGCAAAATGACCATTCTACTAGGCCATCAATTTGGCCTAATCCATGGGTAATTTGGTCATACCCTCTTCATATCAACTTCCCTTCCTAATAGCTCAAGGACCTAATGAATAGTGGTGCACCCAACCTAATGGGTTTGGGTTTGCCCAATTGGCCCTAAGGCCAAACCCGACCCCATAGGTCAAATTGGCTAATTCAAAATCCTCCTTCCACCCAATTTGAAGCACATGGGAGGTTACCAATCCACTCAAGACCTCAAACCAACCATGTGCAAAGATCTAACAGCCTAAACAACCTCCATATGGTCAATTGGATAAAAATGGATGGTCACCATCCTGATCAGGGGGAGATACTCCTCTAATTCAATTGAAATCATCCACACATTGGATTGAGCACTAGAGAGTTAGAAACAGCATTCTCCTAAGAGGATTTAAATCTTGCATTCTCATTTTCTTCAAGAAAATAGGGGAGCTCATCTCAATTCCCAACTCCTCACTACTCAATTCCTTTACACACTCTCGGGATCAAGTCGAAAGTCAAGCATTCTCTCAAGTTCCCAAAGCAAGGAGGAAGTGAATTGGATCAAAGCTGCAAAGGGGAGCAAGTGGTGTTGGTCTATAGAGAGATCTACTCAACCCCAAGGCCTGAAACTTTCAATAGGACTTCATCTCCACTAGACGAAGCTACCTGATCGAGCTCGAGTGCCTGTGATTACCTCTGGTGAGGTATGGAATTTTTTGACCCCTTAGCTTAGGAGGTGTTGGTCCTTTGTGAAAGAAATGTTCATGGCATGTAAAATCCACCATTGGATAGGTTTGTAATTGTGCTTAGATGGTGTGGGTACAATCTCATTCCAACCGAAGCTAATCAGCTCAATCTTCCTAGATCATGGACTGTCTCTGATTCTGGAAGAACTGTGATCGGCCATCCATCCATGTATTTTGGATGGACGGTCGAGATTAATTCCACATTTTAGAAATAATTTATCCCTTTAGAATCAGTGATCTCTCGATCCTCGATCAAACGTAGGATCAAACCGCATCCGCACACCTACGTGATGTTTAAGTAAGTAACTCACCGACAGATGTCACGGCCATGTC
Source organism: Cymbidium sinense (assembly GCA_021442155.1). Lineage (NCBI taxonomy): Eukaryota > Viridiplantae > Streptophyta > Magnoliopsida > Asparagales > Orchidaceae > Cymbidium > Cymbidium sinense. The sequence continues at coordinate 21,896,639 of CM038226.1, forward strand.
ACGCTTTGAGTCAGGGATTAGTTAGGGATTTAATTAATTTTAATTAATCTCTAAACTTTAAAAATTCATATCTCCCTCAATAAAATTCAGAAAAATATGAGGTAAATTTTTATGGAAAGATAATTCAATCTAGAATTTTTAAAAATGATTTCAATGGATTTTAAATTATACTTTTATTTGATTTTGGGTTTGGAAATATTTTGCTAATTACCTTAATTAAATCGATTAATCCCAAACTTCTTGGGTATGTTTTGGGATGACACCTCCCTAATTTTCTTGGGATTTATTGGCTTAATTGGAATTGCAAATGTGTTTCTAATTACTCCTTAATTAAGGATAATTATTAGTGTTTTAATCCTTCATTGAGTTGATTAAGGAGATCCAAGTGAATAGAGGCTTAGAATAATTTTGGGGTATTTCTCAAGCTATTCCCTAAACCCCTTTTCTTTCTTAATCCTCCTTAATTAAGGGTTAATTCATTAATTCCCTTAATTAATTTCTAAAAATTCTAAAACTTCAGAACTTAATTAATCTACTTTGGGTAGATGCTTAGGTGTTAAGAGCCTAAGTTCAATTAAGGAAATCAAAACCCAATTCATATGTGTGAAGGGTGTTTTGAAATTACTTAAGTTAAACCCTTAGCTTAATTAACCATTAATCATGAGCCAAATTGCATTAGGCCCTTTTCTTCCTAGGTGCATTGCAAATTTTAAATTCTTGTGAGTTTTATGTCATCATTAGCTCATAATTACTTTGGTTAACTATGCTAAGGTGGTGTAAGGGTTAATTAACTTGCTTAATTCATACCTTAACCTAATTAATATATAAAATGAATCTAATCATCTAAAAATTAAAAAAAAAAAATATCAAACACATGTGGAATGGGTTAGAACAAAACTAAACTATTTTCAAAATTAAATCAAATTCAAAACTACAAAATCATTAAATAAACTTTGATTTATTTTAAGCCTTCTTATTTTATAAGAATGTATTTAGGATTTAGTTAAAGTGAATGTGTTTACATGCTTTCATTGCTTTGATTCTTTCCCCCAATATGTTAAATTTGTATGACATATGCTTTCATGCATCCATATTTTTCAAAATTAAATTTAAAATGAAATTGTTACTTTATGTCAAATTTGCATGTGTTGGCTAAAGTAATAATATATGTATTATCATTACTAAATTCAAATTATTTTCAAAACATATAATCAATTATCAAAACTGAAAGTGTGCTACTTATATTTTAATTATAAGCTTGCATGTGAGAGAATATAAGATGTGCTTAGTATAGGTTTCCTTCTCTTATTTTATATTTTGAATAGATTTGGTAAGATGGTTCATTTGAAAAGAACCCAACACTTACCTAATTCCTATTCATTCCTATGCTATCACTTAAGAAGGTTACCTATGCTTGCATACATAAATTGCATAAACAAAATGAATCAACTAATACAACTTTTGCATTCTTTTCCATTCATTTCTTTTGTACACTGTTTGTATTTAAGAAAGTGGTATATTAGTCTAGACAACCCCGAGATTGAGGCTAAGTAGCCCTAAGTAGGTCTTGTACCTTACACCTCTAACAATAATGGTACTCACTTATGCCTTTCTTTCTTACTTTCATGTGTATGTGAAAATTGGATAAGAAACCTTTCTACTTAATGAAAATCATGCATCTTAAACTTCCAAATTTCCTTAAATGAATTACTTAGCATGCATCATAAAGTGTGTTAAATATTCTCATTTATTTGTATAGATATGCTTAGGATCATTCATATGCATGCATGTTATACATGTTGGGAAAGAAATGAAGTGATGTATGTTATGTAAATTTGTTCATTTTATTTAATCTTAAAATGCCTTTCTTTTGAATATTGTTTAGAGTTCATCTAAACTTAGGATTAATTAAAAGATTTAATCAAAACATTCACAAAAAAACTAAAATGTGAATCTACTTTAGAAATTACTTAGTTAGGGAAGGAAAGAGAAGTTCTCTCTTTTTTTTCCCTCTAACTTAGTAATTAATTGTAGGATTCACTTGAACCTAATCAAAACATGAAATAAAATCAATCAAATAATAAAAAACTTAAATGAAACCTCTAAGTTGAACATCTTAGAAATTAGCTAACTTAGTCATACCACACAAACCTAAAAGCACACACATTAGCTAAGTCACCACTCTTTTTAGGTTAGGTTAGTGCATGGTTTGATATTTGTTTTATTTTGTGATATATGATGATGATGTATGCTCATAGAATGAATGGTAGGATCTTAGTCTAACCATTATTTTCTGTGGGATTGTGCTTAAGGGTGCTATCATAAATAAAATATAAATGCTTTTGCTTGGTGCTTATACCTCAAGCATAATCCAATAGGTGTGGACTTAGTCACCCATGTGTGATAAGTCCAATATACATGTGGGATTTATGTGGTTTATTTTAGCTAATCTTTATTTTGCAAGTGTCAGTTAGATTTCCATTATTTTCTTTTTCATGTAAATTTATGCAATTAGGATTTTGGAATGACTATTATGGGGATTAGGATGAGCATTGGTCATAAGATCCTATCTTATGCACCATGTGAAGCCTTGGAGAATCCACCTTCCAACCATCTGAAAGAAAGAACCAAAGAAGAAAGAAGAACAGAAGAAGAAAGAAGAAAAGAAGAATGGAGAAATGAAGCTTGAAGACCCCCATAACAACGAATTCTTTACTTAATTCTAATTTAATTCATTTGTAATCCAAGTTGTATAAGGGTAGAGCTCGGCTACCCAATTTGTTTTTTGGTTTGTATGATGGTGCCCAGCCACACTCGACCTCTTATTCTTTTGCGATTAGCTTTATAAATTGATTGATGATTTGTTTAGCTTTTGCATTAAGTGGCATCTTTTCATAGTTTCTTTCTTGCTTTATGTATGGCCTGGATGTGGATTAGGCTCTTTAGGAAAAATAAATCTTTACCAACTTAACAACTCAAAACTAAAAAATAAAGAACTCATAACCTCACCTAAAGCAGTTTAAAATCAAGATAAAAGAATTAGCAACCCTTAGTGGATGAGTATTTCTTTTATAATATCATGCACAAATGCATCTTATTTCACTCTTGATTGAGGGCTTCCACCTTGCCGAGAAACTTGGCTTGACCTTTGAGAGCCATGGTGGAAACACACTCCTCCTTTCACGATTTTGGCCAATAACTTTATTTCTCATGCATTAGCATATGAATCCTTATCCCGAGTCAAAATAATTGTCCAAAATAAAATAAAATAAAATTTGAATTGCATTAGATTTAGGTCAAGCATTACACATGATCTAGTCTCTTTAGAGTGAGTTTAGGATCTCTTTCTAAATAAATAATAGCCTATATCTTGCATAAAAGCATATGACTTGCCTACATGTATTTAAAATCATAGAGGAGTTAGTTGAGGCCACCCTGTGTGGTTGTAAGTCCAAGTAGTGTGATTTTGTCCTCTCTATGGAGGCAAACCAAATACCCATTTTGCCTTAGATTTAGGTGCCCCTCACCAAAGCTCCCTAGATTTAGGTTCTGAGGTTCTCCCTGGGCCATAAGCATAATTCCTCACCTCTTAGGCATTTCTTAATCTTGTGTTATGAATCATAAGTCCTAAATTTCTAATGAAAAATGCAACTCAAACAAATTAAATCAATTTCAAAAAAATGTAAAGCCCAACTATAGATAGTTTGAGATGCTAGGTTTCTAGCATCATCTCCTACTTATCTTCCATTTTGGCTTGATAATAACTCCCTCTTGATCAATCCCATTTGATCTTCAAAAAATGAACTAATCGATTGATAGTCCTTCCTATTGAAATCAAAGACAATCATTTACCTTAATCGAGTATTTCAAAGGGATCCCATTCCTTAGGATGTAATTATGGGCTTGCCCCATAGGGAACTTAATGAACCCATTTAAAATAAACCCGCTTTACTTTCCATGTAAAGTAGGGAAGAATCTGGTACATATGCACATCATCCTTAGAGTCCTTATTGAGGTGATTGGGTCCATTAAAGGGTAGTGACTTCTATCTCCGAGATAGTACATACTATTCCTTGATGACATACCATCACCAATAAGCACATGATCTATGTGGCATCCTAAAAAGATGAATTTTTATATTCTTGCCTCTTTTCACCACAAATTGAAGGCGACATATATAGAAATTTTTCTCCACAAATTTTCTAAGACTCTGGGATGGTTCCTCTCCATCTTTGGTAAATGATCTCAAGTATCGATAGTGGGTTTGTACTTTGGTATGAATCCAGACTATCTTTTTTTTGGCACTTAGCTTATTTCATTCTTAAGTTGAGTTAGCCAACATCTTTAGGTTTTAGGACCTCACCATTGGTCTTAAAACCCCGCTGTTCTCTCCAATGGGTAAAATAAAAGATCTAAATAAAAGAAAAATAAAAGACTTCCTCCTTATCATTTTATGATAAGGAAAGGTTCATTCTAAAATAATAAAGATAAATAAATTTTCCATAAGAACTTTGTTTTTCAAAAGCCTTTTCAAAAATGCACTTAATAAAATATTTTCAATAAAAAATTTATCACATTTAACATCATAATTACATGTAGAATTTTCAAAATAAACTAACAATTTTCCAAAAGCACAAATGAACATCTTCTTCAATTCATTTTGATGAAGATTTCATTTCAAAATAAATGAACAATCATCTTTCAAAATCATAAAAAAATAATAACAATTTTTTCAAAAAATAAAAATGAATATCTTCTTCTTCAATTCACTTTGATGAAGATTTCATCAAAATAAAATCAAAAAATAAAAAATTAATTTTCAAAAACACATGAACCTTTCCATTCAATACACTCATATTGAATGAAGTTTCATTTTCAAATAAAATTAAATTTTTCAAAAGCACATATGAACATCTTCATTTAATATACCAAATTTATTAAATGAAGATTTCATCTAAAAAATATCATTTGAAATCCCACAAATACATCTCATATGATTAAGTTGGAATTCTTCAAAAAAGCAATAATCACACAAAAAAAATTTCACATTTCAAAAATAAGATTGATCCATTCTACATACCCAAATTTGTTGAATGGAAGTCTCAAATTAAAACTTAAACAATCATAAAAACATTTGGAACTTCATATACTCAAATTTTTATGAAGTTTCCAAATCCAAAATCCAAAATTTCAAACACATTTTGGAACTTCATTTAGCATACAAAATTTGTTAAGTCTCCAAAATCAAAAATAATTTTTAACATTAAATATACATTTTTCAATTTCAAAATCATTAAAAATTTCAAAAATACATTTAAATTCAAAAAATTTAAAGTTTCCAAATCAAAATTTTTCAAACACATTTGGAACTTCATTTAACATACTCAAATTTGCTAAGTGAAGTCTCCAAATCAAAATCAAAAATTTTTCAAACATATTTGGAACTTCATTTAGCATACCAAATTTGCTAAGTGAAGTCTCCAAATCCAAAATGAAAAAAATTTTCAAACACATTTGGAACTTCATTTAGCATACTCAAATTTGCTAAGTGAAGTCTCCAAATCCAAAATCAAAAATTTTCAAACATATTTTTGGAACTTCATTTAGCATACTCAAATTTGCTAAGTGAAGTCTCCAAATCCAAAATAAAAATTTTAAACACATTTTGGAACTTCATTTAGCATACCAAATTTGTTAAGTGAAGTCTCCAAATCAAAATCAAAATTTTCAATTGAACTTCATTACTTTAATGAACAAATTCAAATTTTTTTAAATTTAACTATTAAAAGTTTAAAAAAAACAACTTTCAAACCCTTGGAACTTCATTCTTAGCATACCAAATTTAAGGAGAAGTTTCCATTTTCAAAACCAAACTAAATCAAGAATTTTGAACACATCTTTTAGAATTTCATTTAGCATACTCAAATTTGCTAAGGGAAATTTCTATTTCACAAACTAAGTGGGACTTCATCTTTAGCATACCATATTTGCTAAAGTAAAGTCTCCACTTTCAAACAAATCAAAATGAAACACTTAGATTTTTAGCATACCTAAATTTGCTAAGGATCCTACCTTTCAAAAATCAAAACATCAAAACAAAAATGAAACACTTAGGATTTTCTTAGCATACTTAAATTTGCTAAGAATCCTATTTTCAAAAATCAAACAAGACACTTGGGTTCTCCACTTAGCATACCTAAATTTGCTAAGTGAGAATTCCAAATTTTCCAAAATCAAATAACAAATTCAACAAAAAGGAAACAATTATTTTCAAACACTTCACTTAGCATACTCAAATTTGCTAAGTGAAATTCCAAAATCGTCAAACATAAACAAAATCAATTGACCCTTACTTTAGCATACCCAAATTTGTTAAAGGAAAGGGTCCTCAAATCAAAAATTCAAATTCAAACAAACATTAACCTATGGAAGCATCCTTATCAAAATATTTGAATCCATCTTTCAACATACCTAAATTTGTTGAAGTTGGTTTCATATTCAAATTCCTCTTCAATCAAATTTCAAATCCATTTGAACCCCACTTAACACTTCCAAGTTGTTGGATGTGGGTTCAAATTTTCAATTCAAATTCAAAATCTAAAGATAGAAATCATACAAACTCATTTCATTCTTACAGTACATAAGACAATGTTAATTCAATTTCGCCTTCTACAATTTAAATGGCGATTCATAGAAGTTTTTTCACTTTCCTCATGGTATGGATTTGGCTGACCAAGCCAACTTCCCTACCATACACATATGATCCACTTTGGTAGGGGATTCGAGGGAGTGAGGATTACTTGTGAGGGCACTCCCTCACTACATTCAAGAGACCACCTGACCGTGTAGTCATCCTGATTGATTTACCCTCAACATCTCTTGCTAAAGAGGAAAGTAGTGGCGTCCACTTTTAGTTGTGATAAGACTAGTAGTACCAGCAGCAAGCCCCTTTCAAGCTCATGGTTTCTCAACCTGCACCCCTCTCATCTCTGCACCCTCAAGGGTAAGGCTCCTGTCTTAGGGTTTGCCTCCCCACTTTTGAGTATGGGTCAACTCTCATTCCTCCCATCCTACCAGGACATAGCATAGGAACAAAAGCTACATGATCAAGTGGTACACAAAGATGATCGGGAGATGAGAGGAGTGTCAGCCTATGAGAGTTCCCATCATTTAACCACCGTTATAGCAAACCTTCCATCCTCTCTGTGAGGAGGATGTTAGAGGATTTTCATCACCTCCACCGCAGGACGCCACCAATTAGAGTAGGAGGTCGTATCGCCCCTGACCGTCTAAGTAGTGTAGTGACACTCGAGTGAGCTTTGATCTCGATCCATTATCCCCCATAGTGGGAAGCATCCAGGGAGAGGGGCCGAGAGGCCCATACACATTACTAGGAGAGGAGGTTCAGTCACGGCATTTTTCCTTATTGATTAGCTACGCATACCCAGCCACCATACCGACAAGATCCTTCTTACTGGACCATCATCATAGAGATAGCCTGCATGAGAGTCGTGGTGTCTCCACCCCACCGCTCACTCATCTCACCATCGCCAGTCAAGATTCCATCAAATAAGGCCATGAAGGCCGGGAGAAGCACCCGTTGGTGATCCAAACCCAAGGATCCTACCCCCATCGGGTCGAGCTCCCTCAACCTTCTTCCCTGTGGTGGTGTGGAAGGAGTGGCAACCCCAAAGCATCGTGGTCGCCCCTTCACCAACTCCCAACAGCGTGGAGATGGATGGTGATATTATGATGATACCAAAGCACTGATAGTGAACATCCTAGGATTGTTACCCCTCTCTCATACTAGTGGTAGTCGTGAGTGTTGTTCATCTAGTGAGTACACCCACATAGATTGACTCAGTGATAAAGGTCAAGTGCCTCTCAAATGACAAGGATCACACGACCTAGATTATTTGTACCGCTAGATTGATCATTCTTTAGATGAGATAGCACATTATTTCATGGAAAAGAAGAAGAGATTTTGGGGTATAGATGAAGAGAAAGTCGCTTTGATCCCAATGAAGATGACTTGTTGGGAGACTCACTAGAATGATACACTAGGATCTCTTCTGGGAACAACAAGCCATGGAAGGTGATGAGGTTGATCAAGAAGACATCATCCCAAAGACCCATTATGAGAAGAAGGATGAGTGATGATAGATGGAATGACATTTAGAAGACTTGTTAGAATTTCAGTGTTTTAAAATAAGCCCCTTTAGTTCATCCTACTATGACATCCCAATGAAGTTAGTGCATGTCTTGGACCCAATAAGACTTACCTCTGAGCAAGGTAGCACTAGATAGGAAGGTAGTGAAAGTACCTCCATATAAGAAAAAGACATAAAATCCATGGTTGAGCAAAGTGAAGGAAGCATTGGCTCAAGCTTGGGGATCATCATCCAAAGGGTAGACCCTAGGAATTTGATGTTATCCAATATCCCAAGGGTTTCCTCCTTCCTTCAAAAGCTTTGATGGCGTGGAAACCCAAGGCACATAGCACATTTCGGCCAATTATTGCAACGTGATGAACTTTGCTTTTCAACAAGATCCTAGTATTGCTTGAGATGTCAAAGAAGAGATATTTTGATAAACTTCATCAGTGCTTTCAACAAAAGGTTATTGCAAAAGATCTCATGTAGTCCCTGTTCCCTTATATTCTTCGATGGTAACCCGAGTATGATGAACCAATCTATTTGAACAACATGCCATTGAGATTATTTTGAGGAATATCCATGGCCGCTTCATGCTTAAGGGCTTCACTATCAAGACATTTGAGAAGCTAATCAACAAGGTGGCTAGTCAAGGAGAGGCCCAGCCCTTTTCAAGATCCTTGCCTAAGCAAAAGCACAAAGGTCTATGAGAAGGAGTAGTAGTAAGGTGATAAGGGAAGGCAGAATCGGGCCCAGAGACACCAAGAGCCTCCACCTCCTTGCCACCAGGTAGCCTACCGCCTCCATAGCCTCCAACCAGCCACCCACCTCGCCATACCACAGTGTGGCATGCATACCCAGTAGCTATGGTCCACCTACTCTTTTAGATAAGTTAAACAAACCTTATTCTTTTAAGAGGGAGGTAAAAAAATATTTAAGAATCTCTTAAAGAATGATTTTCAGAACTAGGAGACCAGAGGAAGTAGGCAAAAGTCATGATCCAAACTTTTGCCCTTACCACCATATGCTAGGCCATGTTTTGGAGGATTTCACATTCAAGGACCGATTGAACATAGTTCAAGAGTTGTAGTTATCCCAAAGGAATACCTTGTGAACAACCTTCCTTCCATTAGGTAATCCTTGGGGATACATGTGATCCTACCAAAACCAAAGAAGGTTGGGATATCTTTATCCAAAACCTCTAAGAAGATCATAGAAGATCAAGAAGCTTTCAAGTGCTGAGTCCAAACCTCCAACACCAAGAAGATTTTGCAAGTTCCTAGCCAACTAGGAAAGTGAGCTCAGCAAAGAAGATGTGTCAGATACATTAGCATCGACGTGTCCAGCCTCCAGCCTTGTGCCTTCCATATCTAAACTTCTACTTAGTTTCTATTTCTTCTACTAGTAGAACTCTTGTATCGATGATAAGGGCATCAAATCCCTTACCCCACTCACTTTACTTGATTTCTACTTTGTACCTCCAAATAATTCCAAGAAATTGAAGAATAAAGCTAGTTTGAATTACATCGTGTCACTGATGGGTTATCTTCTATTCCTAATGAGAACTCTTCAAGTCAAAATAACTATAACAATTCTAATCTTTCTCGATGAGTTGACTTTCCTACTCAACACTATGGGTTACCCACTTGAGATAGACTTGGAATCATCCATTTGAGGGTCCCATAGGAGAAGTAGGTGAGCCGAAGTGTGTAGAACCTTCCATTACCTGCCACAGAGATCAAAGTCAACCTCCATAGTGGCAAGGTTCTACCTCCTAGGGCAGCGCATCAAGATAGAGGGAAACAAGTCATCTAAAGATCAAGAAGCCCTTCCACAGGATGCTCCACCCTTGGATATGCTTGTGGAGGACCAGTCGAAGGTGGACTACAACATCCTTTCTTATCTAAGAAAGTTTCCATCTAAGCTAAGCATATATGATGCCCTTGTATCTAAAGAAAGATGAGGAATCACTAATCAAGGCCTCCTTGATCCAAATATGCTTATCAATAGGTGAGGATTCACAAAAAAGAAGCTCAAGGGATCACCTTCACGATGAAGACCTTCTTCTGGGACTTGAGCACAACGCCCCTCTACATCATAAAATGGCTTCGTGTGCTCATGGATTCGTGCAGAAACATTATGAGTCTAAAGACCCTTGCCTATTTGAGGATCGACATCTCAAACCCGAGAGATTGGATGATGTAAATTCAATGAGGTGAGGTAGTGTATATAGGTGAGTAGAGAAGACTAAAAGCTACATCATTGATTCACTTTTCTTGGTAAGCCTTGGATACATCGTAAGATCGCTCATCCTCCTTCATCGTGCATCAAGTTTAGAAAAGATGAATTGAATACGTGTCAACGAGATGAAAAGCTATTTTCAGAGAGGTTGAGATTTATGAGGATGCGCAACCTACTATCTTCCTCAAAACACCCTTTCTCATGAACTTGGACAAAATTCAAATGCAAACATAAATGAAAAAGAAAATTTAAAAAAAAAAGAAAAGATAAAAGAAAATGAAAAGAAAAATAAAAGTCCAAGTGAACAAGAAAGGAGAATTGAAGAAGAAATAGATCCGCATATCACATTCCACCCACGTTCATCATATGGACATGTGGGTAGGATGGCTCAACCTCCACCAGACAGAGGTAGAAGAGGTAGTTCTGAGGTGGGAGACCCTAGTTGGACATCACCAACAGGTCATGTTCCAGTTCATAGAGTACCTACTATTCACATAGACTTGGAATCCACAAGAATGAGTCTAATGTGATTAGTATACCAGCCAACCCATCAGTGGGTTCCATTGGGTGACTTTTGATCCGAAGAAGAGACAAAGCAAAGTATATTGAATCTTTATGTGAAACTATTAGCAAGTTGGGAACCTTAGCTCTTACCTCACTTACATCTCAAAAGTTGAAGGTTTGATAAGGAAGTCCCTAAGTCTTCCAATGACATGAAGCAAGAAGTTCTTTTGGGATCATCATCCTCAAGTCCTGTTGATGTAGAACTTGAGGATGATACTTTTAAAGAATTAATGGAATTACCATTTGACTTTTACTCGCCTTGTGTTCATAATCTTATACAAAAAGGTTTAGTTCCTCATACATGGTCCAAGCAAAGTCGAGTACTCAAAAGCTATGGAACAATGTGGGAAGCACAATCAAGAGTAGACTAGGACAGATAGTAGTCCAAATGATGATTAAGATTATTGCATTACCAATCATTGAGTCGATAGACTTCAACACCAACTCTTATGAGAATGTGTGTTAGAAACCTCAGATGATCTAGATGATCTATAAGTTAAAGAGGCATCGCCAGAATTTGAAGAGGAGATTCATTCAATAATAGACAAGCTTAAAGAAATCAACCTCGATAGAAGAAAATCCCACATAACATGTTGAATGAAGAAGAAACCAATGACTTAGTTTGGCTATTGATTGAGTTTAAAGATCGCCGCATGGAGTTATGAAGAGATGTGATTATCTCCGATATAGTAGTCCACAAAGCTAATAGATCTAACCCCCCTTAAGAAAGCTCCAAGATGCATGCGATTAGAAATTGAACAATGGTCATTTCAAGTCAAAAATTGATCGATGTTAGTTTCATCAGGAAGAAAAATATCCTACCGTTAGCTAGTCATCCCGCTTAAGAAGAATGGCCAAATTATATGCCAATTTTAGGGACTTAAATAAGGCATGTCCTAAGGATGAGTTTCCTCTTCCTATACCAAAATTAATGGTGGACATCCTCATCTCATAGTTTTCTCTTCATGGATGGGTCATCCTATAACCAAATCAAGATGTTTCCTAAGATGAAAGAAACACTACTAACTCGATCAAAATAGGGTCATGCCTTTCGCCTTAAAAGGTGCTACATACCAACGCCATGACTCATATCTTCAACGAACTCATCCATCATCAGTTGAGTGCTATGTTGATGATCTAGTCAAGATAGAAAAGGAAGACCACCTCTTTGACTTGAGAGTAATTTTGAATGGTTAAGACAATATAACCTCAAAATGAATCAAGTGCATTCGAGTTTTGTGAAATTCCTTGGGTTTATTGTTCACCGGGAATAGAAATAGATCCTGAAAAGATTAAAGCTATCTTAGAAATGCCACCTCCTAAGAGTTTAACTCAACTCAGATCCTTTCAAGGATGGTTGGCATATCTAAGATGCTTTATCTCCAACCTATCAGGGAGATGCAAGCCATTTTAGCACTTATCAAAAGGATGCCAAGTTCAAGTGGGATAAGTGCCGCTTTGAAGACATCAAGTAGTATTTGGTGAAGCTCTAGAGTCCTATCCCGTGCCACTCATCCTCTACACTACCGCATTGATGACTCTTCGACACTCTGGCCAACAATGAAGGAAAGAAAAGTGCTCTTTACTACCTCAGCCGTCATCTGATTTCTGCTGAAGTAAACTATCCACCTATTGAGAAATATTGCCTAGCTTTGATCTTTGCTTCCCAAAAGCTATGACACTACATGCTTTCTCATAAGGTGAACTTGATCACTTAAATCACTGCATCATGACAACCAGCTATCTGATGGGATGTTGGTCCATGATTCTCTCATTTTGATATCACATTTGCATTCCTCCATGTAAAAGGATAACTAGTGATTTCTTAGAAAGATACTGCTTTAATTCTCCGCTTAGTGATGATCTCCTCGATGAACAAATCATGAACTTAGGGAGGCAACCATGGGAGATGTATTTTGATGGTGCTTTCTTTTCTTAAAGGTGAAGCACCAGATCTATTCTCCTGTGAAAGGGTAAATTTCTCTAACTCTAAAATGATGTGATGAGATTCTCATACTATATCCAACCCCGCACCAACAATGAAGTCGGTATGAGGCTTTGATTGTGTCAGTTAGCCATCACTATCAAGAGCATCAACATCTTTGGGGATTCTCGCTTGGTCATCAACCGCATTGTCCTAAGTGTTCTCAAACCCAAGATTTGTCATTACTAAGAGTATACCATGAAGTTCTAAAATTCTCAAGTCACCATCTACAAGGTTCTCGAGTAGAACAGAAGATATGCTTTGGCCAAACTTGCCAAAGAATTGGCATGTCCAAAGATGAGTCCATTTCAATAAGGGTCCAAAATAAATAAGTCATATCCCTTATTGATGCTGAACTCATCGAGAGACTTTCTCTTGAAGGGGAGGTTGCCATTGCCAAAATGGACAAGGAGCTAGATTGGAGGCAACCGTTCATAGATTACTTGAACACCGGCAAACTACTTCAAGAAAAGTCACAAGCCCATCAGTGAAATAGAGAGCTCTCCTACGCTCTTGTTGATGGCACTCAGACGCCCTTTGACCAAATGTGGTTATGTTGTTTAGACAAACATGAAGCCCATGGCATAACCGAGGTACATTCGTCTATGAGCACATCAATCTAGTCCAAGATGAAGATGAAGATCAAAACTTGATACTACTGCCTTCATGATAAAGATTACATGGATGTAGAGATGCCATCAATGTCGTGCACGTGTGGTCCTCCCAACCACCCAACATTCTACACCCCTACATTGGCCTCATGGCCATTTGAGTGTTGGGGTACCAACATTGTAGTCTAATCGATCCTTATTTTTTTGGGATTTAGATTCATCTTAGCTATCGTCAACTACTTTTCCAAGTGGGCGAAGCCATCCCACTTAGAGAGGTCACAACATGTGCCAATTTTCAGAACCATATCGTATATAGGTTCTGGGGTGCCTCGATTAATTATATCCGATAATGGTACCGCATTCAAAAGCAAAGATCAAGTAAGACATAAGATGGAGATACTCCACCATCTACTGAGCAAATGGCTTAGCAAAATCATTCAATAAAACACTCATCCATATACTGAAGAAGACTCTTATTGACAACAAACGATAGTGGAATGAGCAGCTGATTGAAGCATTGTGGGCCTACCACACCACATACCAAACTCCAACTCAGTTTACCCCATTTTTCTTAGTGTACGGGTCAAGTCGTTTCTACCTTTAGAAGTTCAACTCCCATCACTAAGGATAGCATTGGGTAACAAGACCATGCAAGTAATGCAAAGTTCATTAGAAGAGCTCAAAGGTTTGAAGAGAGTCGCCACTGTGTAACCTTGAGTTGTACAAAGCCAAAATGATTCAAGCTTATACAAGCTAGTCACCTAGGTCTTTCGAGTAGAGAACTTGTGTTAGTCCTAAGGAGACCAATTGTTGCCCATCAAAAGATGGGAGGCAAGTTTGAACCCACTTGGGAAGGCCCTATGTCATAGAGAAGGCCTACCAAGGAGGATCTTATCGCCTTATTGATTGTAAAGGGGAACACCAATGCTTCCAATTAATGGGCTCTATCTAAAGAAATATTACCCATGAAATAAATCATGTTTGAAAATAATCATTAATAAAAAAGAACAAAAATATGATTCCATTCATCAAATCTTCTTCTTTCAAAGTTGTTTGCTTATCTGAATTCATCGTGATGTCTAGGTAGGTGTAAGAGTCCCCGGTGGCATCCTATCCCTCTTTCACACACAAACACAATCTCCGAATAGGCTAGAATAGAAGAGAACCCAGAGGCATCCTATAGCATAACTAAGTTAGGTGTGAGAGAACCCAAGTATCCTTTCTTAGGGAATCCTTTTGCCATGTGGCACCATTTCATAAAATCCCCAGAGAGTTTTTAAGGTAGTGTATAAGAGTCCCCAGAGGCATCCTATTCCAACACATGCACAAAATAAACACAAATCTTTTGTCTCGAGTATTTTGATGTGGGAGCAAGCCCTATGGCACTCACTCATTAGCTCTAGGTCGGTCTACATGCTACCTCAGTATGTCATGGTCATTTTTGAGGATGTGAGTCCCCAGATTTCTTCCTAACTTGACCATTGAAACCAATGAGCCTTAGTGGTAGACTTCACCGCCCAAAGAGCTACCTCGTGTTGATTTTATTTAAGAAGAAGTGAGTCCCTGCGCTTTCTTCTTGAATTAATTATCATGATCTAACTAGGTCAAGTATATTTAAGGTTTAGGATAAGTCCCCCAGAGGCTTCTTTCCTTTTGACTACTTTTGAGTTGATATAAGTCCCCTAATGGCATTCACTCAGTAGTCGCTCTAGGTCAGATAGCACCTATCGAGCCAAAGACACTATCCCAAAGAATCGTTATACCATAGGAGGATGTGAGTCCCCGCTTTCTTCCTAATTATTGTAAATCGACGACACCTTAGGTTGGTTAATGTTCTCTATGCTGACAGCGACTCACCCGGTGGATACACCACTCTTGGAAAATATGAGTCCTCACGCTTTCTCCTTAAGTTGGACACTGAATACCTATTGAATATATGACTAGCCATGTCATCTTCCGTGGTGTTGATTAAGCCTTTAGCCCCACCCCTCTGCACTCTATTTGGATCAAGTCCCGCGACCCCATTTAGACACTACCGGTTACTTTTGGATTGGATAGTCCCCTTCCTAGTAGCCACATGGTTGAGAATTTGTTCAAAAATGCTCAAATTCTCCCAGTTCAAGAAATAGAGATCTAGTGATATAAGCTCCTTTTCGTTTGATCCCTCACAAACTAATGGTCCATGATAAATGAACAAATAACTAAAATAAAATAAACAAAATTAATTCACTTGTGGATTAGAATTCAAGCCCCAAAGGACCCCTTTTTCCCAAACAAGCATCATCTTTTAGGTGTTAGTAAAACTATAGAATTGACACTGTTGAGATAAATCCGTGTCTCACTCATAATCACCCTTAGTTTGGGTTCAATCTATTTTTCAAGTTACCCGATAGTCATTCTTGAAGATGTAAGACTATGATTCTTTCTAGCATTGTCACAAACCGACAGCAACTGATCGCCGATTTGTTGCCCAAAGAAACCAATCATCCCAATGGTCTTTTCTTATGGAATATGTGAGTCCCCATGCTTTCTTCCTTTGAATTGATCATTGCAAACCAAAAGGAACTCCCTTGGTTGGTTAGTTCTCCCATCGATCAGGAAGCTACTACCTTTGATTCAATAAATCTGAGTTAGATCTAGGCTTCTATAAGTTCCTTCTCAGTTTGATCCATCGTAAACCTACGGAATCCAACAAAAAGAATAAAACTAAAAAAATGAAATTAATCTTCGACTATCCTTGAGCTGATTTAAGTCCCTTAGTGGCATTCACTCAATAGTCAGCCTCAGTCGTTTGATTTGTTACCCAAAGCAATCATCGGATTCATTATTTAAAAGATGAGTCCATGACTTTCTTCTGACCACACCTAATCCCTTTGAATTGGTAATTTAGTTCAGGCCTCCATGGCTACCGCAAAACCTGTAATCAATACAATAAAAAAATGAAACTAATTGACTATATTTGAGTTGATCTAAGTCCCAACAAGATTCCAATAGTGTTGGGTTCAGTCTACAATGGATCACCCCAACAATTGGTCTTTACTTTGGGATGTAAGTCTACGCGCTTCCTAGTACGCTACATACCGGTTGGCTAGTCCTACTACATGTTTAGTAGACTACCCTTGGAAGTAAGAAGCCTCCCTCCATGGCTCCTATTCTATGCAATCCATCGCAAATCAACAGGTTTCATCTCAAAAATTCAAACCTAACAAGATTAAAACAAATTCAACACTCTCCCCAGTGGAGATTTCTCCTGAGACTCTCAATCAAACCTCTCATCCGGTGGATGACTTGAACATGCTCCCAGTGGAAGGTTCATACTCTATCCCTTAGTGGATTCTCCCCTCTCTTATGTCCTTGACATAAGTAGAGCCACATTGTACTAAGCTCTAGATTCTTTCTACACCTTGGGTTAGGGATAGATTATTTCTGTTAGTGCTTGTGATCTTTTGGTATTGTTGATCATTTCGGTCAACACCAATATGTGCGGTGTTCCTTGTCATACACACCACACCTATTGGATGCCCTTTGTTGACCTCATTTTTAGAATGAGCTCTCAACCCTCCATCTTAGACATAGGACTCTTAGACTTTAAGAGTTTCTAGTCTTAAGACACATCTAGTGATTAGGTGGACACTCAACCCAGAGACTTAGAGAGGTGGCCATGAATAGGTCATGCCTTGGGGGTGTTAAAACTTGCCTACCCTTAGCTTGAACCATCCCTCACCTTCCTTCCTTCACAAACTCCAAATCAATCTTATTTGATTTTCTCCAAACTCAAATCAACTCCATATGATTGAAATCCATGATTGAAATCTATGATTGAAACACATGAATGAAAATTCTTAAGTCCAAATCATTCCAAAGTCCTTAATCTTCCTCTTAAGGACTTAGCCAAAATCATGATCAAAACCAAATCAAATCCTTGAGATTTATATTTATTCATTTATATTAAATATAAATTAAATTCAATTAAACTCAAATTCAAAATCAATTCATGAAATTTTTCTAAGTTTTAAGTTTTCCCTTGACTTAACCAAAATCATGATCAAACCAACTCAAACTCATCATTTTCTATAATTCATTTATCATTTATATTCCTCATTTATATTCACATATAAATGAAATATAAATATAAATCAATCAAACCAAATTCAAAATTCAAACTTCAAACAAAAAATTTTCCTAAGTCCTTTAAATTCCTCTTAATGGACTTAGCTCTAAATCATGATCAAATCACTTCAAATCCTTGAAATTTTCTCATGATCATTTATATTCATTTATATTCACATATATAAATGAAATATAAATTCAAACAATCAAAACCAATTCCAAAATCAAACTCAAATCCACTCAAAATCCAACCTAAGCCTTTCAAGTCAAAATCTTGAACTTAGCAAATCAACTTCAAATCAAGCAAACTTGATTTTCTTCATGATTCAATCAACCCTACAATCATGAATCCATATATAAATACAAACTTCAATCACCAAATCCCAAAAAAATTAAATCAAATCCATTCATATTCTTCCTTTGAATATGAAATTGTCAAATGAATCAAAACTATTTGACTTCAAACCACTTGCAAATGGATTTATATTTCAATCATAAGTCCATATACAAGTTCAATCAAACTCAAATCAAGCTTTGACCAAGCCATTTGACCCACTTTAGCTCACTTGACCCAAAGTGACCTAAAGTACCCTTATGAGCCAAATTCTAATCCTAACCAAATTGGATTGAATCAAACTCACCTATGCCTCTCATCATGATCAACAATCATCATGGGATGATCAATCAACCAAATTGGGTCAAACCAAGTCAAACCTAAGGGTTGACCAAGTCAACACTTAGCCAAAATGAAACCTAACATAGCCAAAATCCACCATAGGCCAAATTGATTGAAACCATTGATCTAAGTTCATTCATGACCTATGTTTGAACTTGAGACCAATATTTGAGCCTAACCTAGCCCAATTTACTTGACCTAAGTTGACCCAACTTGACCTAAAAGTCAAAATGTGTCAAAACTTGATCTAAGCCAAATTGATTGAAACCAATGGGTCAAGTTCATTCCAAATCACTTGTTGAACTTGACCAAAGCCTCAATGGCCAACTAACTAACCTAGCCCAATTGACCTTAGACCCAACTTGACCTAAAGGGGTCATGTTGAGCCAAATTCAAACTTAACCAAAATTGATTGGAAATAAAGATACCAATCCACTCATATGACTAACCAAACCTAAACCTACCCATGACCTGTCAAATAGGTCAAATTGGTCAACTTGACCCATTTGACCTAAATGAAGTCATATGAGCCAAATTCAAAACTAAATCCAAATTGAATCAAACCAAAGCCACCAAAATATTTCAAATGGTCATATGAACTTGACCAACCCTTAGTTTGACTCAATTTGACCAATTGGTCAAGTTGACCCATTTTGACCTAAATGGGTCAACATGAGCCAAACCTTATCAAATGAACTCCAAATCTAATGAAACTTAGCCAAACCTAGTTTCTCCACATACCCAACATATCAAAATTGAAAAATTAGCTAAATGACCATTCTACCCCTAGGCCATAGAACAAATTATGGACTAATCCATGGGTAATTTAGTCCAGCCCTCTTCATATCAACTTGATACCTTCCTAATAGCTCAAGTGGAACTAATGAAGAGTAGTACACCCAACCCAATGGGCCCAAATGGACCCAAGGACAAACCTGACCCCCTAGCTCAAATTAGCTAATTCAAAATCCTCCTTCCACCCAGTTTGAAGCATATGGGAGATTACCAATCCAATCAAGACCTCAAACCGAACATGTGCAAAGATCTAACAGCCTAAACAACCCTTTCCATATGGTCAATTGGATCAAAATGATAAGCTAAGGATCGATCATCTGATTTTCATATGGGGAGATATACTCCCCCTAATTCAATTTGAATTCATCATCCACACATTCGATTGAGCACTAGAGAGAGTTAAGAACATTAAAGAGCATTCTTAGGCTTTCTAAGAGGGATTTGAATCTTGCACTTCTCAATTTTCTTCAAGAGAAAATAGGGTAGCTCATCTTAATTCACAACTTCCTCCTCACTCAAAACTACTCCAATTCCTCCTACATAGTCCCTTAGGGGATCAAGTCGAGTGCACCTAAGCATTCTCTCTAGTTCCCAAAGCAAGGAGGATGTGAATTGGATCAAAGCCACAAAGGGGAGCAAGTGGTGTTGGTCCATAGAGTGATCTACTCAACCCCAAGGCTTACAACTTTCAATAGGGCTCTCTCAAAAAGCTACCTCATCGAAGCTTGAGCCGTGATCACCTCTGAGGTATGAAATTTTTGACCACTTAGCTTAGGAGGTGTTGGTCTTTGTGAAAGAAATATTCATGGAATGTAAAATCGATGGATAGGTTTGTAATTGTAGCTGGGATGGTGGGAACAATCTCATTCCACCTAAGCTCAATCGAATAATCTTCCCTTGATCATGGATGCCTCTATTGATTCTCGGAAGAACTGTATCTTGGGCATCCATCCAGGCATTTTGGATGGATGGCCAAGATTAATCCAACATTTTAAAAATGATTTATCCATTTAGAAACTGGGATGATCGTCGATCTGATCTAACGACGGATCAATCAACCCCGCCACCAACACGATGTTTAAGTAACCCCTCACGCGATGCATGTAAAGACTCACACCGCCACGGTGAGAAATTAGGGATTTATTAATTTTAATTAATTCCAAACCTTCAAAAAATTCATATCTCCATAAAATTTAGAAAATTTTGAGGTAAATTTCTATGAAAAGATAATTCAACCTAAAATATTTTAAAAATAATTTCAATAGATTTTAAGTTATACATGTCTTTGATTTTTAATTTAATTAGAAATTTTGTTTTGCTAATTGCCTATTAATTAAAGCTCTGATTAATTCTAAACTTCTTGGGTATGTTTTACGGGATGACCTCTGCCTCCCCTAATTTTCTTGGGATTTATTTAAGGCTTAATTTAAATGAAAGTGTTTCCTAATTAAATAATAATAATTAAGGTTTGGATTAGTGTTTAAAGGGAATTATTTAGATAGTGAATTTTTAAAATACTAAATATTCAAGCCTAAATCTTTCCTTAATCCTAAAGGTTAATTCAACCATCTAAAATTCTAAAAAAAATAATTAACTTCCTTAGTAGATGTGTTAATAGCTAAGTTCATTGTCAATTAATAAAATATTTACAAACTTTTAATTATTTAATTAAATAATAAAAAATTTTTGAGTTTTAATTTATTTTAACATTATGTGAATGGGTTTATTTCATAATTAATTTACATTTTTAAAATTTACATAGAGAAAAATGAATATTTTCAAAAAAATAAAATTATTTTAAATAATTGTTATACATGTAAATTAAGTTTGTATGTCATATGGTTTCATGCATTCATATTTTCAAAATCAAAAAAATGAAATTGTTTACTTTATGTCAAATTTGCATGTGTTGGCTAAAGTAATATGAGTGGCTATTATCACTATTAAATTCAAATTATTTTCAAAACATATGAATCAATTATCAAAACCAAAAGTGTGCTACTTATATTTTAATTATAAGCTTGCATGTGAGAGAATATAAGATGTGCTTAGCATTCTTTATTTTAGTATAGTTTTGAATAGGAGTTGGTAAGATGTATGGTTCATTTGAAAAGAACCCAACACATGCCCAAATCTACATCCTATTTATTCCTATACTGTCACTTAGGAAGGCTACCTATGCTTGCACATGTAAATTGCATAAACAAAATAAATCAATTAATACAACTTTTGCATTCTTTCTTTTCCATTCATTTCTTTTGTACACATATTTATATTTAAGGAAAGTGGTATATTAGTCTGGACAACCCCGAGATTGTGAGGCTTTAAGTAGCCCTAAGTAGGCCTTTTACCTTACACCTCTAGTTAATAATGGCGCTATACTCACTTATGCTTTTCTTACTTTCATGTGTATATGTAAAAATTGGATAAGAAATACCGTTTCTACTTAATAAAAATCATGAATCTTAAACTTCCAAATTTCCTTAAATGAATTATTTAGCATGCATCATAAAGTGTGTTAAATGTTCTCATTTGTATGCATAGATATGCTTTGGACTCATTCATATACATGTTATACATGTTGGGAAAGAAATGAAGTGATGTATGTTCTGTAAATTTAGTTCATTTTATTTAATCCTAAAATTCCTTTCTTTTTGAATGGGTTTGTTTAGAGTTCATCTAAACTTAGGATTAATTAAAAGATCTAATCAAAAAATTCACTAAACAAAACTAAAATGTGAATCTAGTTTAGAAATTACTTAGGTTAGTGAAGGAAATAGAAGTTCCCTTATTTTCCCGCTCTTTACAACTTAGTAATTAATTGTAGGATTCACTTGAACCTAATCAAAATATGAAATAAAATCAACCCAAATCAATTAAACAACTTAAAAGAAACCCTCCTCTAAGTTGAATATGCTTCACACTTAGAAAATCCTAACTTAAAGCCATAGCTAAGCATACCACACAAACCTTCAAAGCACACACATTAGCCCAAGTCACCACCTCTAGCTTTAGGTTAGGTCAATGCATGATTTGATGTTATTTTATTTTGTGATATAGTTTTTAGATGGATGTTAGGATGTATGTAGAATGAATGGTATGATCTTAGTCTAACCATTATTTTCTGTAGGGATTGTGCTTAAGGGTGCTATCATAAATAAAGATATAAAATGCTTTTGCTTAGTGCTTATACCCTAAGCATAATCCAGTGGACTTAGTCACCCATGTGTGGGATGATAAGGCCAATATACATGCTTGGGATTTATGTGATTTGTTTTAGCTAATCTCTATTTTGCAGGTGTTAGTAAGATTTTGATTCTTTTCCTTTTCATGTAAATTTATGCAATTAGGATTTTGGAATGATTATTATGGAGTAGGATGAGCATTGATCATAAGATCCTATTTTATGCAGCATGTGAAGCCTTGGAGCATCCACATTCCAACCATCCAAAAGAAAGAACCAAAGAAGAATGAAGAAAAGAAGAAGAAAGAAGAAAAGAAAATTGAAGAAATGAAGCTTGAAGACCCCCATAATAATGAATTCCTTGCTTAATTATATTTGTAATCTTTGTATAAAGGTAACTCAACTACCCAATTTATTTTTTGTGGTGCCCACCACTCAACCTCTTATTCTTTTTTATGATTAGCTTTATAAATTGATTGATGATTTATTTAACTTTACATTAAGTGGCACCTTTTCCTAATTTCTTTCTTACTTTATGTATGGTTGGATGTGGATTAGGCTCTTAGGGAAAAATAAATCTTTACCAAATCTAACAACTTAAAACTAAAATAAAGAATTCATAAAAAGAATTAGTAACCCCTTATGGATGAGTATTTATTTTATAATATCATGCACAAATGCATCTTATTTCACTCTTTATTGGAGGGCTTCCACCTTTCCTAGAGAAACATGGCTTCCACCTCCTCCCTTCTCGTTGATTTTGGCCAATAATCTCATTTCTCATTCACTAAGCATATGAATCCTATTAGCCTGAGTCAAAATGATTGTCCAAAAATAAAATAAAATGAAATCTAAAGTGCATTAGATTTAGGTCATTTGAAGCATACCCTTACATGATCTAGTCTCTTTAGGGAGTGAGTTTAAGGACTTAGTCTCTTTCTAAATAAATTTAGGACATATGACTTGCCTACATGTATTTAAAATTGTAGGAGGAGTTAGTTGGTGGCCACCCCGAGGTGGTTGTAAGTCCAAGTAGTCGGGTGGTTTGTCCTCTCTTGTGGAGGTAAACTAAATACCCATTTTCTCCTTAGATTTAGGATTCACCAAAAGCTCCCTAGATTTAGGTTTTGAGGTTGCTTCTCCCTTTGTGGGCCATATGTTTAATTCCTCACCAGTAGGCATTTCTTAATCTCTTGTTTAGGAATCATAAGTCCTAAATTTTTAATGAAAAGTACAACTCAAACATATTAAATCAATTTCAAAAATACAAAGCCCAACTATAGATAGTTTGAGATGCTCGTTAGGTTTCCTAGCATTGTGGGCATCTCCTACTTATCTTCCATTTTGGCTTCGATAATAATTCCCTCTCTTTGATCAATCCCATTTGATCTTCAAAAATAAACTGATTGATTGATAGTCCTTTCCTATTGAAATCTTTGAAGATAACGATCATTTACCGTTGAGAGTATTTGGGATCACCCTTAGGATGTAATTAACTATGGGGCTTGCCCTTGTAAGGAACTTAACCCCATTTAAAATAAACCGCTTTACTTTTTCATGTAAAGTAGAAAAATCTCACATATGTAGACCCATCATTCTTAAGAGTCCTTATTGAGGTGAATAGGTCCATTAAAGGGTAGTGACTTCTATCTCCCTAGATAGTACACTATTCCTTGATGACGTACCCGATCACCTAAATAAGCACATCTGTGGATCTACGTGGCATCTTAAAAAGTTGAATTTCTATATTCTTAAAGTCAAATTTCTATATTCTTAGGATGTAAGGCAACCATATATAGAAATTTTTTCTAACCAACATCCCTACGAGAAGGTCTTCGTCTATGAATGTGATTCCTAGGACTTCCTGAGTAATGTGCCTCTCTCTATAGGGTCAATTGAGCCAAACATCATATTTCGTGATTAAGTAAAGCCATGAATGACTCTCATCTCTTGATAAGATAATGGCATCAGATATGCTTTAATGGCAACTTCCTAAGGTGAGCGAGGATATTGTAATCAACTCTAGGTTGTCCATCCATCAAAGTATATGCAAGAGGAATATCTGGTGGAGGGTATGTTTGATCGGTAGAACTAATGACTTACTTACCCTTATCTTGAGGTGCTACCCTAGAAGGTAGAACCTTGCCACTGCAATGGTCAACTTTGGTGACTTCTTGAAATGACATGGTGAAAGGTTCTACTTTCTCATCGGATACAGCTACAGCTTCTTCTATGGGACCCTCAGAGTCGGATGACTCTAAGTCAATCTCAATGGGTGAACCCAATTGATTCAGAAAAAGGAAAGTCCAATTCTAATTTAAAAAGGAGATGATCAAAATTATTATAATTATTAAGACTTGGAGAGCTTTCTAAAGGAATAAAATTAGATAACTCATCAAATGTGGCATACTTGTAAGTTGAATCATCTTTCTTCATTGATTTTTTAGATTTTGAAGGAGGTACAAAGTAGAAATCAAGTAAAGTGGGTAGGGTGAGGGATTTAATGCCCTCATCCATTGATACATATATATGCTAAAAGAAGAATTGGCTGAAGCAGAAATGCTAGCTAAAGTAATAGTCGCTGCAATGGTGGAATGGAGGTTGGACTCAGTTGGTGGTTGCACTACTTGGCTATCCTGGGCAAGTGAGGAATGTTGCTGCTACAATTGAGCTCCCACTTTTCCCAAGTCATCTTTGACAACTTGCAAACATTCCTTGATGTTGGAGGTTTGAACTGCCTTAGACATCTACAAGGAGAGTTTCTTGATCTTTAAGACAATCTTCTTAGAGGTTTGGGATAAGAAAATATCCTAACCTTCTTTTATCTTGAGAGGATCACATGTATCCCCAGAATTACCCTAACAGAACTGGATGGCTATTCTAATAGATAATCTTTAGGGATAATTATGGCACCCAACTTGTAATTGTGCTCAATCTAGTCCTTGAAGGTGAAGCAATCCTCTAAGACATGGCCTAACATGCGATGGTAAGGACAAAAGTTAGGATCATCACTCTTTCCCACTTCCTCTAGCTTCTTAAGCTTGGGTATTTTAAAATCAAGCTTCTTTAAAAGGTTCTTAAAGATCTTTCTGATTTCCTCTCTCTTAAATGAATAAGGCTTATTTAGGTTATCCAAAAGAGTAGGTGGGTATTAGCTACCTGGTGGTGGATATGTGTACCACAACTGTGTATGTTATGGAGGAAGCGACAACGATCGCTGTGGAAGCTGTGGTGGCCGGTATGATGGCCGTGGTGGTGGCAAAAGAGATGGAAGTGGAGGCTGCTGAGCTCGAGGTCTAAACTGAACGGCTACTTCCTAATCAACACACTATGCCTCTCCTCGGCTTCTTCATATACTTTCTGCAGCTTAGGCTAGAATGATTCATCTTGAAAAGGTAACTATTTGGCTTCACCTCGTAGACTAGCCACCTTGTTGATTAGTTTCTCAAAGGTTTTGATAGTAAATCCCTTGAGCATAAAAGCAATTGGGGCATGAATATTCTTAAGAAGAATTTCTAAGGTAGGTTGTTCAGACAGCTGCGGTTCACATTTCATACTCAAGTTTTGCCACCTGAGAATATAATCAACAAGGGACTCATTAGGATTTTATTGTGCCACAATAAGGTCGCCCACAGTCACCCTTTACTAAGCTCCAAACCTCTTAATGAAGAGTTGCTCAACTAAATATCTTTACCAAACTGCATGGGTGTTTAATTTTGGTTTATTGTGATGTGTGTGTGGTGGGTTATGGGGGGGTGGGGTGGGGGAACACCACGTAGATCTAAGGGTGTACTTATTAACGTGATTGAGTATGACATCAAAGAATAATGCACCAACTTGAAAGATAGAAATCACTATCCTATGATGGACCTAATTACTTAATAAAGACTCCTAGGGCATAAGGGTCTTCGAATGTAGCAGAGATTTTTCCCCTAATTTACATGGGTGAATAAAGTAGGGTTTATTTAAACCAGGTTCTAAAGTTCCTTATGGGGACAAGCCCCCATAGTTAATTACATCCTAATAAAGGTGAGTTCCTTAGGAATACTCTCGTTTAAAATAGGCAATTATTGTCTCCAAAGAATTCAAAGATAGGACTGTCAATAAATTGGATATGTTTGGAAGATCAAATGGGATAGATCAAAAGGAGAGATTTATTATCGAAGCCAAAATGAGATGAGTATGGGATGTTCATGATACTAATAAGCCTAGTGAGCATTCTAAACTATCCTATGGTTAGGTTTTATGTTTGAAATAGAAGAGAATTATATATTTGAGCTGAAATTTTATTAAAAATCTTGGACTTGTAATCCTATAATATAAGATTGTGAAAATACCTAAGAGGTGAGGATTTATGCATGTAGCCCCAAAGAAAAATATCAACCTTAGATCCTAAAGCTTGAGAGCTTTAGCAAAGGCCAAAGTATGACCTATATCTAAGGCAAAAGCGGGTCTATTATTTATCTCTAGAAGAGAGAGTAAATCACCCACTCGGAGTTATAACGCTGAGTGGCATAACTCCTATATTTTTTAAAATCATGTGGTCAAGTCATATGTTTTGCAAGATTGCTAGGTTATTATTATTAACTAAAGTTCTTAAACCCACTCCCTAAGAGACTAGAGCACGAGTGGTATGAATAATGACTTAGTCTAATGTAAATCTTATCAAATTTTATTTAATTTTGACTCTTTATTTTGACATAAGCCTTAAGATTTTATTTGCCTAAATGCATGGTTGTTGACCTCATTTTTTGAATGAGCTCTCAACTTTCTCATGATAGATCTATGACTCTTATAGACACTAAGAGTTCTTTAGTCTTAAGACACTTCTAGTGATTAAGTGAACATCTAACCTAACCATAGAGACTTAGAAGAGTTAGCCATAGGAATAGGTTGTGCCTTAGAGATTTAAGAGAACTTGCCTACCCTATAGCATAAACTCAATCCCTGCTTTTCTTCCAAACCAAACCTTAAATTCAAATCCAATATTCCAAATCAAATCCAACATCAAATGATTGGAAGCAAAGATTAAATTCAAAATTCCCTTCCTATGCTTTGATTTTATCTTATGGACTTAACCTTAACCAAATTCAAATCAATCCCAATTCAATTGATTTTATTAATTATCAAATTAAATCTCAAATCAAATCCCAATCCAAGATTCTAAATTCCAAATCAACTCCAAATGATTGAAACCCATGATTAAGTCCAAATTTTAAAATCTCTTCCTAAGCCATATGAACCAGCTTCATATGCTTGGTCTAAAACTCCTTCAAACCAACTCAAACTTGGTTGATTTCTTTATAAATCAATCATTCCTTCATTTATATTCACAAATATAAATGAAATCCAAGTTACAACCCTTCAAACCAAATCAAAACCCAGGTTAGCCTTTTTGACCTACATCCCTAGATTTGGTCAAATTTGCTTTCAAATCACTCCAAACTAAGTGATTTTCTCATGAACCATTTATACCTTCATTTATATTCATAAATATAAATGAAATATAAATCCAGATGACCAAAACCAAACCCAAATCAAATCAAATTCTAATTTTAGATCTTTTAGCCAAATTCTTGAACTTGGCTAAATGATACCCAAATTAATTTAAAACTCATGGATTTCTTCATGATTCAATCATTCTTACAATTATTGAACCAAATATAAACATAAACCATAATTGTCAAACCAACCCAAGTTAAGTCCATGTTGACCCTTTTGGCTTGAAATTATCATATGAACTTAAACCCATTTGGCTCCAAACAACTTGCAATTGTATTTATATTTCAATCCTAGGCTCATGTGAGTTCAACTAAACTTGAATCAAGCCATGATCAAGCCAATTGACTTATATAGGTCCACTTGACATAAATTGACCTAAAAGACCTTTTTGAGCCAAGTTCTAATCTAACCCAAATTGGCTTGAACTAAGCCCATCTAAACCTCACAACATAACCAACAATCACCCTAGGATGACCAACCACCTTGAATTGGGTCAAACCAAGTCAAACTAGCCTTTGACTATGTGAACATTTAGCCCAAATGAAACCCAAACTAGCCAAAATCCACCATGTGCCAAATTGATTGAAATAATTAATTCAAACCCACTCATAATCAATGATTGAACATGAACAAACCATCACTTGAGCCAAACCAAGCCTAATTGGCCATTTGACCCATGTTGACCCAAATTGGCCTATAAAGCCAAAATGGATCAAATCATGATCTATTTCAAATTGATTGCAACCACTGGCTCAAGTTTATCCCAAATTGATTACTGAACTTGACCAATGGCTCAAGTTCATCCCAAATTGATTATTGAACTTGACCAAAGCCATAATTGAGCTTAATTTGACCAATTGGTCAACCTAACCCAACTTAACCCAATTTGACCTAAATAGGTCAAATCAAGCCAAATCAAATCAAATAAACTCCAAAGCACTTAAAAATTTGGGCTAACACCATTGACCCATTTCAAATCGCCCAAACCAAACTCATAGCCAAATTACCACTTTGCCCTTGGGTTTAAGGCATCCCATGAGATAAGACACATGCATATTTAGTCATTTCCTCCCCTTTGCCACTTGGCGCCCATTTGTAGGTCCACCTAGGCACCAACGACCATGGCTAACTTGACCCAAAGATGGATGGGTCGACTCATGGGGAGGTGAAATCACCTCCACATTCCCATTGAAGCATTTCAAACCAACAAAGACACCCACTACTCCCATGACGGCCACCTCCTACCCTTTCTCCACTCATGTGAGGCCAAATGGAGTGATTCCCTATCCAAATTGAGCTCCCCATTTCAGTTATTGATCCACCAAGCCGAAACCATCACCACCGTCCAAGCCAAGGAAGGAGGGGGTATACCCCCCCTCATTTTCACTCAAACTCATGCACTCACACTTGATTCAACCCTAGTAGCCAAGGAACAAGATCCTAGAGCCTCCCCTTGCATTTCTTGAGCTCCCCAAAATCCCCATTCTTAGTTTTGCGTGAAATCAAAACATGAGGCAAATTAGTGATTCCCATTTCATCATTTCACAACCAAAGTGTAATTAATTTTTCACACACCATCCTTGGACCTAGATGAGCTAAAATGAATCATTTTCCAAGCTTCCCAATGGTCGAAGGGTGGAGTTCAATGAAGGCCAATTGTTTACATTCTTTGGCTTGGTCTTCCAAACAAACTACACCAAATCAAGGCTTGTGTGGCTCAACATAGCTTCATTTCTACCAAACGAAGCTTCCTCAATCATTGGAACCGCTAATCACTAGCTCCGAAGAGGTATGCCATTAAAATTGATCATTAGCACTAAATAGGTTAGTCCTTTGTGAAGAAAACTTACATCTCGTGTGATTTCCACCATTAGATGTGTTTGTTATGCTTCTCCAAAGGTGTGAGATCAATTTCATCTCCATCCAAGCTCAGGTGAGCTCGGATCAAGCGACAATTGATGGACGGTATCTATCGCTTGCCACTCGGGAGGAGATATATCATGGATCGTCCATTCTGTGTGATCGAAATGAACAGTCCTGATCTGATCACACATAGAACCTCTCTTTTCTCCTTCAGAATTGCATGTTTAATTGTGGCTACCCAATCTTAGATCGGATAACCCACGGAGTTAGTGCATCCACCGCCATCTGAGTCAGCCTTCAGATGTGATAACTTAAATAACCACTCCATCGCATCACATGGAAAGTCTGCCGCGTCAGCCGCCATGTGGCCCGACAGGATTAAGGCTTTAATTATGCCTAATTAATCTATTTTTAAGCCTGAAACTTCTAAAAATTATAACTAATCCTAGAAAAAAAATACAAACTTGGGCTCATTTTAAAGATATTTTAGAGTATAATCTAGAAAAATTATTATTAATTAATTTTGAACAGTGATTTTGGCTTAATTAAGGTTTAATTAAAAATCTAATTAGCTTAATTATTTTTTAATTAATCACCCAATTCATCTCCAACTTTCTATGGATGTTTGGTGGGATGACCTCTACCTCCCTTATTTTTTTGGGATTTTAATGGTTGCTTAATTAGGACAATCAATTGATTAAGCCTTAATCACTTTCTTAATATAATTAGTGATAATCAGTGAATAAATAGTAGTTTAATTAATTATTTAAGATTAATTACCTCCATTGAACAGTAAGGGAGCTTAGGGAATGTGGTTGAGATACTTTTCTTAATTCATTTCGTAAGTTTTCTTCATTTTTTGGAATTTGATTAGTTAATGATTAATGAGGTAATTAATTATTTAATTAATTAATTAATCTCTAAGAAAAAATTAGAGCCTAATTGAGTGTTTGAAATGACTTAGGCGTTAGGATTGAGGCCTTATCCTTGATCCCTTTCCCCAAGTTAATTTCATCATTCTAATCAAAATATAATCATTAATTTAAATTAATAAGCTTGATTAACTCAATCTAAAATTCACTTCACACCTAAGCAACCCTTAATTAATCTTGGGTAGCTCTTTGGGTGTTCAATAACCCAAAGTGGGAGATAATGAAATTATGGTTGACTCACATGTGTCGAAAAAACTATAAAAGTAGTTGACTGAGATCCCTTAAGCCTAATTAACTATTAATTATGAGCCAATTGAATTAGACCCCTTTCATTTCTTAGGAGCATTGCAAATTTACTTTTCATGAGATTGCATATCATATTATCTCATTATTAATTAGTTAATTAACTTAAGGTGATGTATGTAAGGGTTAATTAATTGTCTTAATTCATATCCTAACCTAATTAAGCCATAAAATCAACTTAATTACTTCTTCATTCAACCAAATTAACTCACACATGGGGAATGGGATTAGGATTATCAAACCTCTTTTATTTTTGAAATCAAATCAAACTCAAAATTAAAATGTCATTAAAGAACTTTGATTTATTTTAAATAGCCTTATTTAGTATGATTGTCCTTAGGAATTAATTGGAATGAATGAGATCATGTGCTTACGTTCCTTTATTTCTTTCCAATCATGTTAAATGTTGCTTGCCATGTGTAATCATGCATTCATTTCTTTTAAAATTAAGTAAATGAAATGGTTTGCATGTGTTGATTTAAATTAAAAATAGGTGTGGCTATTATTACTATTAAATCAAAAGTTATCTTCAAAAGCCCATAAATCAATTATAATATATGGAGTAACTAATTACAAATATCTATAAGTTTACATGTGTTGATAATATAAGATATGCAATATGAAGCTCTCTTTCCTTACCTTATATGGATTTGCATGGGATTTATAAATGTATAGTTCATTTGAAAAGAACATAATATTGTCTAAATCTACTCTATGCATCTCCATGCTAAGACTTAGGAAGAATTTTATATCACATATGTAAATTATATAATCAAATCAAATATGACTTTTGCATGACTTCTCATTCTTTTGGTTCTTGTATATTCACATGTATATAAGTTGGTATATTAGTCAGACATCCCAAGATAGCGGGCTTTAAGTAGCCCCAAGATCTTGTACCTATCTAGAACAAATGGCGCCATACTCACTTAAACTCTTATACATATGTATGTATGATATGACCAATGAATAAGAATCATAAATCAAATACAACTTTTGCATGGGTTTCCCTATTTTTAGAGTTATTTATACATCCATATGTATATAAGAAAAGTGATATATATTAGTCTCGACATCCAGCGGAGGTTTAAGTACATAAGTAGGTCTTGTACACGCTAGGTAACATTAGCACTCACTTAAAACTTTTAGACATGTGAATGTGTACTTAGCTAATGGATGAAAAATCCCTTTCTATTAAAAGGACATGCATTCATAATTCAATCAAATGAAATATTTAAATTCCAAACACACTTCTTTGCATTCATCATTTAAGTGTATATACATGTATGTATAAGTGTTTAGGATTTAATCATATACATGATATATATGATGGAAAGAAATGAATAAACATGTGTTATGTGATATTAATTCATTAATTAATCTTAAGATGCCTTTCTTATTGAATGAGGTCATTTAGTAAGTGAACCAAACTTAGGGTTAATTAAAATATGTAATAAGCCATTCACTAAAGGGAATTGATTAACTTGTTTTAGAAATGACTTAAGCCAGGGATGAAAGAGAGGTCCCCTCTCTTTCTTCTCTTTATAATACTTAGTTGTTAAGTGTAAGCCATATGAAACAAATGAAAATACCAAGTAAAATTCTCAAATCAATTAAATTACTTAAAGATAAATCAACCATTTACAAATTAAATCTTTCACACTTAGCAAAATTATAACTCTAAAGCCTAGTTAGGACATACCACACAAGCTTTAATGCACACACATTAGATTAAGTCACCACTTCTAACTTTATGTTAGAGCAGTGTATGGGTTGATGTATGGTTGTTTTGTGATATATTATTGTAGACTGGATGTTAGGGTTTATGTGCATAGTCTGGATGTTATGATGATATTAGCCTAATCATGCTTCTTGTAGGGGGTTGTGCTTAAGGGGCAACTATAATAAAAATATAAATACTTTTGGTTATGCAGGTTACTTATGCCTGTAAGCATAATCCAAGTTATGATAGGTGAGCTTGGTTACCCATGTGTGAGGTGCTAAGTCCAAATTATTCATATAACTGCTTGGGTTATATGATGGGTTTAGCTAACATTTATTTTGCAACTGTAGCTAGATTTACTTTCCTTCTTTTAATGTAATTTTGCATTAAGATTAGGATAAGTGTTATGGGGATTAGGATGAGCTTTGGTTATAAGACCAAGTCTTATGTACCATGTGATGCATTTGGAGCAAGCACATCCAAATCAAGTCAAAAGAAGAAAGAAATGGAGCCAATCGGATGAAGAGATGAAAGATGAAGAGATGAAGAATGAAGACCCCCATAACATTCATCATTTATAAATTACTCTCTTATAATCCAGGTTGTATAAGGGGAGCTTACTACCCACTTTTCTTTTAGGTTGTATGCACTAAATCACGCCTTTTATTCTTTTGATGGCTTTATAAAATTGTTTGATGTTTATTTAGCTTGTGCATTAGAAAAACATGCATTTTCATAGTTTGTTTATGATTGGTGATTGTTGTATGGTCTGGATGCATGAATCCTAGAGATAAAACTTAATTTTTCTACCAACTAACAACTCATAACTAAACCTCTAAAATAACTCATAACCTCATATAAAGTCTATTCATTAAATCAAGATAATAAAATATTTAGCAACCCCTTAGCTAGATGTTGTATGTTTAATATCATGCATAATATCTTATTTCACTCTTGTTAAGGAGGGCTTCCATCTTCGATAGTAAGGGCTTAACCTTTGAGAGCTTATGATGGAAGAACATCTCTTTCCCTTTTGATTTGGCCCATAATCAACTTTCATGCATTTTAGACATACAAAATCCTATAGCCCGTGTCAAAATAAAGAGTCCCAAATTAAATAAAGTTTGATAAAATTTGATTAAATCATTATTCATACCCCTCATGCTTTAATCTCTTGGGGAGTGGGTTTAAGGACTTAGTTTCTTTTCTAAATAATAATAACCTAGCCATCTTGCAAAAGCATATGACTTTCCTACATGGATTTAAAGTATAGGAGGAATTAGTTGGCTACCACTCCAGGTGGTTATAAGTCTCACAATCGAGTGGTTTACTCTCTCTTATGGAGGTAAACCAGATACCCACTTTCACCTTAGATTTAGGTCATATTTTGGCCCTCACCAAAGCTCCCTAGATTTAGGATCTAAGGTTCCTATTTTCTACAAGCTACAAGCATAAATCCTTACCTCTCAAGCATTTTCATAATCTTGTGTTGATGGATTATAAGCCCTAGCAATTTAATAAAATTTCAACTCAAATAAATAAATCTCCTCAATTTTAAATATATAAAGCCCAACCATAGGATAGATTGGAGTGCTCACTAGGCTTCTTAGTATCATGAGCACTCCCTACTCATCTCCTTTGGTTTTGATAAAAACTCTTTCCTTTTTGATCCATCCCACTTGATTTTCTAAAACACAGCCAATTTATTAATAGTCCTATCTTTGAATTCTTTGGAGACAATAATCGCCTACTTTAATTGAGAGTATTCTTAAGGGATTTAATTTTCTAAAGATGTAATTAACTTTGGGGGCTTGCCCTCATAGGGAACTTTAGAACTCGATCTAAATAAACCCTACTTTATTTATCCATGTAAAGTAGGAAAAAAATCTCTGGTATATTCAAAGACCCATCATGCCTTAAGAGCCCTTATTAGGTGATTAGGTCTATTGTAGGGTTATGACTTTTATATTTAGAGATAGTACACTATTCTTCAATGTCATACTCGATCACCTCAATAAGTGCACCCTCAGATCTACGTGGTGTCCCTCCCATACACATGAATCAAAAATAAACACCATAGATTTTTCTGGCGACTCCATTGGGGATGGTTCCTCTCTCCATCTAAAGTAGAAAACTATTGTCTTCAAGCATCGATAGTGGACTTGTATTTCATATGAGTCTAAGGTTTTAGGACCTCCTCGCCACTAGCTTATTTTATTCTTAAGCAAAGCTAGCCAACATCCTCTAGGTTTTAGGACCTCACTCCTTGTAGGTCTTGAAACCCCTATTGAGTCTCCCAATAGGTAAAAAATAAAATTAAACAATGAAAGGAAATGAAAAAAACTTAAAACCTCCTCACCACTAGCTTGGTGAGGCAAGGTTCATCCTATATTTAAGTAAATAAATTCTTTTGCAAAATTATCACTTTCCAAAAGCAATTCTTCAAAATTCACATAACAAAAGATCTTGCACAATATTCATAAGAAACTTTCAAAAAAGCACAAAACTCATATAACCAAACCCCATCTAATAATCCCCATGATTGTTATATGGAGGTTCTTTTCAAAATCAAAATCAAAAATTTTTTTTTCAAAAGCATCTTTTTTAAAATAGTTATCTTTATTTAACAAACCTAAATTTGTTGAACAAAGATCCTATTTTTAAATAAAATCATAGCATAAAATTGAAACTCCACTTAACATATTTCACATATATTAGAGTTAGAGTTTCCCTATTTTTCAAAAAGCACACTTTTGAAAATGGCCATCTTCATTAAACATATCCAAATTTGTTGATTAAAGATTCTATTTTCAAACAAAATCATAACATAAAATTGAAACTCTACTTAACATATTTCACATATGTTAGAGTTGGAGTTTCCCTCTTTTTCAAAAAGCACACTTTTGAAAATGGCCATCTTCATTCAACATACCCAAATTTGTTGAATAAAGATTCTATTTTCAAATAAAATCATAACATAAATTTGAAACTCCACTTAACATATTTCACATATGTTAGAGTTGGAGTTTCCCTCCTTTTCAAAAGCACACTTTTGAAAATGACCACCTCCATTCAACATACTCAAATTTGTTGAAAGAAGATTTTATTTTCAAATAAAATCATAGCATAAAATTGAAACCTCACTTAACATATCTCACTTATGCTAGAGTTGAAGTTTCTCTCTTTTCAAAAGCAAGAAACCACACACATGAAATCAAGATACATTTTGAACCCCCATTTGAAATACCCAAATTTGTCAAATGGGAGTTCCCCTTTCTTTTGAAAGATCAAATAAGTTACAATCTATTTAACATACTTGTGTTTGTCAAATAGAATTCCTCTTTTCCAAAATCTTGAAAATCAGGTTCACATTTGATTCTCACTTAACATACCAAATTTGTTAAGTGAGAATCTCATTTTTCAAAACATAAATCATATCACATTTGATTCCCACTTAACATACCAAATTTGTTAAATGAGATCTCATTTTCAAATCAAATACACTTGATTCCACTTAACATATCAAATTTGTTAAGTGAGAATCTCATTTTCAAATCATATCACATTTGATTCCCACTTAACATACCAAATTTGTTAAGTGGGAATCTCATTTTCAAATCATATCATTTTTATTCTCACTTAACATACCAAATTTATTAAGTGAGAATCCCATTTTCAAATCATAATCACATTGGATTTCCACTTAACATACCAAATTTGTTAAAAGGGAATCCCATTTTCAAATCATATCACATTTGATTCTCATTTAACATATCAAATTTGTTAAGTGAGAGTCTCATTTTCAAACACATGTCAAATGCATTTGGCCTCTACTTACATATCAAATTTGTTAAGAAGCCCCACTTTCAAATCAAAGCAACATATATCACACACATAACCAATCATCACAATCAAAGATGTTTTCATGAAATTTTGTAAACACACATTCAAAACCTCTTTTTAGTATACCTAAAATTCTTAAGTAAAGGTTTTCAAATCAAAATTTTCAAACAAGATACATAATACAAATACCTTCAAATGTCTCTCCAAATATTTGAACCACCCAACCTACTTAAATTGATTGAGTATAGGTTCTAAATCAAAATCATATGGCAAAGTCTCCCTCCAAATATCAAAATCTCTCCAAAATTCATAGAAGCCCATTTAGCATACCTAAATTTGTTAAATGAGGGTTCTAATTCAAAAAAATATAGAAAAGAAAAATAATCAAAATCAACAATTCAAGTCAACATCAAGGCAAAGCTTCTTCTAATTCTACAAATATCTCCATTCAATTTGAACCCCATTCAACGTAATCAAAATTATTGAAATGTGGGTTCTGACTCAAGATCAAAAGATAAAATCAAGCAACAACAATTGAAGCAATCAAATGAAAGGGACCCCACGGAACTCTTAAGAGAAAATAAGGTTGGGATATTGCCTTATCCCGAACCTCTAAAAGGTAGTTTCTAAAATCAAGAAAGTCTCTTTACAGGTGCCTAAGATAGCTCAAACTTACAACATCAATGAAGGTTTGCAAGTTGTCAAAGACAACTTGAAGAAGGTGATAGCCTAGGGGGCATCCACCTTACTTGCGATAGTTCAAGAGTGACCACCGAGTCCAAGACTCCATCCACGCAGTACTACTTCTTCCACTAGCTTCTTACCATCAGCTTGTATCTACAAACAAGGGCATTAAATTCCTTACCCCACTTACTTTATTAGATTTCTATCATGTACCTCCATCCAAAAAGAAATCAAAGAAGGAAGCTTTCACTTACATCTTGTACACTTCTGATACTTTAGATTTTATTCCTCTTGAAAATTCTCCAAGTCTAGAAAATAATGATGATAGCGCTAGTCATTCCAATCCACTCTCTTCTGATTCAGAATTGGGCTTTCCCTTTTTGAATCAATCAGGTTTACATCTTGAGATTGACTTGGAATCAACTGACTCTGAGGATCCCATAGGAGAAGCAATAGGTATACCTGATGAGAAGGTAGAACTTTCCACAAGTTCATCATTCCAAGAAGTCACCAAGTCAATCTACACGGGAAAAGGTCCACCTCCTAGGGTAGCATCTCTTGATAAGGGTAAACAAGTCATTGGTTCTAGTGAGTAGATATCCCCTCCACAAGATGCTCCACCCATGGAAGTAAAAGTTGATTACAATGTCCTAGCACACCTTAGAAAGTTTATAGCTAAATTAAGCATATATGATGCCTTTATCTTATCTAAAGAGATGAGGGAATCTCTAGTCAAGGCTCTTCTTGACCCAGAGATATGCTAAGCTAGCTAACCTCTACTGAAATGGAGGCACACAGCTCAAAGGATATCTTAAGAGTTACATTCAATGATAAATACTTGCTTCTAAGAATGACCAAGCAAAACCGCCCTCTTTACATTATAGTGGACGTTGGCAGATAGAGGATATCGAGAGTTCTAGTTGAACAAGGTGCATCGGTCAACATTATGAGTTTAAGAACTCTTGCCTACTTGAGGATTGACATCTCCAAACTCCAAAAAGAGAGGATGATGTTGAGAGGATTCAATGAACAAGGCGAGAGGGCCTTAGGCTCCATAGTGTTACCACTAGAGGTAGATGATTAGAAGACTAAAGTCAAGTTCCATATCATAAACTCATATACATCTTTCAATGCTTTACTTGGGAGACCATGGATATATGAGAACAACATAGTTCCATCCTCTCTACATCAATGCATTGTTGACCTCACTTTGGAGTGAGCTCAACTTCTTATCATAGATCTAGGACTTATGTATAGACCAAGAGTTCCTTTAAGATGCTTCTAGTGATTAAGTGAATAAGTAACCCAACACTGAGATAGAAGAGTTAGCCATAAATAGGTTATGCCTTAGGGATTTAGGAGGACTTGCCTACCCTATAGCTTAAACCTCATCCTTGCTTTCTTCTTTCAAACCAAACCTCAAATTCAAATCCAAATTCTAAAATTAAATCCAACCTCAAATGATTGAAACCCATGATTAAATTCAAACTCCAAATGCCTTCATAAGCCCTTTGATGTTATCTTATGGACTTAGCCTTAACCAAATTCAAATCAACCCTAATCCAATTGATTTTTTTAATTATCAAATTCAATTTCAAATCAAATCTCAATCCAAATACCAAATCAACTCCAAATGATTGAAACCCACAATTAAGTACCAAAATCTCTTCCTAAGCCAAATGAACCACCTTCATATGCTTAGTCAAAACTCCTTCAAACCAACTCAAACTTGGTTTATAAATCAATCATTCCTTCATTTATATTCACAAATATAAATGAAATTCAGGTTCAAACCCTTCAAACCAAACCAAAATAAATCAAACCAATTCAAAATTCAAGTTTGCCTTTTTGACTTGCATCCCTAGATTTGGTCAAATTTGCTTCCAAATCACTCCAAACTCAAGTGATTTTCTCATAAACCATTTATATCTTCATTTATATTCAGAAATATAAATGAAATATAAATCCAAATGGACAAAACTAAACGCAAATCAAATAAAATTCCCAATTTTAGCATTTTTAGCTAAATTCTTGAACTTGGCTAAATGATGCCCAAATCAATTCAAAACTCATGAATTTCTTCATGATTCAATCATTCCTGCAATCATTGACCCAAATATAAACATAAATCACCATTATCAAATCAAACCCAAGTCAAGTCCATGTTGACCTTTTTGGAATTGTCATATGAACTAAAACCCATTTGGCTCCAAACCACTTGCAATTGATTGCTATTTCAAGGCTCATGTGTGAGTTCAACTAAACTTGAATCGTGCCATGACCCAACCAACCATTTTAAGCTCACTTGACCCAAGGTGACCAAAATGATTTTAGCCAAGTTCTAATCTAACCCAAATTGATTAAACCAACCTCATCAAACCTTCAATCATGATCAACAATCATCATAGGGTGATCCATTGCATTGAATTGGGTCAAACTAAGTCAAACCTAGCATTTGACCAAATCAACATTTAGCCCAAATGAATCCTTAACTAGCAAAATTTACCATATGCTAAATTGATTAAAACCATTGAATCAAACTCATTCATAATCAATGATTGAACATGACCAAACCATCAATTGAGCCAAACCAAGTCTAATTGGCCATTTGACCTAAGTTGACCCAAATTGGCCTAAAAGGCTGAAATAGGTCAAATCTTGATTTGATCCAAATTGATTGCAACCAATGGCTCAAGATCATTCCAAATCACATGTTGAACTTGACCAAAGTTATAAGAGCCCAAGTTGACCAATTGGTCAACTTGACCCAACATATCAAATTAACCTAAAGAGTCAAATTGGCCAAAATTCAAATTAAATCCAAATTAAACCAAACCAAAGCCTACAATCATTTTCAATTGACCAATTGAACTGGACTCAAACTTAACAAACCTAATTTTAAATCAAATTGGTCAACTTGACCAATTTACCTTTGAACATAAATAGTCAAATCCAAACCTAGGCCAAACCAACTCAAACCAATTGAACCAAAACATCCCAAATCATCATATGAACCTAACCCAAGCCTTGGTTTGACCTAATTTGACCAATTAAACAACCTAACCCAAATTGATTGAACCCATTTGACCAATCAAGCCTTTGTAAATCAATTTATGCAACCTAAAGGCTAATCTAACTCGACTTAAACTCACCATAGGTCTACCCAAGACCTCCCAAAAGCTAAGTGGACCCAAGGGTATTAGCCACCAAACCATGGGATTTAAGCTTCAAAACCAATGGATCCAAGCCAAGTCAACTCTCTCATCCCATGGTAGTTAGCACTCAATAGAACCTTCTCACCCACCTAGCCTTACCCACCCATTTTAAGTTGGCCATGGACCTTTGGAAGGTGAGTTGACTCATCTCAAACCCAAATTGAGCACCCAATGGATCCTTTGTAACCTTGCATAATGGATCCATGACCTCCTATCACTCCTCCCATCCCAAGTGCAACCCAACTTGATGGAGACAGTTCAATGGCATAAACGAAAAAAATCATGTGCATGCTATCATCTATCATCATAAGAATTGAGGGTATACCCCTCAAAAAAAATGAAGCAATTGCATCAAGAGACTTCCTAAGCCAATTTTGAAACCTATGGATTCCAAGCATCCTCAAGCCCTCCTTGTTCAGCATTGCCCATTCCTGAGCAAAGCTAAAGAAGACATCACTGCTCAATCGATACTCCTTCACTCAATAAACTCAAATTCCTCTTACCCACACCTCGCATTTCATCGAAGCCAATGAACCTTTCCAAGCCTTCCAGCATGGGAGTTCGATCGGAGTCGAGGCCTTCACATGCATGGATTGATCGACTGGGCACTCTACCCCAAATTGAGCGCAAAGCTTCTCAACAGGACCTCACCTAACTAGAAGCTACCTCAATGACCATGGACATTAGTTGAGGTAATTTTGCAAACCGAGCTATGTATGCAAAAATGGGTTGGTCTTTTATGAAGTAAATTCAAATTACATGTGAATTTGATTATTCGATGTGTGCGCCTCTCTTCCCCATAGGTGTGGCATGAATTTGGATGCAATCCAAGCTCGGGTGAGCTTGGATCGAACCAGGAAAGACAGATGGCATCCGTCTTTCGCTTCTCGTGAACGAGATAGATCATCAGCCATCCATTTTGCAAGATCAAAATGAATGGCTCTGATTAGATCTTGCATTAGATCCCTTGATTCCATTCCTAAATTACTGATTTGATCATGGTCATCCAATCTTAGATCAGACGGTCCACGATAAAGCCGTCATCCCGAGTTAGACTGGATGTGATAACTTAAATAGTCAATCACATCGCACCATGTTAGCACGCCATGTTTGCCGCCACATGGCCCGATTAAGGCTTTAATTAGGCTATTTTAATTTTAAGAAACTTCTAAATTCATAACTAATTGTAAAAATCCAAAAATACAAACTTTGCTCATTTCAAAGGCATTTTAGAGTAGAATCTAAGAAATTTATTGTAAAATAATTTTAAATAGTGATTTTGGCTTAATTAAAGTTTAATTAGAAATTTAATTAGCTTAATTATCTCATGTAAATTAATCTCAAATTTTGTGGATGGGATGACGCCTCTCCCATTTTTTAGATTTTATTCTTAATTAGAGAAATTAATGATTTAGCTTTAATCACTCTCTTAATTTAATTAGTGATAAGTGAATGAATAGTGATTTAATTATTTAAGCCTAATTACCTCATTGAACAATAAGGGAGCTAGGGAATGTAGTTGGGATACCTTCCTAATTTAGCCCTAATTTTCTTCAGTTTTGGAATTTAATTAGTTAATGATTAATGAGGTACTAATTGCTTAATTGATTAATTAATCCAAGATAAAAATAAATTAAGTGTTTGAATTGACTTAGAGATTAAGGATTGAGGCCTTGTCCTTGATCCCTCTCCTTAAATTAATTTCATCATTCTAATCAAAATGTAATCAAAGAATTTAATCAATTAATTAATAAGCTTGGTTTAACTCAATCTAAAATCCCCTTCATGCCTAAGCAATCTTTATTTGATCTTGAGTAGCTCTTTGGGTTCAATAACTCAAGGTGCAGAAAATGAAATTATAGGTATCTACATGTGTGAGAAAATCATAAAAGTAGTTGGGAGATCCCTTAAGCTAATTAACTATTAATCATAAGCCAATTGCATTAGGCCCCTTTCATTTCTTAGAACATTGCAAATTTACTTTTCATGTGGTTGCATATCATATTTATCATTAATTAGTTAATTAACCTAAGGTGATATAAGGGTTAATTAATTCACTTAATTCATACCTTAACCTAATTAAAATATAAAATCAACTTAAATATTCTTCATTAAACCAAATTAATTCACACATGGGGAATTGGATTAGGATTAGCAAACCTCTTTCATATTTTCTAAATCAAATCAAACTCAAAGTTAAAAATGTATTTAAAGAATTTTAATTTATTTTAAATGCCCTTAATAAATATGATTGTCCTTAGGAATTAATTGGGATGAATGAGATCATGTGCCTATATATATTCCTTTATTTCTTTCCAATCATGTTAAACATTACTTGCCATGTGAAATCATACATTCATTTCTTTTAAAATTAATTAAATGAAATGGTTTCTTCTATGTCAAATTGCATGTGTTGACTTAAATTTAAAATATGTGTGGATATTATTACTATTAAATCAAAAGCTATTTTCAAAAGCCCATAAATTAATTATAATATATGAAGTGATGTTAATTACAAGTATCTATGAGTTTACATGTGTTGATAATATAAGGTATGTAATATAAAGTTCTCTTTACTTACCTTACATGGATTTACATGGGATTTACAAATGTATAGTTCATTTGAAAAGAACATGACACTTGTCTAGATCTATTCCTATATATCCCCATGTTACAACTTAGGAAGAATTTCATATCACATATGTAAATCATATAATCAAATCAAATGTGACTTCTTGCATAGCTTCTCTTCTTTTGGTTCTTTTATACATTTACATGTATCAGAAAAAGTGGTATATTTCTAGACACCTGGGTGAGGCTTTAAGTAGCCTTAAGTAGGTCTTGTGTCTTACGCACCTGATGTAGAACAATGGCACCATACTCACTTAAAACTCTTATATATATGAATGTGTGATCTAACCAATGAATAAGAAACATGAATCAAGTAAATAAAAAAAATACAATTTTGCATGGGTTTTCCTCTCCTTGTAGTTATTTATACATCTACATGTATCTAAAAAAGGATATATTACCGGACACTCGAGGTCGCGAGGTTTTAAGTACTAACACCCTTGGTAAAAAAAAACAACGACTCACTTAAAACTTTTATACATGTGAATGTGTACTTAGCTAATGAATGAAAAATTCCTCTTTCTATTAAAAGACATGCATTCATAATTTAATCAAATGAAATATTTAAATTCCAAACATACTTCTTTGCATTCATCATTTAAGTGTGCTAAAACATACATTATATGTAAAGGTATGCTTAGGATTTAATCATATGCATGGTGTACATGATGGAAAGAAATGAATGAATACATGTTGTATGATAGTAATTCATTCTAATTAATCTTAAGATGTGTTTCTTATTGAATAAGGTCATTTAGAGTGAATCTAAACTTAGGGTTAATCAAGACATGTAATAAGCCATTCACTAAAGGGAATTGATCAACTTGCTTTAGAAGTGACTAAAGGTAGGATGAAGAGAGGTCCTCTCTTTCTTCTCTTTATAACACTTAGTTATTTTGTGTAGGTCAAATGAAACAAAAGAAAATATTAAGTAAAATCTTCAAATTAGTTAAATCACTTAAAGAGAAATTAACCTTTTATAAATTAAATCTTTCACACTTAACAAAACTACAACTCTAAAGCCTAGTTAGGACATACCATATAAGCATTGATGCACACATTTTAAACTAAGTCACCATTTCTAGCTATATGTTAGGGTGGCGTGGTTTGATGATGTATGTTTTGTG
This sequence comes from Cymbidium sinense, assembly GCA_021442155.1. Taxonomy (NCBI): domain Eukaryota; kingdom Viridiplantae; phylum Streptophyta; class Magnoliopsida; order Asparagales; family Orchidaceae; genus Cymbidium; species Cymbidium sinense. The sequence continues at coordinate 21,940,780 of CM038226.1, forward strand.
ATGTATTATTATATGTTAGGGTGTATGTGCATAGCTTGGATGTTAGGTTATTAGCCTAATCATATTTTTTTTGTAATGTTTAAGGGCCACTATAATAAAAATATAAATACTTTCTGCGTGCTTATACCCAAGTTAGGATAGGTTTGATTACCCATGTGTGGGTGCTAAGTCCAAATTATTCATATAACTGCTTAGATTGTATAGTGTGTTTAGCTAACATCTATTTTGCAGGTGTAACTAGATTTACTTTCCTTCTTTTAATGTAATTTATTATTAGGATTAGGATAAGTGTTATGGGGGATTAGGATAAGCATTGATTATAAGACCAAGTCTTATGTACCATGTGATGCCTTTGGAGCAAGCATATCCAAATCAAGCCAAAAGGAAGAAAGAAATGGAGTAAATCAAAATGAAGAAATGAAAGGTGAAGATGAAGAATGGAGGATGAAGAATGAAGACCTCCATAACACTCATCATTTATAATTATAATTTTTTTCATTATGCGGGATGTATAAGGGTTGAGCTACTACCCCATTTCTTTTCGGTTATACTACATCTCGAGCATCCTCTAATTCTTTTACGATAGCTCTATAAAATTGTTTGATATTTTATTTAGCTTGTGCATTAGAAAATAACATATCTTTTCATAGTTTCTTTATGATTGGTGATTGTTGTATGGCTTGATGATTAGGCTCTAGGATAAAATTTAATTTTTCTACCAACAACTTATAACAAATCTCTAAAATAACTTCAGACCTCATGTAAAAGCTAGGCATTAAATCAAGATAATAAAATATTTAGAACCTCTTAGGATGATTGTATGTTTAATATCATGCATAACCATCATGTTTCACTCTTATTAAGAGAGGGCTTCCATCTTTGCCAGATAGAAATGGGCTTAACCTTTAAGAGCCTTGTGGTGTTTATTTTTGGTGAATATGTTATGTTCGGGTGTGTTTATATGAGGGACATCACGTAGATCTGTAGATGTACTTATTAGGGTCATCAGGTTCGACATTAAGGAATAGTGTACTATCTCGATAGATAGAAGTCACTATCCTATAATGGACCTAATCACTTAATGAGGACTAAGGCATGATGGGTCTTGAATGTACCAGATCTTTCCCTACTTTACATAGAAAAGTAAAGTAGGGTTTATTTTAAGCTGGTTGGTTCTCTACAGGCAAGCCCCCATAGTTAATCACATCCTAAGGAATGAGGTTCCTTAGAATACTCGATTAATGGTAAATGATCACTGTCCAAAGATTTCAAAGATAACTATCAATCAATTGGTATTTTTTTTGAAAAATAAGTGGGATTGATCAAAAGGAGAAAGTTATTATCAAAACCAAAGTGAGTAGGTATACTCATGATATTAAGAAACCTAGTGAGCATCCCAAACTATCCTATGGTTGGACTTTATATTTTTGAAATTGAGGAGAATTATATGTTTGAGCTGAATTTTTTTATTAGAAATCTAGGACTTATAATTCCACAATATAAGATTGTAGAAATGCATAAGAGCTGATGATTTATGCTTGTATCCCGCAAAGGAAAACAACAACCTTTGATCATAAATCTAGGGAGCAGGGGGCCAAAGCATGACCTAAATCTAAAGAAAAAATAGGTATATGGTTTACCTCCACAAGAGAGTGTAAACCACCTAACTGTTGGACTTACAACTGCCTAGAGTAGCCACCAACTAACTCCTCCTATGATTTTAAATACATGTAGGTAAGTCTTATGCTTTGCAAGATGGCTAAGCTGTTGTTTATTTAAAAAGGAGACTAAGCCCTTAAACTCACTCCCTAAGAGACTAGAGCATGAGTGGTATGAATCCATGACTTAATCTAATGCAAATTTTGTCAAGTTTTAATTTGGTTTTGGACATTTTATTATTTGACATGGGCTATGAGATTTTATATGCCTAATGTATGAGAAATTATTTATGGGCCAAAATAAGAAGGAGGTGTGTTTCCACCATGGCTCTTAAAGGTCAAGCCATTTTCTCTGGTAAAGGTGGAAGTCCTCCACTAGCAAGAGTGAGACAAAATGATTTATGCATGATATGAGACATACAACATCCAGCTAAGGGGTTTCTAAATATTTTATTATCTTGATTTATGTCTTAGGTTTTAGGTGAGGTTATGAATTATTTAGTTTAATTTTGAATTGATTAATTGGATAGAAAATTTATTTTCCTAAGAGCCTCAAATCGCCATTCAAAATCATCAAACAATTAAGAAACTAGGAAAAATTATGCCATCCTAATTGTGCAATCATAAACATCAATCAATTTCTAAAATTAATGCAAAATAATAAGAGGCTGATGTGGTCGACTGCACAACCTGAAAAAGAAATGTGTGGGTAGTCGAGCTCTACCCTTATACAACCTGATATAATGAAAGAATAAATTACAATTATGAAATGACAAAGTGTTATGGGGGTCTTCATTCTTCATCCTCCATTCTTCACTCTTTTTCCTTCATTCCTTCATCTTGGTTTGCTCCATTTCTTTCTTTCTTTTGGTTTGACTTGGGATGTAGTTTTCCAAGTCCTCACATGGTATATATAAGACATGGTCTTTTAACAAATTTGCACCTTAATCCCCATAACACTTATCCTAATCTAATGCAAAATTACATTAAAAGGAAGGAAAGTAAATCTAACTACACTAAAACAAATGTTAGCTAAACACACCATACAACCCAAGTTATAGAATAATTTGGACCACACACATGGGTAACCAAGCCCACCAGTCCTAATTTGGGTTATGCTTAGGGGTATAAGCAACCTGCACAGTAAAAAGTATTTATATTCTTATTATAGTGCCCCTAAAGCACAACTCCCTCTAGAAAGCATGATTAGGCTAATATCGGCCTAACATTCAGACTACACTACATACATACACCCTAACATCTAATCTAAAATATTACACCACAAAACAAAAATCATGCATCAAACCATGCACCGCCCTAACATAAAGCTAGAAGTGGTGACTTAGTCTAATGTGCCATTTAAGGTTTGTGTGGCATGTCTTAGCTAGGCTTTAAGGTTGAGAATTTTCAAATGTGAAAGATTTAATTTAGATGGTGGTTTCATTTTTAGTGATTTAATTGACTTATCAATTTTAGTTGGTGATTTGATTTGGTTTGAATGAAACTACACTTAGTGACTCAATTTTATGAAGAGAATAAAAGAGAAGAGAGCTCTCTTTCATCCCTACCTTAAAGCATTTATAAGGTAGATTCATTAATTAAATTCTCTTTAATGAATGATTTATTATGTGTTTTAATTAACCCTAAATTTAGATTTGCTCTAAATATCCCTATTCAATAAGAAAGACAACTTAAGATTAGTTAGGGAAGATTATTATGACATAACACACACCCATTCATTTCTTTCCACCATTTATACCATGCATATGAATAATCCTAAGCATACCTATACATGCAATGCAAATCTTAGCACACTTTGATGATGAATGCAAAGAGATGTGATTTGAGAATTTGGATATTCCATTTTGTTAATTAGATCATTAATGCATGTCTTTGTTATGAAAAGAGAGATTTTCATTCATTAGCTAAATGCATATCGCATGTATAAAAGTTATAAGCGTATGCATTATTATTTTCTACACTGTAAGAAGGTACAAGACCTACTTAGGCTATTTAAAGCCTTGACCCCTGATATCAATGATATGCCACTTTTCTTAGATATTTAGATGTACAAAAAGAACCAAATGGATAAAGAATCATGCAAGAGATTATATTTGATTTGGTTGTATGATTTACATGTGTAATATGAAGATCTTCTAAGTCTTAATATAGAGATGCATAAGAATAAATTTAAGCAAGTGTTGTGTTCTTTTCAAATGAACTATACACTTATAAATCACATGTGAATCCATGTTAAGAGAAGGGAAGAGAACTTCATAATACATATTTTATGCTATAATCATATGAAAGCTTATAAATATTTACAGCTAGCATCACTTCATTCATAATCTTTGATTTATAGGTTTTAAAAGATAATTTCTGGTTTAATAGTGATAATATCCACTCATATTCTTAATTTTAGCCAACACATGCAATTTGACATAGAAGGAAACATTTTATTTAATTAATTTTTAAAATAAATGAATGCATGATTTCATATGGCAAATAATATTTAGCACGATTGGAAAGAAATAAAAGAATATTAGCATGACTTTATTCACCCTAATTAATACCTAAAGACAATCATATATCATAAGATCATTTAAAATGAATCAAAATTCCTTAAGGAGATTTTTTTATCTTTGAATTTGATTTGACTTAAGAAATATGAGAAGGGTTTGCTAGTCCTAACCCATTCCCCCATGTGTGAATTAGTTTGGTTTAATTTAGAATAATTAGGTTGATTTTATGTTTTGATTAGGTAAGGTATGAATTAAATCCATTAATTACCTCTTACCTATACCACTTTAACATACTTATCCAAGTCATTATGAGCCAACATATGATAAGCAACCACATAAAAATTAAATTAGCAATGCACCTAAGAAATAAAGAGGGCATAATGCAATTGGCTCACAATTATTGATTAATTAAGCTAAAGGGTTTGATTAAGTAATTTAATGACCCTCCTACACATGTAGTTTGATTATAATTTCTTTGAATTCTTTTAGTGAACATCTAAGAATCTACCCAAGAATTAATGATTGAGTTCTGGAATGATTTGGTTTTGAGTTTTATTAATTAAATTATTTAATGAAGTGATTAAGCCATTAATTAGTTTCAAATTGATTAAGTGTCATCCAAATGAAATAAACTTGGGGGAAAAAGATTGGAAATGATGTCCCAATCCCATTCCTTATGTCTATTCACTGTTCCATAATGATTATCCAACTTAATTAATGAATTCATTACTATTTAACATGCTAATTAATAATTTAATTAATTAAGAAGGTGATTAAGAATGAAACAAATCATTCTCCTAATTGATCAAGTAATAAATTCCAAGAAAATCATGGGAGATAGAGGTCATCCCACTTATCAATCTTAGAAAGTTTGGAATTAATTGCTAGAGTAATTAGAGAGTAATTAGCTTAATTATATTTTTAATAAAACCCAAATTGAGTGAAAATCACTATTTAAAATTAATTATTTTAATTTTTTATTATTCTCCTCTAAATTACCTTTAAAATAAGTATTTAGTTATATTTTTTGGATTTTTCTATAATTAGTTATGAATTTTGGAAGTTTCATTATTAAACTGAATTAACTAATTTAAACTCCTAATCCCATGCCACATGTGGTGGCGCATGACGGACATGCTTTCCTTGTATGCGATGGGATTAGTTATTTAAGTTAGTCACATCCATACCGGCACCGGACACGTCTTCTCTGCGGGCCGTCCGATCTAAGATTGGATGGTTGAGATTAATCATGCGATTAAGGAGGAAATTAAAAGGATCTAAAGAATAGTTTGATCAAGACCGCTCGATCATCATGAATGAGATGTGATCCATCTCCTGAAGGCGAGATGGATGCCATTTATTTATCATAGCTCAATCCAAGCTCACCTGAGCTTGAATGGAGCTCAAATTCATTCCACACCTTCTGGGAAGCACATGCAACACATTTAATGTTGGAGATCGCATGACTTGATCATTTATTTTACAATGGGCTAAGCAAATTTTACACTAAGGTTGATTTCAATGGCATACCTCGCCGGAGGCTATCACCAATGCTTAATGATAGCTTCCTTAGTAGGCTTGCTGAAGAAATTTGGTCGATCTAAAGTGGTTTCTCGTCAACCAAGCTCCTCTTCAATGGAGATCAATCTTGATCGAACTCGTAGCTCCGGTCATGGGGAATCTTAGGATTTGGTTTGTTTCAACTTGTCTTGGTCCAAGGATGGTGTGTGCAAGATTAATTTGACTTTGGTTGAGGATTGAGTGAGTTGAGCTCAAAAATAACCTCTCCTATTTCAATTTTGAATAAAATCGAGAATAGGGAAGCAAGGGTGCTCGAAAATGGTTGAGGAAAGCTCTGAGATGCTTGACTTCGACTCCTAGAGCTCGAGGAATGAATGCCTTATGGTTTGAGTGAGAAGGGGGGGGGGTATATCACCTCCTTGGATCGGATGATGGATAATTTACCATTTTAGCTCAATGGCTTGGATTGGTCGATTTGGGTTGGGAAACATCCCACATGGGTCATTTTGGGTGGAGGAGTGAGGGAGAGTGGTTGCCCATGTGATTGGTGGGTGAATTTAGTGAGCCTTCAAGGGTGATTGAGGAGGTCAATTTGGCCTTTCCATGGGTAATGGCTGATCCAAGCTCATTAGGTCATGTTCACCACTCTCCTTGGTGCCCATGTTGACCAATAGATGGGTGTCAAGTGGCCTTGGGAAAGAAATGGCCAAATTCCAAATGAATTTGGTCATGGGATACCCTTTGACCTAAGGGCAAAGTGGTCATTTGGCTATGATTTTGATTTGGACAGATTTGAAATGATTTAAAAATAGTTTGGGCCAAATTTTAGGTGATTTGGAGTTTATTTGATTTGAATTGGTTCAATTTGACCAATTTAGGTCAAGTAAATTAAATTAGTTGACCAATTGGTCAAATTGGTCAAACCATAGGTTAGGTCAATTTCAAATGATCATTTGGAGCCTATGGGTATCATTGGTTTGGTTTGATTTGGTTTAGATTTGGTTTTAGTTCATTTAGGTTCATTTGGGCCAAATGGGTTAAGTTGACCAATTTGACCTATTTGACCCAATTGGATTAGGTCATGAGTTGGTTTAGGCTTGGTTGATCATTTGAAATGTATTGCAAGCTTTAATTTCAATCAATTTTGATTTGGCTTGATTTCAGGTTGATTTGACCTTTTAGGTCAAGTTGGGTTCATGGTCAATTGGGCTAACTTAGGTATAATTGGTCAATTATAATTTTGGTCAAGTTTAACAGTCAATTTGGAATGAATTTGACCCATTGGTTGCAATCAATTTGGCTTAGATCAAGATTTGACCCATTTTGGCTTTTTAGGTCAATTTGGGTCAACTTGGGCTGAGGGCCAATTGCTTGGTTAGCTCAAGTGAGGGATTGGTCATGTTTGATAATTGATTATGGATTATTTTAGATCAATGGCTTCAATCAATTTAGGTCAAAGTGATTTTTGGCTAATTTATGTCTCATTTGGGCTAAGTGTTGACTTGGTCAAAGGCTAGGTTTGACTTGGTTTGATCTAATTTGAGTGATTGATCATTCTAGGATGATTGTTGATCACAATGTGAGGCTTGGATGGGCTTAGTTTAATCCAATTTGTGTTGGATTATAACTTAGCTCAAAAAGGTATTTTAGGTCACTTTAGGTCAAGTGCGCCTAAATGGGTCAATTGACATGATCAAGGCTTAATTCAAATTTGGTTAAACTCACATATGGACTTATGATAAAAATATAAATCCAATTGCAAGTGGTTTGGAATCAAAAGGGTTTTAGTTCATTTGACAATTTCAAGTCAAAATAATGAACATGGGTTTGACTTGGGTTATTTGATTTTGGCTTGGTGATTGTAGTTTATATTTATATTTGAGCATGTTGAAGGAGTGATTGAAGAGAAAATCCAAGGATTTGGATTGATTTGAAAATGAATTGGCTAAATCCAAAAAAAAAAAAAAAGGCTTAAAGGATATAAATTGGGTTCGGATTTGAGTTTTGAATTTATATTGATTTGATTTTGTCCATTGAATTTATATTTAATTTATATTTATGAATATAAACGAGAATATAAATGATCCATGAGAGAAGCATGTGAATTTGGAGTGATTTGAATGTGAATTTGGCTAAGGTAGATCAAAAAGTTTGGAAAAGGGATTTTTGATTTGGTTTGATTTATATTCATTTGATTTGAATGATTTGGATGCAAATTTCATTTATAAATATGAATATAAGTGATGGAATAAGTGATTATAAGAAATCAATGGCTTTGGGTTGATTTGAAGGTTTGGCTGGATGTGATTCATAAGGCTTAGGAAGGTTTTGGAATTGGAATTGATTTTGGAATTGAATCATTTGGAATTGGAATTGGATTTGTAATTGATCTTGGATTTGAATCATTCAGAATTGGAGTTAGATTTGGAATTGATTTTGAATTTGAATCATTTGGAATTGGAATTGGATATTTAATTAATCTTGGATTTGAATCATTTGGAATTGATTTTGGATTTGAGAAACTTAATTGAGTTAGGATGATTTGAGATTTGAGAAAATCAATTGAGTTGAAATTGATTTGGATAGGTTTGAAGGAGTGTACATGGGCTCGATTTGAGCTATAGTGTAAGTGGTTGCCTTAAATCCCTAATACATAGCCTAACCCTATGATAAGCCCTTCAAAGTCCCTAGGGTTAAAGTGTTCACCTAATCACTAGAAGTGTATTAAGACAAGAACTCTTAGTATGGAAGAGTCTTAGATCTATGATGGGGAAGTTGAGAGCTCACTCCAAAAGTGAGGTCAACAAAGGGTGCCCAAAGGCAAAAAAATGATTGGTGTGAATCAACAACATTTGAATGGTCGCACTCAAAATGATCTACTCCTAAACCCGAGGTGTAGAAGGAATCAAGATCTTAGTGCAATGTAACTTTATTTATGTCAAAGACATAAGAAAGTGAAGGAGGAATCCACTAGGGATTGAATATGTGAGCCTTCCACTAGGGGAGAAGGTTCAAGTTATTTACTGGGGATAAGAGGTTGTAAATTCAGCTGTGGATTAGAATTTGGAATCCACATAAAAGTGCACCTTCCACTAGGAGAGCTTGTTGGATTGAATTGACTGGGAGGTTGGAATGATTTGCATCTCATTGGGAGAAGCGATTGATTTGATTGTTAATTTGACCCATAAGGTTGGCTTTATTTGTGATTTTAAAATTTTGAATTTTGAGATGGACCTTATTGATGAACCATATCGCCTTGGCCTACTTCAAATTTATAAAAAAAAGGGTCTACCACCACATAGTAAGACTATCCAACCAAAGGGGTTTCAGTGTCGTGACTATACTAGGAAGAAAGCCGCAATCCAAAGTAGGGATTAATGGGTGATCTTGATAAAATAATAATTGAACCGACCTTAAATTTGAAAGTGAATGCTAAACTTAAATCACCAAAGATAGTCAAAATTAATTTCATTTTAAATATATTTGATGGATCCGTCATGATTGACCACATTGACTAGGGCCATGACCTCCTACTTAATATGATCTAAAGGGGTAGTTTTCAAAGGGGAGAACTATTCACCAAAGGGTGTTTTTTTCGCTGCAATGGAAAGAAAGCATAGGACTCATCTTCCTAAACAAAAGACCTTGGACGATACATTAATAATGTAAATAACCAATTGTCATTTTATCCATCTTGCTAGAAAGAATGCATAGTAAACTTACATCCTAAAGTGAAATGATGCAACCTATTTGTGTAAAATAGATTGAACCCGACCTATGGGCGACCACTGAGAGAGTGTCGATCTGGGGACTTTTCTCAACCCAAGTGTAGTGAGGCAATTCCTATATGGAGTTTTGCTGACACTGCCTAAAGATAAGATGTCTACTTGGGAAAGGGGCCAGTGGGGCCTTGAATTCTTAATCCATAAGCGAATAATTTTTTTTACTTATTTATTTATCATGGACCCTATTGGTTTGTGAGGGATCACATGAGAAAGAGCTTATATCAGCCTAGACCTATCTCAGATTTACTAGTCCAAGGGAGAATTTGTGCATTTGTTGAACAGATTCTCCAACCACAAGGGTGGCTACTAGGAAAAGGGACTCAATCCAAGAGTAGCCTAGTGTAAATCTCAAAGTGATCCAAATAGAGTGCCCACTGGAGACATCTTTATCCTCATCTCTCAAGAAGATAATATATATAGGTATTTGGTCCAACTCAAAGAGAAAGCGTGAGAACTATAGAAGAGTGGTGTATCCATCATGAATTTCTTCAACATAGCAACACCAACCAACTTGAGGTGCCCATCGATCAACAATCAACCCAAAGAAAGCATCGGGGACTCACATTCTCTAAAACCCATTGTCGATAGTCTATCTTCATGAAGTACATCGACCTGGGTGATGTTACCTCATTTTTAAGATGAGCTTCCAACCCCACCATCTTAGGCATAGGACTTCTCTTAGACACTAAGAATCTCCTTAGTCTTAAGACACTTCTAGTGATTAGGTGAACACTCAACCTAACCTAAAGACTTAGAATTAGCCATAGAATAAGTCATGCCATATGTTAGGAAAACTTGTCTACCCTATATTGAACCAAATCCTCACTTCCTCCTTCAAATCAAACTCCAAATCAACTTCAAACTCAAATCAATTCAACTTGATGGATTTATCAAATTGTGAATCAATTCCAAATGATTGAAACCCATGATTGAATTCCAAATTCCAAAAATCTTTCCTAAGTCACTTTGATTCTATCTTATGGACTTAGCCTAAATCAAATCAAATCAACAAATTCAAGAATTTTTTTCATAACTCATTTATATTCTCATTTATATTCACAAATATAAATGAAATATAAATTCAAAACATCCAAAAATCAATTCAAAAATCAAATCCAAATTTAACCAAAATTCAACCTAAGCCTTTTAAGTTAAATTCTTGAACTTAGCCAAATCAAACTCAAATCAAGTCAAGCCCTTGATTTTTTTTCATGTTTCAATCAATCCTTCAGTCATGAATCCACATATTAACATAAACTTCAATCATCAAACAAAAACTAAATTCAAAAATCAAACCCAAGTCAAACTCATGTTCACCATTTTGAACTTGAAATTGTCAAATGAATCGAAACCCATTTTACTCCAAATCACTTACAAATAGATTTATATTTCAATCATAAGTCCATATGTGAGTTCAATCAAACTTGATTCAAGCCTTGATCAAGTCTATTGACCCACTTAGGCTCACTTGACCCAAAGTGACCTAAAGTACCCCTTTTGAACCAAATTCTAATCCTACCCAAATTGGATTGAACTCCCAACCCAAGCCTCACATTATGAGCAAATAATCATCATAAGATGATCAATCACTCAAATTAGGTCAAACCTAAATTTCTACAAGTCACTTAGCTAAAATGAAACCTAAACTAGCCAAAATCCACCATAGGCTAAATTGATTGAAATCATTGATCAAAACTCATTCATGATCAATGTTTGAACTTGACCAAGTCATCATTTGAGCTTAACCTAGCCCAATTGACCATGAACCCAACTTGACCTAAAAGGTCAAATTGAGCCAAAATCAAACTAAACCAAAATTGATTGAAAACAAAGATACCAAATAATTTTAAAAGACTGATGAAAACTAAACCAGCCCATGACCTAACCCAAATAGGTCAAATGGGTCAAATTGGTCAACTTAACCCATTTGACCTAAATGAAATCAAATGAACAAAATCCAGGTATAAATCAAATTGAACCAAACCAATGATGCTAAAGCATTTTAAATGGTCATATGAACTTGACCCAACCCTTGGTTTGACCCAATTTGATCCAATTGTTCAACTTGACCCAAGTTGATCCATTTTGACCTAAATGGGTCAACATGAGCCAAATCATATCAAATCAATTTCAAATTTTGAAACTTGGCCCAACCCATTTTTCAATCATACCAAACATATTCAACTAAAATCCAAGCCAAATGACCATTTTACCCCTAGATCAAAGGGTAATTATTGGTCAAATTCACTTGAATTTGGTCAAATCCTCTTCATGGCCACTTGGCACCCTCTTAGTGGACCATGGACACTAATGAGTGGATGACCCAATGGGTTTGTCAAACCCAACCCAAGGCCAAACCGACCACTCCCTTCATTTCAAGCACATGGTAATCAATCCTCACCCATCACACATGGCACTTCTCCACCACCCCTATGCCAAAATGAACCATGTGAAACCCTAATGGCCAAAAACCAGGAGGTGAATTTGATCAAAATGGCAAAGCCATGCTTGGCCATCCATCCTTCAAGTTGGAGAGATATACTCCCTCATTTCACTTGAATTCACTCATACTGAGTAGAGAGACCTAAGGCAAGCTCTCCAAGCTCCTCAGCAATCCCATGCATCATTCTCCATTTTTGGATTCCTTCAAACTAAAATAGGGGAGGCTAAGAGAAATTCTAACTTAGCCAATACCCAATTATAATCCAATTCCTCCTTCAAGCATCCTCAAAGGGCCTAATCGAACTCATCCAAAGCTTCTTCCAAGCTTCAAGGAAGGTGGAGCTAGACAAGGCAGCATTTGAAGAGGAGCTTGGTCCATAGGAAGATATACTCAACCTCAACCCTCAAACCTTCAATAGGGCTTCATACTATGAAAGCTACCTCAATGGTTAGTACCGGTGATAGCCTCTGAGGTATGCTTCAAACCAAGCCTAGATTAGAATTGGTCCTTTGTGAAAAGAATTTTACCCCATGCAAAATTGAATGTTAGATCTCATGCTTACTTGATGGTGTGGGTAAAGTTTGTTCAATCGAGCTCAAGCTTGGATCATTACCTAAAGAGTGGATAGATGCCCTCTCCCACAGGCAAACTTAGTGAAGGATCATGGACCGTCCATCCATGCATTTTAGATGGATGGTCATGATCAAGCCGCGTAGGATTCATGGATTTATCTCTTAAGAATCACGAGCTCGATCTCAACCGTTTGATCTTTGATTGGACAATCCAAATAGAAAGTGCATAGCGCCACCGTTGATCCGGCATGGGATGTGATTACTTAAATAGATCTACACGCCATGGAAAGCACGTCGTCAATGGTCCATGTGGTAAACAGATTAACTATTTAATTAGGTTTTAATTAATCTTCAACTATTCATATTTAAATGTATAAAAATTAGAAAAAATACAAAATAAAATGCAATGTGAAGATAATTAAAGAAGGAATTTAGTAAAATTATTTAATGGATTTTGAAGGCATTTTCCTTAGGTTTTAAGGAAAACTTAATATAATTACCCCCTAATTATTCAATTCATTTCCAAATTTCTTAGATACATTTAGTGGGATGACTGCCTCCCCTAATTTTCTTGAATTAATGAGTTAATTAGGAAATCAATTAATGAAATATTAATCACTCTTATGTAATTAATTAATGTGAACAAAGTGGTTTAGTCCTTTTTTTTAATTAAGAAGAAGAGGTTTATGGAATGGGTTTGGGGAATTTTCCCTAAGCCATTCCCTAAACCCCTTTCCTTCCATAATTCAAACTTAATTAAGGGCTAATCCACTAACCACCTACTTAATTTACTTGATAAAATTTTCAAAATATTCCAGAACTTAACCAATTCATCTTGGGTAGGTTCTTAGATGTTCAATAACCTAACTTAAGGAAATCAAAATCCAACTCACATATGTGGGAAGGGTTATGAAAGTACTTAAATTAAATCTTTTAGCTTAATTAATCATTAATTATGAGCCAATTGCATTAGGCCCCTTTCTTTCTAGGTGCATTGTTGATTTAAATTTCTTATGTGGTTTTATGTCATACATTGGCTCATAATTATTTGATTAAATATGTTAAAGTGGTGTAGGTAAGGGGTAATTAATGAACTTAATGTACACCTTAACCTAAATAAAATATAAAATCAATCTAATAATTCTAAAATTAAACTAAAGCAACATACACATATGGAAAATGGGTTAAGACCAGCAAACCTCTTCATATTTCTTAAATTCAAATCAAACTCAAACAAAACTAAAAAAATCTCTCTAAAACAAATTTGATTTACTTTAAATAATCTATCTCATAAGATTGTCTTTAGAATTAATTAGGTGAATGAATTTACATGCTTTCATCACTTTATTTCTTTCCTAACATGCTAAATGTGTATGTCATATGAAAATCATGCATTCATGCCTTTTAAAATCAAATTAAAATGAAATATTTCTTTATGTCAAATTGCATAAAGTAAAAAAATATGAATGGCTATTATCACTATTAAATCCAAAATTATTTTCAAAACTTATAAATCAAATATCATAATTGAAAGGTATGTTACTTATAATTATTTAGCTTGCATGTGAGTATAAATATAAAGATGTGCATTGTGTGACTTTCCTTCTCTTCTTTAACATAGTTTTGAATAGGATTTGCAAAAGTGTATAGTTCATTTGAAAAGAACACAACACTTGCTTAAATCCATTCTATTCATTCCTATGTTATTACTTAAGAAGAATATTCACATTATAAATTAAAAAATAATCAAACAAACAAACATAAACTTTTGCATGACTTTTTTTCCATGCATTTCTTTGTACATACATGTATTTAAGAAAAGTGTGATATATTATGGACAACCCTGGGGTTGGGTTTTAAGTAGCCCCAAGTAGGTCATACCTTACACCTGCTAACAATGGCATACTCACTCACTGTCTTTTATACTTGTAAATGTGCATATCAAAAATGGATAAAAGAATCACTCTTTTTCAACTTAACAAAATCATGCATCATAAAAATATCCAAATTTCTTCAAGTAACTCTCTTAGCATTCATCATTAATGTGTGCTAAACATCTCCATTTGCATGTATAAATATGCTTAGGATTCATCCATATGCATGTTACACTTGTTGGGAAAGAAATGAAGTGTTGTGTATTTTGTGATAGTATTTCACTTTACCTAATTTTAAAATGCCTTTCTTTTTAAATAAGTTTGTTTATAGAAAATCCAAACTCAGGATTAATCAAAACACATAATAAAACATTCAATGAACATAAAATCAAATATTAATCTACCTTAGAAATTACTTAAGGTGGGGAGGAAAGAGAAGTTCTCTTATCTTTTCTTCTCTTTATAACACTTAGTAATTAATTTTTGGATTCATTCAAAATAAATTAAAATATAGAATAAAATCAACCAAAGCAACTAAATCACCTAAATGAAACAACCCCTCTAAGTTGAACTTTTTTACACATTGAAAATATCAACCTTAAAGCCTAGCTAAGCATACCACACAAACCTTAAATAACACACACATTAGGCTAAGTCGCCACTTCTAGCTTTAGGTTGGTATGCATAGGTTTACTTTTATTTTATGATGTAATATTTTAGTCTGGATGTTAGGGTGTATGTGTGGAATAATGGTAGGATGATCTTAGTAACCGTTGTCTCTACAAGGGATTGTGCTTAAGGGGCTATAATAAAAATATAATTACTTTTATCTGTTGCTTATACCCTAAGCATAATCCAAAATAGGCGTGGACTTGGTTACCCATGTGTGGGGTGTTAAGTCCAATTTATACATATACATGCTTGAGATTGTATGGTTTGTTTAGCTAATCTCTATTTTGTAGGTTTTAGTTAGATTTTTTTTTCCCATTTTCATGTAATTTTGCAATTAGATTTTGGAATGATTGTTATGGGGATTAAGATGAACATTGATCATAAGACTATGTCTTATGTACCATGTGAAGCCTTTGGAGCAACCATATTCCAACCAACCAAAAGAAGAAAGAAGAAAGAAGAAAGAAGAAAGAAGAAAGAAGAAAGAAGAAATGAAGAATGAAGACCCCCAAAATAATGAATTCCTTCTTGATTGTAATTTATTCATTTGTAATCTAAGTTGTATAAGGGTAGAGCTCTACCACCAATTTTCAGTTTGTATGGTCCACCACAAATGGTCTTTATTCTTTTGCTAGCTTTATAAATTGATTGATGTTTGTTTAGCTTGTGCATTAAGATGTCATCTTTTCCTAGTTTTTTCCTTGCTTTGAAGTATGGCCTCGATGATGATTAAGCTCTTAGGAAAATAAATTTTCTATCCAATCAAAAGTAAAATAAAATAACTCATAACCTCTCTTAAAGCCTAGGTTACAAATCAAGATAAAAGAATTAGCAACCTCTTAGCTGGATGATGTATTACTTTTCTAACATCATGCATAAAAAGCATATTAGTTCACTCTTGATTGGAGGGCTTCTACCTTTGCTAAAGAATTTGGCTTGACCTTTGAGAGCCATGGTGGAAACACACCTCCTCATATTGTTGATGTGGGTTTATAATCTAATTTCCCATGCATTAAGCATATGAATCCTAAAGCCTGTGTAAAATTGATTATCCAAAATGAAAATAAAATGTGATAAAATTTACATTAGATTCAAGTCATTAAATCATGCCCTACATGATCTAGTCTCTTAGGGAGTGTGTTTAAGGACTTAGTCTCTTTCTAAATAAATAACAGCCTAGTTATCTTGCAAAAGCATTTGACTTGCCTACATATTTTAAAATCATAAGAGAAGTTAGTTGGTGACCACCCGCATGTGGTTGTAAGTCCAATATTTAGGTTTATCCTCTCTTATGGAGGAAAACCAAATACCCATTTTCACCTTAGATTTAGGTCATGCTTTTGGCCCTCGCCAAAGCTCCCTAGATTTAGGTTCTAAGATTGCTTCTCCCTTTATGCTACAAGCATAAATCACCTCTTTTTTTCCATGAATCATGGAATTCCTGATTCTAATAAAATTTAACTAAATTCAAAATATAAAGCATAACCATAGGATAGTTTCGGATGATTACTAGACTTCCTAATATCATAAGCATTCCCTACTTATCTTCATTTAGCTTCAATAAGAACTCCCTCCTCTTGAATGATCCCACTTGATCTTCTAAAAGTAAACTAATTGATTGATAGTCCTACCTTTCAAAATCTTTGCAGACAATGATCATTTACCTTAATTGAGAGTATTCCTAAGAATCATTTTAGATGTAATTAACTATGGGGCTCCCATAGGGAACTTAACAAACTGATTTAAAATAAACTCTGCTTTACTTTTCATCTCTAGTGTAGGGGAAGAATCTCTGGTATATTCTGAAGACTCATAGTCCTTAGGAGTCCTTATTAAGGCGATTAGATCCATTGTAAGGTGGCAACTTCTACACCTCTCCTCAATGTCATACCCAATCACCCTAATAAGAACATCTACAGATCTACATGGTGTCCCGATAATGTGTTATATATATTTCTATTTTCATTTATTCTCTTTTCAAAAAGGGATAGATGAAGGCAACATATATAAATAATAATTTTCACCACTAATTTTTCTAACGACTCTGCTGGGGAATGTTCCTCTCTCCATCTTTGGTAAATCATCGTTGTCTCCAAGTATCAATAGTGAGTTTGTACTTTTATATAAATCCATGACTATCTTTCTTTTCCGTTGGCACTTAGCTTATTTCATCCTTAAGTTGAGCTAGCCAACATATTTAGGTTTTAGGACCTCACCCCAGGTTGGTCTTAAAACCCTTATTGCATTCCCCAATGGTTGAAAATAAAAATTTAATAAAAAGAAAATAATTAAAGACTTCCTCCTTACCATTTATATGATAAGAAAAGGTTCATTCTAAAAATAAGACAAAATAAATCCTTCATAAAAGTCTTTCTTTTCAAAAGCACTTTTTCAAAATACACTTAATAAATTTCACCTAATAATTTTATAATTGTTACATGTGGAAACATTTCAAAAAATAAAACCAATAATCATGTTTTCAAGAAACAAAATTTGAAGATGGCCTTTCCATTCAATACATCCAAATGTGTTGATGGATGTTACATCTTCAAGCAAAATCAAACATTGAAATTCCACTCAACACATTCCACATGTTAAGTTGAATTTTCAAAATGCACATATGATACCTCTCATTTATTATACCCACATCTATTGAATGAAGGTTTCATTTCCAATCCAAATCAAAAATAAATTTTCAAAAAGCACATTTGGAACCTCTTCACTCAATATACTGACATTTATTGAATGAAGGTTTCATTTCCAATCAAAATCAAAAATCAATTTTCAAAAAGCACATATAAACCTCTAATATACCCACATACAAATGGAGGTTTCATTTCAATCAAAATCAAAATAAATTTTAAAAGAACATATGAAACCTCCATCCAATATACTCACATTTATTGAATGGATTTTATTTCAATCAAAATCAAAAATAAATAAATAAATAAATAAAACACATATGAACATTCATAATGTACCCAAATTTGAATGAAGATTTCATTTCAAATAAAATGACCATTTTGAAATCATAACATATTCCATAATGATTAGATTATTTCTCAAAAAAAATTGATTTCCATCATACCCAAATTTAAATGGAAATCTCTTTCAAAATCAAACAAAACACTTTGGAACTTCATTTATAGCATTTTTGCTAAAGTGAATCCATTTTCAAAACAAAATTAATTTTCTTAGCATACTAAATTTGCTAAGAATCCAATTTTCAAAAAATAAAAAAAAAACACTTGATTCTTCATTTAGCATACCCAAATTTGCTAAATGAGGAATTCCATTTTCAAATCACAAATGATTCACAAAACAAACAAAGAAAAAGAAGAAATTATTTTCAAACACACACCATAAGAGTGAAATTCAAAATCTCAAATCAAAAAAATCAATTGACCCTTTACTTTAACATATTCAAATTTGTTAAAAAGGGTCCTCAAAAAAAATCAAAATTCAAATATGAACCTATGGAAGCATCTCTCCAAAAATATTGAACCCATTTTCAACATACCAAATTTGTTGAAAGTGGATTCTACATTCAAAAAATCCTCTTCCAATCAATCTCAAAATCTCTTCTAAATCATTTGAGACTTAACACTTTCAAGATGTTGAGTTCAAATTCTAAATTCAAATTCAAAATCAACAATAGAAATCTAATTCAAATTTATTTTCAACATTGACTTTCACCAACACCGTCAATTTCGCTTGATTGTAATGGTAGCATAGAAGTATGTGTTCACATTTTCTCATGAGATGGATTTGGCCTTGGATTAGGCCAACCTTCCATGATCTGACTATGCCCACCTCATCCACTTTTGTCGAGGCTTCGAGGGGGCTAGGATTACATGTGAGGGAACCCCGCTCACGATAGTAGAGCATGGTGACTGGGCCATCCGTGGACATGCCATCTGATTTAGAGATTGTCTTGCTGAAGAGGAAGGCTATGGTGGTTCCCATAGCCGCAATACCAATGATAGCGCTAGTGCACCCAGTTGTTCCCCATGCTACCCTAATTAGGGCTAGCACCCAATCCTTGGCACCTTCCAAGGGGAAGGCCCCTGATTCCGTGGATTGTCTCCTATTCTGAGGTTGGGTCTAGTTCCTACTACCTCTACCCACACCAAAAAAAACAAGAATCGCATGATCAAGCGATCACACTGCATTACTGTGGAGTTGGAGGCATACTTAGCTATGAGGAGTTTCCTAGGATGGTTTCCTCATTATAAAAAAACCAGTTCCACCCTATATCTAGATCTGATAAAAAGGATGCTAGAAGGATTTCTGTTTCACCTTCACTAGTGGTTCAATTTTAGGAACCTGTTAGTGTGAGGAGGAGGTCATACACCAGCCTCTGATCAATTTTATGCCAAGTAAGCAGAGCCTATGGATGATTGGAGTCTGGGACTCAATTTGATTTAAGATCTATCATTCCTCAGCAGGTAGCGTGAAGAGGCTGAGAGGCAGACATCAATTCATGTTACTAGAGAGCATGAGGTACATCCATAGGCCTCACTTATGGATTTTTTGATGTGCTACCCGTGTGACCATACGACAAGTATCTTACTCACTGGGACCACACATCATAGGAGAGGAGCTCCTATCCTGAGAGAGTCGGTGGTGCCTTCGTACACCACTCTTATCCCCATCCATTGTCTCCCATACATGTTCCAGCATATACTATTCTAGCCAAGGCCATGAAGGTCGTATCATGGGAGAAAAGAACCCATTGGTGATCTACCAAGAGATCCCATCCATCCATGTCAGGGTGCGAGCTCTCGCCGACCTTCGCCAGGTGAAGAAAAAATGGTAACCTCAAGTATGTCATCATCACCACCACCACCACAAGAGTTATGGAGGTGGTAGCAGGAGGAGGAGGAGATAGTTCCCACCCCCATATAGATCCTCTAGACCACTCACCCTGATCCAAAGATGTGAGTATCTTTCTTCTAGTGAGCAGCACAAGATCGCCAAGAAGAGAGGTTAGTTCTTATGCTCATGATAGTGATACTACCATCTAATTGATTCATGCTTGTTGGCCGATCCCTAGATGACATAGTAGATATAAGTGGAGAAGAAGGAAATCTAGGATATCGATTTAGAGGATAAAAAGGTTAGCTTTTATCTGAATGAAGAAGATCTGTTAGAGGATTCAATAGGGGTACACATGGTAAGTACTCGGGGTTCCCTCCTCTATGAGCAGCAGACTTTGGAAGGTGCTGAGGCCAAGCAAGAAGACACAACCTACTTGACCCAACACCTTCGTCAGTAATTAAAGTGGAAAGATGAACAAATAGATATGATGGGGAAGCAACTTGAGGACTTGTTAGTTAGTTTAGCACTTCAAATAAGCACCGTAGTTCATCCTACTATAGTTGAGACTAGTCAGCCCGAGTTGGTGCATGTCTTGGATCTAGCCAAGACTTTACCTCCAAGAAAGGTAGCACCAAACAGATAGAAAGGTAGATAGTACCTCCATGCAAGAAAAAGACATCAAAACCATGGTTGAGCAGCAGGTGAGAGAAGCATTGGCTCAAGCCCGAGGAGGATCATCGTCCAAAGGGTAGACCCTACCCGAGGAATTTGATGCCATCCAATATCCTAAGGGTTTCATGCCACCTTCTTTCAAGAGCTTCAATGGTGGGAACCCGAGGCATATGACCGCTATTGCAATGCCTGATAACATGACTTTACTCTTTCTCTTTATCAGCTTAGTATAGCCTGATTGGTATGCGAACTTCCCAATAGTTTAGTGAAGACTTGCTTGGAGCAACTCTTCATCAAGAGGTTTGTTGGAGCTCAGCAAAGGGTGACTATAGGTGATTTCATTGTGACTCAACAAAACTTCGGTGAGTCCCTCATTGATTACATTCTCAGATAGCATAATTTGAGTATGAAATGCGAACCACAGCTATCTGAACATCATTCCATTAAGATTATGCTTAAGAATATCCATGGCCTGGTCACCTTCATGCTCAAAGGTTTCACCATCAAAATATTTGAGAAGCTAATCAACAAGGCAGCTAGTTTATAAAGAGAAGCCAAATAGTTGCCTTTTTTGGACCAATCAATAAAGCATAAGCCATAAAAAGCTTTTGAGAAGAAGCCGAGTGATAGTAGTAGACAAGGGAAGCCGAGAGAGCTTGAGAGACCTCATCCCCACAACCGCCACTTCCACCTCCTCTACCACCACTAAGATAGTCCTACTACGCCACATAGCCTCCATGCCCGCACTACCTCCTCCTTATACATCATCGAAGTAGTGGTACACATACCCGCTGCCAGGTAGCTATGGTCCACCTACTCTTTGGATAAACTTAACAAGCCTTATTCATTTAAGAGGGAGGTAATCAAGAAGATCTTTAAGAATCTCTTAAAGAAGCTTGATTTTAGCTACCCAAACCTAGAGACCTGGAGGAAGTGGCAAAAGCAATGATCCTAACTTTTCCCCTACACCACATGGTCATGTTTTGGAAGATTGCTTCACATTCAAGAGGCTTGAACATAGCTTCAAGACCATACTATAGTTATCCCAAGGAATACCTTGGAATAACCATCCAGCTAATTAGGTAATCCTTGGGGATACTTGTGATCCTTCCAAAACCAAAGAAGGTTGGGATATCTCTTATCCAACCTCTAAGAAAATTATCTCCAAAATCAAGAAACTTTTGTGTGCTGAGATAGCCCAAACCTCCAACATCAAGAAAGGTTTGCAAGTTGTTAGAGCCAACTCATAGAAAGGGGGAGTTCAACAGCAGCCTGTGCCAAACCGAGATAGCGAAGTAGCATAACCACTGACTGAGTCCAATCTCCAATCCACTGTTGCAGCTACTACATCAACGACTACCTCTACTTCAGCTAGCTCTTCTCCTATTAGACATCATGTATTGGCGGATGAGGGCATCAAATCCCTCACCCCACTTACTTTACTTGATTTTATTATGTACCTCCTTCAAAATCCAAGAAATCAAAAGAATAAAGCTAGCTTGAATTATATCGTGTCACTCGGGTTGTCTAAATCTATTCTAATGATAACTCTTCAAGTATAACAATATAATAACTCGATTTTCCTCTTCTAATTCAGAGTTGACTTCCTTCTATGAATAATATGGGTTCACCTTGAGATAGACTTGAAATCATCAAGGGTCCCATAAGATAGTTATAGGTGAGCTGAGAGTAGAATCTTCCACCCACCACAAGAGATCACCAAGTCAACCTCCAAGTGGCAAGGTTCTACCTCCTAGGGCAAAACCTCAAGATAGAGGAAAACAAGTCATTGGTGCAGATGATCGAGAAGCCCCTCCATAGGATGCTCCACCCTTGGATATGCTTGTGGAGGATCAACTCAAGGTGGACTACAATATCCTCTCTCACCTAAGAAAGTTGCCATCTAAGTTAAGCATATATGATGCCCTTATCTTATCTAAAGAGATGAGGGAATCATTAATCAAGGCTCTCCTTGATCCTGAGATATGCTTAGCTCAGCTGACCGCTATTGGAGAGGAGGCACATTATTCTAAAGAAGCTCAGGGAATCACTTTCATGATGAAGACCTACTTCCGGGACATGGAGCATAACCGCCCCCCTACATTACAAGGACATGGGCGATTCAAATTTACTAAGTTCTCATGATCCGTGCATTTATGAACATTATGAGTCTAAAGACCCTACCATGAGGATCGACATCTCCACACTCGAGGAGATCGGATGATGTTGAGAGGATTCAATGAACAAGAGAGCTTTAGGTTCCATAATGTTACCTTTGGAGAATGGAAGAAAGCCAAGTTTTATCATTGATTGAATACTTCATTCATCACTTTGCTCTAGGGATACATCAAAATAAGATGATTCCATCCTCCCCATCGCATCAAGTCGTGGAAGGATGGGATTGAGATGTCAAAGGAGAAAAATAATTTTAGTAGAGAGGTTGAGATATATGAGGATGCAACCTACTATCTTCCTCAAAACACCTTTTCTCATGAACTTGGTCAAAATTCAAATTCAAATGCAAAAGAAAAAAAAGAAAAAAAGAAAAAAAAGAAAAGAAAAGAAAAATGAAAGTCCAAGTGAACAAGAAAGGGAATTGAAGAAGAAGATATCACATTCACATTCCACCCACAGCTCATTCCATCATATGGACATGTGGGTAGATGACTGACCTCCACCGTGCAGGTAGTAGAAATAGAGGTAGTTCCAGAGGTGGAAGACTCTAGTTGGCCATCCAACAGGGTTATGTGTTCCATAAGAGTACCCTACTATTCACATAGACTTGAATCCACTCGAGGATGAGTCTAATGTGATTAGCATACCGAAACCCCTCTCGGTTTCATTAGGTGACACTGAACATGATGAAGAAGCCTCTAGACAAAGCACGAAAGTATTTTGAATCCAATGTATGTGAAACTATCAGTCAATAGTTAGAAACTTTAGTTCTAACCTCACTTTCATCTTAAAAAGCTAAATGTTTAATAGTTTAGGAAGCCCCAAAGTCATTCAGGATGTCAAGTCGAAGATATTCTTTTTGGGATCAACATCCTTAAGTTCTAGAGTTGATGTAGAACTTGAGGATGATTCATATAAAGAATTAATGGAATTGCCTTTGGATTAATATTCTCCATGTGTTCTTAATCTTGCAAAGAAAGGTTTGATTCCTTATTCATGGTCTAAGCAAAGGTCATAGTGCTTCAAAAAGCTGTGGGACAATAGAGACAAGGATGCACAATCAAGATCAAGACTAGGATTTGGTACAAGTCAAATGATGACGATGATTACCGCTAGTTTCTCAACCATCTAGTCCGAGTTCTTTTTTCACACAAACCAACTCTTATGAGGATGTGTGTTTATAAACTGATGATCCATGATGATCTCCAAATCAAAGATGCACCACCGTAATTTGAAGAGGAGATCCATTCAACAATTGACAAGCTTAAAGAAATCAACCTCGACAAAAAAAGAAAATCCATAACATACATCGTCAATGAAGAAAAAACCAATGACTTAGTTAGGCTATTGACTGAAGTTTAAGGACCGCATGGATTTATGAAGAAATGGATTATTCTTAATGTAGTCATAAATAGCAGATAGTGCTAACTATATCAAGCAAGCTCCTGACAAATTAAAAATCGAACAATAGGTCATTTTTGAAGTCAAGAAATTGATCGATGTTAGTTTCATCAGGGAAGAAAAATACCCTACCTGGTTAGTCAGTGTCATCTCAATTAAGAAGAAGAATGGCTAAATTCGCATATGCGTCAATTTTATGGACTTAAATAAGGCATGTCCTAAGGATGAATTTCCTCTTCCTATACCATAATTAATAGTGGACATCGCCTCATCTCATGCAATTTTCTCCCTCATGGATGGGTCATCTGGCTACAACCAAATCAAGATGGCCCCTGAGGATGAAAGAAACACTATTTTTCAAACCCCGATCAGAATTTATTATTATAAGGTCATGCATTTCGGCCTTAAAAATGCTGGTGCTACATACCAATAGGCCATGAATTAGATCTTCAATGAACTCATTCATCATCAAGTTGAATGCTACATTGATGATCTAATATTCAAAAGCGGAGAAAAGGAGACCATCTCTTTGATTTGGGAGTATTTTTTGAACAGTTAAGACAATATAACCTGAAAATGAATCCCCTGAAGTGTGCATTTGAAGTAGCTTCATGGAAATTCCTTAGGTTTATTGTTCGACACTGGGGAATAGAAATAGATCTAGAAAAGATCAAATCTATTTTAGAAATGTGACCTCCTAAAGTTTAACTCAACTCGGATCCTTCCAAGGATGGTTAGCATATCTGAGATGCTTTATCTCCAACCTATCGAGGAGATGCAAGCCATTTTTAGTACTTGTCAAAAAGGATGCCAAGTTCAAGTGGGATGTAAGTGCCCATGCCTTTGAAGATATCAATCAGTATTTGGTGAAGTTGCCAGTTCTTGAAGCCTCTCCCATGCATGCCACTCATCCTCTATACTACTGCATTGGATGACTCCCTCAATGCTTTGTTGGCTCAAGCCAATGATGAAGGGAAGGAGAGTGCTCTCTACTACCTCAGCCATCGTCTGATCCCTACTGAAACAAACTACCCACCTATTTAGAAATATTGTCTAGCTTTAATCTTTGCATCCCAAAGCTATGACACTATATACTTTCTCATAAGATGAACTTGATTTCCAAAATCAATCCACTACAGTATCTTATAACACAACCAATGTTATCTAGACATTTGGCACATTGTTTCAAGATTCTCTCATAGTTTGATATCACTTTCTTACCCCTCTGTGCAGTTAAAGGACAAGCACTAATGGATTTCTTAGCAACACACCCACTTCCTGCTGACTCTCATCTTAGTGATGATCTCCCTAATGAACAAATCATGAACTTAGGTGAGGTTGACAATCATCATTAGGAGATGTATTTTGATGGTGTAGCTTCCTTTCATAAAGGAGAAGCACCTCAATCTATTTTTTCAGGAAAGGTAGAGGTAGGAATAGTTCTCTAACTCATAGATATGATGATGAGATTCTCATACTATTAAATTCTACACCAACAATGAAGTTGAGTATGAGGCTTTGATTTGATCTAAAGTTAGTGTGTCAAGAGCATCAATCTCTATGGATTCTCATTGGTCATCAACCGATTGTCGTCCTACAAGGTTCTCAAATCTTCACATTAGCTTGAGTATACCATGAAGTGTTGGCCCAAATCTCAAGTCACCATCTACAAGGTTCTCGAGAAGAGAACATAGAGATGCTTTGGCCAAACTTGCCAAAGAATTGGCATGTCAAGATGAGTCCATTCCAATAAGGGTCCAAAATAACAACTCCTTCTTATTGATGTTGAACTCATCGAGAGACTTTCTCTTGAAGGGGAGGTTGTCGCTGCAAAGATAAGGAGAATTGAAAACCATTTATAGATTATTTAAACACCACTCACAAAAAAAAAGTCACAAGCCCATCAAAGGTGAAATAGAGAGCCCTCTCCATGGTCTCATGATCAACTGGAAATGAATGAATTTTCTCAATTGCCACATGATGTTATCACACACCGCAGAAACATCAACCACCCAACATTCTACACCCTACATTGGCCTCATTATTTTTGAGTGTTGGTACCGACATTGTGGGTCCATCGATCCTCTTTCTTCCAACAATCATCACCATCTTAGCTTCCACGACTACTTTTCCAAGTGTAGGC
This sequence comes from Cymbidium sinense, assembly GCA_021442155.1. NCBI lineage: Eukaryota > Viridiplantae > Streptophyta > Magnoliopsida > Asparagales > Orchidaceae > Cymbidium > Cymbidium sinense. The sequence continues at coordinate 21,967,039 of CM038226.1, forward strand.
AATCCCACTCAGAGGTCACACAAAGATGAGCTTCGCGTGAACTATTGTATATAAGTTCTGTGCCTAATTATTTTCCATAATGATATTGCATTCAAAAGCATCAAGATCAATAACTTCGCAAGAAGACATGATATAGATTGGAGATACTCCACCGTCTACTACCCCAGAGTAAATGGCTTAGCAGAAACATTCAACAAAACTCTCATTCATATACTAAAGAAGACACTTGATGACAACAAGAAATAGTGGAATGAGTAGTTGGTTGAAGCCTTGTGGGCCTACCACACCACATACAAAACTCCAACTCAATGTACCATGTTTTCCTTAGTGTATGGGTTCAAAGCCATTCTACCTTTAGAAGTTCAACTCCCATCACTAAGGATAACATTGTGTAGCAAAATCACTATAGAACAGAATGCAAAGTTGTAGATAGAAGAGCTCGAAGGTTTGGAGGAGAAATGCCTATGGGCATGCCAGAACCTCGAGTTGTACAAAGAAAAAATGATTCAAGCTCACAACAAGTGGTCGCTAGGTCTTTCAAAGTAAACTTGTGTTAAGGACTAATTGTTGCCCGTTAAAAGATGGGAGGTAAGTTTGAACCCACTTGGGAAAGCCCCTATGTTATAGAGAAGGCCTACCAAGGAGGGTCCTATCAGCTCATGGATTGTAAATGGGAACACCCAATGCTTTTAATTAATGGCCTTTATTTGAAGAAATATTATCTATAAAAATATGTTTAAAAATAATTATGAATAAAATAACAAAACAAAAATCTAATTTCATTTCATCAAAATCTTCTGTTCTTTCAAAGCATTATTTGTTTATCTTGTGAATCCGCCAAGACATATTTAGGATAGGTGTAAGAGAACTCAAGAGGCATACTATACCTCTTCCACAACACAAACATAATCAAACACAATCTCTCGGCCCTATTAGAATAAGTGTGAGAGAACCCAAGAGGCATCCTATTTTGATTAGTACAACTGAGTTAGGTGTAAGAGAACCCAAGGCGCATCCTTTCTTAGTGGAAATTCGGGTTGCTATCCATGGCACCATTTCTTCCAAATCCCCAAGTGTGTTTAGAGTAGGTGTGAGATAACCCAAGCAGCATCCTATTCCCTTTAACACAAGCATAAAAATAAACACAAATCTTTCATCTAGGTCTACTTTGATGTGGAAGCAAGCCCCCTATGGCACTTACTTATTAGCTACTCTAGGTCGAGTCTACATGCTACCTCATTAGTATGTCACCCCAGTGGTCATTTGTTGAAGGATATGAGTCCTCATGCTTTCTTCTTAACTTGATCATTACAAATCAATGAGTGCCTTGTTAGTTTAATAGCCTTCATTGCCCAACCAGTAAGCTACCTCATGTTGATTTCGTTTAAGAGGATGTGAGTCCCCACACTTTCTTCTTGAACTAATCATCATGATCTGACTAGGTTGACTATATTCGAGGTTTAGGATAAGTCCCCTAGAGGCTCCTTTTCTCTTAACTATATTTGAGTTGATATAAGTAATCTAGTGACATTCACCAGTCACCCTAGTCGATAACATCAAGTTGAAGACAAACTTCAATCATAGATGTGAGTCCAGCTTTCTTCCAGTTACAAATTGACGTGCCTTATTGATGTTCGATGTCACAACAACTCACCCTTGGATACACCACCTTGATGAGTTGGCCACCAAATACCTATGCATATTATATTCTCCAAGCCTGGATCAAGCCCCAAGATCCCCTCCTCAAGGCACCTATTTGGATCACATCCTTTGCAACCCCATTTAGACACTACCTAGATTATTTTTGGATTGGATAGTCCCCCTTTCTTGGTAGCCACCCCTATGATTGGACAAATTGTTCAGTAGATGCATAGATTCTCCCTTAGTTCAATAAATCTAAGATAGGTCTAGGCTGAAATAGGCTCCTTCTCAGTTTGATCCCTCATAAACCAACAGGGTCCACAATAAAATAAACTAAATAAAAAAAATATTCACTTATGGATTAGGAATTCAAGCCCCCAAAGGGCCCCTTTTTTGAAGCATGCATCATATCTTTAGGGCAGTGTCAGTAAAACTCCTTATAGGAATTGTCTGACTACCTGAGTTGAGATAAGTCCCCGAGTCGGCACTAGGTCAAGTTTAATTTGTTGCCTTGCCAACTGATCACCCTAATGGTTCCTTATTTTGGAATATGTGAGTCCCCACACTTTCTTCATAACTTGACCATTACAAACCAAAAGGCTCCACTTTGGTTGGATAGTCCTACTATGTGGTTAGTAGACTATTCCCTTTGGATTGGAAAATCTGATGTAGCTCAAGGCCCATGGCCCCTACTCAATGCAATCCATCACAAATTGATGGGATCCATCAAAATAATTAAAAATGAAATTAATCTTGACTATCTTTGAGTTGATCTAAGTCCCCCAGTGGCATTCACTTAATAATCAGCCCTATGTTGGGTTCAATTTATTGCCTTGCCAATAGATCACCCCAGCAACTGATCCCTATGTTGGAGGATGTAAGTCTACTATGCTTTCTTAGTGCAGTTGTTGCACACCGAAAGACATCCCTTTGGTTGGCTAGTCCTACTATGTGTTTAGTAGACTACCCCTTTGAATTTGTAAATCTGAGTTAGATCTAGGCCTCCATGGCTCCTACTCAGTACGATCCATTGTAAACCAATAGAGTTCATCTCAAAATCAAAAATTTTAAATCTAAAACAAATTCAACCCTCGTCCTTCAGTGGAGTCAAACAAATTAAACGAACAAAACAAATCTAATTAATTCTCCCCAAGTGGAGCCTAAACAATAAACAACAGCAACAAATAGAACAAACAATCAAACAAATAAATTAATCAAAAAAATTTCTCCTCAGTGAGACTCAAATCAAATCAAATCTCTCATCCCCTTGTGGATGACTTGAACTTATTTCCCTAGTGGAAGGTTCACATACTCTATCCCTAGTGGATTCATCCTTTACTCTCTTATGTCCTTAACATGAGTAGAGTCACATTGCACTATGCTCTTGGTTCCTTCTACACCTTGAGTTAAGAGTAAATTATTTCTATTAGTGCTTGTGATCATTCGCAGTTGTTGATCATTTAGATAAACACCAAAATATGTGGTGTATCTAGTCAGTCAACCACACCTATTGGGCGCCCTTTGTTGATCTCATTTTTAGGATGAGCTCTCAACCCCTCCATCTTAAGAATATGACTTCTCTTAGACACTAAGAATCTCCTTAGTCTTAATACACTTCTAGCGACAAGGTGAACAATCAACCTAACCCTAGATACTTAGAAGAGTTAGCCATAGGAATAGGTCATGCCTTAGGGGTGATAGGAAAACTTGCCTACCCCATAGCTTGAACCAAATCCTCACTTTCTCCTTTCAAGTCAAACTCCAAATCAAATCAACTTCAAACTCAAATCAATTCCAACTTGATGGATTTTCTCAAATCATGAATCAATTCCAAATAATTGAAACCCATGATTGAATTCCAAATTCCAAAAATCTTTCCTAAGTCACTTTGATTCTATCTTATGGACTTAGCCTAAATCAAATCCAAATCAACTCAAATTCAAGAAAATTTCTCATAACCCATTTATATTCTCATTTATATTCACAAATATAAATGAAATATAAATTCAAAACATCCAAAAATAAATTCAAAAATTAAATCCAAATTCAACCAAAATTCAACCTAAGCCTTTCAAGTCAAATTCTTGAACTTAGCCAAATCAAACTCAAATTAAGTTAAACTCTTGATTTTTCTTCATGATTCAATCAATCCTTCAATTATGAATCCAAATATAAACATAAACTTCAATCATCAAACCAAAACTAAATTTAAAAATCAAACCTAAGTCAAACTCATGTTCACACTTTTGAACTTGAAATTGTCAAATGAATAGAAACCCATTTGACTCCAAACCACTTGTAAATGGATTTATATTTCAATCATAAGTCCATATGTGAGTTCAATCAAACTTGATTCAAGCCTTGATCAAGTCTATTAGCCCACTTAGGCTCACTTGACCCAAAGTGACCTAAAGTATCCCTTTTGAGCCAAATTCTAATCCTACCCAAATTAGATTGAACTAAGCTCAACTAAGCCTCACATTGTGAGCAACAATCATCATGAGATGATCAATCACTCAAATTAGGTCAAACCAAGTGAAACCTAAGTGTTGACCAAGTCAACACTTAGCCAAAATGAAACCATAGGCCAAATTGATTGAAACCATTGATCAAAACTCATTTATGATCAAGATTTGAACTTGACCAAGTCATCATTTCAGCCTAACCTAGCCCAATTGACCATGAACCCAACTTGACCTAAAAGGTCAAATTGAGTCAAAATCAAATTAAACTAAAATTGATTGGAAACAAAGATACCAAATCACTTCAAATGACCAATAAAACCTAAACCAACCCATGACCTAACCCAAATAGATCAAATGGGTCAAATTGGTCAACTTGACCCAGTTGACCTAAATGAAATCAAATGAACCAAATCTAAATATAAATCAAATTGAACCAAACTAATGATGCTAAAGCATTTTAAATGGTCATATGAACTTGACTCAACCTTTGGTTTGACCCAAGTTGACCAATTGGTCAACTTGACCCAAGTTGACCCATTTTAACCTAAATGGGGCAACATGAGCCAAATCATATCAAATCAATTACAAATTCATTGAAACTTGGCCCAACCAATTTTTCAGTCATACCAAATATATTCAAACTAAAATCCAAGCCAAATGACCATTTTCTCCTAGGTCAAAGGGTAATTCTTGGCCAAATTTACTTAGAATTTGGTCAAATCCTCTTTATGGCCACTTAGCACCCTCTTAGTGGACCCCATGTACACTATATTAATAGTGGTGCACCTGACCCAATGGGTTTGGGTCAGCCAAACCCAACCCAAGGCCAAAACTGACCACTCCCTTCATTTCAAGCACATGATAATCACTCATCCACCCAAAATTAGCACATGGCACTTCTCCACTACCCCCCTCTACCAAAAATGAACCATGTGTACCCTTAATAGCCAAAACAACGCATTGAAGGAGGTGAGTTTGATCAAAATGGCAAAGCCTTGCTCGATCGTTTGATCCTTTAAGGGGGACATATAGTCCCCCTCATTTCACTTGAATTGCATAGACTCATACTCGATTGACTAAGAGAAACCTAAGGCAAGCTCCCCAAGCTCCCTCAAGCAATCCCCAGGCCATTGGCATTCTCCATTTTCAGATTCCTTCAAACCAAAAATTGGGGAGGCTAAGGGAAATTCTAACTTAGCCAATACCCTATTCTAATCCAATCCCTTCTTTAAGAATCCTCAGAGGGCCTAATCGAACTCATTCAAAGCTTCTTCTAAGCTTCAAAGGCAAGGGAGGTGGGAGCTAGACCAAGGTCGCAAGCATTTGAAGAGGAGCTTGGTCCATAAGGAGATCTACTCAACCTCACCCCTCAAACCTTCAATAAGGCTTCATCTCTACAAGACAAAGGTACCTCAATGGTTGGGAGCGTCAGTGATAGTCTCCGGCGAGGTATGCCTTTAAATCGAGCCTAGAATAGGAAGTGGTTAGTCCTTTGTTAAAAGAATTATCACCCCATGAAAAATTGATCGTTAGATCTACTCGTGCTTACTCCTAAATGGTGTGGGTAAAGTTTCAATTCAATCTAAGCATAATCGAGCTCAGATCATACCCTAAAGAGTGGATGGATGCCCTCTCTCATAGGCAAACTCAATGACGGATCATAGACCATCCATCTGCGCATTTTGGATGGATGGTCATGATCAAGCCACATAAGATCCATGAATTTATCCTTTAAGAAGCCCAAGCTTGATCTTAACCATCGGATCTTCGATCAGACGATCCAGAGAGAAAGCGCATAGCACCGCTGCTGACATGGCATGGGATGCAACTACTTAAATAACAAATTCCATCGGGCCATGTGGAAAGCACGTGCCGCATCAGTGGTCCATGTGGCGCCGATGGGATTAACTATTTAATTAGGCTATTTCATTAGGTTTTAATCCTAGAATCTTCAAATATTCATAACTAAATGTAAATAAAATCAAAAAAATACAAAATAAAATGCATTCTGAAGATAATTCAGTAAGGAATTCGCTAAAATTATTTTTAATGGATTTTGAATAGTGCATTTTCCTTAATTAGAGTTTTAGTGAAAATTTAATAACCCTTATTACTCCCTAATTACTTCATTAATTCATTTCAAATTTCTTAGATGCATTTAGTGGGATGACCTATGCCTCCACTAATTTTCTTGGGATTTATTGATGAGCTAATTAGAAAATTAATTAATGAATCCTTAATCACTCTCTTTGTGTAATTAAAGGTAATTAAGCATGTGAACAGTAGTTTAGTATTTTTATTAAGTTAATTAAGCCTTGCTTAAGTGAAGAAGAGGTTTATGGAATGGGTTTGGAGAATTTTCCCTAAGTCATTCCCTAAACCCCTTTCCTTCCTTAATCCAAACTTGATTAAGGGCTAATCCACTAATCACCTACTTAATTAACTTGATAAATTTTTTAAAACATTCTAGAACTTAACCAATTCATCTTAGGTGGGTGCTTACGTGTTCAATAATCTAAATAACTTAAGGAAATCAAAATTCAACCCACATGTGTGGGAAGGGTTATGAAAGTACTTAAATTAAACCTTTTAGCTTAATTAATCATTAATTATGAGCCAATTACATTAGGCCCCTATCTTTCCTAGGTGCATTGCTAATTTAAATTCTTTATATAGTTTTATGTCATACATTGCCTCAAAATTATTTGATTAAATATGTTAAAGTGGTGTAGGTAAGGGGTAATTAATTAACTTAATATACACCTTAACATAAACAAAATATAAAATCAATCTAATAATTTTAAAATTAAACTAAAGCAACATACACATGTGGGAAATGGGTTAGGACCAGCGAACCTCTTCACATTTCATAAATTCAAATCAAACTCAAACAAACCTATAAAACATATCTCTAAAAGAAATTTGATTTACTTTAAATAACCCTATCTCATAAGATTATCTTTAGAAATTAATTAGGATGAAAGAATTTACATGCTTCCATCACTTTATTTCTTTTCTAACATGCTAAATGTGTATGTCATATGAAAATCATGCATTCATGCCTTTTAAAAATTAAATTAAAAATAAAATATTTCCTTTATGTAAAATTGCATATTTTGTCTAAAAATACAAAAATATGAATGGTTATTATCACTATTAAATCCAAAAATTATTTTCAAAACTTATAAATCACATATCATAACTGAAAGGTATGCTACTTATAATTATTTTTAGGCTTGCATGTGAGTATAAATATAAAGATGTATTGTGTGACTTTCCTTCTTCTTTTAGCATAGTTTTGAATAGATTTTGCAAAGTGTATAGTTCATTTGAAAAGAACACAATAAATTCATTCCTATTCATTCCTATGTTATCACTTAAGAAGGATATTTACCCTTGCATATGTAAATTACATAAACAAATCAAACAAACAAACATAAACTTTTTTCCATGACTCTCTTCCCATGAATTTCTTTTTGTACATACACATGTATTTATGAAAAGTTGTATATTAGTCTGGACAATCTCGGGGTTGCGAGGCTTCAAGTAGCATCAAGTAGACCTTACATGGTGCTAATAAATGGCATGACTCACTTGTGTCTTTTATACTTGTAAATGTGCATATGAAAATTGGATAAAAGAATCGCTCCTTTTTTACTTAACAAAATCATGCATCATAAAAATATCCAAATTTGTTAAAGTAACTCTCTTAGCATTCATCATTAAAGTGTGCCAAACAGTTGCTTTTTCTATATCAATCATTAGAGCCAAAGTCGCATAAAGCTTATGAAAAGAATGGGCACATGATTGGATAAGAGGAAGAAACCAAAGTGTAGATCATGTGAGACCAAGCTCCATTTGCTTACCATCTTTACCGCCACCTCAGACATCTTATAAGTCACCGAGATGGCTTTCACCCTCCTCCTCTACCATGCTAAGGATGCATACCTCTGTGTAGCTATAATCCACCTACTCTTTTGGATAAATTAAATAAACCTTATTCATTTAAGAGGGAGGTAGTCAAGAAAATCTTTAAGAACTTCTTAAAGAAACCAAATTTTTAGCCACCCGAGCCTAGAAAACTAGATGAAATGGGCAGAAGTAATGATTTTAACTTTTACCCCTACCACCGCATGTTAGGCCATATTTTGGAGGATTATTTTACATTTAAGGATTGGCTGAAACAAAATGCTATACCTATATCTAGTAGAACATCCGTCTATTAGGGTAATCCTTGGGGATACATGTGATCCTCTTAAAATAAAGAAGGTTGGGATATCTCTTTATCCCAACCTCTAAAAGATTATTTCTAAAATCAAGAAACTTTCTTTGTGTGCTTGAGGCTTGAACCTCCAACATCAAGGTTTTAAGTTGCCAAAGACAACTTGGGGAAAGTAGGAGCTCAAGATAATAGCCCATACTTGCTAGATAGTAGCAACCATAAGAGTCTAGCCTCCATTCCACTGTAGCTACTACTTCGCATTCCTACTTCAAATAGTCTTCTAAGTAGACATCAGGTGGATGAGGGCATAAAATCCCTCACCCCACTTTCTTTACTAAATTTCTACCATGTACCTCCTTTTAAATCTAAATCAAGGAAGAAAGCTAGTTTGAATTACATCTGTGCCACTTCTGATGGGTTATCCAATTCTACACTTTTAGAAAACTCTTTAAGTCTTAATAATTATAACAACACCATCCTCTTCTAATTAGATAAACTTTCCTTTTGAATCTGGTTCACCTCTTGAGATAAGCTTGGAATCATCTAATTTTGAGGGTCTTATAGGAGAAGCTGTAGGTATGCTTGACGAGCAGATAGAATCTTTCACTAACCCACCACAAGAGATCACCGAAGTTAACCTCCATAGTGGCAAGGTTCTACCTCATAAGGCAATATTTCAAGATAAAGGAAAATAAGTCATTGGTACCAACGAGCAAGAAGCCCCTCCACAAGATGCTCCACCTATGGATATGCTTATGGAGAATCAGCCCAGAGTTGATTATAATGTCCTCGCTCACCTAAGAAAATTTCCAAAAAACTAAGCATATATGATGCCCTTGTCTTATCTAAAGAGATGAGGGGATCATTAATCAAGGCACTTCTTGATCCAGAAATATGCTTAACCACCGTTGGAGAGGAAGCACATTATTCAAGAGAAGCATCACATTCACCGATGAAGACCTTCTAGGGATATACACATCCCCTCTAATTACAAAGATATGGGTAGATCTGACTTTCTAGGGTGTTGGTTGATCCAAGTATAAGGAACATGAGTGAAACCCTTGTATTGAGGATTGACATCTCTAAACTCCAAGGAGATCATATGATGTTGAGAGGATTCAATGAGCAGGGCGAGAGGGCTTTAGGCTCCATAGTGTTACCTTTGGAAATTGATGAATGAAAGACTAAAGCCAAGTTCTATATAATTGATTCGAATATATCATTCACTACTTTTGTAGGCCAAAATACACTAATAAGATGGTTACATCCTCTTCATCCCAGTTTCAAGTTCCAAAGAGATGGAATTAATCAAAGGAGAAAAAGCCATTCTGTAGAGGTTGAGATATATGAGGACGCAACCTACTATATTTCTCAATATCAAAATGTATATTCTCATGAACTTGGCCAAAATTCAAATATAAAAGAAAAAAGAAAAAGAAGAAAAATATAAATAAAAAGAAAAAGAAAAGAAAAGGGAAGATATAAGTGAGCAAGAAAGGGACACCGAGGAAGAGGTAGAGATGCATGTTACATTCCACTCACAGTTCATTCCACCATATGGACAAATGGGTAGGATGACTTGACCTCCACCAGGTAGAGGCAAAGGTAAATACCAAAGTAGTTCCATAGGTGGAAAACCCCTTGGTTGGTGACCAAACAATGGGTGTTATGTTCTAGTTCACAGGAGTACTCCTGCTATTCACATAGACTTGGAATCTAGCTCGGAGGATGAGTCTCATGTGATTAGCATACCCAAATAACCCCTCTTAGGGTCTTATTAGAGGTGACACTCCAAACAAGGATGAAGACTAGGCCTCAAGCAAAGCATAAATGTATTTGAATCATAATTATATAAACCATTAGCAACTTGGGAACCTAGCTTTAACCCCACTTTCTCAAAAGTTGAGGGTTTGGTGGAAGCCCTAGATTTTCCGAATTTTAAGTTGAAGAGATTCATTATCATTCTCAAGTCCAAATAGATGTAGAACTGAGGATAATTCATACAAAGATTTAATGGAATTACCTTTTGATTGGTACTCATGTGTTCATAATCTTAAAGAAAGATTTGATTCCTTACACATGGTCCGTGCATGTGACAGTATTTCTTGTGACAACAAAAGTAGGGATGCACAATTAAGACCAGGACTAGAATTCAATACAGTGGGTCCAGTGGACGACAATGATTACTGCTTAGTTGTCACCGATCATCTAAAATTTGATGGGATATTCTAAAACCACACTAACTCTTATGAGGAGGTGTATTTAGAAACTTCAAATGATCCTGATGATCTTCAAATCAAAGATGCACCTCCAAAATTTGAAGAAGAAATCAATTCAACCATCGACAAGCTCAAAGAAATCAACCTCATGACAGAAGAAGATCCAAGCCCCACATATATCAATTCTCTGTTGAATGAAGAACAAACTAATGACTTAGTTAGGCTATTGACTGAGTTTAAAGATTGCTTTGCATGGAGCTATGAAGAGATGACTAGACTATCTCTAGCAACCCAAACAAGTGACCCTAACGCTAGCCCCTATCAAGCAAGCTCCTAGGTAATGGAAATCAAACAATGTCATTTCAAGTCAAGAAACTGGTTGATGTTGGCTTTATCAGAGAAGAAAATACATACCTGGTTAGCCAGTGTCATCCTAATTAAGAGAAAGAATGGCCAAATTTGCATATGTGTCGATTTCAGGGACTTAAATAAGACATGTTTGAAGGACAAATTTCCACTTCATATACCAGTGTTAATGGTGGACATTGCCTCATCTCATGCAATATTCTCCATGGATGGGTCATCTGGCTACAACCAAATTAAGATGGCCCCGTGGATGAGAGAAATACTACTTTTTGAACCCTGATCAGAATCTATTATTATAAGGTCATGACCTTCGGCCTTAAAAAAATGCTAACATACCATGGCCATGACTATCTTCAATGAACTCATTCATCATCAAGTTGAATGCTTATATTGATGATCTAAGAAAAGTAAAGAAAAGGAGACCATCTCTTTGACTTAAGAGTAGTTTTTGATTAATACAATTTAATCTCAAAATGAACCCCGTGTGCACGAGTAGCTGGGGAAGTTCCTGGGTGAAGAATACACCGAATGAGATAAACCCTAAAAGATTAAACCGTGGTGGTATATCTAAGTTGCTTTATCTCCAATCTATCGGGAGCAAAGCCATTTTCATCACTTGTCAAAAGGATGCTAAGTTCAAGTGGGATGATAAGTGCAAGATGCTTTTGAAGACACAAATAGTATTTGGTGAAGTCGCCAGCCTAACTATCCCGGCAAGCCACTTATCCTTTACACTACTACATTGATGACTCCCTTGGTGCTTTGTTGGCCCAAACCGATGAAGGGAAGGAGAACTCTACTATCTCACCCACCTTATCCTCACAAGAAACTATCCACCTATTGAGAAACATTGCCTAGCTTTAATCTTTGCATCCCAAAAGCTATGGCACTACATGCTTTCTCATATGGTAAACTTCATTTCAAGAACCAATCCACTGTAGTATCTCATGACATGCTAACATTCTGGATGGTTGGCACGTTGGTCCATGATTCTCTTGTAATTTGATATTACATCCTCCGCGAAATAATAAAATTAACTAATTTTTTAGCAAAACACCCACTTCGCTTACGATAGTGATGACCTCGAACAAATCATGAACTTAGGGAGACAATCACCGCTGAGATGTATTTTGATGGTGCGGCTTCCTTTCAAAAAGGAGAAGAACCACGATCTACTCTTCCAAGAAAGGCAAGGGTAAGAATCATCTTATTAACTCTAGTTCACGATATGATGAGATTCTCATACTACCTCTCCAATCCATGCACCAATAATGAAGCCAAGTATGAGGCTTTGATTGTCAGTCTATAGTTAGCTATTATAGTGTGTGTCAAAAGCATCAACATCTACAAGGATTCTCAACTGGTTATCAACCAAATTGTCGGGTCCTACAAGGTTCTAAAACCTAAGCTTCATCACTACCATGAGTACACCATGAAGCGGCCCCAAATCTGAGGTCACCATCTACAAGGTTTTCGAGGAGAGAATGCAATAGATGCTTTGGCCAAACTGCCAAAGAATTAAGATGTCCGAAGATGAGTCCATTCCAATAAGGTCCAAAATAGACAAGTCTTATCCCTTAATGATGAACTCATCGAAATTCTCTGAAGGGAGGTTGCCATTGCAAAAAGACGAGGAGTGATTGAGGCCATTCATAGATTACTTAAATATAGGCAAACTACCTCAAGAGAAATCACAAGCCCATCATGAAGAGAGCTCTCTCTATGCTCTGGATGGCCTTATACCAATATCTTTTGATTAAATATGGTTATGCTATTTAGAAAAACATGAAGCTCGTAAGATCAAGTGACCGGTACATCAGTTATGCAGTGCATCAAGGTCAAGATGAAAGAAAAGATCAAGAGACTATGGTACTATTGGCCTTCGATGATTATATACTACAAGAACGTGAGAGATATGCCATCGTACACACATGGTCTTGCACCAACCACTTAACATTCTACATCTTACATTGGCCTCATGTCCATTCGAGTGTTGGGGTATTAACATACTGGTTCTGATTGATCCTCCTTCTTTTAAGGGACATCATTTCAACTTAGCTACCACCGACTAATTTTCCAAGTGGGGAGAGGCAATCCCACTTAGAGAGGTCACAGCTCAGCATGTGCTCCAAATCTTCAGAAACCATATCGTATATAGGTTTAGGGCCCCTCGATGAATTATATTCGATAATGATACTGCATTCAAAAGCACCAAGATCAACAGCTTAGCCAGGAGACATGATATAGATTGGAGATACTCACTATCTTATCCCAAGGTGAATGGCTGTAAGCATTCAACAAAACTCTCAGATACTAAAGAAGACACGATGATAATAAGCAACAAAGGCATGAGCAAGAAGTTTTATGGGGCATACCGCACAAAAAGAACCAACCCAATCTACCGCTTTCTTAGTGTATGGAAGTTATTTTACCATTAGAAGTTTAGTCCCATCATTAAGGATAGAATGGGTAGAAAATCACTACAGCAGATAACGCTAGGTTACTATTAAGAGCTCAAGGTTTGGAGGAGAACCAAAATCTCAAGTTGTACAAGCCAAGATAATTCAAGTGGTCCTCTAGAGTTTTTCAAGTATGAGAGCTTGTTTTAGTTCTAAAGAGACTGATTATTTCATGTCAAAAGATGGGAGGCAAGTTTGAACCCACTTGGGAAAGCCCTTTTGTCATAAAGAATGCCTACCCAGGAGGATCTTATCAACTTATAAATTGTAAAGGGGAACACCCAATGCTTCCAATCAATGGGCTCTATTTTGAAGAAATATTATCCATAAAATTATGTTTGAAAATAATTATCTTCAAAAATTTCATTACAATTTATCAAAATATTCTCTTCATTCGAAGCATTGTTTGCTTGTTTGCAAATCTGTCATGACGTGTTTAGGGTAGGTGTAAGAGAACCCACGAAGCATCCCATCCTTCTTTCACAACACGAACACAAATTAAACACGATTCTCCTAGCGCTACTAGAGTAGGTGTAAGAGAACCAAAGAGGCATCCTATTTTGACTAGCACGACTAAGTTAGGTGTAAGAGAACCCAAGTGGCATCCTTTCTTGGTGGGATCACAACTGCCATTCATGGCACCATTTCGTCAATTCTTAAGCATGTTTTAGATAGGTGTAAGAGAACCAAGTGACATCATGTCCCCTCTTTATCACAAACACAAACACATATATTTTGTCTCGCTATTTTGATGTGGGATAAAGCCCCATGGCACTCACTATTAGCCTAAGTCACATGCTACTTATTAGGTGTCACCCCAATGGTCACTTATCTAGTGGATGTGAGTCCCTGTACTTTCTTCTTAACTTGACCATTGCAAATTAATGAGCGCCTTGTTAGTTTAGTAGATTTCACTGTGCAGCCAATAAGCTACCTCATGTTGACTTTATTTATGAGGATGTAAGCCCACACGCTTTCTTCTTAAACTATCCATCATGTACTGACTAGGTTGAGTATACTTGAGGCTTAGGATAAGTCCCCCAATCACTCCTTTCCTCTTGGCTACTTTTGAGTTGATATGAGTCTCCCAGTAGCATTCACTTGATAGTTTCCCTAGGTTGGATAGCACTGAGCCAAGATAGACTATCCCACAATCAGAGGAGGATGAGTCCCCGATGCTTTCTTCCTGACGATTATAAACCATGGGCACCTTAGGTTGGTTGATGTTCACTATGTCGACAAGTGACTCACCCGGATACACCACTCTTGGCAATATGAGTCCTCTTTCTCTTGAGTTGGCCACCAAATACTTATAGACATTATCTTCGTGGTTTTGGATAAAGCCCTTAGTACCTCCCTTATTTGGATTATGTCCTTTGTGACCCCATATAGAGACACTACCGCTTTTGGATTGGACAGCCCCTTTCCTAGTACCACCGTGGTTGGAGAATTTGGATGAATAAATTCTCCCTTGGACTAGTAAATCTAAGATAGGTCTAGTTGATATAAGCTCCTTCAAGATCCTCGCAAACCATCAGGTCCACAAAACAAACAAACAAAATAAGTTTATTCGCTTGTGGAGAATTAAGCTCCCAAGGCCCTTTCCCAAGCATCCTATCTTTAGGGTAGTGTCAGCAAAACTCATTATAGGAATTGTCTGACTACACTTGAGTTGAGATAAGTCCCCAGGTTGGCACTCTCTCAGTACCCTTAGCTTCAATGTTTTGCCATAAAATAGGTTGCCCCTGGTCATTTCCCTAGAAGATGTAAGTCTACTATGCATTCTTTCTAGCATGATCACAAACCTGACGAGTAGCCCTAGTTGGGTTGACATGTTACCTATGTCTCCCTGATCTTTATTTAGAAAGATGTGAGTCCCCATGCTTTCTTTCTAAATTTACACAAACCGAAAGGCACCCCTTTGGTTGATACTTCTCCTCTACTAAAAAACTACTCCCTTTGGATAAATCTAAAGTAGGTCAAGTCACATGACCTACCAAGCGTCCATCGCAAACCAATGGGATCCATCAAACATAATTAAAATAAAATTAATTTTGACTATCTTTGACGATTTAAGTCCCCATATTCACTCAAGAACCTAAGGTTGGGTTCATTTAATGTCGCTAATCCGATTGATCCCTACTTGAGGATGTAAGTTCTATGCTTTCTTCCTAAGCAACCATTGACACCAAAGGTAACCCTTTGGTTGGATAGTCTTACTGGTGTAGTAGACTACCCCTTTGGATTGGTAAATCAAGTAGTAGGTTAAGGCCACATGGCCCTACTCGTGATCCATTACAAAAGAAGGTCCATCTCAAAAATTCAAAATTTAAAATATGAAACAAAATCAACCCTACCTCCCTAGTGGAGTCAAATTAAACAATCAAATCGACCAGCTTCTCCTCAATGAGATGAAATCTTTCCAATTTCTCCAAGCGGAGTCAATTCAATCTAACCGAAACTTGCTCTGCTAGTGGAAGGTTCACACCTTTTATCCCCAATGGATTCCAAATTCTAATCCCCAGCATATTTCACAACCTCTTATCCTCAGTGGATGACTTGAAACTTTTCCCTGGAAGGCTCACATACTCATCCCTGTGGATTCCTCCTTCACTCTCTTATGTTTTAAGTAGTTGCATTGCACTAAGATCTTGATTCCTTCTACACCTCGAGTTTAGAGTAGATCATTTCTTAGTACTTGTGATCATTCAACATTGATTATATTCAACATCAATATATGTGATGTCTTATGTCACACCACACCTATTGGGCCTTGTTGACCTCACTTTTGGAGTGAGCTCAACTTCTTCATCTTAAACATAGGACTCCTCTAGACACGAAGAGTTCCCTAGTCTTAAGATACTTCTAGTGATTAGGTGAACACTTAACCTAACCTTAAAGACTTAGAAGAGTTAGAATAAGTTATGCCTAAGGGGTTTTAGGAGATCTTGCCTACCCTATAACTTGAACTCAATCCTTGCTTCCTTCTTTCAAACCAAACCTCAAATTTAAATCCAAATTCAAATCCAAATTCAAAATCCAAATCATGAATCAATTCCAAATCAAATGATCAAACCCATGATCAATTCCAAAATCCAAAACCTTCCTAAGCCTTATGAATCACATCCATAAGCTTAGCCAAACCCTTCAAATCAACCCAAAGCCAAGTGATTTCTTTATAAATCACTTATTCCATTATTTGTAGTCACATCTATAAATGAAATTGGCATCCAAATCATCCAAATCAAATGAAAATAAATCAAACTAAATCAATCTACTTAAGCTTTTTTTTGACCTACATCTAAGTTTCAAATTTGCTTCAAATTACTTCAAATTCACATGATTCTTCATGGATCATTTATATTCTCATTTATATTCACAAATATAAATGAAATATAAATTCAAGTGGCCAAAATCAATAAACAAAATCCAACTTATATCCTTTAAGTCAATTTGTTGATTTAGCCAAATCATTCTCAAATCAATCCAAACCCTTGGATTTTCTCTTCAAACAATCACTCCTTCAATCACATTCCCAATTATAAACATAAACTACAATCACCAAGCCAAAATCAAACTAACCCATGTTCATCCTTTTGACTTGAAATTGTCAAATGAACCAAAACCCAATTGATTTCAAATCACTTGTAATTGGATTTATATTTCCATCATAAGTCCATATGTGGTTCAGCCAAACTTAGATCAAGCCTTGATCAAGCCAATTGACCCATTTAGGCTCACTTGACCCAAAGTGACCTAAGGACCTTTTTGAGCCAAATTCTAATCCAACTAAAATTAGATTGAATTAAGCCCATCCAAGCCTCACATTATGATCAACAATCATCCTAGAATGATCAATCACTCAAATTAGGTCAAACCAAGTCAAACCTAGCCTTTGACCCAAGTCAACACTTAGCCCAAATGAGACCTAAATAAGCCAAAATTCACTATGAGCTAAATTGATTGAAACCATTGATCTAAACCAATCCATAATCAATTATTGAACATGACCAAGCCATCAATTTAGCCAAATCAAGCCTAATTGGCCACTTGACCTAAGTTGGCCCAAATTGACCTAAAAGCTAAAGTGGGTCAAATCTTGATCTAAGCCAAATTGATTATAACCAATAGGTCAAATTCATTCTTAATTGATTGTTGAACTTGACACTTCAATTGACCAATTAGACCCAACCTAGCTAAATTGATCATGAACCTTACTTGACCTAAAAGGTCAAATCAACTTGAAATCAAACCAAATAAAAATTAATTGAAACCAAAGCTTGCAATACATTTCAAATGATCAACCAAGCATAAACCAACTCATGACCTAACCCAATTGGGTCAAATGGGTCAAATTGGTCAACTTGACCCATTTGACCCAACTGAGCTTAAATGAACCAAAATTAAATCTAAACCAAATTAAACCAAACCAATGATACCCATAGGCTCCAAATGATCATTTGAACTTGACCTAACCCATGGTTTGACCCAATTTGACCAATTGGTCAACCTAACTCAATTTGACCCAACTTGACCTAAATAGGTCAAATTGAGCCAATTGAAATCAAATGAACTCCAAATCACTTGAAATTTGGCCAAATCAGACTCATAGCCAAATGACCACTTTGCCCTTAGGCCAAAGGATATCCTATGATCACTTGAAATTTGGCCATTCCTTTCCAAGGCCACTTAGCATCCTTCTATTGGTCCATATGGGCACCAAGGTAGTGAACATGACTCAATGAGCTTGGGTCAGCCATGACCCAAGGCAAGGCCAAACTGACCTCCTCAATCACATTTGAACACTTGGATCACCAAATCCACTCACCAAGCACATGGGCATCTACTCTCCCTCACTCCACTACCCAAAATGACCCATGTGGGATGTTTTGTAGCTCAAACCATGCCTTCAATCCAACCCATTGAGCCAAAATGGCAAATCAACCTCTCACCATCCAATCCAAGGAGTGGGAGACATACCCCCTCTCATTCTCACTCAAACCACAAGCAATCAATTTCTTAAAGCTAGAGAGGTTGAATTGAGGCCTCCCCAAGCTTTTCCAAGTCATTCCCAAGTTCCCTCATTTCCCATTTTCGATTTTATTCAAAGCTGAAATATGGGAGGTAAGCTCAAAAATCCAATTCACTCAATTCTCAACCAAAATCAAATTAAACTTGCACATACCATCCTTGGACCTCTTCAAGCTCAATCAAATCATTTCTCAAGTCTCCAAGCCACGAGAAGTACCATTTTGATCAAGGTCAATCACCATTAAATAGGAGCTTGGTCGACCGAGAAAACTCCTTCAAATCAAGGTCAAATTCCTTTAACAGGGCTTCATCTCTACTAGACGAACCTACCTCCTCTGTTGGAAGTGTCGGTGATTGCCTCCGGCGAGCTAATTGCTTGAAACTGTAGCCATAGGAAATTTCAGTTGATCCTTTTCAAAGGAAATTGTCACCCCATGCAATCTTGACTGTTAGATGTGCATCCCCCTTCCTTCTGAAGGTGTGGGATCATTTTGATCCCATTCTGAGCTCGGGTAAGCTTGAATTGAACGAGGAAAGATGGACGGTGTTCACCTCTCATCGATCGCGAAGGAGAAAGATCATACATCATCCATCACTAGATCCCCTCTGATTCCTTCCTAAATCATGGGATTGATCTCGATCGTTGATCTTTAGACGGCCCTTAAAAGCGTGTGTCCCGCTAATTGATAATGATGGATGTGACAAATTAAATAACCTATCCCATCCTGCCACATGAAAGTGTGCCACAGCAGCATGTCACGTCAACCGCCACATGGCCCGATGGGATTAGGGGTTTAATTAGGCTTAATTAATATGATTTTAATGGTGAAACTTTCAAAATTTATAACTAATTATAGAAAATTCCAAAAAAAATATAAGCAAACACTCATTTTAAAGATAATTCTGAGGAGAATAATATAAAATTAAAATCAATTAATTTTGAACAATGCTTTTGACTAAATTTAAGTTTTATTAGAAATATAATTAAGTTAATTACTATCTAATTACTTCTACAATTAATTTCAAACTTTTTGAGATTAATTAGTGGGATGACCTCTAACTCTGATGATTTTATTGGAATTTATTGCTTGATTAATTAGGAGAATTACATGTTTCATTCTTAATTACTCTCTTAATTAATTAAATGATTAATTAATATGTTAAATAGTGATGAATTTATTAATTAAACTTGATAATCATTATAAAAAAATAATGGACATAATGAATGAGATTAAGACCTCTTTTTCTAATTTTTTCCCTAAGTTTATATCATTTGGATAACACTTAATTAATTTGTAACTAATTAATGGCTTAATCATTTCATTAAATAGTTTAATTAATCAAACTCAAATCCAAATCATTCCAGAACTTAATTATTCAATTCTTGGATAGATTCTTAGGTGTTCAATAACCTAAGAAAATTATAATCAAACTACATGTGTAGTAGGGTTATAAAATTACTTAATTAAACCCTTTAGCTTAATTAACCAATAAGTGAGCTTGCATTAGGGCCCCTTTATTTCTAGGTGCATTGAATTTAATTTCCATGTGGTTGCATATCATATGTTAGCTCATAATTACTTGGATAATTATGTTAAGGTGGTATAGATAATGGATAATTAATGGATTTAATTTACCTTAACCAAAATATAAAATCAACCAAATTATTCTAAATTAAACCAAACCAATTCACACATGGGAGGAATGGGTTAGGACTAGCAAACCTTTCTCACATGGAATGGGTTAGTAAACCTTCATCTTGCAAAGCATAAGACTTGTCTATATTTATTTAAAAATAGTAGGAGGAGTTAGCTAGCCACTCTAGGTTATAAGTCCGTGTTGGGTGGTTTATTCTCTCTTATGGAGATAAATCATATACCCATTTTTTATCTTAAATTTAGGTCATGCTTTGGCCCTTGCCAAAGCTCCCTAGAATTAGGATATGAGGTTGATGTTTCTCTTTTGGGGCTACAAGCATAAATTCTCACCTCTTAGGCATTTCTACAATCTTGTGTAGTGGAATTATAAGCCTTAGATTTCTAATAAAAATTTAACTCAAACATATAATTCATCTCAATTCCAAAAATATAAAGTCCAACCATAGAATAGTTCGGGATGCTCAGTAGGTTTCCTAGTATCATGAGTATCTCCTACTCATCTCCCTTTGGTTTTGATAATAACTCTCTCCTCTTGACCAATCCCACTTGATTTTCTAAAAATAACTAATTGATTGATAGTCCTATCTTTAAAATATTTGGAGACAACGATCATTTACCTTAATCATGAGTATTCTTAAGGAATCTCATTCCTTAGAATGTGATTAATTATAGAGGCTTGCCTCCATAGGGAACTTAATGAACCCAGCTTAAAATAAACCCTACTTTACTTTTTCATATAAAGTAAGGGAAAAATCTCTATCATATTTGAAGACCTATCATGCATTAGGAGTCCTTATTAGGTGATTAGGTCTATTAGAAGATGGTGACTTCTATCTCTCGAGATAGTACATCATTCCTCAATAAGCACCCCCTAAGATCTACGTGGTGTCCCAATAAACATCTCAAAAATAAATACCACAATAAGCTAAATAAAATATCAAGCAATTTTATAAAGTTATCACAAAAGAATAAAAGGTCGATGTAGTCAGGTATCATCATACAACCTAAAAAAAATGTGGGTAACCAAGCTCTACCCTTATACAATATAGATTATAAGAGAATAATTACAATTACAAATGATGAGTGCTATGGGTCTTCATTCTTCATTCTTCCTTTTTCATTTCTTCATCTTCCATTTCTCCATTTGATTTGCTCCAATTCTTTCTTTCTTTTGGCTTGATTTGGATGTGCTTGCTCCAAAGGCATCACATGGTACATAAGACTTGGCCTTATAATCAATGCTCATCCTAATCCCCCCATAACACTTATCCTAACCCTAATGTAAAATAACATTAAAAGAAGAAAAGTAAATATAGCTACACCTGCAAAATAAATATTAGCTAAACACATGATACAACCCAAGAAATTATATAAATAATTTGGACTTAGCACCCTACACATGGGTAACCAAGCCCACCTATCCCAACTCGGATTATGGATAAGGCCATAAGCAACCTACACAGTAAAATGCATTTATATTTTTATTACAATGACCCATTTAGCACAACCCCCTACATAAAACATGATTAGGCTAATATCTCCCTAACATCCAGACTATGCACATACACCCTAACATCCAGTATACAATAATATATCACAAAACAAGTATACATCAAATCATATGTCGCCCTAACATAAAGCTAGAAATGATGACTTAGTCTAATGTGTGTGAATTAAAATTTGTGTGGTATGTCCTAACTAGGTTTTAGAGTTATAATTTGCTAAGTGTGAGGGATTTAATTTATAAATGGTGCTTTCACTTTAAGTTGTTTAGTTAATTTGTAAGTTTTAATTAATGTTTTCTTTTATTTCATTTGGCTAACACTTAAGAACTAAGTGTTATAAAGAGAAGAAAGAGAGGGAGTCTCTCTTTCACTAAGTCACTTCTAAAGCAAGTTAATTAATCAATTTCCTTAAAATGGCATATTATATATATATATATATATATATATATATATATATATATATATATATATATATATATATATTAATCATAAGTTTAGGCTCTTAAATAAACTCATTCAATAAGAAAGCATCTTAAGATCAATTGGAATGAATTACTATCATATAACACATGTTTATTTATTTCTTTCCATCATATATAGTATGCATATGGTTAAGTCTTAAACATACCTATACATAAAATTTATGTTTTAGCGCACTTAAATGATGAATGCAAAGAAGTATGTTTGAAATTTACATATTTCATTTGATTAAATTATGAATGCATGTCTTTTTAATAGAAAAGAGAGATTTTTCATTCATTAGAAAAATACACATCCACATGTATAAAAGTTTTAAGAAAGTATGATGATATTCGCACGTAAAGTATAAGACCTACTTAGGCTACTTAAAGCCTCCTGGTGTCAGGTAATATACTACTTTTCTTAGATACATATGCATGTATAAGCAACTCTAAGGATTGAAAAACCCATGCAAAAGTTGTATTTGATTCATTTGATTTATACTTCCTATTCATTGGTCATATCACACATACATATGTATAAGAGTTTTAAGTGAGTATGATATCATTGTTCTACGCACGTAGGTATAAGACTACTTAAGGCTACTTAAAGCCCTGACCGAGTGTCTAATATACCACTTTTCTCTACAGTATGTGCAAAAGGAACCATAAGAATAAGAAGTCATACAATAAATCATATGTGATTTGATTATATGATTTACATATGCATATGAAATTCTTTTAAGTCTTAACATGGAGGTGCATAGGAATAGATTTAGACAAATGTTGTGTTCTTTTCAAATGAACTATACATTTGTGAATCCTATGTGAATCCATGTAAAATATGAAAAAAGAGCATATTGCATATCTATATTACCAACACATGTAAACTTATAAATATTTATAATTAGCATCACTCCATATGTTATAATTGATTCATACACTTTAAAAATAATTTTTTATTTAATAGTGATAATATATTTTAATTTAAATCAACACATGCAATTTGACATATAAGAAATCATTTCAGTTTAAATAAATTTTGAAAGATATGAATGCATGATTACAAATGACAAATAACATTTAATATGATTGGAGAGAAGTAAATGAACATAAGCACATGATTTCATTCATTCCAACTAATTCCTAAGGACAATCATACTAAATAAGGCTATTTAAAATAAACCAAAGTTCTTTAAGATTATTTCATCTTTATGTTTGATTTGAGTTAGGAAATGTGAAAGAGGTTTGCTGGTCCTAATCCCATTCCCCATATGTGAGTTAATTTTGGTTCAATGAAGAAGTAATTATATTGATTTTATGGTTTAATTAGGTTAGGATATAGATTGAGTCAATTAATTAACCCTTACCTACATCACCTTAAGTTAATTAACTAATTAATAATGAGCCAATATGATATGCAACCACAAGGAAAGTAAACTTGCAAATGCTCCTAAGGAATGAAAGGGCCTAATGCAATTGGCTCATGATTAATAGTTAATTAAGCCTAAGGGATCTCACTTAACTACTTTTATGGTTTTCTCACATATGTGAGCTAATCATAATTTCATCATCTCTCACTTTGGGTTATTGAACACCCAAAGAGCTACCCAAGATTAGACTAAAGAATTAGATTTAATTGAAATAATTACATTCATCAATTAACTAATTAAACCTTAATTAACCTTAACAAATCAAAGTGAGATGGGCTTAGAGAAAGAGACAAAGAAAGGAGTCTAAGTCTCAATCCCTAAATCTTCTTAATTAATTAATTAAGGTTCAGGTATGATTTGGATTTTTTTATCAATCTCATTAATTAATCAATTAAAAGGGTGTTAACTAATTAATTATTTAAGAGGGATTAGGGAAAGTTTCAAGAGAAGACTGGAAGGGGGTCCCAATCCATTTCCCTAAACTTCATCACCATTAAAAGAGGTTAACAAGGTTAATTGATTGATTAATTTATTATTCATTTGCTTAATTATCACTAATTACATTAAGAGGGTGATTAAGGCTTAATTAATTAGTTTCCCTAATTAAGCAATTAATAAAATCCCAGAGAAATAGGGGAGGCAAAGGTCATCCCCCTAAACATCCATAGAAAGTTTAAGATTAATTGGTTAATTAGGAAGTAATTAGGCTAATTATATTTCTAATTAAACTTTAATTAAACTAAATCCACTATTCAAAATCAACTAATAATAATTTTCCTAAATTCTACTCTAAAATATCTTTAAAATGAACCTAAGTATGTATTTTTTTTCTAAAATTAGTTATGAATTTATGAAGTTTCATGATTAAAAATAGATTATTTATCCCTAATTAACTCCTTAATCCGAGCCAGCGTGGCGGCGTGCTTTCCATGTGACGCGATGGGATTCGCTATTTAAGTTATCACATCTGAGTGCTGACTCGGATGGTGGCACACGCAATAACTCTGTGGACCGTCCGATCTAAGATGAAAATGATCAAAGGTTCTAAGCATGATTTGATCAGGACCGTCCATTCTGATCACACGAGATGGAAGGTCAATGATCTATCTCCTCCCGAGTGTTGAACAATGGCTACCATCCATCGATCATCACTCGATCCGAGCTCACCCGAGCTCAGATGGAGATGAAAATGATCCCACACCTTCGAGGAAGCACAACAATCAAATCCAATGGTGGAAATCCCATGACATGAAAATTTCTTTCACAAAAGACCAAGCTATTTTCATTCAAGGATCAGTTTCAATGGCATACCTCACTGAAGCTTATGATCGACATTTCCAATGATTGAGGAAGCTTTGTTTGGTAGAAATGAAGCTTTGGTTAGCTACACGAGTTTTGATTTGGTGTGGCTTTCTCAAAAAATCAAGGCACTAGATGTAGGTGCTCGGTCTTGATCAAACTTTACCCTCCGATCATCGGTAAGCTTGGGAAAGGATTCATTCTCGCTCGTTTAGCTCCAAGGAAGGTGTGTACAAAGTTAATTGCACTTTGGTGGAGATTTGAGCAAATGGGAATTGAAGGTGGCCTCCTTTTTTGTGTTTCTGAGAATGGAGGGGAGCTTGGAAAGCTTGAAATAGCTATGGAAATCCTCTCCTTAGGCTGAAGGGTTGAAGTGTGAGTGTTTTAGTTTGAGAATGAGGGGAATACCCCTCATTCCTTATCGACTCATGGCTTGTTTGGCTTCTCCTTGATCAATTGGTCAAATCAGAGGTTAGTGGAGGTCCTTGGGTGCATGATGTGGCTTAGTTTGGTTGGGTGAGGGTGTGGAGGTGGCTGCCAAGGGAGGTGGTGCTTGTTTTTAGTGGTTTGAAAAGTTCCAATGGAGATGGGGAGGTGATTTCACCTCCCCATGGGTCATGGCTAACCCAACCACCTTTGGGTCAGGTCAACCATGGTCCTAGGTGCCTGAGTGGACCTATGATTGGGTGTCAAGTGGTTATGGGGAGAAAGTAACTCAATGTGCATGTGTCTTATCTCATGGGATGCCCTAAACCTAAGGGCAAAATGGTCATTTGGCTATGTGTTTTATTTGGGTAGATTTGAAATGGGTTAAAAGTGAGTTGGCCCAAATTTTAAGTGGTTTGGAGTTTGTTTATTTTGATTTGGCTTAATTTGATTATTAGGTCAAGACCAATTGGGGTTAGTCAAGTGACCAATTGGTCAATTGGGTTGGGTCAAGTGAAATTGGTCAAATTAGGTCAAGTTTACATAACTAATTGGAGTGTGTTGGTGTCATTAGTTTGATTCAATTTGCTTTGGATATGATTATGGCTCATTTGGGTTCATATATGTCAAATGGATCAATTTGACCAAATTGGGTTAGGTTAGGTGTTGAGTCAAGTTCAATTGACTAATTGAAAATGATTATAGGCTTTGGTTTGGTTTAATTTAGAATTATTTTAGATTTTGGCTAATTTGTCCCTTTAAGTCAATTTGGGCTAAGTTGTGTCAAGTTAACCAATTGGTCAACTTTGGCTCAATTATGGCTTTGGTCAAGTTCAATAATCAATTTGGAATGAACTTGAGACATTGGGTGCAATCAATTTGAATCAAATTATGATTTGACCCATTTTGACTTCTAGAAATTTGGGTCAACTTGGGTCAAATGGCCAATTAGGCTTGGTTTGGCTCAAGTGAAGGTTTGGTCATGTTCAATCATTGATTATGAGTGAGTTTGAATCAATGGTTTTAATCAATTTGGCATATAGTGGATTTTGGCTAGTTTGGGTTTCATTTGGGATAAATGTTGACTTGGTCAAAGGTTAGGTTTGACCCAATTTAAGGCAATTGATCACCCTAGGGTGGTTGTTGGTTATGTTGTGAGGTTTGGATGGACATAGTTCAATCCAATTTGGGTTGGATTATAATTTGGCTCAAAAAGGTCCTTTAGGTAACTTTGGGTCAAGTGAGCCTAAATAGGTCAATTCGCTTGATCAGGGCTTGATTTAAGTTTAGTTGAACTCACACATTAGCCCAAGATTGAAATATAAATCCAATTGCAATTGGTTTTGAACCAAATGAGTTTTAGTTCATATGATAAATTCAAGTCAAGAGAGGTCAACATGGCCTTAACTTGGGTTGATTTGGGTTTGATTTGATAATTATGGCTCATATTTATGTTTGAGTCAATGATTGTAGGAATTATTGAATCATGAAGAAATCCATGGGTTTTGAGTTGATTTGGGTATCATTTAGCCAAGTTCAAGAATTTAGCTAAAAGGGCTAAAATTGGGAATTTGATTTTGGTTTGGTTTTGGAGTTTGGAATTGATTTATGATTTGGAATTTGATTGGAGGTTGAATTTGATAATTTGAGAAAATCAATTGAATTGAGGTTGATTTGAATTTGGTTAAGGCTAAGTCCATAAGATAAAATCAAATGGCTTATAAAGGGATTTGGAGTTTGAATTTGATCATGGGTTTTAATCATTTGATAATTGGATTTGATTTTGGAATTTGGATTTGAATTTGAGATTAGATTTAGAAGAAGGAAGCAAGGATTTGGTTTGGGCTATAGGGTAGCCAGTCTTCCTAAATCCCTAAGGCATAATTTATTCCTATGGTTAACTCTTCTAAGTCTCTAGGGTTAGGTTAAGTGTTCACCTATTCACTAGAAGTGTCTTAAGACTAAGAAACTCTTAGTATCTATGAGAGTCCTAGATCTATGATAAGGAAGTTGAGAGTTCACTCCATAAGTGAGGTCAACACCACTACTCTTAAATACACATGAATGTACAAATAACTACAAGGATGGAAAAATCATGCTAAAGTTATATATTTGAAACATTTATGCATATGGATCAAAGTCTTATCTAAATTCTAGTATTGAAGTATGTAAGAATGAAATCAAAAAATAATGTTGATTTGTTAAACTAGGGAAGTAAGGTAATCAAATAACCTCTTTTAACTAAAACCTCCTATATGAATATACTTAACATTCTTACTTACATAAAAATCAATATGAAAAAGAAGAAACTCTCTCTTCATACACTTAAAATTATAATCACGTACATCCCATATATATAAAAGCATTCATAGCATATATAATCATTCATTTATAAGTTTTAAATAGATTTGGATTTAATAATAATATAATATATTTAAATCAACACATGCAAGTTAGGAAAATTTAATTTAATTTATTTTGCAAGAGATGAATGCATATAATATTTAATATGATTGGAAAGAAATAAAAAAATACATGACATTCATTCAATTAACTCTTAAAATACAATCATATTAGATCATTTAAAATAAAATAAATTTCTTAATCATTTTTAATTTCATGTTTGATTTGATTTAAGAAATGGTGAGAATTTACTAATCTAATCTCATTCCCCATGTGAGTTAATTTGATTTAATGAAAAGCAATTATATTGATTTTATGGATTGATTAGGTTAAGGTGTGAATTAAATCAATTAAACCCTTACCTATGTTTCTTAAGATAATTAATTAAATGATTATGAGCCAATGTAATATGCAAACGAATTGAAAAGTAAATAGCAATGCTCCTATGAAATGAAAGGGGCCTAATATAATTAGCTCACAATCATTAATTAATTAAGCTTAAGAAACTCACTTAATTACTTTTATGATTTTCCCAACACATGTGAACTAACCATAATTTCATTAGCTCTCTTTTAGCTATTAAACACTTAAAGGTCTACTAATGGATCAATTAAGGAAAATCAATTGCAATTACCCTTTTAATTAGGTTAATCAAATTATTAATCCATTAATCCATTTCCATACTTAATTACTAATTTTAATTGATTATCCCTTAAAATGAAATGGGCTTAAGGGGAAAAAGGTTGGGAAAGAGGTCCCAACCTAATTTCATAAGCCCTCTCATTCAATTAAACATGATTTGGCATGAATTGAATTTCAATTTAACTAATTAAGCCATTAATTAGTTAATTAATCCTTAATTAATATTTTGGTTGAAAAAGAGAGGGAAACTTAGGGAAAAGATTATGAGGGAGGTCCCAATCCAATCTTTAAGTCTCCCTACTATTCAACAGTGACTAAAGGGTCTAACTTATTGATTAATTACAGTTCACATGCTTAATTATCACTTAATTAAGCTAAGAAAGTAATTAGAGCTTAATCAATCAATTTCTCCAATTAATCAACCAATAAATTCCTAGAAAAAAAGGAGAGGCAGAGGTCATCGTGCTAAACATTTTCAAAAATTTTGAAATTGATTGGTTAATTAGTTAGGGAATAATTAAGCTAATTAAAATTTTAATTAAACTTTAATTAAGCCAAAATTACTATTCAAAATTAGACAATTATAATTTTAATGGATTCCCACTGAAATACCTTTAAAATGAGCCATTATTTATATTTTTTTTTGGACTTTTCTATAATTAGTTATGAATTATGAAAGTTTCAGCCTTAATTAAGCCTAATCCCGTCGGCACCACATGGCACGCTGACATGGTGTGCTTCGCACATGGCGCCGGAGGATTGTCTATTTAAGTTGTCATATCCACGCACTAAGTTAGCCAGTGGCGGACACGGTATTGATCTTCATAGTCCGATCTCGGATCGGACAATACAGATTAGTCCTGCGATGTAAAGGAAGAAAATAGATGGATCTAGCATGATCTAATCAGAGCTATTCGTTCCAATCACGTGAAATGGATGGCCCATGATCCTCCTTCTCGTGAGCGACAAATGATGGAGACCGTCTGCCATGGATCACTCGATTCGAGCTCTCAAATTCACTCCAAAATTAACCTACACCTTCGCGCGAGGGATCCACAAGGATCCAATGGCTATGATGGACTCCTATGCAAATTTCCTTCAAAGAGCTCCAACCAAAAATTTTTATTTCTATGATTTTGAGGAATTACCTCGCCGGAGCTCAAGACCGACGGTGGGATCGATGGAGGTAGCTTCGTCTAGTAGAGATGAGGCTCTGTTTAGTAGCACACAAGCCAATTCCCCTTGGTTCACTCGGTGGATCAACTTTCTCCTGTGGGCTCGTGGTGATCAAGTTTGTCCTAGTGGCTTGAGAACGGGAAATGACTTGGGTCGATGTGCATGGAGGTGTGTGTAAGAGGAATTTTATTGAGATGTATTAAGTTAAGATCGAGATTGGAGTGTCCTATTTTGATTTCACACGAGAAGAGAAATGCTGAAGGATGGAAGCTTGGAATCACTCTGGGGATTGCAAAGAGGCTTGAATTCTCCCTTGGAAGCTCAGACGATTCGAATTTATGCAATTCCCATGCGAATTGAGGGGGTATACCCCCCTCAATTTGCTAAGGTGGATGGATGAGACTGCTTCCCATTTTTTGGCTGGCCAGCCACTGCCAGAGTGCCACAGTGGTCACCATCAAGTCCACATGGCTCGATTGGATTGGAAGAAGCCATAGCATGAGGCTTTAAGGTTGATTTTGTCAGATTGTCTTTCCTTGATCTCTTGGGTGCTCGATTTGCATGGGAGGTGAGTTAACTCACCTCCCTTTGGTCCATGGCCGACCTAGCATGAGTTAGATGGCTTAGGTGATGCCTCATTTGGGTGAGTGATGGTCGTCAAGGTGAAATGAAGAGTAGACTTTCCCATATGAGGAAAGAATCCAATGTGGGAGAGGAACCATGAAGGATTTGCATTGGACTTGGCTCCAAATGGATTTGGGCTGATTTTAGGTTAACCCAATACGGGTTTGGGTCGGGTTTGGTCAACCTCCAATGGGTCATGTTTTGATTTCATGGGTTTTAGCTTCATTTGGTCAAATGGGTTAATATTGGGTCATGTTGGGTTAGGTTGACCAATTTATCAAATTGGGTCAAACCAAGGCTTGGGTTATGTTCAAATGATGATTTGAAAAGTTTTGGTTCAAGTGATTTCAATTAATTTGGCCTAGCTTTGATTTTGGCTCATTTGGATTCATATAGGTCAAATGGGCTAAGTTGACCAATTTAACCAAATTAGCCAAATTGGCTTGGGTTTGGTGTTGGTTCAAGCTCAATTGGATAATTGA
Source organism: Cymbidium sinense (assembly GCA_021442155.1). NCBI lineage: Eukaryota > Viridiplantae > Streptophyta > Magnoliopsida > Asparagales > Orchidaceae > Cymbidium > Cymbidium sinense. Next base: position 21,997,548 of record CM038226.1, read on the forward strand.
AAATGATTGTGTGTTTTGATTTGAATTAATTTGGATTTAATTTGGAATTTTGGCCAATTTAACCCTTTAGGTCAATTTGGCCTAGGTTGAGTCAAGTTGACCAATTGGTCAAATTGGGCTCAATTATGGCTTTGGTCAAGTTCAATAATTAATTTGGAATGAACTTGAGTCATTTGTTGCAATCAATTTGGGTTAGATTATGATTTGACCCATTTTGGCCTTTTAGACCAATTTGGGTCAACTTGGATCAAATGGCCAATTGGACTTGGTTTGCCTCAATTGAGGGTCAAGTCATGTTCAATCATTGATCATGAGTTGGTGTGAATCAATGGTTTCAATCAATTTGGTGTAGGATGAGTTTTGGTTAGTTTATATTTTATTTGGGCTAAAGGTTGACTTGGTGAAAGGACCAAGTTTATTTTGGTTTAATAAAGGCATGTACATGCTTATTTCTCCTTTCATGTGTATGTATGTGTGGCTAAAAGATGAAAATCCCTCTTTTCTACTAAGAATGCATGCATTCATAATTGACTAAATGATTCAATTAATTAGCCATATGATTTGGGGTCTCTTTCCTTATGTTCTTACATACAAAGTTACATATGTTTGAATGCAAATGAGTATATAGTTTGGACATTTCGGGAGTATGAGGCTTTAGCTAGCCCCAAGGAGGTCATTTGATTACCTCACTTCCCTAGTTTAGCAATGACATGTACCTATTTAATTTCATTCTTATGTATTTTTGTATAAGATGTTGAATAAAGCTCTAAATTAACATGATTAAATAATTCAATAAAATAAGAAATATAAGCTTCAAATATGCACATCTATGTTCATCATTTGAGTGTGCTAAAATATATTGTATGTATAAATACACTTAAGGTTAATTCATATGCATGCTACATGTGATCGAAAGGAATAAATTAATGTATGTCAAGTGTTAGTAGTTCACTCAAATTAATATTAAGAAGCCTTTCATGCTGAATGCAATCATTTAAGGTGAACCTAAACTTAGGATTAATTTAAAATATGTAATAAGCCATTCACAAAATAGAACTAAATTAAATTAACATGCTTTAGAAAGTGGCTTAAGGTAGGGATAAAAGAGGGCAATCCTCTTTCTTCTCTTATAACACTTAGAGATTAAGTGTAAGTTGTATGAAACAAAATAAGTGATATTACCTTTTAAATTGAATCTTTCTACACTTAGAAAATATTTACTCTAAAGTCTAGTTAGGACATACCACACAAGCCTTAACAGACATATTAGAATTAAGTCACCACTTCTAGCTTTATGTTAGGGTGATAGATGGTTTGATATATGTTTTGTTTTGTGTTGTATTATTTTAGACAGGTTATTATGGTGTATGTTTCATAGACTAGATATTAGGCTACTATTAGCCTAATCATATTTTCTACAGGGGATTATACTTTAGGGACTACTAAAAAATAAATATAAATGCTCATTTTGCAGGTTGCTTAAGCCCCTAAGCATAATCCATGTTAGGATAGGTGGGCTTGGTTACCCATGTGTAGGGTGCTAAGTTTAAATTATAAATATAATTGCTTGGGTGGAATGTATGTTTAGCTAACCTCTGTTTTGCAGGTATAGTTAGATTTACTCTTTTTAATAAAATATAATTTTGCAATTAGGAATTAGGATGAGCATTGGCTAGAAGACTATGTCTTATGTGTCATGTGATGCCTTGAAGTGAGCCAAATCAAAGAAGTAAATAGGAGGAAAGAAGACATGAAAATTTGAAGAAGATGAGACCCCCATAGCATGTATTCATCCTTAATTGTAATTATTCTTTTGTAGTCTAGGTTGAATAAGGGTAGAGCTCTGCTACCCATTTTTCTTTTCGGGTTGTACAGCAGTACCCGACCACACCGGCCTTTTATTCTTTTGCGTTAGCTATAAAATGTTTGATATTATATTTAGATTGTGCATTAAAAATGGCACGTCTTTTCATAATTTTTTTTATGATTTGTGTTAGTTATATGGCCTGGATGGAATTAGGCTCTGAGGAAAAATAAATCTTTTATCCAACTACAACTCATAACTAAAGTTTTCTATAACTCATAACCTCACCATAAAGCCTATGCATTAAACTAAGATAATTAAAATATTTAGGAACCCTTATATGTATGGTTGTATGTCTAATATCATGCATGCATCTTCTACCACTCTTACAAAAATGAGGGGCTCCATTCTTGCACGCATGAGAATCGCTTGATCGATGAGAGCAACTCCTACTGATGGAGCTTCACCCTCTTCTCTCTTGATTTGGCCCATAACTCATTTTAACATGTATTTAGGCATACAAAAATCCTACGACCTTTGTCAAAATGAAGTGTCAAATATAGATAAAATTTGAAAAGATTTGCATTATACTAAGTCATTACTCATTCCACTCATACTCTAGTCTCTTTAGGGAGTGGGTTTAAATACTTCAGTGTCTTTATTATGGTTTTAAAGTCATATGACTTGCCTACATGATTTTAAAGCATAGGAGGAGTTAGTTGGTTGCCACTCCAGGCAGTTATGAGCCCAGTAGTCAGGTGATTTATCATCTCTTATAGAGGTAAACTATATACTCATCTTCGCTTAGACTTAAGTAGCTATTTTCTTTGAGCTACTAGAATAAATTCTCACCTCTTAGACATTTACATAATCTTGTGTTGTGGGATTATAAGTCCTAGTTTTCTAATAAAATGTCAACTTTAATAAAATCAATCCTCTCAATTTCAAAAATATAAAGCTCAATTATAGGATAGGTTGGAATGCTCACTAGGCTTCCTAGTATCATGAGCATTTCCTACTCATTCTCTTTGGCTTCTCAAAATAGGTCATCTCCTTGAACTTGCTTAATTAATTTTCCAAATATAACCAATCCTTTAATAGTCAAACCTTAAAATCTTTAGAGACCCTAATTATCTACTTTAATCGAGAGTATTTTTAAGTGATTTCATTCCTTAGGATGTAATTAGTTATGGGGGCTTGTCTCCATAAGGAACTTAACGAACTTAGTTTAAAATAAACCCTGCTTTACTTTTCCATGTAATGTAGGAAAAAAATCTCTGGTACATTTGAAGACCCATCATGCTTTAGGAGTCTTTATTAGGTGATTAGGTCTATTATAGGGTGATGACTTCTATATTTTGAGATAGTACATCATTTCTCAATGTCATACCTGATCACTTCAATAAGTTTCCCCTAAGATCTGTGTGGTGTCCCACCATTCCAAAAATAAACACCACAATAACTCATAACCTCACATAAAGCTTAGGCATTAAATCAAGATAATTAAAAGATTTAGTAACCCCTTAACTGAATGTTGTATGTTTAACATTATACATTCATATTACTTCACTATTATAAAGAGAGGTTTTTCATCCTTACACGATAGAGAATACTTGACCTTTGAGGGTCTCCTTTGTGTTGGAAAACACACTTTCTCTCTAATTTAGCCAATATTCTCATTTCATCATGCATTTAGATATATAAAAATCTTATAGCCTTTGTCAAAATGAAGTGTCCAAAATTAAATAAAATTTGAAAATATTTGCATTACTAATTCATGGCTCATACCACTCATACTCTAGTCTCTTAGGGTGGGTTTAAGGACTTTAGTTTCTTTCTAAATAATAACAACTCAACTATCTTGCAAAATCATATGACTTGCCCACAAGGTTTTAAAGCGAGGAGGAGTTAGCTGGCTGCCACTCCAGGCAGTTATAAGTCCAGCAGTTGGGTAGTTTACTCTCTCTTGTAGAGGTAAATCATATACCTATCTTCACTTAGATTTAAGTCATGTTTAGGATAGATTGGATCCGAGGTGGCTATTTTCTTCGGGATACAAGCATAAATCCTCACCTCTTAGGCATTTCCACAATATTGTATTGTTGGATCATATGCCCTAACAATCTAATAAAATTTCTACTCAAACAAATAATTCTCCTTAATTTCAAACATATAAAGCCCAACTATAGGTAGATTGGAATGCTCATTAGGTTTCTTAGTATTATAAGCATTCCCTACTCATCTTCTTTGACTTCAATAATAAGTCTCTCCTTTTGATCTGTCTCATTTGATTTTCCAATATAACCAATTCATTGATATCTTACCCTTAAAATCTTTGGAGACAATAATTTTCTACTTTAATCGAGAATATTCCTAACGATCTCACCTTCCTTAGGATAATTAACTATAGGGGCTTACCCCTATAGAGAATTTTAGAACATGGTTTAATGTAAACCCTACTTTATTCATCCATGTAAAGTAAAGGAAAATCTCAGGTATATTTGAAGACCCATCATGCCTTAGAAGCTCTTATTTGGTGATTAGGTCCATTGAAGGGTGATGCCTTTATTTTTTTAGATAGTACATCATACCTCATTGTCATACCCAATCACTTCAATAAGTACACCTTAAGATCTGTGTGGTGTCCCTCATACACATTATTGACCTCACTTTTGGAGTGAGTTCTTAACTTCCCATCATAGATCTATGACTCTTATAGATACAAAGAACTTCTTAGTCTTAAGATACTTCTAGTGATTAGGTGAACACTTAACCTAAGCATAGAGACTTAGTAGGGTTAGTCATAGGAATAGGTTATGTCTTAGGGAGTTAGGGAGACTTGCCTACCCTATAGCCTAAACATAATCCATGCTTTCCTTCTCAAACCAAACCTCAAATCCATACCAAATCCAAATCAAATTTCCAAGACTCATAATCAATGTCATGACCAACTTCAAGCTCAAAATTCTCCATAAATCTTATGATTGAATTCAAAACCCTCTCTAAGTTCTTTCATCTTATCTTATGGATTTAGCTTTACCCAAATTCAAATCAATCCTAATTCATCTGATTTTCTCAAAGACCAATTCAATATCTCAATCATATATCAAATCCAAATTCAAACCAATTCCAAATGTTTCAATCCCAAAATCAAATCCAAGTTCCAAAAAAAAAATTTCTAAGCCATATAACCCATTCTCATAAACTTAGCCAAATCTCCACCTAAATTATCCCAAACTTGATTGATTTTTTTATAAATTAATTATTTCTTCATTTATATTCATGAATATAAATAAAATCCATACTCAAATGGCCAAAACCAAATCAAACTAAATCAAACCATGCCAAATCCCTTCTTAAGCCATATGGACCTACCTCTATAAGCTTAATCAAATCTTAATCCAAATCAACCCAAAATCAATTGGTGTCTTTAAATATCAATTAAACCTTTATTTAAATTCATAAATATAAATGAAACCCACTTTTTAATGACCAAAAATAAATCAAACTAAATTGGTTTCCTCCTTAGTCCTTTTGACCTACATCCTTAAGCTTGGACAAATTTGCTTCCAAATCACTCCAAACTCAAGTGATTTTCTCATAATCATTTATATCTTCATTTATGTTTCTAAATATAAATTAAATATTAATCTAAATAGCCAAAACCAAATCCAAAATCAAACTAAAACCCAATTTAAGCCTTTTAAGCCATTTCCTTAGACTTGGCCAAATCCTATCCAAATCAAGCCAAAACTAATGGATTTTCTCTTAAATCATTCATTCCTTCAATCATCTATCCAAATATAAAAAAACCTACAATTATCAAACCAAACTCAACTTAAGCCCAAGTTAGCCCTTTTAGCTTGAAAACTTCAAATGAGCCAAAATCCATTGGACTCCAAATTGATTGTAATTGGATTTATATTTCAATCCTAGGCTCATATATAAGTTCAACTAAACTTGAATTAAGCCAGAACTAAACCAATTAACTCATTTAGGTTCACTTGACCCAAAGTGGCCTAAAGGACCTTTTTGAGCCGAGTTCTAATCCAACCCAAATTGGATTGAACCAAGCCCATCCAAGCCTCATATGATGATTAATAATCAACCTAAGATGATTAATCACCTTGAATTGCATCAAACTAGGTCAACTTGGTCCTTTGACTAAGTCAACCTGACCCAACATGACCCAATATGAACCCATTTGACCAAATGAAGCCAAAACCCATAAAACCAACTCATAGGACTTTGGTGGCTAACCAAACTTAACCTAAACTCAACCTAGGTCTGCCCAAAATCAACCCAAACCCATTTAGAGCAAAGCCTAATGTAAATCCTCCATGGAGCCTCTCCCCCATGTGGTATTTTGCTAAATATGGCAAAGTCCACCCTAGAGGAGTGGGACTTGCCATGGACCAAAGGGAGCCAACTCACCTCCCATACAAGCCGAGCAACCAAAGGACCCAAGCAAGAAAAGCTCCCCCACATCAGGCCTTGAGCCACCTCCCATGAGTTCCTCCAATCCATATGATCCATGTGGACTCGATTGAGACCCTCGAGTGCTCAAGATGGTGGCGCCAAAAAATGGAAGAAATCCATCCAACTCAAAGAAATTGAGGGGTATACCCCCTCAATTCGAATGAGAAACAGACCACTTCCATTCGTGAAAGCTTCCTAACATGATTTCAAGTCTCCTTGTAATTCCTAGAGCCATCCCATGCTTCCCACCTTGGCATTCCCTCTTCACATGTGGAACAAAATTGGGGAGGCTAATTTCGATCCTAACTTCGCCAATACTCCATCTCAATCCAATTTCTCTTACATAAACCTTCTACACACATCGTCGAAGCTATCCAAGCCCTTTCCTAAGTTCTAAAGCCACCGGAGGAGGGACTTTGATCAAGACCAAAGCTACAAAGCTCGATCCTTGGCTTTCCGAGCTATCTACTTGGAACAAACTCAATTATTGCTCAACAGGGTTTCATCTCAACTAGACGAAGCTTCTTCAAGCGTATGAGCCATCGGTCTTAGCTTTGGTGAGGTATTTCCATGAAAATCGATGCCTAGCTTAAGTGGTGTTGGTCCTTTGTGAAGGAAATTTACATGTGAGTTGATCTTGATAGTTGGATGTGTTCGAATTCCTTCCCTGATTGTATGGGTTGATTTTGAAGTTCATCCGAACTTGGATGAGCTCGGATCGAGCGATCCATGGTGGACGGATGTTATTGTTTGTCACTCGTGGGAAGGAGGCTCACGGGCTATCTGTTCTACATGATTGGAGTGGACGACTCTGATCAAATCACGTTAGGTCTTCCATATTTTCTCCTTTTATGCTAGAGGTTTGATCTACGCCGTCCGATGAGATCAATACCGCGTCCGTCGCTAACTAACTCAACATGCAGATGTGACAACATAAATAGCCAATCCAGTGGTGCCACATGAAAAGCACACCGAGTCAGCGTGCCACATGGCGCTGGTGAGATTAGGCTTAATTACGGTTATTTAATATGTTTAAGGCTAAAACATCCATAATTTATAACTAATTGTAGAAAAATACAAATAATGGCTCATTTTAAAGGTATTTCAGAGAAAATTTTAATAAAAATATTTTTAATGGGTTTTGAACAATAAATAGAGCATAATTAGAGTTTAATTAAAACTAATTAGCTTAATTACTCTCTAATCACTCAAGTGATTGATCCCAAAATTTTTTAGATTGTTTTAGAGGATGACCTCTATCTCCTCTCATTTTTTTAGGATTAATTGCTTGCCAAATTAGGAGAATTGATTAATTAAACTTTAATTACTTTCTTAATTTAATTAATGTTTAATTAATCATGTGAGCATGTGGGCTCCAAAAACTCGCCACCGACCTCGATAATTTTTTGATTTTGATTGAAGAGTGTGATTTGAGGTGTCGATGTAATTTTCAGAATGCAGATGGAATAGTAGATAAGACACCACCCAGAGATTTCATCCTCATTTTATGAGAACTTTAGATCTAGTTTCAGGTTTCCTATAGGCGCAAGCCCCTATAATTAATTACACCTCGCAGTAAGTGAGAGATAACTTTCAATTAAGGCTAATTATTAGATCGCTTAATGCGTAGTGTATAGTAGCAGCATATAGAGTTTCAAAATTTAAGATATGAAATTTATCATTTCATCTTAAACCGGATGGTGGGGGGGATGATGATGTGCCCAATCTAGATCCCATGGTTTTGTCATCCCAGGTAGTCGCGGTCCCTAGTCTACTTAGTTAGAGGAGGTAGTCGACCCAACCTGATAGAAGGATCCTAATCAGCAACACATGGGTTACGTCATCCAAGAAATCCTTGTAGACCTGGGGTGGTATTTGTCTAAGAAGATAAGCTTAAGTCTACCTTAACTAACAGAGGGCTATTTGTCATATCAAATATACCCTATGATTCACAACTCAAAGGGCAGAGCCATTGGGAAGCATACGGGCTACGGTCATGATCGTAATATAATGGAGTCAGACTGGCCAAACCACTTGATCAGAGGACTCTGGTCATGACTGCTTCATCTATGGAGCCTACTAGCCAAGCCATACAGTCAGAGAACACGCGCCACATCCTTGCTGGCGTGAGATTGATTGAAGTGAACATAGTAGAACACTTGATTTGACATTGGCTCCTTTGTGAGCTAGAGTTTTCTTAATTTGTCATCCCCGATAAGTAGTTATGGAAGGTGGATAGATTTAGTTTTGTTTTAAGCTTTTAATGATAGAATTCTATTTAAGCAGTTTCATATTGCTACTTAATTTGATTTAAAAAATTGATTAATTTGAATATAATTAAGAGCTATGGATCTTATTAACTCTACGCAGAGAGGATAGATCTGTCACACCACGTAATCATGTCTCAGATATTTCATGATTTGAAACTCTTATTATAGATTTTAGGTTTTGTTAACACGACCCTAAGACTAAACGGAAGTAACCCGCGCAACATCCTCAGACACTTGAATTTAAGCATTCAACGTAGTGTTGGGACCATGCAGGTGTACAGGAATTTTAGTTAATTTTATGTTTGAATTATGAGATTGAATTCAGAGTTTCATTTAATTCTAACTTTAGCCTGCATAGCCTTTTCAGACATTAAAATTTATGCTTAAAATCTCTACGTTTGAGCACATGCACGTGTTGATAGCTTAGATAATTTTACCTAACTAGTGATTTCATTGATTTTGAAAATCATAATTAAAATGAAATTCTTTAATTTTTGTATTGAAGGAAAGCTCCATGATTTTTTGTAGATTTTGATTTAGTATCGCCTTCTGTCTGCTTGTACAAAGGGTTGCATATTTGGTGGCGAAGAAGGCATTTTGATTTAGATTGTAGTTTAGAACATTACTTGCACTTAGTTTACTTGTTGAGTTTTTTTTTTGTAATTCTCCCAATTTGATTATATTTAATTTATATCACTTTTGATAAGTGTGGCGATTTCAGTTTTTATTGCTTTAGCCTACTCATGCTTATTACCTGGCATAGTAATTACCTTCATATTCATATGAGAGTTATTAAACCCAATTTAGATTCATCCTTAGATTTTGAGTTTATTGCAAGTCTATTATGAGTTTAGTATTAGTCTCCCTCAAATTCCAATTAAAGCTTGTTTAATTTTGAGAAATTTGCAAGAAAAGAGAACTAACTTTATTACTTTAATTTAAGCCGTTAAGAATTACAATTAAAGTTTGTGAGTTTAATATTAGCCTCCCCAAAGTTTGTGATTTCACTTAGATTTTAAATGAATGTTCTATTCCTTCCAAAATTTTCTTTAAAGGCTCCCCCTTTTTTTTGTTTGACACTTTTAGTTTAAAATTAGTTGTAGGTTTCCATACTTAGCATTCTTAGGTCAGTTCATTTCACTCTCCCCTTTCTTCTAAGTCAAAAGATTTGGTGCAATTTTGGCAGCCTCCCGACGTCATCCCCGTGTATGGGGCTGCATCGGGGTGTTTTGGCTTACTAGGTACGCCCTCTTGAGCATAGTGAGTGGTGTCATGCGACACCACAACCAGTTTTTTCATCTCATCATGCCCTGTTGAGTATGACGAGGTCTTTAAACATGAAAGAAGACAAATGCAATATATATTCATTCCCATCATTCCCCCTCTTTTTTTTTCTAAGTCTGAAAATTAGACGAAATTTTGGCAGCATTTTGTCAAGGGAGAGCGACATCTTGTGTTGGCTTACTCAGCTCTATGAAATGTAGCTGATGTTCTTCCTCAGTTTGCGGCAAAGCGAAGGTGGGAAGGCTAAAGGGAGGAATGCAGAGCCATAAATCAAAAGAAGAATTCACCTCTTGATGATGTTCTTCCGCCGAGTACAGTGAAGCAAAAATTGAAAGGGTTATGGGGAGTGCGACGCCAGAAATTGAATGATGAATTTGCCTCTTGATGATGTTCTTCCCCTGATTGCGGAGAAGTGAAAATTGGATGGCTAAAGTGAGGAATGTGATGCAAAAAATTGAAAGAAGAATTCTCACGATGTTCCTCACAGGTGAGGCAGAGAGGAGGATGAAGGGCTTTGACAACTTCTTTGCGCATGGAATTGGCGGGCCATGGAAGGCTGAAGTCGGATTGACAACGCAGATGGGCTTATGGCAGGTATGGGATGCGCGGAGATATGGAGAAGCAACTGCACGTGACAGAGTGGATGAGCGCGAGCGCTTTGTTGCATGGTGCTGGGCTGAAACATGTCGTGGGTCGGCAAAAGAACAATGGTGGCGGGAGACAGATCTGGTTTGAGCGCGAAGTGAGTGATGCAGGCAGAGGGAAGACGCGTGGCTGAGTGCGACATATCAGTGCAACAAGAAGAGACCAGGCAGTGAAGACGGAGGAGGCGGATGCCGAGCGGTTTGTGGGACACGACCGTATGCCGGTGGGGCGTGGGTTGGTTCGCTACAGCCAGTGGTGATGGAGGTGGGCGTAGTGGTGCAGAGGCGGGAAATAGTGTGGGATGGAGGAAATCGAGAGCGGGGAGGAAAAATTATTTACCTGTGTGCAGAGCATTTCCAACGAGGGAGATAATGCAAGAGAGAGGAGAGTGGGAAGGAAAATGAGGAGGGAATGGAGAGAGTGTGGTATTTTTTTTTTGAATCATATAAACTGAAAATAGGGGGAACAGTTGATCATGGGGGGTAATTTAGGAATTTTTTAATAATTTTTAAATTTATTAAATGGTTTTAATGTGTATTTCATAAGAATGCACATAATATATATATATATATATATATATATATATATATATATATATATATATATATATATATATATATATATATATATATATATCAATGTAAGATAATTCCATTATTCTGAACACAATAGTGTAGTCCGTTTCATGATCATAGGCCGTTTGGTTCAAGTCGGCGTCAAATTGAGTCAATTTCAACTCAAAATGTGCATTGTTTCTTTTGACCACTTGATTTTTGCGCAGACTCATCCGAATTGAGTTCAAATAACCTTACTTGATAGATTTCAATATTTTAAAGCCAATGGCATGATCAATTTCAAAGCGAAAGTGCATTTGATTCCTCGACCTCGATGCGTGCAAACATATTGACAACTTCGTGCTTCGTTGATCATCAAGTTATGCAATATTTATATCCTGACCAATTTTGATGTTCTAAATATGATGACAAAACTTGTTCATCAATCAGAGGTCATTTGAGTTGATTTCAGTGACATCCTGTGTATTTCAGCCTTGATTTGTGCACTATCATTTCAAATCACTCAACTTTTGCACAAACTCATCTAAATTGAGCACGAATAGTCTCATTTGATAGATTTCAATATTTCAAAGCTAATGATATGATCAATTTTATGAATGGAGATTATTTCAACTTTTTTGCAGCCTCCTGACGCTGATATGCATGTCAACATATTGATAGCTCGAGTGCTTAATTGATTGATCATTAGATTTTGTAATATTTATATTTTGATCAATTTTGATATTCTGAATGTGATGGTGAAGTTTGTTCATTGATCAGGGGTTATTTTGATCATTTTCGATGACGCCCAGTGCATTTTGAGCCTCAATTTGTGCATTGTCACCTCCGAAGTCCATCGAATTCAATTTGTAGACTTGACTTTGATTTATGGCACATATGGTCAACAAATGCCCCAACAAATGTAATTTGTGCATGGAGTCATTTGTTGGCGTTGACCATTTGTTTGGACATAGAACTTGGATCATTTTAGCTTGATTAGAATAGCTTGACTTTGACGATTTATCATTAGTATCTTTGCCTTATTGGGACATGATAAATGACAGCTTACGATTTGTCGAGAATCGACTTGTTGGATAAGAGCTCTTACATCTATCTACTTGATGGCTTTCTTGAAGATCTCTTTCTTTATGTCCTTGTGATTTGAGCCTCCCGACCCAACTTCATGCTTGGTTGGGTTTGATGGAGGAATTATATTTTGATGAAGGACTCCTAGAATCGGTTTATCCATGCTTGGTTGCATTTGAAATTCCTATCTAGCTTTAAGCTTGATGACTTGATGAAGGGACACGATTTGTCCATTGACTTGTCGGAAGTGTATGCACTCCATGAACTTATGCTTCTTTGCTGATGGATTAGTTGAAGGATACATACATGATGACCTTAAACATATAAGATTAATGAGTTATTAGTCTAAGCGTGTGCTTTAATAGACTGAATAACCATAAAATTTCTTTAGTTTGGCCATCAACTTTGTATGAACTATGGAATTGCTTCTCGGTCTTGTCTTTCTTTGAGACTTGATGGAGATAGGCTTTGATCATGCTTTGAGCTTGATCGGATCATTTGAGAATAGATTGAAATATCACCTTGTAGGTAATATGAAGATTGATTTGAGGTAGCCCTGAATTGAGCATTTTCTCAGCTTGTCTTGATCTATCGATCAAGTAAATAGATCTCTTGGATCCTAGTTACTTGTAATCAATAAGCTAGATCTAGTTTGAGATTGAACAACTATCATCATTGGACTAACGAGTAAGAGCTCTTTCACTACGGCCTTTTCTTATGGCTTGTTGAGTGAGGAGAGTGTCGACAACTTCGACCATATGGCTTGTTGAGTTTGACCTTTAGAACTTACTCGAGTCTTCGACTTAAGCTATAGTGGGTTGGTGATTTTGTCATCGAAGGCTCTTTCACTGCGGCCTTTTCTTGCTTGTTGGTGAGGAAGGCGTTACTTCGACCATTTGGTGTCGACCTTTAGAACCCATTCGTTTCTTGACTTGATGTAGAGGTTGATGATTCTCCAACTCAGTTGACTGAAGATTCTGAAATCAAGAGTTCTTCTGACTTGATCTCCAGAATTTGGCAAATCTGGTAGAAAAATTTCTTGACATTTAGGGTTATCTTTTCAGTTTAGAAATATATTCTTTTTATTTATGCAAGAACATGCAACTTAACAATGATAATTATAGATATAGGATTTTGCTTCGATGTCAACTGAATCGAATATATTTGAGGATCTCATCTTATAGCATGATGTCAACTCAAATAGACTTAATATAAACTAAAAAATACCCTCTATCTTGCAGGGGGAATTCTAAAGTACATTTAGGAGAATTTTTAAGATGAAAATATACAAATACATCCATATTTGAATTGATGTACTCTAAAAGAAATTTTAACATACAATATTGATTTCATATGTATATAAAAATCTAAAAATGCCCCCTATGTAATAGGGGAATTTTTACAAAAAAGTTCTTCATACGGAGTATGTTTATTTAAGGATCTCGGCATGAATCGTGATGTCAACTTAAATAGATATACTAAAAAAATACCCCTTGTCTTGCAGGGGGATTTCTATTGTACCTTGAGAATGTGGTCATCAAGTATAGTACTTTTCAAATATCGACCATTAATTGGCGGCATTGGTCTTTCACCCTTTAAGTCGATGAGTTGGTATGCCCCTCCTTGGTATACTTTTTCAATGACAAAAGGACCTTCCTAGTTAGGTCAAATTTGTCATTGAATTTTTGATTGAGGATAATTGATCTTCTCAGCACCATAACCAATTCTCCTTTTTGGAATGTTCGGGGCCGCACCATATGGTCAAAATCCTTGGACATCTTTGCTAGATAGACTTTCAGATTTTGATGAGCTTTCAATCTAACTTAGCAAGCATGTTGAGTTCCTCTATTCTCATATGGGCATTTTGATCTTCAGTTAGACTGTATTGGATGGCTACTCAAAGTGAAGGCAACTCAACGGTGAGCGCTTGTTCAAATACCAATGAATAGGAGTGGCTTTGTGCATCTTGTAGGTAGTTGATATGCCCATAGAATATTGGTATGTCATTCTCTCTTATTTTTAGTGAGAATCTTCTTGAGTTTGACCAATATCTTATTGAAAGCCTCTGCCAAACCATTTGCTCTTGGATTATATATTGAAGAGTATCGCCAATCAATTTTGTGTCGATCGAGGAATCTATAAATCTTTATACTTTTGAAAGCTATACTATTATCATAAATTTTTTGGCGTGGCACTCCAAATCTATAGACCACATTATGCATAAAGAAGTTAATCACTTGATCGGTAGTAACTTCTTTAAATGGGGTAGCTTAGCCATAGAAAATAGTCGATTAGTAGGATGAAGCGATGTCCGGTACGATGATGGATCAATTGGTCTACATTACATCGTACAACATTGAATGGGTGATGCTATTGTTGGGTGTAATGTATTTGGAGGTTGATGGATGAGATTCTCATGTACTTGACACTCATGACACTTCTTAGCATGATTAATGTAATCTCTCACCAAAGAAGGCCAATAATAGGATCTTTAATGCCATCTTGGGACTTGACCGATGTGCACCACAAAGTCCTTCATGAACTTCAACCATCACTTTGCTAGCTTCTACACTCTACATTATATCACATTTGTTCAAAGGATCTACGATATAAAGTATTATGATGAAAGCATTCATCTCTCAATTTGAGCTTCCGATTAATTATTTGGTAATTTGCCTTCTTTAAAGTAGTTGATGAAGGGTTGCCTCCAATCACGTGACTCTTCTACAACAAAGGCTTACTTTTTGAGTAATGTCATTCTTAGCTCTTCTACAACTTCTTATTAATTTTGGGGGAGTATGAGCAACTTGAGTCAGCTGTCAATTTGGTAACCCCTCTACCTGTGGGGATTGATATTTTACTAGCTCTAGAACTCATTGATTAAATATGTTGATCATGACATAATCATCATTCATACTTTCCATTTTTTTAGCTAATTTAACTAAGCAGCCGGCTTTGCTATTCTCGGATCGAGAGACTTGAGTTTGTGTAATATTTGGTATCTACTTCATAAGCTCGAGAACTCGCTTCGTTCCAGTTGTTACATTATTGGCTATAAATGCCAAATTCTTAATTTATAAGCCAAATTTGAGAATCCCCAAAAATATACAAGTTTTGAATGCATGAAAATAGCTTCTTCAAGACCCACCACTAATGCTTCATATTTAGCTTCATTATTAATTCTCAGCTCGGTCAATCCATATGATCGTCTCATTATCCCTCCTTCTAGTGTTATGAAGATGATGTCGATTCTTGCTCTTGCTCTTGGAAAATTTAGATATTGGACTTGTTTGATTGATGAGGCTCCATCAAAGTATATTTCTCAAATTTGTGATTTTTCTCTTTCAGGACTAAGCATAATTTGCTCATTGAGCAAATCGTCATTAAGAGAAGAATCCGCATGGATAGGATGTGCATCTAGAAAATCTGCTAATACTTGTCCCTTTACTGCTTTCTGTGAAATATATGTGATATCAAATTGCAAAAGCAATATTATCCATCTTTCCAAGTGATCTGTCAACACTGGTCTTATCATCAAGTACTTCAATAGATTAATCCTCGAGATGAGGGTAATCTTATGAGATAACTTATAGTGATGGAGCTTTTGGACTGCAAAGATCAATGCTAAACAGTGCTTCTCTATCGGAGAGTATCTGATTTCTGGTCCAATTATTCTTAGATTGATATAATAAAGAGCATTCTCTTTGCTTTCTTCATTGTGTTGTGCCAATAATGCTCTAAGGGACTCTACTAACGCAGTTGTGTATAGAATGAGGGGCTTCCTAGGAGTAGGCACTACAAGGATTGGTGGATTTAATAGGTAGCTTTTAATGCTATTGAAGACTTCTTGGCACTCCTTATCCCACTTGAATGGAGCATCCTTCATCATTAACCTTAAAAATGACTTCCAAAAATTCACCACCGACCTCTCGACAATTTTTTGATTTTGATTGAAGAGTGTGTGATTTGAGGTGTCGGTGTAATTTTCAGAAGGCAGATGAAATAGTAGATATGACACTACCTAGAGGTTTCATCCTCATTTGGTGAGAACTTTAAATCTAGTTCTAGGTTTCTTATAAGCACAAGCCCCTATAGTTAATTACCCCTCACAGTAAGTGAGAGAGAACTTTCGATTAAGGCTAATCATTAGATCACTTAATGTGTAGCGTGTAGTAGCAGCATATAGAGTTTTAGAATCTAAGATATGAAATTTATCATTTCAGCTTAAACTGGATGGTTGGGAGGATGATGACATGCTCGATCTAGAACACATGGTTCCATCATCCTGGGCAGTCAAAGTCCCTACTCTACTTAGTCAGAGGAGGTAGTCGATTAACTTGTAGAAATCATCATCATACACATGGGCTTCATCTTCCAAGAAATCCTTATGGTATTTGTCTAAGGAGGGTAAGAACATTAGCTATTAGGTTGTTTACCTGTCAAGTATACATGATTTGATTCACTCAAAGGGACATCATTGGGAGCATACGACTCGGTCATGATGTAATATAATAGAGCGAGGCCAAACCACTCGATCAAAGGACTCTCATGATGCTTCATCTGGAGCCTCTTGTAAAGCGATGAGGACACAGGGCACATCCTTACTAGCATGAGATTGATTGACAGTGAACATAGTAGAACACTTGATTTGACATTATCTCCTCTGTGCGCTAGAGTTTTCTTAATTTGTCATCCCCAACAAGCAGTTGTAGAAGGTGGATAGATTTAGTTTTGTTTTAAGCTTTTAATGATAGAATTCCATTTAAGTAGTTTCAGATTGTTACTTAATTTGATTTGAAAAATTGATTAATTTGAATATGTTTAAGAGCTATGGATCCTGTCAACTTTGCTTAGCTGCTAACAGAGGATTAGATATATTATCACTTGATAGAATCAATTTCTCAGATATTTTACTAATTTGAAACTCTTATTATAGGTTTTTAGGTTTTATTAAGCCGTCAAAGACTAAGCGAAGCAACCACGCTATCCTCAGACACTTGAATTTAAGCATTCAGCATAGTGTCGGGACTCATGCGAGTGTATAGTAATTTTAGGTAATTTTATGTTTAAATTATGAGATTGATTTCAGATTTTCATTTAATCCTAACTTTAACCTATGCAGCCTTTTTATACATTAAAATTTTCACTTAAAATCTCTATGTCCGAGCACATGCAGGTATTGATAGCTTAGATAATTTCACCTAATGAGTAATTTCGTTGATTTTGACAATCATAATTAGAATGAAATTGCTTAATTTTTGTATTGAAGGAAAGCTCCATAATTTTTTTGTAGATTTTGGTTTAGTATCGCCTTCTGTCTGCTTGTACAAAGTGTCTCCTCTTGACGATGTTCTTCCCCCGCTTTGCAAGTGAAGGTTGGAAGGCTAAAGAGGAATGTGATGCCATAAATCAAAAGAAGAATTCACCTCTTGACGATGTTCTTCCCCCGATTTGCGGTAAAGCGAAAATGGGAAGGCTAAAGCAAAGAGTGTGACACTGAAAATCGAAAGAAGAATTAGCCTGTTGAAGAAGTTCTTCCATCGATTGCGGCAAAGAAAAAATTGGAAGGCTAAAGCAATGAGTGCGATGCTAGAAATCGAAAGAAGAATTAGCCTGTTGAAGATGTTCTTTCCCCGATTGTGGTGAAGCGAAAATTGAAAGGCTAAAGCGAGGAGGTTGTGAGCTGGTGGGATATGTATAATAGTGGAGCATAACAAAGCAGCCATATATTTCTGGGACATACATCTTGGACATGTCGGATTGGACTAGAAGAAGCGGTCATGGGTCTAGAGACAAAATGGAATAGGATTCTGTGGAAGCGAAGCAACAATAGCAATAAAAGCAGCTGAGTGGAGGATCTGCATGGTGGAAATATCTTTAATATCTTGAGTTAAATTAAAGTTAGATGGAAGTGATTTGCTGATTTTGATCAAATAAATAAGCAAGCTCTGAGATTACAGAAGCGTCAGCAGAATGGAGGATGTCACTTTAGATGCAACGAGATCTGAGCAGGCTGCTCATTATCTGCGGATTAGCTACAGAAGCGTCACGGAAGTTAGGCGGGAGTGTATCGAGGCTCAAGACTATCAAGTGGGATTTCGAGAAGATTACTTTACATGATTTTGAACCTAGAATATGCAAGAAGAGGAGACTAATGTGAGAATGGGAAGAGAGGAGCCAAAACTAGTAAACCAACCGTCCATATTGAAGGAAAAGAATGAGAAATGGGGAGAATTAAAATTTTAAATTGATTAAATGGTCTTAATTTGAATTTTATGCCGATAAACTCATATAGTCAATATATATATATATGTTGCGTGCTAGAAAACCAGTTGCGGTAGAGTAAAAGTTTTTACTTAAGTTGTGAAATCAACACACGTGTATTTAAAGAGTGAACAATAAAACTCCAAATTTTCATGAAAAAGAGGGAAAAACCGGGAGCCCGGTAAAAACTTCCACTATGTATTTTGTACAAGATCTTCCCAATAGAAATTACGAATGATATAAGAAAGGGGCAATATTGCTAGTAATACGATATTGGCGGCGATGTTAACGATGATGTTGAAGAGAAGATAATGTTGGCGGATGTGGCGATGATGGCCGTGATGGTGGTGGTGATGATGACCGAGATGGTGACGGCGAGGATCGATGGCGGTGGCTGACGGCGGCCGGCGGTGGTTGAGTCAGTGGCGACGATCGTGCGGAGGATCTTTAGAGCTCTCTACTCTCTCTTGCTTGACCTCCCTTATATGAGGAATGAGGGACTATTTATAGATTGGAGGAGTGATATTTCTGTAAATACATGTAAAATCCGAACCACTCCCTCCATCGGACGGCTCATGATGATTCCCTTGATCATATAAAGTATTTTGTGTATTTGAATGCTCAAATAAAGTCAGAATTGCAAAATATTTAGCTTGTCGGAACCGGCTCGTCAAAACGCTCGATTTGACTATAAACACTTCATATTTAAGAGCTTTTTAGGAATTTAACTGATGTCTCAAAGTTTCCAATGATATTTTAAGTGCTTGATCTATAGGTTTTGATTCACGATTGCTTTCTTTCCGTCAAGATTAGTTAGAATTTTCAGTCATATTGCCCCTATTTTTGGATGATATTATCAATAATCAAAAATATATGTCAATACTTCAAAATAGCAAATTCTTCAACAAAATCTAGGTCCATTAACATTTTGAGAGAGATCTTCATGTAAGCACAAGATTACTTGAGATGCACAACCACAAATATATAGGTATGTGAGCATGAAATTTAGGTTACGGACCCATCTCGAGCAAATTTGGCGTTGGCAGCCATGCAGCGCCGTTCCGCGCCATGAGGCTTGCGATCTGCCTGATCATATGGCGGTTACTTCTGGCGGGCGTCCTGGAGCTGTCAGCGGAACCTGTAGTCCTTGAAACGGCTGAATTCGATGGGTGGCGATGGCAGCGATGAGCATGGCGAAATATCTAGCCGGCGATGAGCGGCAGCGTTGGTGTCTGAGCCATGCAGCCACCACGACATACGGCTGTCAGGCCGACTCTTATGCCCGTGCAACGGTAGTTTTGATTTTGATTTTTGATGATTTTTACCCTCTTGCCCCATAAGGGTCTATAAAACCCAGGGCGAGGGAGGCACACTTCAACACTCTAGTGTTTCTTCTTCTTGAGTGAGGTCATTGAGGCGATCAAGGCAGTGGTTCATCTGGCAAGTTTCCCTCGAAAGAATGTACCTCGCCGAACCGGGTTGGAGGTGATCAAGACATAGTTCATCTGACAAGGCTAGTTTTCCCTCAAAGAGGTGTGACCTCATCGGACCGAGGGTTTGAAGGTGATCAAGACCCGTAGTACATCTCTGAGGCTCGTTTTCCCTTAAAAAGAATCGGCGACCTCGTGGATCGGCCGGTTTGGATGATCAAGACTATAGTGAGAAATTTTTCTTCAAACTTGATGGATGGTTGATGGCGATGTTGCCAAGATGGCGGGGAAGCGGTAATTAGGATCCGTCATTTGAACGACTTAGAAAGTTTGGCAGGTAATTCCAGAGCATCATTGGGGAGGAATTATTTTTCTGTCTCTTTCCCCCCTTTTCTTTTTGATCTTATGTATGCATGTCCTTTTTTGAGCGTGGTGAAAATCTAGCTATCCATGAGTGAAAAGGGTATGCCCAAGTATTGGGGTGGTGAGTAATACATACAAATTTTTCAGATTGTCATTTCTCCCCTCTTTACTTATTCATATGTATTTTCGGTGATGGCGGAGGAAAACCCATAGTTTGACATACACGATATACCATCCATTGTCACATCGAGAGTTTAATGGTGTTTCATAAGAAATTTAATTTCCTAATGAGTTGGTGGCTGTTGCCAAGAGGTCGATCGAGTCGTTCACCTCCATGGGATACTTACTTTTCTAAGATGATTCTTTGGACGATTCCCTTTAGCTCGAGTTGATTGATATCTTCAAAATATGGTGTAGCTTTGTCACAATTTTCATTTTAGGCTTTAGTGGTCATCGTGGTTTGGTGTCTTCTTTAGAGGTGTGGTGTTACTTTGAACATTGTCTTTGAATGTTTAGATTCACATGTGATGCTCGAGGGCTTATCGGACATAAAGAATTGGATAGAATTTTTTACCAGGATCCGTAAAATTGGTCTAATGGATTCTTCTTTGTGAAAAATGAGTGGGGCCTTTTGAGAGATGGGGAAGATTGAATGACCTTCCAAATCCATTACTAATTGAAGAGAATGAGATCTTGGCAACTCTTAATGTTCCTGATGTAGAAAGCTTACGATGAGTTGCATCATTGGCAAATATATAGTTGAAGATAGAATGTTCAAGGTTGGCCTTTCCATCCAGGCGAGATCTCATTCTTTTCCACTAAAGAGGTCAAGTAAAGGTGATGAAAGGTCTCTCATATTCATAGGGTTCTTTCAAGAAGCCGTCACGATCGGTGGTGGCAATATGTTTCTTCCTAAAGAAAAAAGAGAATATGTCAAGTGACTATGTCGATATCTGAAGAAGATGTTACCTCAGTTTGGCATCAAGTCATGATGGGGAGTTCATTTCTCAAGCGCACATTCTGAAGAGGTGTTAAATCACATATGCATTGGTCAATGCGATGAATTGGTAGTACGTTGTCTTCCTTCTTTCTTCTTTCTTCTCTCTTCTTTTCTTTTGTGTAATATTTGTGATTTTTTTTTATAGGTAACTCAAATATTAGATGGCTCATTTGGGTGTCTCTTTAGATGAGTGGAATCTTGAATTTGTGAAGGTAAAATATTTACAAGGGAGTATGAGCGAAAGATGAGTGCTAAGAAAGAAGTGGCGACTTTGGAGGATCAGTGACGGGTGAGAACTAGCGAACATGTCAACTTCTCTCTCCTGTCGAGGTGGAGCACACTCGTGATGAGCTGATTGAGAGGTGAGACTCGAGAGAGAAAAAACTCAATGCACTCGTGGAGAGAGAGCTCGGCGGAGAAGAGCATTACAGATCGTCTTCGAGAAGGAGCATATAATGTCAAGCAAATGAAATCTCCTTGAAGATAGTGGAAGACTTTAAGAGCTCTCTGGCTTATCACGATATAATTGAGGACCATGTTCAGGAAGCTCGTAATCATATTCTTGATGTTGAAGTGAAGGACTTGGAGCACCAATGTTTAGAGGAGGGCTTCATCAGGGTTCTAAAGGAATCGCTTAGTGCATCATAAGATGCTAGTGTTGAGGATCTATCTCCCAGTAAGTGTCAGAAGACTCTTACATTGAGGAGATGAAGGAGTTGAGAGTGAGTCCAAGGAGCATCTAATGGTGAGGAAGCGTTGATATCACCAACTGATATGATGTAGCATCACTTGAGGATGCATTTTTTTTTTATGTATTATTATTAGTGTGTATCAAAATCTTAATTCTTTCTTATATCATCATGTTAATGCTATCAATTTTTTTTGTTAGATGATATGCTCTTATTTTGTTTTTACATCAGTAATTGGTGAATATTATTGATGTTAACCGGATAGGTTGAATTGAATCCTGGATTTTGACCTATCGAGATTGTTTGAGTCATGATGCGTTAACTATGGAAGGTGTGAGGAGTCCGGACCTTTTGACCCCATCTAGGTTGTTTGTGAGTCTTATCGATGACATTAACGTATGGAAGAGTGGTGAGGTCCACCAAGGACCTTTTGACCTATCTAGGTTGTTTGTCGAGTCTTATCGATGATGTTAACGTATGGAAGAGTGGATGAAAGGTTGTGACTTAGACGTTAACTATAGAAGAGGTGTAGTCCACCAGGACCGACTATCTGGGTTGGTAGTCTTAACGATGGCAAGTATGGAAGAGGTTGATGGAAAGTCCCCTTGGGATTGATATGCGATTGAGATATAACATGAGTTGTATATTTTCAAGTGGGAGGATTAAATGAAGAAGAAATAAGTTTGTAAGAAGAAAGCTATAAATTCATTACTCGATAAGTTCTGATACAATCATGAGATTTTAACGGATAAGTTTAAGAGAAAATGACAACAACAACAAGTCTTTATCCCACTAAGTGGGGTTGGCTACATGAAGAAAATGACAAAGCGAGATAAAATAAAAGTTGCGATAATTATGCGGTAGGAATTCTGATAATATTTTTTGAGATTCTCCAAGTTGAGGTAAAGTTTTTCCTCTGGATCCTTGAGCTTGAAAGTTCCTGGCTTCACCATAGCTATAACCACATATGGGTCATCCCAAAGAGGTGAGAGTTTATTGTGTTGAGGGCCTTTGCCTGCAGCTTCGAGACTTCGTAGGACCAAGTCACCGATAGATATGGGACGAGGTTTTACTCTTCTGTTGAAGTGATGAGCTACCCTTTGGTGATAGGAAGCAGTCCGAAGTAGGCCATGTCACGAGTTTTGGGGAGTAGGTCCAGGTGCTGTCGGAGTTTTTCTTCATTACCGTCATGATTGAATAATTGAACTCTTGGACTTGGAACCCCAATATCTACTGGTATAATAGCTTCTATGCCGAAACACAAGTTATATGGTGTCTCACCTCATCGGGTGTGATGTAGTGGTGGTAAGCCAAAGAACATTAGAAAGCTCATCAACCCATTGCCCCCCAGCCTTCTCGAGACATGTTTTTAGTCCTTTGAGTATAGTCCTGTTGGTAGCTTTAGTCCGTTAGTTTGAGGATGTGCTACAGTATGCAGCAACTGAATGTGAAGATCTTTGCAAAATGACGTAAAGACTTTTCTAGTGAATTGGGTTCCATTGTTAGTGATGATCTTTGCAGGAAGACCGAATCGACATACTATATTTTTCCAAAAAAATTGTTTAGCATTTGCCTTCGTAATTTTAGCGAGTGGTTCGACTTCCACCCATTTAGTGAAGTAGTCGGCTAAAATGATGAACTTTCGTTGCCGATGCTATCGGAAAAGGTCCATGATATCAATCCCCAGAGCAAAAGGCGGGCTTTGAATGGATGAGAGCTCTATATGCGGCATGTGAGGAGGTTAGAGACTGACAACTTGCACATTTTTTGTGAACTCCAAGGCATCTTGTTTCATTAGGCCAATAGAACCCTTGCCTTATAATTTTAAGAATAGCCCTTCCTCCAGGTGTTCTCCACATATCCCGAGTGGACCTCTCTTAATGTGTCGACCTCACGAAGGTGAGAGACATTTGAGGTATGGTCAGGAGAAAGCTTCGTTTGTATAGTTCACCTCAGATAATAGTAAAGTTTGAAGCTTGTCTTGAGATGAATGCAGTTGGGTCTTTAGGAAGAGTTCCTTCTTGTAGAAAGACGGATGGGGTCCATCCATGAATGTTCCTTTATCTCATCAATTGCTTGAATTACCCGTGACCCTTGGATACTTGGAAAATGTATTTCTTCAACATGCCTTCTCTTAGATCCCAGTAGCGGATGAAGCAAGCTTAGCGAGCGTCACTCGAGTATTCTTCTCTGTATGTGAATGATTTGATGTGTCTTGAAATGGGCAAGAGACTTCACCAAGTGGAGGTATTGTGCGGTGAGGATTATGAGTATTAAAGTTTCCCTCAACTTGGGAGGCAATAAGTTGAGAGTCGTGTATCACTAAGTCTTGAGCTTCACATCAATGAGTCTCAACCCTATGAGAGCCTCATATTCATATTATTAGTTGGAAATTTTGAAGTCCATACTCTAAGGTATTCGGGGAAATAAGTAAGATTCCCCGCACCAGTACTTCTGAAGCTCCATCAACATAGAGGGTCCATTGAGGGAGGCGAAAGGCATGTATGATAGCTCCTCACAGTTGGGTGCATTCCACTATAAAGTCTGTACTTGAGACTTTATAGCGGCAGGTAGAAAATTTATATCAAACTCTCTCAATTCTCTGAACCACTTGATTAACCTCCCGGATGCTTGGTTTTAGGATGGCTTAATGGTAAATGAGTGTAAAGCCAATGGTGTGAGCTTGGAAGTATGGACACAATTTTCATCAGAAAACTAAAGCGAGCCACCTTATCGGCAAGTGGATAATGACTTTCTATATCGAGAGAATTTTTGACATAATAAATTGGTTTTGTATCCCACTTTCTTCTCTCGCTAAAGCGAGCTTATCCATGGGAAGAAAGCGAGATATATAAGTATAACATCTCTCCTTGAATAGGCTTGGATAGTAGGGGTGGAGATGCTAAATACTCCTTAGTTGCTCAAAAGCAGACTGACATTCATCAGTCCATTGAAAATTATTATTTTTAGCTCCCTTTAATATTTTAAAGAATGAAGTACTATCTCGAAGGCTAGAAGCGGGATAACGCAATTCATCCATTCAAATGTTGAACTTCCTTAATATTCTTGGAGGAGTCATATTTTTGAGAGCTTTGATTTTCTCGGGTTGGCCTCTCCCACGGTGGGTTACCATAAATCAAGAAATTTTCCCAAAAGCACATTTGGTTGGGTTAAATCGCATGTTATAATCGAAGAAGGTTAAAGCATATTTCTAAGTCAAATATATTGTGATTCTTCAAGCTTTTCACTAACATGTCATCCACATATACCTCCATTATGCGGCCTAGTAGGTCTTTAAAGACCTTATTCATAAGGCGTTGATAGGTAGCACCAGCATTTTTTAATCCAAATGGCATAAACCTTTATATGTTTGAAATGCTGTAGCTTCTTCATCCGTTGGGTTCATTTTATTTGATTGTAACGAGTAAGCATCAAAAAATTGAGCATTTGATGTCCGTATCAACCAATTGATCAATTCGAGGAAGAGAAAACTATCTTTGGGCAAGCCTTATTAAGGTCGGTGTAATCAATACACATTCTCCATGTTTCATTTGTTTTCTTAACCATGACAACATTGCTAGCCATGTAGGGTAATGTACCTCTCGTATGAATCCGCTTCTAGAAGCTTGTTAACTTCTTGCTCAATAGCTTGGAGGCGTCAATGCAAAACTTCACTTCTTGGATGATCGGTTTGAATGTGGATCGATCTTGAGGAGTGCATGATCACATTGGGGTCGACTCCCGGCATGTCCATGGACTCAAGCGAAGATGTCTTGATTTACGCAAGAAGTCTATGTATTTTTTTTGTTTTAGAGAGATCAACTTACCTTTGTAATGGTTGGTCATCGATAATGCAACAAGAGCAAGTCTTCTGGTGAAGCTTTCAGGTACTTCTTCATCTCAAAATTAAAATCTTTGATCTTGAAGGTCAAGAAGGGGTGTGGTTGAGCTTGTGCAGATAACATGATTATGCTCTGTTGATTTTCCACACCTCAACTCCAAGCGGGTTGGAAATTTCATCTTAAGATGAGATTGATGCACAAAATTGATTGGAGGGGCCTTCCAAAGATAGCGTTATATCTTGAATCACTTGACCACCATGAATTGGATTAAATGAGTCACTTGTCGAGAAATTCACCAAGGACAATGGAAGGGTGATTGTCCCCTCTACGCAGGTGATTATCAAACCATTAATGGTCTACGGGTTGGAGCTTTTCAAGCCCATGTTAAGAAATGTGAGTAAAATAAGACATCAACGAACTCCCATTGTCAATCAAAATTCTCTTAACATTATAGCATGGGTCACCGATCCCTGGCGATGACAAGTGGATCTTGATGAGGAACATGTACTCCTTAGGTCATTAAAAGTGATGGAATGATCATAGACTTCTTTAACTCGCTCTTTGAGATGGTAATGAGAACTTGATTAGATAGTATTGGTCCTCCTATTTATTTCAATTTCTATGTTTGATGATTATTTTGTTTATTTCGTGATGATTGTCTGGTTGCCCCGGTTGGAGGTATGTTTGTTTGAGTCGATTGATTCTTCACAAATCGCGTAGATATCTTGAATGAGCCTCTCAATTTCTTCTTTGAGTTGTTTGCATGCGATAGTATGTCACGACTTGATGGAAGTGACAATATTGCTCGATTTCTGAATTTGGTTTCGATGGATGCGACTTGATATTTTCTTCATCTCGAATAGCCATTAGAGGTTAACACGAGATGTGTTCAGCGGCGTGTATTCCTTTTTGGGCGTGGTTCACGTCGTTGATATGGGAGTCATGGAGGAGATCCTTGCCTTGTTGCTGATCTGATTAGCATTCCACAGGGTGCTTTTATTTTCTTGTAGATTGCTCAAATTATTTGCGATGGGCAGTAATAGCCTCATCAGCAGAGATTTGTGCTTCCACACGATGAACCAAGTCGGCATATATGACCGTGTCTCGCGTTAGTAAAAAAGGCTGACGAGAGTCCTCAAGGAAAACTCCTCTTAATAGTTTGGTCTACCTCGGGTATTTGGAGAGGAGAACCTGAAGTATTCCTTAGTGATTCACCCTCATTTGATGAATGCAGAGATGGGAGGAATCTTTAATGATCCTCCATTTACAATGAAGCTGTTCTACAAAATCTTGGCGAGTTTGTCAAAGGTATGGATGGATTCCCCTTGGAGAGTAGAACCAAGTGCGAGCTTGTCCCTTGAGGATGCTTGGAAAGACGACAAAGCGATGTAGAGCTCGTTGGATATGCATGATAGTCTGTAATGGTCGATGTGTTCATGTGTGTCCCCATCATAGGAATCAATGTTGGAAGCTTGAAACCCAGAATAGGATGTTGAAGAATAACTAAAGGTGAAGATTCCTCATTAGTGAGGGGAAGATGATTTATCTTGAAGGTGAAATTCATCTTGCATTAAGCGTCATAATTCGCAGTATAACATGGAGTGGGGTCACGATGAGAATGTGTCAAGCTACCAACAATAATTGGTGGATTAGCATCGGTTGAGTTTACGTGATGGATGAGTACTAGCGGTAGGATGACATCACGATCTATGCGGAGGAACTTGTCAAAAGAAAATTAGCATTTTGACCTCCCATAACGATCGATCTTGGGGAGATGTGTTTTCCATGGTAGTGTGTGTTCCTCACAAAAGTCGGATCATCTCATTTTGAGACTCTTCCATTCGGCCGATCTTCTAAAGAGATTTCTAGCCTTCATGGTCATCATCATGAAGCAAAGGTTATCCTTGTTTGATTGGTTTCAAGTGGAGTTGGGCGGGAGAGGTTATTGAGTTATTTTAACATAATCGAGGGAATTGATTGAAGGGTTTCTTCCGAGCGGCAACATTGCGTCTAGAAAACGATTCTGAGAGTAAAAGTTTTTTGCCTTAACTTGTTGTAATCCAGCACACACAGGTATTTAAAAGTGAACAATAAAACTCCAAATTTTACGTGAAAATCCTCAAAAAAAGGGAAAACCAAGGGGCCTAGATAAAAGCTTCCATATGTATCTTTGAGTACAAGATCTTCCGATCCATTACAGAATAGTATATGAGAAAGGGACAACGATACAATGTAGAGCGATGTTCAGCGATGTTGGCAGTGATGTTGACGATATTGCGATATGATGACAGATGAGCGATAGTGGTGGTGATGATGACCCATTAATTGACGACGGCGAGGATCGGCCGGTGGCGGTAGCGGCAGTGGTTAAGCCGTCAGTGGTGGCGACGATGTGCTTGGAGGATCTTTAGAGCTCTCTCCTCTCCCTTGCTTGACCTCCTCTCATATGAGGAATGAGGGTCTATTTATAGATT
Organism: Cymbidium sinense; assembly: GCA_021442155.1. Taxonomy (NCBI): domain Eukaryota; kingdom Viridiplantae; phylum Streptophyta; class Magnoliopsida; order Asparagales; family Orchidaceae; genus Cymbidium; species Cymbidium sinense. Next base: position 22,025,732 of record CM038226.1, read on the forward strand.
GGAGGAGTGACGTCTCTGTAAATACATGCAAAAACCAACCACTCTCTCCATTGGGGCTCCATGATGATTCCTTGATCATATAATGTATTTTGTGTATTTGAATGCTCAAATGAAATTGTAAGATATTTATGAGAACGCTCGTTGAGGCTCGATTTATTTATAAACACTCATATTTGAGCTTTTAGAATTTAGCGATGTCTCAAAGTTTAATGATATTTTAAGTGCTTGATCTCAGTTTCATTTACATTAAAATGCTTTGACATCAAGATTAGTACTTTGATTGGAGGAATTTTATTTATATCAATAATACATGTATATAATATATACATATATATATATATTATATAAATATATATATATAGATATATTATACATATAATTTATATTATATATTTATATATATATATATATATATATATATATATATATATATATATATATATATATATATATAAATATATATATATATATATGTATATATATATATATATACATATATATATATATATATATATATATATATATCAATTTAAGGTAATTTATTGTTCGAATACCTTGCTATCTTTGATGGGATTTGGTTTTAATTGTCCATTTTCAAAATGATTGTACTTTTTATTCGATTTTACTCTTCTATGCAATATATGATATTTTGATGTTTTAGCCAATGGAATGATCAATTTCACAAAAGGATATTTGATCTTTGTAATAAGATACACTATTGTGTGCTTACACTTTATTGGTTGATCGTCATTATGAAATATTTATATCTTGATCAATTTTGATGTTTGAATCGATGACAAGTCCGTTCATTGAAGGAGATTTTGAGTTCATTTGGTATCATGCATTTATCTTGATTTATGTGTTGCCACTTCAAATCATTCGACATTTGCACAGACTCGTCTCAATTGAGAGCGGATAGTTTCATTTGATAGTTTACGATGTTTTGAAGCTAACGATGTGATCAATTTCATGAATGAAGGTCATTTGGTCATTGTCGCTAAATAGGTCTCAAAAATTTAGATCTGATAATTTTTTTGAGTTTGATTGAAAAAAATGTGATTTGAGGTGTCATTATGTAATTTTTAAGGAGATGGAATAGTAGATAAGAAGATTTTATCCTCATTTGGTGAGAACTTTAGATTTGGTCTTTTCCTATAGGACTAGCCTATAGTTAATTACCTCCTCAAGTGTATGATTTCGTGTTTTTAGCCTTACTCATGCTTATTAGCTTGCATAGTAATTACCTCCATATTCGTATGAGGTTATTAAACCTAATTTGGATTCATCCTTAGATTTTGAGTTTTTTGCAAGTTTGTTATGAGTTTAGTATTAGTCTCTCCCAAATTCTAATTAAAGCTTGTTTAATTTTGAAGAATTTACAAAGAAAGAGAACTCACTTTATCGCTTTAATTTAAGCCGTAAAAAATTACAATTAAAGTTTGTGAGTTTAATATTAGCCTCCTCAAAGTTTGTGAGTTTAATATTAGCTTCTCCTAAATTTCACTTAGATTTTAAATGAATGTTCTGTTCCTTCCAAAATTTTCTTTAAAGGCTCCCCCCCCCCCTTTTTTACGCTTTTAATTTAAAATTAGCTGCAAGTTTTTTTACTTAGCATTCTTAGGTCAGTTCATTTCACTCTTCCCTTTTTTCTAAGTTAAAAGACTTACTCCCACATCATCCCTGTATGATCGGTATTTTGGCTTACTCAAGACGCCTCTTGAGTGTAGTGGTGTTTTGACACCACAACTAGTTTTTCCATCTCGGCGCTCATTGAGCCATAAGACCTTAAACACGAAAGAAGACAAATGCAATATATATTCATTCCCCTCCTTACCCCTCTTTTTTTTTCTAAGTCTAGAAATTAGAAAAATTTGATTTCGCCTGGGGAGCGACATCTATCCGCTTACTCGGTACACCCCGTGAGCGTAACGATGTATTTACGACACCACAATCGGTTTTTCATCTCGTCGCTGTTGAGCAGGTCTTCAAACCGCAAAAACACAATATATATATATATATATATATATATATATATATCCATTCATAGATCACAAAATTTTTTGACGCAATGTTCGACAAGGGAACAAGGTTATGTATGCGATTGAGAATGTAAGGTAAGGAATGCGACACTGAAAATTAAAAGAAGAATTCACCTCTTGACGATGTTCTTCTCCGATTTGGCAAGCGGGGTTGGAAGGCTAAAGGAAGCGATGTCGAAATTGAAAAAAATTTGCCTATTGATGATGTTCTTCCCGATTGCGGCAAGCGAAGGAAGGGTTACGGGAGCGATGACAAAATCAAGAAGAATCGACGATGTCTTGACTGCGTGAAAGCAGAAGGCTGCAGAAATGCGGTAAAAAAAAGAAAGAATTCCGTGATGATGATTCTTCCCCAAGCGAAAGTGAAAATAGGAAGGGTTGCGGCGAGGAGGTTGCGGGCTGTGGGTTTGAAGGCTGGAGCAGGCCGTGGTTCACGGGATGGGCCAGAACTTGCAGCGGCGGGTCGACGGATTGCGATGGTCTTGTGGGCTGTAGGAAGGCAGCGGGTCGGAGGGCTCGCTGGCTACACGGAACGAAGGCTGCTAAAATGGGTCGACGGTTGGAGAAACGGGTTTGCTGCAGCGGGCCACGGGATGCACGGTTATGGCGGGCGGTGGAGGTACGGGCCGCAATTTCACGGGGCGGTTTAGCGGCAGCGGGCCGGACGCAGCGGTCGAACAGTGCAGTGGGGGTGGCACAGCGGAACGGATAACCTGCAGGCGGAGGCTGCTCGGCGCAGTGCGCAGGTGTGGCGGAAGCAGGTGCAGCGCAACGAGGGCCAGGTGGGACGCGGTGGGCTGGCTTCGCGACGCGGCGCGACGGCGGCAGGGCGATGGGTTTAGGACGCGCGCGCAGGCGAAGTGGTGCAGTGAGCGGCAGCAGAGGGGGGAACAGTGCAGGACGGAGGAAACCGAGAGCAGGGAGGAAAAATTTTTTACCTATGTGCATAACGTTTCCAATGAGGGAAAGAATGCAGGAGAGAGGAGAGTGTGAAGAAAAATGAGAGAGGGGGTAGTTTTTTTTTTTGAATCAGATCAGATAAACTTGAGGGGGGGGGTGTATAATTTAGGAATGTTTTAATAAATTTTAAATTTATTAAACAATTTTAATGTGAATTTTACGGCAAATGCACATAGTTAATATATATATAAATATAAGGTAATTTTTTTGAACACAACGACCGTTTAGCGGAGGTCGTTTGAGATCAAATTGATTCATCCGAATCGCTCGTCGCTGACGCTTGATTTTTATCGACTACCCAAATTGAATAGTTTACCTTATAGATTTCAACATTTTGAAACCAATGACATGATCGATTTCACGAACGGATGTCATTTGATCCTCGTAGATGCCTCCTAACCTCGATAGGCGACTGGCGCGATCAATCGATCATCGTCCGCAATATTTATGTCCTAACCAATTTCAACATTCTAAACTCGATGGCAAAGTCTGTTCATCGATCAGAGGTCATTTGAGTTGATTTCGATGACGTCTTGTGTATTTTAACCTCGATTTGTGCACTGTCACTTCAAATCACTCGACATTTGCACAGTCTCGTCTGAATTGAGCGTTGATAGTCTCATTTAATAGATTTTGACATTTTAAAGCTAACATCATGATCAATTTCTTGAACGGAGGTCATTTCTACATCGTCGTAGCCTTTTGACTCTAATATGCGTGTCAACACATTGATAGCTCGAGCACTTAATCGATTGATCGTTAGATTTTGCAATATTTATATTTTGATCAATTTCGATATTCTAAATGCGATGACGAAGTCCGTTCATCGATCGAAGGTCATTTCAACCATTTTCGATGATGTGTAGTACATTTTGAGCTTTAATTTGTGCATTATCACCTCCGAAGTCAGTCGAATTTGATTTGTAGACTTGACTTTGACTTATGGCACACATATGGAGGTCAACAGAATAGTAATAGATTTATTAATTAAGTGCTTAAATGTTCCTTAATAGTGGGTGAACTCAAAAGATGGGATTAGGGCCTCTTTCCTAATCTATTTCCCTAAGTTTATTTTCATTAATTAAATTAGTCAAATCTTAATCAATTAATCCAATTGCTTAATTAATCAAGTTGGAAATGTAATCATATTAAATCTTAATTAATTAATCATTGGGCATAGCTTTAGGTGTTTATTCAAAAGAGAGTTAATAAAATTATGATTAGCACATGTGAAAATCCTAAAAGTTATTAAGTGAGTATCTTAAGCTTAATTAATTAATAATTGTGTCGATTTTCCTTTCATTTGTAGAGCATTGTTATTTACTTTTAACTCATTTGCATATTATAGCTCATAATTATTTAATTAATTATCTTAAGATAACATGGTAAGGATTAATTAATTGATTTAATTCACATATTAATCTAATTAATCCATAAAATCAACCTAATTACTTTTTATTAAATCATATTAACTCACACATGGGGAATGAGATTAGGATTAGCAAACCTTTCTCATATTTTCTAAACCAAATCAAATATGAAATTAAAAAAAATAACATTAAGAAACTTTGGTTTATTTTTAAATGAGTTTATTTAGTAAGATTATCCTTAGGAATTAGTTGGATTAAATGAGATCATGTGTTTATGCCATTTTATTTCTTTCCAATAATATTAAATATTGTATGCCACTTGATTCATGCATTCATCTTTTCCAAAATTAATTAAATTAAATGGCTTCCTTTATGTCAAGCTTGCATGTGTTGATTTAAATTAATATATGTGTGACTATTATCACTATTAAATCTAAATCTATTTTTCAAAACTTATAAATGAATAAGTATATGATTTCATTTAATCCAACTAGCATTCATGTGTATATAACTAGCATTCATAATATATATAAATGAGTATATATATATATATATATATATATATATATATATATATATATATATATATATATATATATATATATATATATATATATATATATATATATATATATATATATATATATATATATATGAATCTACAAATACATAGGAGATGTATGTGATTATAGCTTAAGTGTATGAAGTAAAGTTTGTTTTCTTTCATTCATGTGTTGATTTATATAAATAAGAATGTTAAGGGGTATATAGCTTGGACATCCCGGGAATATGAAGCTTTAGTTAGCCCCAAAGAGGTCATTTGATTATCTCACTTCTCTGCTTTAACAATGGCACATACTCCATTTGATTTTATTCTTATATATTTGAATATTAGAATTTGGATAAGACTTTACTTCATATGCATAAATGTTTCAATCAAATAAAAATACAACTTTTGCATGATTTTTATTCCTTTATTTATGTATACATTCATATGTATTTGAGAAAAGTAAATATTTAGTTTGGACATCCCGAAAATATAAGATTTTAGTTGGCCCCAAGGAGGTCATTTGATTACATCACTTCCCTAGTTAACAACGGTATGTACTAACTTATGTCTCTTATTCATTTGTCTGTATTAAATTATGGAATTAGAACACATTATCTTTCATCAAAAATCCATGCATTCATGAATGATTAAGTTGTTGGATTAATTAATCATATGACTTGGAGCTCTCTTCCTTATGTTCATGCAAATGTAATGGGCATTGGACATCCTGAGAACACGAGGCTTTAGCTAGCCCCAATGATGTCATTTGATTACCTCACTTCCGTGGTTAACAATGGCACGTGCCTATTTAATTTCATTCATATGTATGTTTGTATAAGAATTTAGATAGAGCTTTAAATTAATATGATAAAATAATTCAATCAAATGAAATATTTAAATTCCAAAAATACGTGTTTACATCCATCATTTAAGTGTGCTAAGACATAATGCATGTATAGGTATGTTTAAGGTTTGATCATGTGCATATTATATATGATGGAAAGAAATGAATGAATATTTATCATGTGATAGTAATTAAGTCCAATTAATCTTAAGATGTCTTTCTTATTGAATGAGTTTATTTAAAGTGAACCTAAACTTCGGATTAATTTAAAATATATAATAAGTCATTCATTAAAGAGAATTGATTAATTAATTTACCTTAGATGTGACTTAAGGTAAGGATAAAAGAGAATGATCCTCTCTTTTCTTCTCGTTATAACACTTAGTTGTAAGTATAAACTAAATGGAATAAAAGAAAATCTGAAGTAAAACTTACAAATCAATTAAGTCACTTAAAGTGAAACCATCCTTTATAATTAAATCCTTTCATACTTAGAAAATCACAACAAAGCATACAAGTCTTAATACACACATTTTAGAATTAAAATACTTTATTTTTATGTTAGCATGGAGTGATGTTTGATTTTATGATATATTATTTTAAAGCGCATGTTATGCTTTGTTGATTCGATGTTTAATTAGCTAATCATATTCTCAAGAGAGATTGTGATTAAGGTGCTTAAAATGAATATAAATGCTCTCTTGGTTGCTTAACTACTAAGCATAATCTAAATTAGACAGTGGGCTTACCCACATGCGCTAAGTCCAAATTATTTATATAACTATTTTAGTTGTATGGTGTGTTTAGCTAATACTTATTTTCATGTGTAATTAGATTTATTTTTTCTACTTTTAATATAATTTTGTATTAGGAATTAGGATTAGTGTTCTGGGGGATTATGATGAGTACTAGCTAGAAGGCTTTGTCCTTGGATGCCCTATGATGCCTTTAAAGCAAGCAAATCCAAATGAAGAAATGAAGGTGATATGAAGAATGAAGATAAGAAGACCCCATAGTATTTACTTATTTGTAAATCATAATTATTTTTTCATATACCAGGTTGTATAAGGGTAGTTAAACTGTTTCTCTTTTTGGTTGTGGACTCGACCTGCCTTTTATTCTTTTATGTTAGATTATAAAATGCTTAATGTTATGTTCAAATTGAGCAGTAGAAATAATATCCCTCTTCTTAGTTTCTCACTTATATGGTGATTTAATATGTGGCCTGGATCCGATTAGGCTCTTAGGAAAAAATAAATTTTCTTCCCCAATTGCAACTCATAACTAAATTTTCTAAATAACTCATAACATTTAAATCATGATAATTAAAGATTATAACCCTTAGTCAATGTTATATTTTAATATCATTCATCCATATTGCTTCACTCTTGCTAAGAGAGGATTTTCATCCTTGCACGATAGGGGAAGACTTGACCTTTGAGGGTCTCCTTTGTGGTGAAAAACACCTCTTTCTCTCTAATTTAGCCTATGACCTCATTTGATCATGCATTTAGACATATAAAAATTTTATGGCCTTCATCAAAATGAAGAGTCTAAAATCAAATAAAAATTGAAAAGATTTGCATTAGACTAAGTCATGGCTCATACCACTCATGCTCTAATCTCTTAAGGAGTGGGTTTAAGGACTTTAGTTTCTTTCTAAATAATAATAACTCAACTATTTTGCAAAATCATATGACTTGCTTATATGGTTTTAAAGCGTAGGAGGAGTTAGCTGGCTGCCACTTCAGATGATTATAAGTCTAGCAGTCGGAGGTTTACTCTCTCTTATAGAGGTAAACCATATGTCCATTTTCGCTTAGATTTAGGTCGTGCTTTAGCTCTTTCTAAAACTCCCTAAATTTAGGATCTGAGGTTGCTATTTTTTTGGGCTATAAGCATAAATCCTCACCTCTTAGGCATCCCTACAATCTTGTATTGTTAGATTATAAGTCCTAGATTTCTAATAAAATTCAACTCAAATAAATAACTCTCTTCAATTTTAAATATATAAAGCCCAACCATATGATAGGTTGGAATGGTCACTAGGTTTCCTAGTATCATGAACGTTCGCTACTTATCCCCATAATAAGTCTCTCCATCTTGATCTATCGTGATTAATTTTCTAAGAATAACCAATTTATTGGTAGTCATATCTTTGAAATCTTTGGAGATAATAATGTCTACTTTAATCAAGAATAACCCCTTAATCTAACTTAAATTGCTCAAAGGAAACGGTTTAATATAAACCCTATTTTATTCATTCATGTAAAGTAGGAGAAAATCTCGGTATATTAAGACACATCATGTCTTATTATTAATTAGGTCCATTATGGGATGATAATTTTTATCTTTCGAGATAGTGCATCATTCCTTAATGTCATACCCGATCATATCAATAAGTACACCCTCAGATCTGCATGGTGTCCCCCCATACATACATCTAAAAATAAATATCACACACATATCAAAAATAAACACCATAATGATTTAACTATTAGCATACCAAATAGTTTTCTAGATTTAACTTTCAAAAGATTTATTAAATCTTGATTTACTAAATAGAGAGTTATAAAATGGAGAGTTTGAGTGTTAAATATGTAAATAATAATATTTTAAGTGTTATTATATACCCACCTTTTTTTAAGCTTGGATGAATTAAATACAATTTATTTTCAGTCAATGCATTTCAAAATCGAGCGCCAACTGTCACTAAATTTGAGTGATACAGTTTATTTTCATTAATCTTTTTTTAAAAATATTTGACTATTTGAATCAATTTAATGATAAATATATATACTATGATGTCCATCATCACGTCACCACACATCGACTCATCATTTCTAATAAGGCCACATCATGCATCACTAATAAGATTATTTCTCATTATTACGAGTTGATATTCCTGAAGTCACTAAATAAGATTGTTGCTCATCATAGTCATCACTATCAATGTTCACAATCACTAATAATGCCAATATATGACATCGACAATAATATTGGATTTATCTTTAACACTTACATCAGCACTTATTATTGCCAATAAGATGGACGTTCATTATAGATACCAACGTTAAAGCTGGGAGATTCAACTTAAGCTTGATACTCATTTTTTCCATCCATTGTCTCCTTTGAACCTGGATAATGACCAATTAGATTACTATAGATCTATTGATAATATCTCCAACACAACAAATCTTGTTGTGCTTTCATTATGAAGGTCATCTTCAATAGTTCATTTATAATATATTATAGGAAATTTTTTATAATAAATAGAAATAAATTATTTATTAGTCATGAATCACACTAACAGAATCATTGTATCATACTTATCTAAAATATAGCTTAGAAGATTTAAAAGTTGTCATCGTTATCAATTTTTAATCAAAATATTCCCGCTAATTTTTTTTTATATTAGATATAACATATTTATTGTTCAATTCTTGCGTGAAAACCGCTCAGAGAGTGAAAGTTTACGCCTTAGCCTTGTCGATTAGTCCAGCACACACACAGGTAGTTAACGAGCGAACAAAAGACACTCCAGAATTTTTAACGTGGAAAATCTCGAAAAGAGAGGAAAAACCACGGGGCCTAGCCCAGTAAAAGCTTCCACTATGTATCTTTTGAGTACAAAGTCTTCCGATAACGGATTACGAATTGCATAATGAAATGAACAGAACGATGATCAGTAATGTAATGACGGTGGAGATGGTAACTCTGGTGGAATGATGGCACAATCAGGATCTGAGGACACGCAGGGGTGGTCATGGTCGAGCCGAGAGGATCTCTTGCGCTTCCGCTTGTTCCTTCCTTGCTGAGTTCCTCCTCTTCACCTTGGACTCTTCTTTCCCCTCTGACCTTCCCTTCTTCCTTTTCTTCCCTCTTCCTCTTCTTACTTGTCTTCTCCTTCTTCCGGACCTCTTTCTTTTGCACTCTTTCTTCCCTTGTTCCTCCTCTTCCAGCTTTACCTTCTTTCCTTCTGCACCTCCTCTTTCTTTGCTTGTTTAGCCCTCTTCTTCTTCCTTCGCCTCCCTCCCTCCTCTTCTGAGGAAATGGCTTTAGATGATGGGAGGAGGGCATTCTAAATTCAAGCTCACCACTCGACGGGCTGGGATGATTCCGATCATTTGATGTATTTTGAGCATTTGGATGCCCAAATGAAGTCGGAATTATGAGATCTTAGGCTCATTAGATCTGGCTCGTCGAGACGCTCGATTCGACTATAAACATTCCATATTTGAGAGCGTTTGGGATTTAATTGATGTCCCAAAGATTCCAATGATATTTTAACTTGATCTAGACGGCTAATTATATCGCCGACATCAAGATTTGTCTTTGGTTGGTATTTTGAGAGCCATATCATATATAGATGTATGGTCTTAACATCTCGCCATACTTCCTATTAGTTGCTGTGGGCATTCAACTCTAATCCAAACAATAAGTTAACAAGAAGTCAATAATTACTATTGAAATATAAACAAAAATAATTATATCTTGAATAATTAAAAGTATTATAGATAAAACAAAATGAGATTTATAGTTTATCGATAAGACAAATATCAGCAATGAATTCTTTTTTTTTTATTCAATCCAAACTAAGCCTTTAACATATTAGCAATGAATTCTATTTTTTTATATTTACTTTGAAACATTTAATTTATTGTATATAACTCCAAATTTATATTGAAAAAAATTATATCAGAGTATTAAAATATAAATTATGTTAAAATGGAATCTTAGGGATTCTATTTCATTCTGAGGAGTCTCAAATTTAAATCTTAGAAAACGTATGAGTATGTAAATTTATCATAAAAATGATTTAAATATTTCAAAAAAAAATCAATTTCACTTCCATTTCTTAAAAGAGACATGAAATGGAAAATAATAATAATAATAAAAATGAATAAAAAGAAAACAATTAAGTACGGGAATAATAAGACCAATTTATAAATTTTTTTAAAATGGATACGGTTAAAATATGAATTACTAATTAAAATGGGTCAAAAAAAATTTAAGAATAGGTATATAATTAGTGCTGGCGAGCCACGGATATGATGGCGTAGTGATGATGCACGAAATCCTTTCAAATGAAGCTATTGGCGCTTTAATAATAGTTTAAATTATTAATTATTCTTTCTTTAACAATAAAGCATGATAGCTTAGTTGGTAGATTGTTATATTGAAGATCGTGTCAGTATTCAATCAGCCAACGATTTAAATTCTATTTTTTAGAAAATAAATTTGAATTTTCTTTAATAAGATAAATATTATTACGGAATCGATTTAAAATATTTTTTATTATATTTGAAAATAAATATATAACTTAAAATATTTATATAATTTATTCCTTTCTTTATTTATTTATTAAAATTATTTTAAAATATTTTTATTATATTTGAAAATAAATAATTATTTTCATTAATTAAAATTAAATTGAAATAATTAACTATTTCAATAGCTTTATAAATATTTATAATTATATCTATATTTTAAAACTATTATTATTTAAAACTATTATATACTAGAGATTATTTTTAAATATAATATCACCCAAAGAGGAGGTTTTATTTTTATTAATTTTTTTACTTAATATAATTATTTAAAATATTTAAAATATATAATTTAAAATATTTTTATAAAATATTTAATAATTAAATATTTATATATTTAGTTATTAATTTATTTATTTATATATATATAATTAAATATATAATTTAAAATATTTTAATTATATATATAAATTTATAAATTTATTTAATATTTTTTTATTAATTAATATAATTATTTAAAAAATATAATTTTGATTAATTTTTGTTAATATATAATATAAAAATATTTAAAATATATGAATAAATAATTTTTAATAAATAAATAAAGAAAGGAATAAATTATATAAATATTTTATAAATTATATAAATAAAGTAATTATATATATATATATATTTATAAATTTATTTAGTTATTTATCTATTTAAATTATATAAATATTTTTAAGTTATATATTTATTTTCAAATATAATAAAAAATATTTTTAAATCGCATTCCAGTAATAATATTTATCTTATTAAAAGGAAATTCAAATTTATTTTAAAAATAAATTTAAACGATGCTGATTCAACAGATTGATCTTCAATCTAACAATCGCCATAAATATCACGCTTTAATGTTAATAATAATTTAAACTATTATTAACGCAGCCGAATTAATGACACTGCTTCATTCAAGGATTTCACAAGATTTATACGCCACCGTCGACCGACGTCCAGTCGCGGCAATTAATCTGACTATACCTATTTTTAAATTTTTTTTTGACTGTACTTAATTAACTAATTCACATTTTAACCGTACCTATTTTAAAAATATTGCCATTAGCCTACTGTCTGCTGACTCGTTAGCGCCATAAGAATCCAGTGGAAGTCCAATTGACGGTGCCATTAACAGAAGAAATTTTCCATGAAAGACGATGATTATAATTAATTATGGAAGTAGAAAGAATTATAATAATTGACATTTTCTCCCCTTTTGTTGACAAAATCCACCAGCTAAACAATTTCCAACCGTGTGTGTTCCACAGCCCTATTGTATCTATTTAAATAAGGACTTTGTCTTTAAGATATAGTTTTTAAATAATTAATTTTCTGCGAGGGTTGTTTGGTTGCCTGTATTTGGAATGCACACTAGAAAGATTAGTTTGCGTGTATTTGGAATTCGTCAGATTTGGACAAATTTTAAATACATGGCCAACGAAATGATCTGGCGATACCGGCCGCCGTCGCCACATATATGACGCCACCTCCGACCACCTCAGGCCGGCCGCCGCCGACACGCCTCATTGTAGAAAACATTCGGTTACTTTATTATATTTCAACCAAATAAAAAAAAAAAAAGAAAGTCGAATTTAAAATCTCAACCAAACAACTATAAAGTAATTCTTTTATACTATATTCTTTTTACACTATATTTCAAATGCAGACAATCAAACAGCGCTAAAAGGACATTACCGATAGTGATATTTTGCTTAAATAAATCAAAATCCGCATCATAGATTTTGGAGAAAGCGTAGTGTGACTTGGGAGGTTATAGGAAAGAAATTTTGTTATATATTAGTTTAGATATAATATAAATTATTTATGAGATATTTAGATATATAGCATATAATTCTTATATATTTACATATCTAATACTTAAACATAAATATTTTTATATATAGCATCTATATTTCTATTATTATAATAAAAAAAACACTTTTTTTATTTTTTGAAGTATATTTTATTTTTTGAAGTATAAAAAAGATGCTAAATTTGTACATATATGCTAGATATGTAAATGCATAAAAATTGTGTGATATGTATGTAAATTTTCAATTATTTATTTGTGGGCCTGATCGATTGTAGAGGAGGACAAAGCATAGGTAGGCCTCGCTGAACAAAGCATATATTCCCTAAAGAAAATTGTTAATCATTTATATTGAATTTTTTTTATCATATATTTTTTAAAAAATATTTAAGTACTTTAATAATATCTTAATTAAGTGATCATTTGACTCTTTAAGATGCTTACTACAATTATAAACACACATAATTTGAAGATCATTTGATCTCGTAGATAATATTACTAAAAAATTTTAATTATGTCTTAAATAAGTAATTTGAGATCATTTGAATTTAGATCAAAATATGTTCAGTATTTTCGAGCATATCTCATCGAAACGTTCATTTTGACTATAAATTTATTAAATTTGAAATTTTGATGATTTTGAATTTTATTTTAAAAATGTTTAATTCAAATACTATGTTAAGACTTGTATTTGATCAAATTATTGTTATAATAATGAATAACTTTATTGACAAAATTGGGAAAATATATTTTGATTAATTTTTAACCATGATGAGGTTGATTAAAATTATTAAGCAATTGCTTCGTTAGAGTTAATGAGTTCATTGCATTTTAAATGAAATGATTTTTGAAATTCAAGTGTTTAGTTTGCTAAAAAGTAAATTGCAAGTAATCTATGAGAACTTTGAAACTAATCCTTCAGCTCAAATTTGCTATTTTCTAAAATTACTCGAATCAAATACTTTCAAAATACATTAGCTTGATTTCCTTCCTAACTAGCACTTATGGCATCATCTTCTTCTTCACACACTATCAATCATGTTGACTCCTCTCCCATCGAGCTTCCAATGCATTCCTCACAAGCCATTGAAGCCATTGATGTCCACCATGTTCTTCTCTTTCACTTGCCTCTGATCTTATCAATGCCAACCCAACAAGCTCCCAATGCAACTCTCCTTCTATGACTTGCAACTTTGCCAATCCCATTAACATCATCCCCAAACACATCTATGACTTGCAACTAAATATCACCAATATTTCTCTTAAGAAATACAATGTAAATTTAAAGAAATTACTCTTTTTTATGATTTAGCATGAAATATACCCACCAATTTCTAAACTTTAATACATTTTTTTGTCACAATGATTTTATTTCTTTTATTTACATAATAATTTAGCAAATATATTAGAATAGGAGGTGCTAGATTTTTTTATTTATTGTGATTAGTAGTCTGATAACATAGAGTGAGATGATTGACATATAAATTTCATTTGATTGGAGAAGTGTTTTACAAAAATTATCCTAAGTAAAAATGACTTGAGCCATTTTTCTTAATTAATATAAAAAAATCTATTAGCTAAAATTTGATTATTCACTAAAAAAAGCTCTATTTATGTTGTAATAATAAGTATTTTATTCTAATAAAAAAAGAAATTTCAAATTTTAATTAATTTACTTATGTTAAGTGCCAGAATATTCACGAAGGTAGAGTGAAAATTTTTTAGTATCAGCTTTGGATAAAAGGTTAACACACACACACAAATAATTAAGGAGGGTATGAAGAAATCATTATTTTTTTACATAGGCAAAATCCTAGAAAATTAAGGAAAAAAATATGGGCCTCTTCTAGTTCAAATAATTTACTATATTTTTTGAGCTATAAAGTTTTACTCTTCTCCTAGATGGAGAAGATAAGGTTACAAAGTCGTGATTGTATAAAAATTAGACAATAATAATTAACAGTCTTTAAATAATATTACAATTCAATATGGAGGCGATTAGGCTGAAAAAGTCATTGATGGTGTTCAACGATAGCTATCAAAGATGGGTGATAGCTGCTGGTGGTAGATTTTTTAAAGCTTTTCAGTTAAGCTTTTAACACTTCTCTTGGCCATCTTTCAAGGCTCCATTGGCTATCTTCTTTCATTATGAGGATGAAATCCTACATATAAAATTTTGGGAGAGTAGATTTAATAATTTTAACCAAAATCCTAAAATACTCCAGCGGATGACCCATATTAATTTTCTTGATCAAATCTAATTTTTTTGAGGATTTGAGCACCTTAATGACTTCTTAATTATCTTGGCTATTGAATTCTCTCTGAATCGCCGATTATTATAGCATCCGATTTTGAGATTATTAAACCATTCAATTATTATTTTAAAATTTAACTATACTTCTAAAGCTTGATATGAGATTATTAAAACTCGGACTACTAATTCTTATTGTTGGTAGGTTTATGTCATGGAAATGTTGAATTTGACTATAAATTTATTAAACACAGAATTTAGATTATTTCTATTTTAATTTTATAAAATTAAATATAAGTATTACCTAAAGATTCGTGCTTTATTTATATATTTTAATGTGATATATCAACTTATAAAAAATAATGACACAAATAAATATATAATATATATTTTTAAATGTATAGCATTACTCATTAATTAATAAAAAAATTATATCAGGAAGTTTGTTTTTTTTCTTTAGAATGAATTTTGTAGGAATATATAAGAAAAAGCGTCTAAAAAATCCACATCAATATTTCATTTATTCAAAAAAGCTAATGAAAATGAAAAAAAACAAAGGACAGGTTGATCTAAATTTTTTCATTAAATTAAGCTGGCAAATAAAATTTTTCTTGCTTTAATTTGAATGTGGGCTTTCGGCAGTGTGGAATTATGCTTCATTAATTGGCCTAGCAATTTTGAAATTTCCGCTCTCCCCATCCCCGATTTCTATATAAACCATAACCAAGATTACTACGAACTCGCAACAGAATCATCCATCAGCCTCCCTGACTCAGAGAGAGAGAGAGAGAGAGATTCCATGGCCAAAACCATCCTTTTCTCCTTCCCTTTCATCCAAACCTGCTCCTCGCACAACCGCGATACTCACACCGTCATCTCCGACCTCAATGGAACCCTCCTCCGTTCACCCTCCTCCTTCCCTTACTTCGCCCTCGCCGCATTTGAAACCGGGGGTCCTCTCCGCCTTCTCTTCCTCCTTCTCTTCACCCCTCTCTACGCCTTCCTCCACAACTTCGTCTCCGAATCCGCCGCCATCCAAGTCCTCATCTTTGCCTCACTTGCCGGTGCCAAGCTCTCGACCATCGAGTCAGTCGCACGTGCCGTTCTACCGAAATTCTATGCAGAGGATTTGCACCCGGAGACGTGGCGGGTGTTGTCGGCGTGTGGCCAGCGGTGCGTGGTGACGGAGAATCCGACGGTGATGGTGGAGCCGTTTTTGAAAGAGTATTTGGGGATTGATGTGGTGGTGGGGACAGAGCTTGGGGTTTACCGAGGAAGGATTACAGGGTTGGTGCGCGGCGGCGGGGTGCTCGCCGGAGATAAGAAGGCCGAAGCGATTAGCAGAGTGTTTGGTGGAGAATTGTGCCAGAGATCGGGATTGGCCATCGAAAGTCGGATTTCCTTTCATGAAACATTGCAAGGTTACTATTACTACAATATCTATATATCTATATCACAAATTCTCATAATTTTTAGTTAGAATGACAATAATTATCATTGAATTAATTTTTTTAATTTTTATAATATTTTTAGAAGTATAATCACTGTTTTAAAATTTATAATTAAAAATAATTAATTATTAATAATCTTTAAAAAAACAGTAAGTAAAATTAGCAATTAAAAAAAAACATTTTGTAATCACTACATAAAAGTTAGGAGGATTTACATACATATCATGCAATTCTTATGTATTTACATATTTCACATCCAAATTTTAATTTTTACTTAAATAACACTTAAATCTTTATTATTACATCAAAAATATCACTATTATTACTTTTTCTAAGTGAAATGTACCTTTTTATGTATATGAAAAGAGATATTTTGTAAAAAAAAAGTTTATACATAAGAATTATTATATATGTAAATTTCCCTAAAAGTTATCATGATTTAATATTTAAAAAAAAAAAAAATTTCAAACCACTTCTGGTTGAGGCTTTAGTAATAGTGACAATTGTCTGTTTTTAAGCTTTAGAACGGCAGCAAAATGCAAATAATTAATTTGGGAATTTAAGTATAAGTGTTTGAAATATGATGAGTTTACGTCTTATTATGATAAGCTAAGTTGACATGGTCTGAGGTAAGTAGATTTTAACAGGCGTGACATCATACAGACAAATTGTTTTAGGACCTTAAAAATTAATATTTATTTTAAGAAAAATATGCCATTAGACCATTAGAAAGCTTAATAATTAATTCTGACTGACAACCATTCTTTCAATGAAACAGGAATCCTATATGGTGCCACCCCAACCAGATCTCACCGCAGTAAGCCCCTCCGACCTCCAGAAACCCATTGTCTTCCACGACGGCCGCCTCGTTCAAAAGCCCACTCCTCTCCTCTCCCTCCTCACCATCCTTTACCTCCCCTTCGCCTTCTTCCTATCCATTGTACGCATAGCCGTCGGCTCTCTTCTCCCCATCCACCTCTCCCTCCCCGCCATCAGTTGCCTTGGCGTCCGCATAATCATCCAAGGCACTCCTCCTCCTCCTCCCTCCAACTCCTCCACCGGCGTCCTCTTCGTCCTCTCCCACCGCACTCTTCTCGACCCCGTCATCCTCTCGGTCTCCCTCCGTCGCCCCATCACCGCCCTCACCTACTCCCTTTCCCGCCTCTCCGAACTCATCTCCCCAATCAACACCGTCCGTCTCACTCGCCACCGAGCCACTGACGCCGCCACAATAAAACATCTCCTAAACCACGGCGACCTCGCCATCTGTCCCGAAGGAACCACTTGTCGCGAGCCTTTTCTACTAAGGTTCTCTGCTTTGTTCGCTGAATTAACCGACGAAATAGTGCCAGTCGCAATGAAGGTTAGGATGAGCATGTTTTATGGAACGACGGCACGAGGATGGAAAGGATTGGATTCGCTTTACTTTTTTATGAATCCAAGACCAGTTTATGAAGTGAGATTTTTGAGCAAGTTAGGGAAGGAGCAGACGTGTGGAGGTGGAGGGAAGAGTAGTTATCAAGTGGCTGATCATGTGCAAAGAATGATTGCGGGGAGCTTATCGTATGAGTGTACGAGTTTGACGAGAAAGGATAAGTACAGGGTCTTGGCGGGGAGTGATGGAGCGGTGGTGGAGAAGAAGGGGAAGCTGGGTGGAAGAAGAGGAGGAAAGTATGGCGTTCAAGTCGATTTTTACCTGTGTTCTTTCTGGGAGAGAGTTCGTCGTGGTAACAGATGGCTGAAGGCTTCTTGGCTAAGAGTTGGTGAGTGATCTTTGGAATCTTGATGGTTAGTTTGAATAGAGAGATATATAATATTGAAGGAGAAGATAAAAAAGATTTAAACTTTGTGTACTTGCTCGTTATCTTCTTCTTTTTTTTATTTTGAAATAAAGAATTAAGTGATTTTATATCTGTTCATTTTATATAGGCTTCATTAGAATAATATGACGCATTTTCTATTGTGATGCATTTTGTACCTTTCTAAAGAAAAAAAAATCTCTATTAATTATTGATCTTATGACCCTGGTAGAAGATGCCTCATTGAATCCTGATTAGTTTTCATCCCACAAAACGAATGAAAGAGAGATTTAACATCTATTTGGGACAGTTCTAGCTTTTTTTAAAGCTAGTGTAAAACTAGTATAGGAAAATAGGGTTGCAAACTAGCCGAGCCGAGCCGAGTATGGGCTTGTTCAAGTTCAAGCTCGTTTATGATTATTGAGCTCAAGCTCGATTCGAGTTTTAGAATGGTGTTCAAGCTCGAGCTCGTTTAAAAAAACTTTGTTTGTGAACTCTGTTTAGATTGGGCTTATCGAGCTTGCTAATAAGTAGCTCGTTTAATAAATGAGCCTTAATCGACTTGTTCTCAAGCAAGTGTTCAAAAATATAAATGATACTTTTATGAACAAGCTTTAATGGGAATCAAATTAACTGCTTGAGCTTGTGAGCTTTGAATCGTTCATGAATATAAATGAACTGAACAATAAGTTGTTCAAGCTCGTTCGATTAATAAATCGAATGAACATGAACAAGCTCTAAACGAGCAGAGCCACGAGTAGCTTGTTATAACGCTTGGTTCATTTATAGCCCTATAAGGAAAGCAGTTTTTTAAAAAACTATTATAAGTGTTACAAATATTTTTATTTTTGAAAATTTTAAATAATAACTTTCTGACAATCACCACACTATAACATTTCTGATTCTCAAAAATAATTTTTCACCACAAAGTTTTGAAAACAGTCAAAATCTAGTAACGTAACGTAGTTCTTTCTAGCTACTTTTGAAAAATAAAAGTAAACAATAAACTGTCCCAAACTCACCTTTAAAGGCATCAAATTTTAACCACCTATAAAGAAATGTTTTCCATACATTATTGTTATTGCTTATATATAAATATATTTGTGCTAGAATTATATTCAACAAATGAAAAAAAATAAAAAAAAGATTTACACACATACCACATAATTCTTATGCATTTACATATCTAACACTTAAAATTGTATATTTACTTATCTAACAATTTTCTATGTTTAAAAAGGTACATTTCACTTATGACACAATTTTTTTTATATATTTACATATTTAATACTTAAATTTTAATTTTTACATATATAATATTCTAATCTTCAATGGCCTTGATATTTGAGCCTTTATCCACCCACTCTCCTATTCCTTATCTCTCTCAACCTCCACAATATAGCAACGTTGTTGTATCTCGCTCTCTCGTAGTAATAAAGAACTTTCTTAATCTCCTCAACCACCCCCATATTTTATGTGGAAGAAGCTTGTAAGTGCTCATAAACTCTACTCCCTCAGCACCAAATATTAGTCTTGACACTCCTTTAAGAACTTGAAGCTCATCTTTTACCTAATACTCTCCGTAACCTTGGTTGATTATTTTCCAAGACCTCACCACTGGTCCACTGCTACTTAAGCCATCATGCATCTCTTCAATGGCACCTCCCCCTCCCCCAAGCACCACTATCCATGTCCTCTTTCACAGACATCACATACCCTCCCTTCTTCCACTATGATGGTATCCTTCTGACCGATAGCAGCAAGCATAGACTTATCCAAGTCTTCAACCACCTCAGCTTCACCAACATATGTCCTGGTTGCAACTCCACTGAAAAGAACTTAGCAAATATATGTTGAGAATTTTAAATGTGGGCTCACATATAAATTTAATTATACATTAGATGTTATCTTATTTTTTAAGCCTATTAATTTTGTGATTAAATAAAGATTAATTAATTTTTAACTTTTGAGGTATCTTATTAATTTTGTATGAAATTATCATGTATTGAGACCGAATATTTTATTTTATTTTTATGATCGGCTAAAATAAAATGAAATGCACTCAAGTATAAATAGGATCTTGGTCCCCATTCTAAAGGGTTGGTTTTCATTTTACTCACATCTCATCTTGAGTGAAAAGAAGGCTCTCTCTCTCTCTCTCTCTCTCTCTCTCTCTCTCTCTCTCTCTCTCTCTCTCTCTCTCTCAAGAACACCACTTTAGAAGTGGAAGGTCAAATCCACGTTAGCTCTTCCATGGATTCAATATGCTTCCATTTAAATCTTCTTGATGATTTGACATGAGATATGAACTAGATAAATTTATTTTTTATCTTCATATATTTCCAACAAGTGGTATGAGAGCCTCTATCATATTGAATCATTGAAGAATCAGATTTCTCTTAATCTTTCATATTGATTATTTGAGAATTTTAGATTATGATTAATGCTTATAATTATTTTTCTTATTATTATTTATTAAAAAACTTTGGAAGAAGATAAACTATTTTTTCAAAATTGATGCATTAAATCTTGTAAAGATGAATTCTGCATTTGCTTGATTTTATGAGCAATTAGTGATAATTATTTGTGGTGCATCTTAAACATTTATTTTTTATTGTATTAAGATAGTTATAAATATTGTATTTAGTACTTGTATAAAATAAAACGTTTTACTCTAACAATAAATGGTATATAAATAGTCGAATTTGAATTAATGTGATTTTCATCGTTTGTTCATTTAATTGCTTTTGCGTTAATTCCAAATGAAATTGTTGTTAACAAAACAGGGAGAAAAATTCTTATAATGCCTTTCAAATTTGTGGAGAGAAAGAAAGGCAAGACCTATTCATCTTTTAGGACACCAATGCAGATCCAGATGTACTTATTTAGGTGATCGATCGCCATCAAAAAAAATAGTGTACTATCTCAAAGACAAGTCACTACTTTAATGGACCTAATCTCAATAAGGACTCCTGAGGATGATGGGTCTACATATGTACGAGAGATTCTTCCCATACTTTACATGGAAAAGTAAAGCAGAGTTTATTTTAAATCGAGTTTGTTAAGTTCCCTATAAGAGTAGGCCCCCATAGTTAATTACATCCTAAGGGGTGGGATCCCCTAAGAAAACTCTCGATTAAGGTAAATGATCATTATCTTTGAAGATTTCAACAGGAAAGAACTATCAATTGATTAGTTTATTTTTGAAAGATCAAATGGATTGATCAAAAGAGGGTTATTATCAAGCCAAAATGGGAGATAAGGGGAGATGCACGATGCTAGAAACTGAGCATCTCAAACTATCCATAGTTTTACATTTTGAAATTGATTTAGTTTGTTTGAGTTGCATATTTCATTAGAAATTTAAGACTTAAGATTCCTTAATACAAGATTAAGAAAATATCTAAGAGGTGAGGAATTAAGCTTATGACCCACAAAGGGGATAAGCAACCTCAGAACCTAAATCTAGGAGCTTGTGAGGGAAGCACAACCTAAATCTAAGTGAAATGGGTAATTGGTTTGTCTCAAGAGAGAGGACAAACCACCCACTTGGACTTACACCTGGGGTGGCCCCAACTAACTCCTACAATTTTAAATACATGTAGCAAGTCTTATGCTTATGCAAGATAGCTAGGCTATTTATTTAGAAAGAGACTAAGTCCTTAAACTCACTCTTTAAAGAGACTAGATCATGTAAAGGGCATGCTTCAAATGACCTAAATCTAATGCAATTCAAATTTCATTTTATTTTTATTTTGGATAATTATTTTGACTTGTGCTAATAGGATTCATATGACTAATGCATGAGAAAGAAGGTTATTGGCCAAAATCAACGATAGGGGAGGAGGTGAGTTTCCACCATGGCTCTCAAAGGTCAAGCCAAGTTTCTCGGCAAAGGTGGAAGCCTCCAATCAAGAGTGAAATAAGATGCATTTGTGCATGATATTACAAAAGAAATGCTCATCCATGGGTGGGTTGCTAATTCTTTATCTTGATTTTAAACCTAAGCTTTAGGTGAGGTTATGAGTTATTTAATTTTATTTTGAGTTGTTAAGTTGGGTAAAAGATTTATTTTTCCTTAAAGAGTCTAATCCACATCCAGGCCATACATACAACAAGAAATAAACTAGGAAAAGTATGCCACTTAATGCAAAAGCTAAATAAATCATCAAATAATTTATAAAGCTAATTGCAAAAAGAATAAATGGCCATTGTGGTTAGGCACCACTACACAAACTAAAATATCAAATGTGGTATGAAGTTCTACCCTTATACAACCCAGCATAAAATGAATTAAATTACAATTAAGCAAGGAATTCATTGTTATGGGGTCTTCAAGCTTTATTATTCTTTCTTCTTTTCTTGTTTCTTTCTTTCTTCTTTTCTTCTTTGGTTCCTTCTTTGGATGGTTGATGGTGATGGTTGCAAGTTCACATGGTGCATAAGATAGGATCTTATGACCAATATTCATCCTAATCCCCATAACATTCCAAAATTCTAATTATACAAATTTACATGAAAGGAAAAGTGAAATCTAACTAACACTGCAAACAAAAGGTTAGCTAAAAAACACACAAATCCAAAGCATGTATATTAGACTTATCACCCCACACATGGGTGACTAAGTCCACGCCTATTGGATTATGCTTAGGGTATAAAGCACCCAAAGCAAAGCATTTATATTTTTATTTATGATAGCGCCCCTTAAGCATAATCCCATGCACCAAAGAATAGTTAGACTAAGAACGTCCTACCATTCATTCTACGAGCATACATCCTAACATCCAGTCTAAAACATATATCACAAAATAAAATAAAATATCAAACCATGCACCGACCTAACCTAAGGATAGAAGTGGTGACTTAGGCTAATGTGTTTGCATTGAAGGCTTGTGTGGTATGCTTAGCTATGGCTTTATGTTCAAATTTTCTAAGTGTGAAGAACATGTTCAATTTAGAGGAAGATTTCATTTAAGTTGTTTAATTATTTTAGGTTGATTTTATTTCATATTTTGATTTGGTTTAAGTGGATTCTATAATTAATTACTAAGTTATGAAGAGAGAGAAAGAGAAAAGAACTCTTTCCTTCCCTAACCTAAGTAATTTCTAAAGTAGGTTCACATTTTAGTTTTATTTAGGTGAAATATTTTGATTAAATCTTTTAATTAATCCTAAGTTTAGATAAACTCTAAACAAACCTATTCAAAAATAAAGATATTTTAAGATTAAATAAAATGAATCAAAATTCACATAACACACATTACTTCATTTCTTTCCCAACATATATATATCATGCATATGGATAGACCCTAAGCATATCTATACATACAAATGAGAGTATTTAACACACTTTTGATGCATGCTAAGTAATCTATTTAAGGAAATTTAAAGTTGAATATGCATGATTTTTCTTAAGTAGAAAGGATTTTCCTTATCTAAATTTTCACATACACACATGAAAGTAAGAAATGCAAAAGTGAGTACAGCGTCATTGTTAACCAGAGGTGTAAGGTACAAGACTTACTTAGTACTTAAAGCCTGTACAACCTCGGGTTGTCCGTGACTAATATACCACTTTTCTTAAATACATACAAAAGAAAAGAAATGAAAAAAAGGAGAATGCAAAAGTTTAATTGATTCATTTTGTTTATACACATGCACATATATAAGTAATCCTTTAAGTAGTATATGAGATGAATAGGATGGAATTAAGTAAGTTAGGTTCTTTTCAAATGAACCCTACATCTCACCAATTCCTATTCAAAACTATACTAACATAAAGAGAAGGAAACCTATGCTAAGCATTCATTTATAATCTATCATATGTAAACTCATAATTAAAATATTAGTAGATACTGATTTGGTATTTGATTTATATATTTTGAAAATAATTTGGATTTAGTAATGATAATATCCATTTATATTTCTACTTTAGTCAACACATACAAATTTGACATAAACTAAACAATTTCATTTTAAATTAGAATTTGAAAAATATGAATGCATGAAATCACATGACATGCAAGTTCAACATGTTGGGGAAAGATTCAAAGTAATGAAAACATGTAAATAAGTAATGCATGAAATCACGTGACATACAAGTTCAACATGTTGGGGAAAGATTCAAAGTAATGAAAACATGTAAATAAGTTCACTTCATTTAAATCCTAAAGATATTCTTATTGAATAAGAAGGTTTAAAATAAATCAAAGTGAATTCAAAGTGATTTTTTTTTATTTAGTTTGAAGTTTGATTTAATTTTGAAAAGGTGAGATGAGTTTGTTGTTCCTAACCCATTCCCACATATGTTTGATATTTTTGTTTAATTTTTACATAATTATATCTATTTTTATGTGTTAATTAGGTTAATGTATGAATTAAGTAACTTAATTAACCATTACCTACATCACCTTAGAATAATTAAACAAATAATTATGAGCCAATGAGATGACATAAAACTCACAAAGAATTTAAATTTGTAATGCACCTAATAAGAAAGAGGCCTAATGCAATTTAGCTCACAATTAAAAGTTAATTAAGCTAAAGGGTTTAGCTTAAGTAATTTCAAAACACTCTTTCATACTTATGAATTGGGTTTTGATTTTCTTAATTGAACTTAGGCTATTAAACACCTAAGCATCTACCCAAAGTAAATAAATTAAGTTCTGGAACTTTTTGAAAATTTTCAAAATTAATTAATGGGATAATTAATGAAATAACCCTTAATTAAGAGATTAAGAGAGAAGGGGATTTAGGCTTAAAAGGAAATGCCCCAAAAATATTCTATAAACCTCCTTAGGATCTGACTTAATCAACCTTAATCATAAGTTAAAATCACTAATCATAATTATGCTTAATTACATAAGAAGGGTAAAAAAATCATATGTAATTCTTCTAATCAAGCCCTCAACAAATCTCAAGAAAATTAGGGGAGGCAGAAGTCATCTCCTAAATCATATCCAAGAAATTTGGGATGAACCAGAGGCTTAATAAAAAAGTAATTAGTAAATTAAACTTTCTAATAAAATCCAAATTCAGAGAAAATCATAATCCAAAATCCATTGAAATTAATTTTAAAATATTCTAGCTTAAATTATATTTCCATAGGATTTTATTTCATAATTTTCAATTTTAAGAAGTTATGAAATTTGGAAGATCACTGAATTAATAAAACTTAATTAAGGCATTTTAATTAACTCTAACTAAGGCTCATGGCACAGGTGGCGGCGAGCGGCTTTACACGCCATGCTATGAGGGATTACTTTTGTCAAATCCTGTGGCTAGGCGGTTGATCCCCGCCGATCAAAGATCGGACGAGTGATCTCCAGTTTTAACGAAAAGGATTTCTAAACATGTGAATATCCATCCATCTAAAATGTGCGATGGATGGGAGATCTCCAAGTTCTTCCTCCCGAAAGAATCCATGATCAAGGGGAAGATCCAAGCTCGATCTAGCATGGATTTAAATCAAACTCAACCCACACCATCTAAAGCTAAAGAGTGGCAAATCCAACGATCAAAATTGATGAAAATTTCTTTCACAAAGCTCCACACCACATTGAGTTAATGGTCAAAATCCCATACCTCACGGGAGGTGATCACGCACTGATTCCCTTGAGAAGCAGGGTTGAGACTAAGAACTTTGAGCACTTAAGGTTGAGTGGATCTTCCTATGGGTCACTTTCCTATGCTTGAGCTCACTGATTCAATCCTTCCTTGCTTCAAGAACTTGGAAGAGAGCTTGGGTGCACTTGACTTGGTCCTTTGATGAAGCTTGAAGAGGGAATTGAGTGGAGTTTGAGTGTGGAGAAAGTTGGAGAATGGATTGAGCTCCCTGTTTCACTATTCAAAATAAGAAATGGGAAATGGTAAGAGCTCTAATGCTTGCTATCACTGATGGCTCCTAAGTCTCACCACTTAATCAATTTAGGAATGATGCATTTGAGTTTGTTTAGGGGAGTATATCTCCCCTTGAAGGATCGGATGACCCACAATGCACTGCAATTTTGATCCAAGCCTTAGGTTGTGGGTTGTTTGATCAATTAGTGTGCACATGATCGGTTTGAGCCAATGAGTGGATTGCAAACCTCCCATGTGCCTTAATTTGGAGGGAGTTTGAATTTTTAATTTTGACATAGGGTTTGGTCTAGGGAAATTGGCATGACCCAAACCCATTGGGTTGGGTGCACCACTCTTCCCAGGTCCCCTTGAGCTTTAGAAAGCCTCAACTGAATGTGAAGAGGGTATGGCCAAATTACCAATGGATTTGGCCAAAATTTATTCTATGGTCTAGGGGTAGAATGGTCATTTTGTTGTTTTTCCACTTTGAATATGTTGGGTATATGGAGAAACTACGTTTGGCCAAGTTTCATGAGATTTAGAATTCATTTGATATGGTTGACCAATTGGTCAAATTGGGTCAAACCAAGGGTTGGGTCAAGTTCATATGACCATTTGAAATATTTTGGTGTCTTTGGTTTGATTCAATTTGATAAGGTTTTGAATTTGGCTCATATGACTTCATTTAAGTCAAATGGGTCAAGTTGACTTATTTGACCCATTTGACCTATTTGAGATCATTTTAGTTAGTTATATGGAGTGGATTGGTATCTTTGTTTCCAATCAATTTTAAGTTCAATTTTGGCTCAACATGACCCTTAAGTCATTTTGGTCAAGGTTAATTAGTTAGGTTCAATTGGCCAATTGAGGCTTTGGTCAAGTTCCACAAGTGATTTGAAATGACTTGACATATTGGTTTCAATCAATTTGGCTTAGATCAAGTTTTGACACATTTTGGCCCTTTGGTCAAAATGGGTCAACTTGGGTCAAAATTCTGGTTATGCTTAAATGGCTTGGTCAAGTTCAAACATAGGTCATGAGTGAACTTAGATCAATGATTTTAATCAATTTAGCCTAAAAATTTGGCTATGTAAGATTTCATTTTGGGTTAAGTGTTGACTGTCAACCCTTAGGTTTGACTTGGTTTGACCCAATTTGATTGATTAATCATCCATGATAATTGTTAATCATGATGAGGGATATATGAGTTTGGTTCAATCCAATTTGGCTCATTGGTGAAAGCAAGGCATAAGGGAAGGGGTCAATGAGTCGACTTTGGTGAGCTGGATGGGCTGGTCTGATGCAGGAATGGGCTGGTTGAGGATGCATGTGGAGGTGAGCGCAGAAGAAGCTGGGAACAAAGATGGAGGAAACCAAGAGTGGGGAGGAGAAATTTTACATGAGCTTTTCCAATGAGGGAGAGAATAGAGAGAGAGGTGAAGAAAAAAATGAGGAAAGAGTGGAGTTTTTTTTTTTTGAATCAAATAAAAAATGAACTTGAGCATGAGGGGGGGGGTTATAATTTAGGAATGTTTAATATAAATTTAACAATTTTAATGTGGATTTATAAATGAATATAGTCAATATATATCAATATAAGATAATTTCATTGTTCTGAACATAATGGCGCAGTCCATTTCGCGATCGGAGACCGTTTGGTTCGAGTCAGCGTCAAATAGATTCAATTTCAACTTAGAATGCGCGCTTTAATTGATTTTTTGTGTGAGAAATTGAGTGCAAAACAATTACCTTATAGATTTCGACATCTTGAAGCCAATGCAATGAACAATTTCATGAACGATTGATTAATGCCTTTGACCTTGATATACATGTAGTTTGATTGATTTGATCAATTGATCATCAAGTCATCATTTATATCCAACCAATTTTGATATTCTAAACTCGGTAAAGTCTTCAAGGTCATTTGAGTTGATTGACATTATGTATTTTTTACATATTTAAAATTAAATCAACATTTGAAGAGCCCAAATTGAGCATAGTCTCATTTGATAGATTTCAACATTTTAGAGCTAACAACATGATCAATTATTAAAATGATTCATTTCGTATTTCTTTTGACTAAATATGCGTTTAGATATTATAGCTCATCATTTAATATTGATCGTTAGATTTTGCAATATTTATATTTTGATCAATTTCAATGTTTAACGCGACACAAAGTCCGTCGATGAAGGTCATTTCAACTATTTTCTGACAGTGCATTTTGATTTTAATTTGTAACTATCACCTAAGTTCAATTTATGAGACTTGACTTTGACTTATGACACACATATGGAGGTCAAAAGAATAGTAATAGATTTATTAATAAAGTGGTTAAATGTTCCTTAATATTGGGTGAACTCAGGAGATGAGATTAAGGCCTCTTTCCTAATCATTTCTGTTCATTTTCATTAATAAATTAGTCAAAGCTTAATCAATTAATAAATTGCTTAATTAATCAAATGTAATCATATTGAATCTTAATTAATTGATCATTGCATAGCTTTAGGTGATTAGTAACCTAAAGAGAGTTAATAAAATTATGATTAGCTCACATGTGTGTGAAAAACCCTAAAAGTGATTAAGTGAGTATCTTAAGCTTAATTAATTAATCATTGTGTTGATTGCATTAGCCTTTCATTTTGTAGAGAATTGCTATTACTTTTTTTAACTCATTTTATATTACAATATTTAATTAATCTTAAGATAATATATGTATTAATTCATTGATTTAATTCACATATTAATCTAATTAATCCATAAATCAACCTAATTACTTTTCATTAAATCATATTAACTCACATAATGGGATTTAGGATTAGCAAACCTTTATCGCATTTTCTAAACCAAATCAAATATGAAATTAAAAAATAACATTAAGAAACTTTGTTTATTTTAAATGAGTTTATTTAGTAAGATTGTCCTTAGGAATTAGTTGGATGAGACCATGTGCTTTTGTCATTTTATTTCTTTCCAATCATATTAAATGTTGTATGCCACTTGATTCATGCATTCATCTTTTCCAAAATTAATTAAATTAAATGACTACCTTTACGTCAAGCTTGCATGTGTTGATTTAAATTAATATATGTGTGACTATTATCACTATTAAATCTAAATCTATTTTTCAAAACTTATAAATGAATAATGATTTCATTTAATCCACTAGATTCATAAAGAGCATTAAATATATATATATATATATATATATATATATATATTATGAATGCTAATTATAAATACATAGGAGATGTTTGTGATTATAGCTTAAGTGTATGAAGTGAAGTTTGTTTTCTTTCATTCATGTGTTGATTTATATAAATAAGAATGTTAAGGGGTATATAGCTTGGACATCCCTGAATAAGCTTTAGCCCCCAATGAGGTCATTTGATTATCTCACTTCTCGGTTTAACAACGTACACTCCATTTGATTTCATTATTATGTATTTCAATATTAGAATTTGGATAAGACTTTACTTCATATGCATAAATGTTTTAATCAAATAACAATACAACTTTTGCATGGTTTTCATTCCTTTATTTATGTATACATCCATATGTATTTGAGAAAAGTAAATATTTAGTTTGGACATCCCGAAAATATGAGATTTTAGTTAGCCCCAAGGAGGTCATTTGATTAATTCCTAATTAACAACGATATGTACTAACATGTCTCTATACATGTGTTAATATTAATGGAATTGAACACATTATTTTTCATCAAAATCCATGCATTCATGAATGATTAAGTTGTTGGATTAATTAATCATATGACTTGGAGCTCTCTTTCATGTATGCTATGCAATGTAATGGGCATACGCTTGGACATCTCGAACACAGGCTTTAGCTAGCCAATGATGTTATTTGATTACCTCACTGTGGTAATAATTGCACGCTATTTAATTTCATTCATATGTATTTTGTATAAGAATTTAGATAGAGCTTTAAATTAATATTGATGAAATAATTGATCAAATGAAACATTTAAATTCCAAAAATACGTGTTTGCATCCATCATTTAAGTGTGCTAAGACATAATGCATGTATAGGTATGTTTAAGGTTTGATCATATGCATGTTACATGTGATGGGAAGAAATGAATGAATATTTATCATGTGATAGTAATTAAGTCCAATTAATCTTAAGATGTCTTTCTTATTGAATGAGTTTATTTAAAGTGAACCTAAACTTAGGATTAATTTAAAATATATAATAAGTCATTCATTAAAGAGAATTGATTAATTAATTTACCTTAGATGTGACTTAAGGTAAAGATAAAAGAGAGTGATTCTCTCTTTTCCTCTCTTTATAACACTTAGTTGTAAGTATAAACTAAATGGAATAAAAGAAAATATTAAACAAAACTTAGAAATCAATTAAGTCACTTAAAGTGAAACCATCCTTTATAATTAAATCCTTTCATACTTAGAAAATCACAACAAAGCATACAAGTCTTAATACACACATTTTAGAATTAAGTCACCACTTTTAGCTTTATGTTAGGGCGGTGCATGGAGTGATGTATGTTTGATTTTATGATGTACAGGGTGTATGCTTCGTTGACTCGATGTTAGGCCGTGATTAGCTTAATCATATTTTATGTAAGAGATTGTGATTAAGAGGTACTTAAAATGAATACAAATGCTCTTTTGCAGGTTGCTTAACTACTAAGCATAATCTAAATTAGGACAAGTGGGCTTGGTTACTCATATGCAGGGTGCTAAGTCCAAATTATTTATATTACTATTTTTGTTATATGGTGTGTTTAGCTAACACTTATTTTTCACATGTAATTAGATTTTTTTTTCTACTTTTTATATAATTTTGTATTAGGAATTAGGATTAGTGTTATGGGGGATTAGTATGAGTACTAGCTAGAGGCTTTGTCCTAAGATGCCCTATGATGCCTTTAAAATAAGCAAATCCAAATGAAGAAATGAAGGGGATATGAAGAATGAAGATAAGATGACCCCCATAGTATTTATTTATTTGTAAATCATAATTATTTTTTCATATATCGTTGTATAAGGGTGGGTTAGGCTACCATTTCTCTCTTTTTGGGTTATCTGTGCACCGATGCACCTCTTTTATTCTTTTATGTTAGATTAGCTTGATGTTATATTCAAATTGAGCAATAGAAATAGTATGCCTCTTCTTAGTTTCTTACTTATATGGTGATTTAATATATGGTCTGGATTCGATTAGGCTCTTAGGAAAAATTAAATTTTCTTCCCCAATTGTAACTCATAACTAAAATTTCTAAATAACTCATAACCTTTAAATCATGATAATTAAAAGATTAAGTAACCCCTTAGCTGAATGTTATATTTTTAATATCATGCATCCATATTGCTTCACTCTTGCTAAGAGAGGATTTTCATCCTTGCACGATAGGGGAAGACTTGACCTTTGAGAGTCTCCTTTGTAGTGGAAAATACATATTTCTCTCTAATTTAGCTTATAACCTCGTTTGATCATGCATTTAGACATATAAAAATCCTATGGCCTTCGTCAAAATGAAGAGTCCAAAATCAAATAAAAATTGAAAAGATTTGCATTAGACTAAGTCATGGCTCATACCACTCATGCTCTAATCTCTTAAGGAGTGGGTTTAAGGACTTTAGTTTCTTTCTAAATAATAATAACTCAACTATCTTAAATCATATGCTTAAGTGGTCGGGAGTTTTCTCTCTTATAGAGGTAAACCATATGTCCATTTTTGCTTAGATTTAGGTCGTGCTTTAGCTCTTTCTAAAACTCCCTAGATTTAGGATCTGAGGTTGTTATTTTTTTTGGGCTATAAGCATAAATCCTCACCTCTTAGGCATCCCTACAATCTTGTATTGTTGGATTATAAGTCCTAGACTAATAAAATTCAACTCAAATAAATAACTCTCTTCAATTTCAAACATATAAAGCCCAGCCATATGATAGGTTGGAATGGTCACTAGGTTTCCTAGTATCATGAACGTTCACTACTTATCTCCCTTGGTTTCGATAATAAGTCTCTCTTTTATGATCTATCTTGATTAATTTTTCAAGAATAACCAATTTATTGGTAGTCATATCTTTGAAATCTTTGGAGATAACAATTGTCTGCTTTAATCAAGAGTATTCTTAAGGAATTCACCATCTTTATGATGTAATTAACTATGAGGGCTTGCCCCCATACAGAACTTTAGAACTCGGTTTAATATAAACCCTATTTTATTCATTCATGTAAAGTAGGAGAAAATCTCTGGTATATTCGAAGACACATCATGCCTTATGAGTCCTTATTAGGTGATTAGGTCCATTATGGGATGGTAATTTTTATCTTTCGAGATAGTGCATCATTCCTTAATGTCGTACCCGATCATATCAATAAGTACACCCTCAGATCTGCGTGGTGTCCCCCATGCACACATCTAAAATTAAATATCACACACATATCAAAAATAAACACCATAATGATTTAACTATTAGCATATCAAATAGTTTTCTAGATTTAACTTTCAAAAGATTTATTAAATCTTGATTTACTAAATAGAGAGTTATAAAATGGCGAGTTTGAGTGTTAAATATGTAAATAATAATATTTTAAGTGTTGTTATATACCCACCTTTTTTTAAGCTAGGATGAATTAAATACAATTTATTTTCAGTCAATGCATTTCAAAATCGAGCGCCAACTGTCACTAAATTTGAGTGATACAGTTTATTTTCATTAATCTTTTTTAAAAAATATTTTACTATTTGAATCAATTTAATGATAAATATATATACATACTCATCTGATATTATCTATGATCATCATCACCAACCACACATCGACTCATCATTTCTAATAAGGCCAGCATCCGCCATCACTAATAAGATTATTTCTCATTATTGACAGTAAAGTTGATATTCTGAGTCACTAAATAAGATTGTTGCTCATCATAGTCATCACTATCAATGTTCACAATCACTAATAATGCCAATATATGCCATCGACAATGATATTGGATTTATCATTAACACTTACATCAGCACTTATTATTGCCAATAAGATGGACGTTCATTATAGATACCAACGTTAAAGCCGGGAGATTCAACTAAGCTTGATACTCATTTTTTTCCATCCATGGTCTGCGTTGAACCTGGATAATGACCAATTAGATTACTATAGATCTATTGATAATATCTCCAACACAACAAATCTTGTTGTGCTTTCATTATGAAGGTCATCTTCAATAGTTCATTTATAATATATTATAGGAAATTTTTCTATAATAAATAGGAAATAAATTATTTATTAGTCATGAATCACACTAACAGAATCATTGTATCATACTTATCTCAAATATAACTTAGAAGATTTAAAAGTTATCATCATGATCAATTTTTAATCAAAATATTCCCGCTAATTTTTTTTTATATTAGATATAACATCTTTATTGTTCAATTATATATAGATGTATGGTCTTAACATCTCGCCATGCTTCCTATTAGTTGCTGTGGGCATTCAACTCTAATCCAAACAATAAGTTAACAAGAAGTCAATAATTACTATTGAAATATAAACAAAAATAATTATATCTTGAATAATTAAAAGTATTATAGATAAAACAAAATGAGATTTATAGTTTATCGATAAGACAAATAAAGTTATCACTAAAATTAATGATTAAGTATAAATACTACAGAGTTGTTTGGTTGCCTGAATTTTGAGTGTAAAATAAAGTAAATGCAGGAGTTTTAACTTTTTTAGTATTTGACATGGTGCGAAGTAAAATTTTGAAGGTAATGTAATGTATTTAGAATATATTACAAATATCATTTTTTGTGTATTTGAAATTAAATTCAGATTTGGTGAATTATCTCCTCTAAGTGTTGCTTCATCATCTTCGCCGCCACCCTTTCTTTGTGCACCGCTTCGTCACCGACTTCTCCTTCCTGATCTGAGAATACTACATTCTTATGAAATTTCAACCATAATCAGTAATAAAATACATTCCATTTTTGATTCCTTTCAATTCTTTCAAATATTTTTTATTCAATCCAAACTAAGCCTTTAACATATTACCAATGAATTCTTTTTTTTTTATATTTACTTTGAAACATTTAATTTATTGTATATAACTCCAAATTTATAGTGAAAAAAATTATATCAGAGTATTAAAATATAAATTATGTTAAAAATGGAATCTTAGAGATTCTATTTCATTCTCAGGTGTCTCAAATTTAAATCTTAGAAAACGTATGAGTATATGAATTTATCATAAAAATGATTTAAATATTTCAAAAAAAAATCAATTTCACTTCCATTTCTTAAAAGAGACATGAAATGGGAAATAATAATAATAAAAATGAATAAAAAGAAAACAATTAAGTACGGGAATAATAAGACCAATTAGCCTACTGTCTGCTGACTCGTTAGCGCCATAAGAATCCAGTGGAAGTCCAATTGAATGAAGTTAGATATAACAGTGAATTGTTTCTCTCAATTCTGCCTAAGTCATTGAGAGAGTAATAATTCCTTCCATTTATCTCCTTTCACTAGAAAATCCATAAAGGGCCCCTCCTGTTAGGGTGAGTTTTTAACTCGTTAGGTTCATCTTGTCAAATACATATTTGAAGATAATATTGACCAGACTCCTTCTGGAGATCAAAATACTCCCTATCTTCTATCGGCCAGTCTTTTCTCCAAAAATATCATTAGGACGATATGAGTATTCGGTGATCGTGCCATGACTACCAAGTTAACATCCCAGATCGCAGTCGCTTAAAGCTTCTTCAATTAGACAATTTTTCATCTCCTCCAAAAATAGCAGGTGCCATTAACAGAAGAAATTTTTCATGAAAGGACAATGATTATAATTAATTATGGAAGCAGAAAGAATTATAATAATTGACATTTTCTCCCCTTTTGTTGACAAAGTCCACCAGCTAAACAATTTCCAACCGTGTGGGTTCCACAGCCCTATTGTATCTATTTAAATAAGGACTTTGTCTTTAAGATATAGTTTTTAAATAATTAATTTTCTCTAAGTGGCTGTTTGGTTGATTGTATTTGAATCTAGAGAAGAATTTAAGTGTATTTGGAATTATTGATTTGGTAATTCCAAATCTTATCGATGTAAAGTGATATTCTAACACCAATATGCCCTGCCATTTCCTGATACCGATAAGGACCCTCCCATACTCGCCGTCGTAGAACCACATCACTTATGTCACTTTCTTCTTTACATTTTTTCAAAAAAAAAAAAAGTCATTGAATTTATAAATTCAATCAATTATAAAGTAATCCTTTACACAATTCTTTTTTTATCTTATATTTACACGTATTCAGATACAGATAATCAAACAGCTCCTAAAAGACATTACCAATAGTGATATTTTGCTTAAATAAATCAAAATCCGCATCATAGATTTTGGAGAAAGCGTAGTGTGACTTGGGAGGTTATAGGAAAGAAATTTTGTTATATATTAGTTTAGATATAATATAAATTATTTATGAGGCATTTAGATATATAGCACACAATTCTTATATATTTACATATCTAATACTTAAATATAAATATTTTTATATTTAGCATCTATATTTCTATTATTACAACAAAAAAACACTTTTTTTTATTTTTTGAAGAAAATTTTATTTTTTGAAGTATAAAAAAGATGTTAAATTTGTACATATATGTTAGATATGTAAATGCATAAAAATTGTGTATATGTATGTAAATTTTCCATTATTTATTTGTGGGCCTGATCGACTGTAGACGAGGACAAAGCATAGGTAGGCCTCGCTGAACAAAGCATATATTCCCTAAAGGAAATTGTTAATCATTTATATTGAATTTTTTTTATCATATATTTTTTTAAAAATATTTAAGTACTTTAATAATATCTTAATTAAGTGATCATTTGACTCTTTAAGATGCTTACTTCAATTATAAACACACATAATTTGAAGATCATTTGATCTCGTAGATAGTATTACTAAAATTTTAATTATGTATGTTAAATAAGTAATTTGAGATCATTTGAATTTAGATCAAATATATTCAGTATTTTAATATCTCATCAAACGTTCATTTTGACAATAAATTAATTTTGAAATTTTGATGATTTTGAATTTTATTTTAAAAATTTTTAATTCAAATATTATGTTAAGATTTGTATTTGATCAAATTATTGTTATAATAATGAATAACTATATTGAAAAAATTAGGAGAATATATTTTAATTAATTTTTAATCATGATGAGGTTGATTGAAATTATTAAGCAATTGCTTTGTTAGAGTTAATGAGTTCATTGCATTTTAAATGAAATGATTTTTGAAATTCAAGTGTTTAGTTTGCTAAAAATTAAATTGCAAGTAATCTATGAGAACTTTGAAACTAATCCTTCAGCTCAAATTTGCTATTTTCTAAAATTACTCGAATCAAATACTTTCAAAATACATTAGCTTGATTTCCTTCCTAGCTATGGCATCATCTTCTTCTTCACACACTATCAATAATGTTGACTCCTCTCCCATCGAGCATCCAATGCATTACTCACAAGCCATTGAAGCCATTGGTGTCCACCAAGTTCTTCTCTTTCACTTGCCTCTGATCTTATCAATGTCTGCCCAACAAGCTCCCAATGCAACTCTCCTTCTATGACTTGCAACTTTGCCAATCCCATTAACATCATCCCCAAACACATCTATTAGTAGCAACTAAATATCACCAATATTTCTCTTAAGAAATACAATGTAAATTTAAAAAAATTACTCTTTTTTATGATTTAGCATGAAATATACCCACCAATTTCTAAACTTTAATACATTTTTTTTGTCACAATGATTTTATTTCTTTTATTTACATAATAATTTAGCAAATATATTAGAATAATAGGTGCTAGATTTTTTTTTTATTGTTATTAATAGTCTGATAACATAGAGTGAGATGATTGACATATAAATTTCATTTGATTAGAGAAGTGTTTTACAAAAATTATCCTAAGTAAAAATGACTTGAGCCATTTTTCTTAATTAATATAAAAGAATCTATTAGCTAAAATTTGATTATTCACTAAAAAAGCTCTATTTATGTTGTAATAATAAGTATTTTATTCTAATAAAAAAAGAAATTTTAAATTTTAATTAATTTACTTACGTTCCGTGCCAGAATATTCACGAAGGTAGAGTGAAAAATTTTTTAGTATCAATTTTGGATAAAAGGTTAACACACACACACAAATAATTAAGGAGGGTATGAAGAAATCATTATTTTTTTACATAGGCAAAATCCTAGAAAATTAAGGAAAAAAATTAGTTGGGCCTCTTCTAGTTCAAATAATTTACTATATTTTTTGAGCTATAAAGTTTTACTCTTCTCCTAGATGGAGAAGAAAGGTTACAAAGTCATGATTATATAAAAATTAGACAATAATAATTAACAGTCTTTAAATAATATTACAATTCAATATGGAGAAGATCAGGCTGAAAAACTCATTGATGGTGTTCAACTATAGCTATCAAAGATGGGTGATAGCTGTTGGTAGTAGATTTTTTAAAGCTTTCAAGTTAAGCTTTAACTCTTCTCTTGGACCATCTTTCAAGACTCCATTGGCTATCTTCTTTCATTGTGAGGATGAAATCCTACTTATAAAATTTTGGGAGAGTAGATTTAATAATTTTAATCAAAATCCTAAAATACTCCAGCGGATAACCCATATTAATTTTCTTGATCAAATATAATTTTTTGAGGATTTGAGCACCTTAATGACTTTTGATTTTAATTATCTTGGACTCATTGAATTCCTCTAGTCAAATCGCTCGATTCTATTATAAGCACATCAGATTTTGAGATCGTTTAACCATTCAATTATTATTTTAAAATTTAACTATACTTCTAAAGCTAGATATGAGATTATTAAAACTCGGACAACTAATTCTTATTGTTGGTAGGTTTATGTCATGAAAATGTTCAATTTGACTATAAATTTATTAAACATAGAATTTAGATTATTTCTATTTTAATTTTATAAAATCAAATATATATATTACCTTAAGATTCGTGCTTTATTTATATATTTTAATGTGATATATCAACTTATAAAAAATAATGACACAAATAAATATATAATATATATTTTTAAATGTATAGCACTACTCATTAATTAATAAAAAAATTATATCAGGAAGTTTGTTTTTTTCTTTAGAATGAATTTTGTAGGAATAGATAAGAAAACGCGTCTAAAAAATCCACATTAATATTTCATTTATTCAAAAAAGCTAATGAAAATGAAAAAAAAACAAAGGACACGTTGATCTAAATTTTTTCATTAAATTAAGCTGGCAAATAAAATTTTTCTTGCTTTAATTTGAATGTGGGCTTTCGGTAGTGGAATTATGCTTCATTAATTGACCTAGCAATTTTGAAATTTCCGCTCTCCCCATCCCCGATTTCTATATAAACCATAACCAAGATTACTACGAACTCGCAACAGAATCATCCATCAGCCTCCCTGACTCGAGAGAGAGAGAGAGAGAGAGAGAGAGATTCCATGGCCAAAACCATCCTTTTCTCCTACCCTTTCATCCAAACCTGCTCCTCGCACAACCGCGATACTCACACCGTCATCTCCGACCTCAATGGAACCCTCCTCCGTTCACCCTCCTCCTTCCCTTACTTCGCCCTCTGCATTTGAAACCGGGGGCCCTCTCCGCCTTCTTCCTCCTTCTCTTCACCCTCTCTACGCCTTCCTCCACAACTTCGTCTCCGAATCCGCCGCCATCCAAGTCCTCATCTTTGCCTCACTTGCCGGTGCCAAGCTCTCGACCATCGAGTCAATCGCACGTGCCGTTCTACCGAAATTCTATGCAGAGGATTTGCACCCGGAGACGTGGCGGGTGTTGTCGGCGTGTGGCCAGCGGTGCGTGGTGACGGAGAATCCAACGGTGATGGTGCCGTTTTGAAAGAGTATTTGGGGATTGATGTGGTGGTGGGGACAGAGCTTGGGGTTTACCGAGGAAGGATTACAGGGTTGGTGCGCGGCGGCGGGGTGCTCGCCGGAGATAAGAAGGCCGAAGCGATTAGCAGAGTGTTTGGTGGAGAATTGGTGCCAGAGATCGGGATTGGCCATCGAAAGTCGGATTTCCCTTTCATGAAACATTGCAAGGTTACTATTACTACAATATCTATATATCTATATCACAAATTCTCATAATTTTTTAGCTAGAATGACAATAATTATCATTGAATTAAATTTTTTTAATTTTTATAATATTTTTAGAAGTATAATCACTGTTTTAAAATTTATAATTAAAAATAATTAATTATTAATAATCTTTTAAAAAAACAGTAAGTAAAATTAGTAATTAAAAAAAATATTTTGTAATCACTACATAAAAGTTAGGGGGATTAACATACATATCATGCAATTCTTATGTATTTATATATTTCACATCTAAACTTTAATTTTTACTTAAATATCACTTAAATCTTTATTATTACATCAAAAATACCACCATTGTTATTTTTTCTAAGTGAATTGCACCTTTTTTATGTATAGGAAAAGTGATATTTTTGTAAAAATTAAAATTTGGGTGTGAAATATGTAAATACATATGTAAATACTATTACTACAATATCTATATATCTATATCACAAATTCTCATCTATTAATAAATTTTTTAGCTAGAATGACAATAATTATCATTGAATTAAATTTTTTTTAATTTTTATAATATTTGTAGAAGTATAATCACTGTTTTAAAATTATAATTAAAAATAATTAATTATTAATAATCTTTTAAAAAAATAATAAGTAAAATTAGCAATTACCGTCCTTAAAAATATGATCATAAAATTTAAAAAAAAAACATTTTGTAATCACTACATTAAAGTTATCATGATTTAATATTTTAATTTTTTTTTTCAAACCACTTGTGGTTATGGCTTTAGTAATAGTGACAATTGTCTGTTTTTAAGCTTCAGAACGGCAGCAGAATGCAAATAATTAATTTCGAAATTTAAGTATAAGTGTTTGAAATATGATGAGTTTACGTCATTATAATAATCTGTTGACGTGGTCTGATAAGTAGATTTTAACAGGCGTGACATCATACAGACAAATTGTTTTAGGACCTTAAAAAATTAATATTTATTTTAAGAAAAATATGCCATTAGACCATTAGAAAGCTTAATAATTAATTCTGACTAACAACCATTCTTTCAATGAAACAGGAATCCTATATGGTGCCACTCCAGATCTCACCGCAGTAAGCCCTCCGACCTCCAGAAACCCATTGTCTTCCGCCTCGTTCAAAAGCCCTCTCCTCTCCTCTCCATCCTTCCTCCCTTCGCCTTCCTTCCATTGTGCATCTCTCTTCTCCCCCCACCTCTCCTCTCCGCCATCAGTTCCTTGGTCCATAATCATCTCTCCTCCTCCTCCTCCTCCAACTCCTCCACCGGCGTCCTCTTCGTCCTCTCCACCGCACTCTCCTCGACCCTGTCATCTCTCTCTCCCTCCGTCGATCACTCCCTCACCTCTTTCCTCTCCGAACTCATCTCCCCAATCAACGTCCGTCTCACTCGCCACCGAGCCACTGACTGCCGCCACAATAAAACATCTCTAAACCACGGCGACCTCGCCATCTGTCCCGAAGGAACCACTTGTCGCGAGCCTTTTCTACTAAGGTTCTCTGCTTTGTTCGCTGAATTAACCGACGAAATAGTGCCAGTCGCAATGAAGGTTAGGATGAGCATGTTTTATGGAACGACGGCACGAGGATGGAAAGGATTGGATTCGCTTTACTTTTTTTATGAATCCAAGACCAGTTTATGAAGTGAGATTTTGAGCAAGTTAGGGAAGGAGCAGACGTGTGGAGGTGGAGGGAAGAGTAGTTATCAAGTGGCTGATCATGTGCAAAGAATGATTGCGGGAGCTTATCGTATGAGTGTACGAGTTTGACGAGAAAGGATAAGTACAGGGTCTTGGCGGGAGTGATGGAGCGGTGGGGAGAAGAAGGGAGCTGGGTGGGAAGAAGAGGAGGAAAGTATGGCGTTCAAGTCGATTTTTACCTGTGTTCTTTCTGGGAGAGAGTTCGTCGTGGTAACAGATGGCTGAAGGCTTCTTGGCTAAGAGTTGGTGAGTGATCTTTGAATCTTGATGGTTAGTTTGAATAGAGAGATATATAATATTGAAGGAGAAGATAAAAAAGATTTAAACTTTGTGTAACTTGCTCGTTATCTTCTTCTTTTTTTATTTTTGAAATAAAGAATTAAGTGATTTTTATATCTGTTCATTTTTATATAGGCTTCATTAGAATAATATGACGCATTTTCTATTGTGATGCATTTTGTACCTTTTTAAAGAAAAAAAAATCTCTATTAATTATTGATCTTATGACCCTGGTAGAAGATGCCTTATTGAATCCTGATTAGTTTTCATCCCACAAAACGCATGAAAGAGAGATTTAACATCTATTTGGGACAGTTCTAGCTTTTTTAAAAGCTAGTGTAAAACTAGTATAGGAAAATAGGGTTGCAAACTAGCCGAGCCGAGCCAAGTATGGGCTTGTTCAAGTTCAAGCTCGTTTATGATTATTGAGCTCGAGCTCAGCTCTAGCTCGATTCGAGTTTTAGAATGGTGTTCAAGCTCGAGATCGTTTAAAAAAAACTTTGTTCGTGAGCTCTGTTTAGATTGTGCTTATCGAGCTTGCTAATAAGTAGCTCGTTTAATGAAATAAATGAGCCTTAATCGACCTTGTTCTCAAGCAACGTGTTCAAAAATATAAATGATACTTTTTATGAACAAACTTTAATGGAGTTATGTCAATTCTTAACGAAATTGCAGCTTTAAACGATAATCTTCATGACATAAACGAACAACAAGTTGTTCGCTCGTTCGATTAATTAATCGAATGAACAGCAATAAACGAGGAAGTCATGAGTAGCTTGTTTTAACGCGTTCATTTATATAAGGGGTTTTTTGAAAAGCTATTATAAGTGTTACAAATATTTTTTTTTTGAAAAATTCAAATAATAACTTTCTGACAATCACCACACTATAACATCTCTGATTCTCAAAAATAATTTTTCACCACAAAAGTTTTTGAAAAATAGTCAAAAATCTAGTAACCAAACGTAACTGTAGTTGCTTTCTAGCTACTTTCTGAAAAATAAAGTAAACAATAAACTGTCCCAAACTCACCTTTAAAGGCATCAAATTTTAACCACCTATAAAGAAATGTTTTCCATACATTATTGTTATTGCTTATATATAAATATATTTGTACTAGAATTATATTCAACAAATGAAAAAATAAAAAAAGATTTACACACATACCATAATTCTTATGCATTTACACATCTAACACTTAAAATTGTATATTTACTTATCTAACAATTTTCTGTTTAAAAAGGTACATTTCACTTATGACAATTTTTTTATATATTTACATATTTAATACTTAAATTTTTATTTTTACATATATAATATTCTAATCTTCAATGGCCTTGATATTTTAGCCTTGATCCACCCACTCTCCTATTCCTTATCTCTCTCAACCTCCACAATATACAACGTTGTTGTATCTCGCTCTCTCTGTAGTGCTAATAAAGAACTTTCTTAATCTCCTAAATCAACCACCCCCATATTTTATGTGGAAGAAGCTTGTAAGTGCTCATAAACTCTACTCCCTCGCACAAATATTAGTCACTCCTTTAAGAACTTGAGCTCATCTTTGTTAATACTCTCATAACCTTAGTTGATTATTTCCCAAGACCTCACCACGGTCCACTGCTACTTAAGCCATCATGCATCTCTTCAATGGCACCTCCCCTCCCCAAGCAAATCCCACGCCTCACATCTTCCACTATGATTATCCTTCTAATGGCTAGCATAGGCTTATCCAAGTCTTCAACCACCTCACTTCACATATGTCTTGCAACTCCAGAAGAACTTAGCAAATGTGTTTAAAGGTGGGCTCACATATAAATTTAATTATACATTAGATGTTATCTTATT
The DNA here is from genome assembly GCA_021442155.1 of Cymbidium sinense. Taxonomy (NCBI): domain Eukaryota; kingdom Viridiplantae; phylum Streptophyta; class Magnoliopsida; order Asparagales; family Orchidaceae; genus Cymbidium; species Cymbidium sinense. Next base: position 22,068,934 of record CM038226.1, read on the forward strand.
TTTTAAGCCTATTAATTTTTGTGATTAAATAAAGATTAATTAATTTTAACTTTGAGGTATCTTATTAATTTTGTATGAAATTATCATGTATTGAGACCAATATTTTATTTTATTTTTATGATCGGCTAAAATATAATGAAATGCACTCAAGTATAAATAGGATCTTGGTCCCCATTCTAAATGGTTGGTTTTCATTTTACTCATATCTCATCTTGAGTGAAAAGAAGGCTCTCTCTCTCTCTCTCTCTCTCTCTCTCTCTCTCTCTCTCTCTCTCTCTCTCTCTCAAGAACATCACTTTAGAAGTGGAAGGTCAAATCCGGCATTAGCTCTTCCATGGATTCAGATACGCTTCCATTTAAATCTTCTTAATGATTTGACATGAGATACGGGCTAGATAAATTTATTTTTTATCTTCATATATTTCCAACAAGTGGTATGAGAGCCTCTATCATGTTGAATCATTCAAGAATCAGATTTCTCTTAATCTTTCATATTGATTATTTGAGAATTTTAGATTATGATTAATGCTTATAATTATTTTTCTTATTATTATTTATTAAAAACTTTGGAAGAAGATAAACTATTTTTTCAAATTGATGCATTAAATCTTGTAAAGATGATTTCTGCATTTGCTTGATTTTATGAGGAATTAGTGATAATTACTTATGGTGCATCTTAAACATTTATTTTTTATTGTATTAAAATAGTTATAAATATTGTATTTAATACTTTTATAAAATAAAACGTTTTACTCTAACAATAAATGGTATATAAATAGTCTTTGAATTAATGTGATTTTCATAACCGTTTGTTCATTTAATTGCTTTGTGCAGTTAATTCCAAATGAAATTGTTGTTAACAAAATTGTGGAGAAAAATTCCTATAGGGGTCGCCTTCAAATTTGTGGAGAGAAAGAAAGGCAAGACCTATAAAAATTAATCTTTTTAGGACACCAGATCCGATGTACTTATTGGTGATCGAAAATCAAGAAAATAATACATCTGAAAAGAGTTCTACCTTTAATGGACCTAATCATCTCAATAAGGACTCCACGGGGATGTCTATATGTCGAGATTCTTCCCTACTTTACATGAAAAAATAAAGCAGAGTTTATTTTAAATCGGGTTTGTTAAGTTCCCTATAAGAGTAAGCCCCCATAGTTAATTACATCCTAAGGGATGAGATCTCCCAAGAAAACTCTCGATTAATGTAAATGATCATTATCTTTGAAGATTTCAATAGGAAAAAACTATCAATTGATTAGTTTATTTTTGAAAGATCAAATGAGATCGATCAAAAAAGGGAGTTATTATCGAAGCCAAAATGGGAGATAAGTAGGACATGCCCATGATGCTAGGAAACCTAGCGAGCATCTCAAACTATCCTATAGTTGGGTTTTACATTTTTGAAATTGATTTAGTTTATTTGAGTTGCATATTTCATTAGAAATTTAGGACTTAAGATTACTTAATACAAGATTAAGAAAATGCCTAAGAGGTGAGGAATTAAGCTTATGACCCATAAAGGAGATAAGCAATCTCAGAACCTAAATCTATGGAGCTTCGGTGAGGGCCGGAAGCACAACCTAACTCCAAGGCTAAAATGGGTAATTGGTTTGTCTCCACAAGAGAGGACAAACCACCCGACAGCTTGGACTTACAATCGCCTAGGGGTGGCCACCAACTAACTCATCCTATAATTTTAAATACATGTAGGAAAGTCTTTATGCTTATGCAAGATAGCTAGGCTGTTATTTATTTAGAAAGAGACTAAGTCCTTAAACTCACTCCCTAATAAGACTAGATCATGTAAAGGGGCATGCTTCAAATGACCTAAATCTAATGCAATTCAAATTTCATTTCATTTTTATTTTGGACAATTATTTTGACTCAAGCTAATAGGATTCATATGACTAATGCATGAGAAAGAAGGTTATTGGCCAAAATCAACGAGAAGGGAGGAGGTGAGTTTCCACCATGACTCTCAAAGGTCAAGCCAAGTTTCTCTGGCAAAGGTGGAAGCTCTCCAATCAAGAGTGAAATAAGATGCATTTGTGCATGATATTACAAAAGAAATGCACATCCAGCTAAGGGGTTGCTAATTCTTTCATCTTGATTTTAAACCTAAACTTTAGGTGAGGTTATGAGTTATTTAATTTTTATTTTGAGTTGTTAAGTTGGGTAAAAGATTTATTTTTCCCTAAAAAGCCTAATCCACAACCAGGCCATACATAAAATAAGGAATAAACTAGGAAAAATATGCCACTTAATGCAAAAGCTAAATAAATCATCAAATAATTTATAAAGCTAATTGCAAAAAGAATAAAAGGCTATTGTGGTTAGGCACCACTACACAAACTCGAAAATATCAAATATGGGTAGCCGAGTTCTACCCTTATACAACCCGCATTATAAATGAATTAAATTACAATTAAGCAAGGAATTCATTGTTATGGGGGTCTTCAAGCTTTATTCTTCTTTCTTCTTTTCTTGTTTCTCCTTCTTTTCTTCTTTTCTTCTTTGGTTCCTTCTTTTGGATGGTTAGATGGTAGATGGTTGCTCCAAGGATTCACATGGTGCATAAGATAGGATCTTATGACCAATATTCATCCTAATCCCCATAACAATTATTCCAAAATTCTAATTATACAAATTTACATGAAAGGAAAAGTGAAAATCTAACTAACACCTGCTAAACAAAAGTTAGCTAAAACAGACCACACAAATCCAAAGCATGTATATTAGACTTATCACCCCACACATGGGTGACTAAGTCCACCTGGCCTATTGGATTATGCTTAAGGGTATAAAACACCTGCAAGCAAAAGTATTTATATTTTTATTTATGATAGTGCCCCTTAAGCATAATCTCCTACACCAAAGAATAGTTAGACTAAGAACGTCTTACCATTCATTCAGAACATACACCAACATTTCAAATATATATAAAACAAAATAAAACCATGCATGCACCTAACCTAAGGATAGAAGTGGTGACTTAGGCTAATGTGTTTGCTTTGAAGGCTTGTGTGGTATGCTTAGCTATGGCTTTAGGTTCAAATTTTCTAAGTGTGAAGAACATGTTCAATTTAGAGGAGGATTTCATTTAAGTTGTTTAATTATTTTAGGTTGATTTTATTTCATATTTTGATTTGGTTTAAGTGGATCCTATAATTAATTACTAAGTTATGAAGAGAGGGAAAGAGATGAGAACTTCTCTTTCCTTCCCTAACCTAAGTAATTTCTAAAGTAGGTTCACATTTTAGTTTTATTTAGGTGAAATATTTTGATTAAATCTTTTAATTAATCCTAAGTTTAGATAAACTCTAAACAAACCTATTCAAAAAGAAATACATTTTAAGATTAAATAAAATGAATCAAAATTCACATAACACACATTACTTCATTTCTTTCCCAACATATATATCATGCATATGATGGACCCTAAGCATATCTATACATACAAATGAGAGTATTAGACACACTTTATGATGCTTGCTAAGTAATCTATTTAAGGAAATTTAGAAGTTGAATATGCATGATTTTTCTTAAGTAGAAAGGGTTTTCCTTATCTAAATTTTCACATACACATGAAAGTAAGAAATGCATAAAAGTATACGTCATTGTTAACCAGAGGTGTAAGGTACAAGACTTACTTAGGGTACTTAAAGCCTCATAACCTCAGGATTTTCCAGACTAATATACCACTTTTCTTAAATACAAACATATGTATAAAAGAAATGAAATAGAAAAGGAGAATGCAAAAGTTGTTTAATTGATTCATTTTTGTTTATGCAATTTACACATGCACATATAAGTAATCCTTTTTAAGTAGTAACATAGAGATGAATAGGATGTGGAATTAAGTAAGTGTTAGGTTCTTTTCAAATGAACCCTACATCTCACCAATTCCTATTCAAAACTATACTAACATAAAAGAGAAGGGAAACCTATGCTAAGCATTCATTTATAATCTATCACATGCAAACTCATAATTAAAATATTAGTAGCATACTTTCAGATTTGGTATTTGATTTATATATTTTGAAAATAATTTGGATTTAGTAGTGATAATATCCATTCATATTTCTACTTTAGTCAACACATACAAATTTGACATAAACTAAACAATTTCATTTTAAATTGGAATTTGAAAAATATGAATGCATGAAATCACATGACATACAAGTTTAACATGTTGGGGAAAGATTCAAAGTAATGAAAACATGTAAACAAGTTCACTTCATTTAAATCCTAAAGACATTCTTATTGAATAAGAAGGTTTAAAATAAATCAAAGTGAATTCAAAGTGATTTTTTTATTTAGTTTGAAGTTTGATTTAATTTTGAAAAGGTGAGATGAGTTTGTTGTTCCTAACCCATTCCCACATATGTTTGATATTTTTTTTTTAATTTTTACATAATTATATCTATTTTTATGTGTTAATTAGGTTAATGTATGAATTAAGTAACTTAATTAACCCTTACCTACATCACCTTAGAATAATTAACCAAATAATTATGAGCCAAGGAGATGACATAAAACTCACAAAGAATTTAAATTTGTAATGCACCTAATAAGAAAGAGGCCTAATGCAATTTGGCTCACAATTAAAAGTTAATTAAGCTAAAGGGTTTAGCTTAAGTAATTTCAAAACACTCTTTCATACTTATGAATTGGGTTTTGATTTTCTTAATTGAACTTAGGCTATTAAACATCTACCCAAATTAGATTAAGTTCGAACTTTTTTAAAATTTTTAAAAATTAATTAAGGGGATAATTAATGAATTAACCCGTAATTAAGAAGAGATTAAGGAGAGAAGTGGGGATTTAGGGAATAGCTTAGGGGAAATGCCCCAAAAATATTCTATAAACCTCCTACTTACTGGATCTGACCTTAATCAACCTTAATCATAGGTTAAAATCACTAATCATACATTAATTATGCTTAATTACATAAGAAGGGTAATTAAGGAAATCATATGTAATTCTTCTAATCAAGCCCTCAACAAATCCCAAGAAAATTAGGGGAGGCAGAAGTCATCCCCTAAATCATATCCAAGAAATTTGGGATGAACTAGAGGCTTAATAAAAAAGTAATTAGTAAATTAAATTTTCTAATAAAACTTAAATTAGAGAAAATCATAATCAAAATCCATTGAAATTAATTTTAAAATATTCTAGGTTGAATTATATTTCCATAGGATTTTATTTCATAATTTTCTGAATTTGTTAGAAGAAGTTATGAAATTTGGAAGATCACTGAATTAATAAAAATTAATTAAGGCATTTTAATTAACTCTAATCCCACTCACGGCGCGCGTGTGGCGGGTATGCGCTTTACACGCACGTCATGCTATGAGGGGATTACTTAAGTTGTCAAATCATGTGGCGGTACAGCTTTGATCCATCGTTGATCAGATCGGACCAGATCTCCCGTGGTTTTACAACGAGCAAAGGATTTCTAAACGTGTGGAAATATCTTAGCCATCTAAAATGTGGATGGATGGTTGAGATCTCCCAAGTTCTTCCCCTTGATCAACAGAAATAGTACATGATCAAGGGGAAGATCCAAGCTCGATCTAGCATGGATTTAAATCAAACTCAACCCACACCATCTAAAGCTAAAGAGTGGCAAATCCAACGGTCAAAAATCGATGGGTGAAAATTTCTTTCACAAAGCTCCACACCACATTGAGTTAATGGTCAAAATCCCCCGGAGGTGATCACCGATTCCTTGGAGAAGCTTTAGATGCGGTTGAGACGAAGAAGTTTTGAGCACTTGAGGTTGAGTGGATCTTCCTATGGGTCACTTCTTCCTATGCTTGAGCTCAGCTTTGATCCAATTCAATCCTTCCTTGCTTCAAGAACTTGGAAGAGAGCTTGGGTGCACTCGACTTGGTCCTTTGATGAAGCTTGAAGAGGGAATTGAGTGGAGTTTGAGTGTGGAGAAAGTTGGAGAATGGATTGAGCTCCCCTGTTTTCACTATTCAAAAACTAAGAAATGGGGAAATGGTAAGAGCTCTAGAATGCTTGCTATCACTCTCTGATGGCTCCTAAGTCTCACCAGTACTCAATCGAATTTAGGAATGATGCATTTGAGTTTGTTTAGGGGGAGTATATCTCCCCCTTGAAGGATCGGATGACCGACAATGCACTTGCAATTTTGATCCAATTCAGCTTAGGTTGTGGGTTGTTTGATCAGTTAGGAGTGTGCACATGATCGGTTTGAGCCAATGAGTGGATTGCAAACCTCCCATGTGCCTTAATTTGAGTTTGAGAGGGAGTTTGAATTTTCAATTTTGACCCATAGGGTCGGGTTTGGTCTAGGGACCGATTGGCCTGACCCAAACCCATTGGGTTGGGTGCACCACTCTTCCCTAGGTCCCCTTGAGCTTTTAGGAAAGCCTCAACTGAATGTGAAGAGGGTATGGCCAAATTACCCATGGATTCGGCCAAAATTTATTCTATGGTCTAGGGGTAGGATGGTCATTTTGTTATTTTTCCAATTTGAATATGTTGGGTATGTGGAGAAACTACGTTTGGCCAAGTTTCATGAGATTTAGAATTCATTTGATATGGTTGACCAATTGGTCAAATTGGGTCAAAACCAAGGTTAGTCAAGTTCTATGACCATTTGAAATATTTTGGTGTCTTTGGTTTGATTCAATTTGGTAAGGTTTTGAATTTGGCTCATATGACTTCATTTAAGTCAAATGGGTCAAGTTGACCTATTTGACCCATTTGACCTATTTGAGATAGGTTAGATTTAGGTTAGGTTAGTCATATGGAGTGGATTGGTATCTTTGTTTCCAATCAATTTGGGTTAAGTTCAATTTTGGCTCAACATGACCCTTTTAGGTCATGTTGGGCTAATTAGGCTAGTTAGGTCTAATTGGCCAATTGAGGCTTTGGTCAAGTTCCACAAGTGATTTGGAATGGACTTGACATATTGGTTTCAATCAATTTGGCTTATATTAAGTTTTGACACATTTTGGCCCTTTTGGTCAAAATGGGTCAACTTGGGTCAAGTAGCCAATTGGGCTAGGTTATGCTCAAATGTTAGCTTGGTCAAGTTCAAACATAGGTCATGAGTGAACTTAGATCAATGGTTTTAATCAATTTAGCCTATGGTAAAATTTGGCTATGTAAGGTTTCATTTTGGGTTAAGTGTTGACTTAATTAACCCTTAGGTTTGACTTGGTTTGACCCAATTTGATTGATTGATCATCCCATGATAATTGTTGATCATGATGAGAGGGATATATGAGTTTGGTTCAATCCAATTTGGCTCATTGCGAAGCGCAAGTGTGGCGAAAGGTCAGGTCGAGCTGGAGGGCTCGGGTGGAAGCGGATGCCGCTCATGGGGACTGGCAGAGGAGGCCCGATATGGGTTCAAAGGATCGTGAGAGGAGCGGTGTCTGAGTGCAATGGCAGAGTGGAGTGGGGAATAGTCTGAGAAAAGAAAGCGAGGAGGAATACTTGTGTCATAACAATGAGGGAGAGAATGCAGGAGAGAGGAGAGTGTGAAGAAAAATGAGGAGGGAATGGGGAGAGTGGAGTAGTTTTTTTTTTTAATCAGATAAATTGAAAATAGGGGGCTGAGCATGGGGAGGGGGGGTATAATTTAGGAATGTTTTAATAAATTTTAAATTTATTAAACGATTTTAATGTGGATTTCACATTGGTAAATGCACATAGTCAATATATATCAATATAAGGTAATTTCATTATTCTGAACACAATGGCGCAGTCCATTTCGCGATCGGAGGCTGTTTGGTTCGAGTCGGCGTCAAATTGATTCAATTTCAATTCGACCGCTTGATTTTTGTGCAGACTCACCCAAATTGAGTGCGAATAGTCTTATTTTATAGATTTCTACATCTTGAAGCCAATGGCATGATCAATTTTATGAACGGAGGTCATTTGATCCTCGCCGATGCCTCCTGACCTGATATACGCGGTCGCATTGATGACTCGATCGCTTGATCAATTGATCATCAAGTCATGCAATATTTATATCCTAACCAATTTTGATATTCTAAACTCAATGACAAAGTCTGTTCATCGATCGGAGGTCATTTGAGTTGATTTCGGTGACATATGTATTTCAACCTCGATTTGCGCACTATCACTTCAAATCACTCGATATTTGCACAGACTCGTCCAAATTGAGCATGGATAGTCTCATTTGATAGATTTTAATATTTTAAAGCTAACAACATGATCAATTTCATGAACGGATGTCATTTTGATATCGTCGTAGCCTTTTGACTCTGATATGCGTGTCGACACATTGATAGCTCGAGCGCTTAATCGATTGATTGTTAGATTTTGCAATATTTATATTTTGATCAATTTCGATGTTCTGAACATGACGAAGAAGTCCATTCATCGATCGAAGGTCATTTCAACTATTTTGATGACGTCTAGTGCATTTTGAGCCTTAATTTTTGCACTATCACCTCCGAAGTCGGTCGAATTCGATTTGTAGACTTGACTTTGACTTATGGCACACATATGGAGGTCAACAGAACAGTGATAGATTTATTAATTAAGTGGTTAAATGTTCCTTAATATTGGGTGAACTCAGGAGATGAGATTAAGGCCTCTTTCCTAATCTATTTCCCTAAGTTCATTTTCATTAATTAAATTAGTCAAAGCTTAATCAATTAATCCAATTGCTTAATTAATCAAGTTGGAAATGTAATCATATTGAATCTTAATTAATTGATCATTGGGCATAGCTTTAGGTGATTAGTAACCTAAAGAGAGTTAATAAAATTATGATTAGCTCACATGTGTGAGAAAACCCTAAAAGTGATTAAGTGAGTATCTTAAGCTTAATTAATTAATAATTGTGTGTTGATTGCATTAGGCCCCTTTCATTTTGTAGGAGAATTGCTATTTACTTTTTAACTCATTTGCATATTACATTAGCTCATAATTATTTAATTAATTATCTTAAGATAACATATGTAAGGATTAATTAATTGATTTAATTCACATATTAATCTAATTAATCCATAAAATCAACCTAATTACTTTTCATTAAATCATATTAACTCACACATGGGGAATGGGATTAGGATTAGCAAACCTTTATCACATTTTCTAAACCAAATCAAATATGAAATTAAAAAAATAACATTAAGAAACTTTGGTTTATTTTAAATGAGTTTATTTAGTAAGATTGTCCTTAGGAATTAGTTGGATTAAATGAGACCATGTGCTTATGTCATTTTATTTCTTTCCAATCATATTAAATGTTGTATGCCACTTGATTCATGCATTCATCTTTTCCAAAATTAATTAAATTAAATGACTTCCTTTACGTCAAGCTTGCATGTGTTGATTTAGGAGATGTATGTGATATATTAAATTGTATGAAGTGAAGTTTATTTTCTTTCATTCATGTGTTGATTTATATAAATAAGAATGTTAAGTATATAGCTTGGACATAAATACAGCTTTAGTTAGAGAGGTCATTGATTATCTCACTTCTCTAGTTTATAACATACTCCATTTGATTTAATTCTTATGTATTTCAATATTAGAATTTGGATAAGACTTTACTTCATATGCATAAATATTTCAATCAAATATACAACTTTCTGGTTTTCATTCATTTATTTATGTATACATCCATATGTATTTCAGAAAAGTAAATATTTAGTTTGGACATCCCGAAAATATGAGATTTTAGTTAGCCCCAATGAGGTCATTTGATTACCTCACTTCCCTAGTTTTAACGATATGTACTAACTTATGTCTCTTATACATGTGTCTATATTAAATTATGGAATTAGAACACATTATCTTTCATCAAAAATCCATGCATTCATGAATGATTAAGTTGTTGGATTAATTAATCATATGACTTGGAGCTCTCTTCCTTATGTTCATGTATGCAAATTTATATATGCTTGAATGTAATGGGCATACAGTTTGGACATCCTGAGAACGCGAGGCTTTAGCTAACCCCAATGATGTCATTTGATTACCTCACTTCCGTGGTTAACAATGCGCCTATTTAATTTCATTCATATGTATGTTTGTATAAGAATTTAGATAGAGCTTTAAATTAATATGATGAAATAATTCAATCAAATGAAACATTTAAATTCCAAAAATACGTGTTTACATCCATCATTTTAGTGTGCTAAGACATAATGCATGTATAGGTATGTTTAAGGTTTGATCATGTGCATGTTACATATGATGGGAAGAAATGAATGAAAATTTATCATGTGATAGTAATTAAGTCCAATTAATCTTAAGATGTCTTTCGTATTGAATGAATTTATTTAAAGTGAACATTAACTTAGGATTAATTTAAAATATATAATAAGTCATTCATTAAAGAGAATTGATTAATTAATTTTTCTTAGATGTGACTTAAGGTAGGATAAAAGAGAGTGATCCTCTCTTTTCTTCTCTTTATAACACTTAGTTGTAAGTATAAACTAAATGGAATAAAAAAATATTAAGTAAAACTTACAAATCAATTAAGTCACTTAAAGTGGAAACCATCCTTTATAATTAAATCCTTTCATACTTAGAAAATCACAACAAAACATACAAGTCTTAATACACACATTTTAGAATTAAGTCACCAAGTTTTAGCTTTATGTTAGGGCGGTGCATGAAGTGATATATGTTTGATTTTATGATGTATTGGTGTATGTTTTGTTGACTCGATGTTAGGCCATGATTAGCCTAATCATATTTTTTGTAAGAGATTGTGATTAAGAGGTGCTTAAAATGAATATAAATGCTTTTTTTTTGCGTTGTTAACTACTAAGCATAATCTAAATTAGGATCGGTGGGCTTGGTTACCCACATGCAGGGTGCTAAGTCCAAATTATTTATATAACTATTTTAGTTGTATGGTGTGTTTAGCTAACACTTATTTTGCACGTGTAATTAGATTTATTTTTTCTACTTCTAATATAATTTTGTATTAGGAATTAGGATTAGTGTTATGGGGGATTATGATGAGTACTAGCTAGAAGGCTTTGTCCTAGGATGTCCTATGATGCTTTTAAAGCAAGCAAATCCAAATGAAGAAATGAAGGGGATATGAAGAATGAAGATAAGAAGACCCCATAGTATTTATTTATTTGTAAATCATAATTATTTTTTCATATACCGGGTTGTATAAGGGTAGAGTTCGGCTACCTATTTCTCTTTTTCGGGTTGTACGGCAGCACTCGATCGCGCCGGTCTTTTATTCTTTTATGTTAGATTATAAAATGCTTGATGTTATGTTCAAATTGAGCAATAGAAATAGTATGCCTCTTCTTAGTTTCTTACTTATATGGTGATTTAATATGTGGCCTGGATCCGATTAGCTTTAGAAAAAATAAATTTTCTTCCCCAATTGCAACTCATAACTAAATTTTCTAAAGAACTCATAATCTTTAAATCATGATAATTAAAAGATTAAGTAACCCCTTAGCTGAATGTTATATTTTTAATATCATGCATCCATATTGCTTCACTCTTGTTAAGAGATGGTTTTCATCCTTGCACAATAGGGGAAGACTTCACCTTTTAGGGTCTCCTTTATGGTGGAAATATAAATATTTTATATATAGCACCTATATTTCTATTATTACAACAATAAAAAACTTTTTTTTTTTTTTTGAAGTAAATTTTATTTTTTGAAGTATAAAAAAGATGCTAAATTTGTACATATATGTTAGATATGTAAATGCATAAAGATTGTGTGATATGTATGTAAATTTCCCATTATTTATTTGTGGGCCTGATCGACTGTAGACGAGGAGAAAGCATAGGTAGTCCTCGCTGAACAAAGCATATATTCCCCAAAGAAAATTGTTAATCATTTATATTGAATTTTTTTTATCATATGTATTTTTTTAAAATATTTAAGTACTTTAATAATATCTTAATTAAGTGATCATTTGACTCTTTAAGATGCTTACTTCAATTATAAATACACATAATTTGAAGATCATTTGATCTCGTAGATAATATTACTAAAATTTTAATTATGTCTTAAATAAGTAATTTGAGATCATTTGAATTCAGATCAAAATATGTTCAGCATTTTCGAGCATATCTCATCGAAACGTTCATTTTGACTATAAATTTATTAAATTTGAAGTTTAGATGATTTTGAATTTTATTTTAAAAATTTTAATTCAAATGTTATGTTAAGACTTGTATTTGATCAAATTATTGTTATAATAATGTATAACTTTATTGAAAAAATTGGGAGAATATATTTTGATTAATTTTTAACCATGATGAGGTTGATTGAAATTATTAAGCAATTGCTTCGTTAGAGTTAATGAGTTCATTGCATTTTAAATGAAATGATTTTTGAAATTCAAGTGTTTAGTTTGCTAAAAAGTAAATTGCAAGTAATCTATGAGAACTTTGAAACTAATCCTTCAGCTCAAATTTGCTATTTTCTAAAATTACTCGAATCAAATACTTTCAAAATACATTAGCTAAATTTCCTTCCTAACTAGCACTTATGGCATCATCTTCTTCTTCACACACTATCAATCATGTTGACTCCTCTCCCATCGAGCTTCCAATGCATTCCTCACAAGCCATTGAAGCCATTGATGTCCACCAAGTTCTTCTCTTTCACTTGCCTTTGATCTTATCAATGCCTGCCCAACAAGCTCCCAATGCAACTCTCCTTCTATGACTTGCAACTTTGCCAATCCCATTAACATCATCCCCAAACACATCTATGACTTGCAACTAAATATCACGAATATTTCTCTTAAGAAATACAATGTAAATTTAAAGAAATTACTCTTTTTTATGATTTAGCATGAAATATACCCACCAATTTCTAAACTTTAATACATTTTTTTGTCACAATGATTTTATTTCTTTTATTTACATAATAATTTAGCAAATATATTAGAATAGGAGGTGCTAGATTTTATTTTATTGTTATTAATAGTCTGATAACATAGAGTGAGATGATTGACATATAAATTTCATTTGATTGGAGAAGTGTTTTACAAAAATTATCCTAAGTAAAAATGACTTGAGCCAGTTTTCTTAATTAATATAAAAAAATCTATTAGCTAAAATTTGATTATTCACTAAAAAAAGCTCTATTTATGTTGTAATAATAAGTATTTTTATTCTAATAAAATTTTTTTTCAAATTTTAATTAATTTACTTATGTTGCGTGCCAGAATATTCACGAAGGTAGAATGAAAATTTTTTAGTATCAGCTTTGGATAAAAAGTTAACACATACATACAAATAATTAAGGAGAGTATAAAGAAATCATTATTTTTTTACATAGGCAAAATCCTAGAAAATTAAGGTAAAAAATATGGGCCTCTTCTAGTTCAAATAATTTACTATATTTTTTTAGCTATAAAGTTTTACTCTTCTACTAGATGGAGAAGATAAGGTTACAAAGTCGTGATTGTATAAAAATTAGACTAATAATTAAGTCTTTAAATAATATTACAATTCAATATGGAGGATTAGGCTGAAAAGTCATTGATTTTGTTCAACGATAGCTATTAAAGATGGGTGAAAGCTGTTGGTGGTAGATTTTTTAAAGCTTTCAAAGTTAAGCTTTTAACTCTTCCCTTGGCCATCTTCTTTCATTGTGAGGATGAAATCCTACTTATAAAATTTTGGGAGAGTAGATTAAATAATTTTAACCAAAATCTTAAAATACTCCAGCGGATGACCCATATTAATTTTCTTGATCAAATATAATTTTTTTGAGGATTTCAGCACCTTAATGACTTTTGTTTTTAATTATCTTGGACTCATTGAATTCCTCTCGTCAAATCGCTCGATTATTATAAGCACATCCGATTTTGAGATCGTTTAATCATTCAATTATTATTTTAAAATTTAACTATACTTCTAAAGCTTGATATGAGATTATTAAAACTCGGACTACTAATTCTTATTGTTGGTAGGTTTATGTCATGAAAATGTTGAATTTTACTATAAATTTATTAAACATAGAATTTAGATTATTTCTATTTTAATTTTATAAAATCAAATATAAAAATTACCTCAAGATTTGTGTTTTATTTATATATTTTAATGTGATATATCAACTTTAAAAAATAATGACACAAATAAATATATAATATATATTTTAAATGTATAGCATTACTCATTCATTAATCAAAAAAAAATATATCAGGAAGTTTGTTTTTTTCTTTAGAATGAATTTTGTAGGAATAGATAAGAAAAAGCGTCTAAAAAATCCACATTAATATTTCATTTATTCAAAAAAGCTAATGAAAATGAAAAAAAAAACAAAGGACACGTTGATCTAAATTTTTTCATTAAATTAAGCTGGCAAATAAAATTTTTCTTGCTTTAATTTGAATGTGGGCTTTCGGTAGTGCGGAATTATGCTTCATTAATTGACCTAGCAATTTTGAAATTTCCGCTCTCCCCATCCCCGATTTCTATATAAACCATAACCAAGATTACTACGAACTCAACAGAATCATCCATCAGCCTCCCTGACTCAGAGAGAGAGAGAGAGAGAGAGATTCCATGGCCAAAACCATCCTTTTCTCCTACCGTTTCATCCAAACCTGCTCCTCGCACAACCGCGATACTCACACCGTCATCTCCAACCTCAATGGAACCCTCCTCCGTTCACCCTCCTCCTTCCCTTACTTCGCCCTCGCTGCATTTGAAACCGGGGGCCCTCTCCGCCTTCTCTTCCTCCTTCTCTTCACCCCTCTCTACGCCTTCCTCCACAACTTCGTCTCCGAATCCGCCGCCATCCAAGTCCTCATCTTTGCCTCACTTGCCGGTGCCAAGCTCTTGACCATCGAGTCAGTCGCACGTGCCGTTCTACCGAAATTCTATGCAGAGGATTTGCACCCGGAGACGTGGCGGGTGTTGTCGGCGTGTGGCCGGCGGTGCGTGGTGACGGAGAATCCGACGGTGATGGTGGAACCGTTTTTGAAAGAGTATTTGGGGATTGATGTGGTGGTGGGGACAGAGCTTGGGGTTTACCAAGGAAGGATTACAGGGTTGGTGCGCGGCGGCGGGGTGCTCGCCGGAGATAAGAAGGCCGAAGCGATTTGCAGACTGTTTGGTGGAGAATTGCTGCCAGAGATCGGGATTGGCCATCGAAAGTCGGATTTTCATGAAACATTGCAAGGTTACTATTACTACAATATCTATATATCTATATCACAAATTCTCATAATTTTTTAGCTAGAATGACCATAATTATCATTGAATTAAATTTTTTTAATTTTTATAATATTTTTAGAAGTATAATCACTGTTTTAAACTTTATAATTAAAAATAATTAATTATTAATAATCTTTTAAAAAAATAGTAAGTAAAATTAGCAATTGCCGTCCTTAAAAATATGATCATAAAATTAAAAAAAAAAACATTTTGTAATCACTACATTAAAGTTATCATATTTAATATTTAAAATTTTTTTTTTCAAACCACTTGTGGTTATGACTTTAGTAATAGTGACAATTGTCTGTTTTTAAGCTTTAGAACGGCAGCAAAATGCAAATAATTAATTTGGGAATTTAAGTATAAGTGTTTGAAATATGATGAGTTTACGTCTTATTATAATAATCTAAGTTGACATGGTCTGAGGTAAGTAGATTTTAACAGGCGTGACATCATACAGACAAATTGTTTTTGGACCTTAAAAAATTAATATTTATTTTAAGAAAAATATGCCATTAGACCATTAGAAAGCTTAATAATTAATTCTGACTGACAACCATTCTTTCAATGAAACAGGAATCCTATATGGTGCCACCCCAACCAGATCTCACCGCAGTAAGCCCCTCCGACCTCCAGAAACCCATTGTCTTCACGACGGCCTGCCGTTCAAAAGCCCACACTCTCCTCCTCTCACCATCCTCTCTCTTCTTCTTCCTATCCATTGTCATAGCCATCTGTCTCTTCTCCCCATCCACCTCTCCTCCCGCCATCAGTTGCCTTGGTGCCCGTAATCATCCAAGGCACTCCTCCTCCTCCTCCCTCCAACTCCTCCACCGGCGTCCTCTTCGTCCTCTCCCACCGCACTCTCCTCGACCCCGTCATCCTCTCGCTCTCCCTCCGTCGCCCCATCACCGCCCTCACCTACTCCCTTTCCCGCCTCTCCGAACTCATCTCCCCAATCAACACCGTCCGTCTCACTCGCCACCGAGCCACTGACGCCGCCATAAAACATCTCTAAACGGCGACCTCGCCATCTGTCCCAGAAGGAACCACTTGTCGCGAGCCTTTTCTACTAAGGTTCTCTGCTTTATTCGTTGAATTAACCGACGAAATAGTGCCAGTCGCAATGAAGGTTAGGATGAGCATGTTTTATGGAACGACGGCACGAGGATGGAAAATTGGATTCGCTTTACTTTTCATGAATCCAAGACCAGTTTATGAAGTGAGTTTTTTGAGCAAGTTAGGGAAGGAGCAGACGTGTGGAGGTGGAGGGAAGAGTAGTTATCAAGTGGCTGATCATGTGCAAAGAATGATTGCGGGGAGCTTATCGTATGAGTGTACGAGTTTGACGAGAAAGGATAAGTACAGGGTCTTGGCGGGGAGTGATGGAGCGGTGGTGGAGAAGAAGGGGAAGCTGGGTGGAATAAGAGGAGGAAAGTATGCGTTCAAGTCGTTTTTTACCTGTGTTCTTTCTGGGAGAGAGTTCGTCGTGGTAACAGATGGCTGAAGGCTTCTTGGCTAAGAGTTGGTGAGTGATCTTTGGAATCTTGATGGTTAGTTTGAATAGAGAGATATATAATATTGAAGGAGAAGATTAAAAAGATTTAAACTTTGTGTAACTTGCTCGTTATCTTCTTCTTTTTTATTTTTGAAATAAAGAATTAAGTGATTATTATATCTGTTCATTTTTATATAGGCTTCATTAGAATAATATGACGCATTTTCTATTGTGATGCATTTTGTACCTTTTTAAAGAAAAAAAAAATCTCTATTAATTATTGATCTTATGACCCTGGTAGAAGATGCCTTATTGAATCCTGATTAGTTTTCATCCCACAAAACGCATGAAAGAGAGATTTAACATCTATTTGGGACAGTTCAAGCTTTTTTAAAAGCTAGTTGTAAAACTAGTATGGAAAAATAGGGTTGCAAACTAGCCAAGCCAAGCTGAGTATGGGTTTGTTCAAGTTCAAGCTCGTTTATTATTATTGAGCTCGAGCTCAGCTCAAGCTCGATTCGAGTTTTAGAATGGTGTTCAAGCTCGAGCTCGTTTAAAAAAACTTTGTTTGTGAGCTCTGTTTAGATTGGGCTTATCGAGCTTGCTAATAAGTAGCTCAATTAATGAAATAAATGAGCCTTAATCGACCTTGTTCTCAAGCAGCGTGTTCAAAAATATAAATGATACTTTTTATGAGCAAACTTTAATGGAGCTGTAATCGAATTCCTTAACGAGCTTGTTCGCGAGCTTTAAATGATATTGTTCATGAACATAAATGAACTGAACAACAAGTTGTTCAAGCTCGTTCGATTAATTAATCGAATGAACATGAACAAGCTCTAAACGAGCAGAGCCAAGAGTAGCTTGTTTTAACGCTTGGTTCATTTGCAGCCCTATAAAGAAAGTAGTTTTTTGAAAAGCTATTATAAGTATTACAAATATTTTTATTTTTGAAAAATTCAAATAACAAATATTTTATTTTTGAAAAATTCAAATAATAACTTTCTGACAATCACCACACTATAACATCTCTGATTGTCAAAAATAATTTTTCACCACAAATTTTTTTGAAAAACAGTCAAAAATCTAGTAACCAAACATAACTGTAGTTACTTTCTAGCTGCTTTCTGAAAAATAAAACAACCAATAAATTGTCCCAAACTTACCTTTAAAGGCATCAAATTTTAACCACCTATAAAGAAATGTTTTCCATACATTATCTACTTGCATCTACTTCCTTCTCCATACATTCAAGAAAATGCAACATGATCCATGTGACAACAATTACTACATATGATAACCATTATTCATCGCTATTAAGTCAACATCATATATGTTCTAATTAATTATTTATAAGTCAATATATAAAACGAAAGTATGTTTAATTTGGCCACTACAATTGGCACATGTTATATCCATATGTGAAACTATACCGACAAAACCAACCATCATCAGGCAAATAAAGAAATAAATGTTTGGGAAAAAAGAAAAATTTATGCTTTTCCAAGGAGATATGTGGAGCCAAATATCATTGATGCCAATTCTCATTATCTACATCATCAAATGTGCTATACATTTATAATAAGAGTCTACACCAATTATTATATTCTAATTAAAAATACTTTTTTTTATTGTTATTGCTTATATATAAATATATTTGTGCTAGAATTATATTCAACAAATCAAAAAAATAAAAATAAAAAGATTTACACACATACCACATAATTCTTATGCATTTACATATCTAACACTTAAAATTGTATATTTACTTATCTAACATTTTCTTATATTTTAAAAGATACATTTCACGTATAAAAAGTGAGTAATGATGATATTTTTAATGTGATATTGAAGATTAGAATATTATATATGTAAAAATTAAAATTTAAGTATTAGATATGTAAATATATAAAAAAATTGTGTGATAATATATGAAAAGGCCCACTTGCCCACCCCATAAAGAAAATGTAGCGGGACTGCTTTTATCATGATATTTGAGCCTTGATCCACCCCTCTCCTATTCATGTTCTCTCTCAACCTCCACAATATAGCAACGTTGTTGTATCTCGCTCTCTCTGTAGTGCTAATAAAGAACTTTCTTAATCTCCTAAATCAACCACCCCCATATTTTATGTGGAAGAAGCTTGTAAGTCCTCATAAACTCTACTCCCTCGGCACCAAATATTAGTCTTGACACTCCTTTAAGAACTTGAAGCTCATCTTTGACCTAATACTCTCAGTAACCTTGGTTGATTATTTCCCAAGACCTCACCACTGGTCCACTGCTACTTAAGCCATCATGCATCTCTTCAATGGCACCTCCCCCTCCCCCAAGCACCACTATCCATGTCCTCTTTCACAGACATCACATACCCTCCCTTCTTCCACTATGATGGTATCCTCCTGACCGATAGCAGCAAGCATAGGCTTATCCAAGTCTTCAACCACCTCAGCTTCACCAACATATGTCCTGGTTGCAACTCCACTGAAAAGAACTTAGCAAATATATGTTGAGAATTTTAAATGTGGGCTCACATATAAATTTAATTATACATTAGATGTTATCTTATTTTTTAAGCCTATTAATTTTGTGATCAAATAAAGATTAATCAATTTTTAACTTTTGAGGTATCTTATTAATTTTGTATAAAATTATCATGTATTGAGACCTAATATTTTATTTTATCTTTATAATTGGCTGAAATAAAATGAAATGTACTCAAGTATAAATAGGATCTTGGTCCCCATTCTAAAGGGTTGGTTTTCATTTTACTCACATCTCATCTTAAGTGAAAAGAAGGCTCTCTCTCTCTCTCTCTCTCTCTCTCTCTCTCTCTCTCTCTCAAGAACACCACTTTAGAAGTGGAAGGTCAAATCCTACGTTAGCTCTTCCATGGATTCAAATACGCTTCCGTTTAAATCTTCTTGATGATTTGACATGAGATATGGGCTAGATAAATTTATTTTTTATCTTCATATATTTCCAACAAGTGGTATGAGAGCCTCTATCATGTTGAATCATTGAAGAATCAGATTTCTCTTAATCTTTCATATTGATTATTTGAGAATTTTAGATTATGGCTAATGCTTATAATTATTTTTCTTATTATTATTTATTAAAAAACTTTGGAAGAAGATAAACTATTTTTCAAAATTGATGCATTAAATCCTGTAAAGATGAATTCTTCATTTGCTTGATTTTATGAGCAATTAGTGATAATTACTTATGGTGCATCTTAAATTTTTATTTTTTATTGTATTAAGATAGTTATAAATATTGTATTTAATACATTAATAAAATAAAATGTTTTACTGTAACAATAAATGGTATATAAATAGTCAGATTTGAATTAATGTGATTTTCAAAATGTTTGTTCATTTATTTGCTTTGTGCAGTTAATTCCAAATGAAATTGTTGTTAACTAAATTATGGAGAAAAATTCCTATAGGGGTCGCCTTCAAATTTATGGAGAGAAAGAAAGGCAAGACCTATAAAAATTTATCTTTTTAGGATGCCACGCAGATCCACAGATGTACTTATTCAGGTGATCGAGTACGTCATCACAGAAATAGTGTATTATCTCGAAAGACAGAAGTCACTACCCTTTAATGAACTTAATCACCTCAATAAGGACTCCTAAGGACGATGGGTCTACATATGTACGAGAGATTCTTCCCCTACTTCACATGGAAAAGTAAAGCAGAGTTTATTTTAAATCGGGTTCATTAAGTTCCCTATAGGTGTAGGCTCCCATAGTTAAGTACATCCTAAAGGACGAGATCCCCTAGGAAAACTCTCGATTAAGGTAAATGATCGTTATCTTTGAAGATTTCAATAGGAAAGGACTATCAATTGATTGGTTTATTTTTGAAAGATCAAATAGGATCGATCAAAAGAGGGAGTTATTATCGAAGCCAAAATGGGAGATAAATAGGACATGCCCATGATGCTAGAAAACCTAGCGAGCATATCAAACTATCCTATAGTTGGGCTTTACATTTTTGAAATTGATTTAGTTTGTTTGAGTTGCATATTTCATTAGAAATTTAGGACTTAAGATTCCTTAATACAAGATTAAGGAAATGCTAAGAGGTGAGGAATTAAGCTTATGGCCCACAAAGGGGAAAAGCAACATCAGAACCTAAATCTATGTAGCTTCGACGAGGGCTAGAAGCACAACCTAAATCTAAGGAAAAAATGGATAATTGGTTTGTCTCCACAAGAGAGAACAAACCACCCGACAGCTTGGACTTACAATCGCAGGTGGCCTAACTCATCCTATGATTTTAAATACATGTAGGCAAGTCTTTATGCTTATGCAAGATAACTAGGCTATTATTTATTTAGAAAGAGACTAAGTCCTTAAACTCACTCCCTAATAAGACTATATCATGTAAAGGGACATGCTTCAAATGACCTAAATCTAATGCAATTCAAATTTCATTTTATTTTTATTTTGGACAATTATTTTGACTCAGGCTAATAGGATTCATATGATTGATGCATGAGAAAGAAGGTTATTGGCCAAAACTAAGGAGAAGGGAGGAGGTGAGTTTCCACCATGACTCTCAAAGGTCAAGCCAAGTTTCTTTGGCAAAGGTGGAAGCTCTCCAATCAAGAGTGAAATAAGATGCATTTATGCATGATATTACAAAAGAAATGCACATCCAGCTAAGGGGTTGCTAATTCTTTCATCTTGATTTTAAACTTAAGCTTTAGGTGAGGTTATGAGTTAATTAATTTTTATTTTGAGTTGTTAAGTTGGCTAAAATATTTATTTTCCCTAAAAAGCTTAATCCACATCCAGGCCATACATAAAGCAAGGAATAAACTAGGAAAAATATGCCACTTAATGCAAAAGCTAAATAAATCATCAAATAATTTATAAAGCTAATTGCAAAAAGAATAAAAAGCCGTTGTGGTTAGGCACCACTACACAAACCCGAAAATATCAAATATGAGTAGTCGAGTTCTACCCTTATACAACCTGCATTACAAATGAATTAAATTATAATTAAGCAAGGAATTCATTGTTATGGGGGTCTTCAAGCTTTATTCTTCTTTTTTATTTTCTTCTTTTCTTCTTTGGTTCCTTCTTTTTGATGGTTAGATGGTAGATGCTTGCTCCAAGGCTTCACATGGTGCATAAGATATGATCTTATGACCAATATTCATCCTAATCTCCATAACAATTATTCCAAAATTCTAATTATATAAATTTACATGAAAGGGAAAAGTGGAAATCTAACTAACACTAGCTAAACAAAAGTTAGCTAAAACATACCACACAAATACCAAGTATGTATATTAGACTTATCACCCCACACATGGGTGACAAAGTTCACCTGGCCTATTGGATTATGATTAAGGGTATAAAGCACCTGCAAGCAAAAATATTTATATTTTTATTTATGATAGCGCCCCTTACAAAAGAATAGTTAGACTAAGAACATCATACCATTCATTCTACGAGCATACACACTAACATCCAGTCTAAAACATATATCACAAAACAAAACAAAATATCAAACCATGCACCGACCTAACCTAAGGTTAGAAGTGGTGACTTAGGCTAATGTGTATGCTTTGAAGACTTGTGTGGTATGCTTAGTTATGGCTTTAGGTTCAAATTTTCTAAGTGTGAAGAACACATTCAACTTAGAGGAGGATTTCATTTAAGTTGTTTAATTATTTTAAGTTGATTTTATTTCATATTTTGATTTGGTTTAAGTGGATCATATAATTAATTACTAAGTTATGAAGAGAGGGAAAGAGAAGAGAACTTCTCTTTTCTTCCCTAACCTAAGTAATTTCTAAAGTAGGTTCATATTTTAGTTTTATTTAGGTGAAATATTTTGATTAAATATTTTAATTAATCTTAAGTTTAGATAAACTCTAAACAAACCTATTCAAAAAGAAAGATATTTTAAGATTAAATAAAATGAATAAAATTCACATAACACACATTACTTCATTTCTTTCCCAACATATATATCATGCATATGGATGGACCCTAAGAATATCTATACATACAAATGAGAGTATTAGACACACTTTATGATGCATGTTAAGTAATCTATTTAAGGAAATTTAGAAGTTGAATATGCATGATTTTTCTTAAGTAGAAAGGGTTTTCCTTATCTAAATTTTCACATACACACATGAAAGTAAGGAAGGCATAAGTGAGTACAACACCATTGTTAACCAGAGGTGTAAGGTACAAGACATACTTAGGATACTTAAACCTCTGGGTTTTCAGGACTAATATACCACTTTCCTTAAATACAAACATATGTATAAAAGAAATGAAATAGAAAAGGAGAATGCAAAAGTTGTTTAATTGATTCATTTTTATTTATGCAATTTACACATGCACATATTAGTAATCCTTCTTAAGTAGTAGCATATAGATGAATAGGATGTGAAATTAAGTAAGTGTTAGGTTCTTTTCAAGTGAACCCTACATCTCACCAATTCCTATTCAAAACTATACTAACATAAAAGAGAAGGGAAACCTATGCTAAGCATTCCTTTATAATCTATCACATGTAAACTCATAATTAAAATATTAGTAACATACTTTTAGATTTGGTATTTGATTTATATGTTTTGAAAATAATTTGGATTTATTAGTGATAATATCCATTCATATTTCTACTTTAGTCAACACATACAAATTTGACATAAACTAAACAATTTCATTTTAAATTGGAATTTGAAAAATATGAATGCATGAAATTACATGACATACAAGTTTAACATGTCGGAGAAAGATTCAAAGTAATGAAAACATGTAAACAAGTTCACTTCATTTAAATCCTAAAGACATTCTTATAGAATAAGAAGGTTTAAAATAAATCAAAGTGAATTCAAAGTGATTTTTTATTTAGTTTGAAGTTTGATTTAATTTTGAAAAGGTGAGATGAGTTTGCTTCTCATAACCCATTCCCATATATGTTTGATATTTTTGTTTAATTTTTACATAATTATATCTATTTTTATGTGTTAATTAGGTTAAGGTATGAATTAAGTAACTTAATTAATCATTACCTACATCACCTTAGAATAATTAACCAAATAATTATAAGCCAATGAGATGACATAAAACCCACAAAGAATTTAAATTTGCAATGCACCTAATAAGAAAGAGGCCTAATGCAATTTGGCTCACAATTAAAAGTTAATTAAGCTAAAGGGTTTAGCTTAAGTAATTTCAAAACACCCTTTCATACTTATGAATTGGGTTTTGAATTTCTTAATTGAACTTAGGCTATTAAACACCTAAGTATCTACCCAAAGTAGATTAATTAAGTTCTGGAACTTTTTAGAATTTTTAAAAATTAATTAAGGTGATAATTAATGAATTAACCCTTAATTAAGAAGAGATTAAGGAGAGAAGAGGGGGTTTAGGGAATAGCTTAGGGGAAATGCCCCAAAAATATTCTATAAACCTCCTACTTGATCATTTAATTAATCATTGGTTAAAATCACTAATCATACGGTAATTATGCTTAATTACATAAGAAGGGTAATTAAGGAAATCATATGCAATTCTTCTAATCAAGCCCTCAACAAATCCCAAGAAAATTAAGGGAGACAGAAGTCATCCCCTAAATCATATCCAAGAAATATGGGATTAACCAGAGGCTTAATTAAAAAGTAATTAGTAAAATAAACTTTCTAATAAAACCCAAATTCAGAGAAAATCATAATTCAAAATCCATTGAAATTAATTTTAAAATATTCTAAGTTGAATTATTTTTCCATAGGATTTTATTTCATAATTTTTTAAATTTTTTAGAAGGAGTTATAAAATTTAGAAGATCCCTGAATTAATAGAAATTAATTATGGCATTTTAATTAACTCTAACTAATCCCTGACTCATGGCGCACCGTGTGGCGGCGATGGTCAGTGCGCTTTACATGTGTCGCACTATGAGGGGATTACTTAAGTTGTCAAATCCTGGGTGGCAGTTGGCGGCGCACGCAGTTTGATCCCTATCGTCCGATCAAAGATCAGATGGCCAGGGATCTCCCCGTGGTTTTAGAATGAGCAAAGGATTTCTAAACGTGCAGAAATATCTCAGCCGTCCATCTAAAATGTGTGGATGGATGGCTGAGATCTCCCAAGTTCTTCCCTTGAAAATAATAGATCAAGGGGAAGATCAGATCATCTATGGATATAAATCAAACTCAACCTACACCATCTAAAGCTAAAGAGTGGCAAATCCAATGGTCAAAAATTAATGGGGTGAAAATTTCTTTCACAAAGCTCCACACCACATTGAGTTAATGGTCAAAAAATTCCATACCTCACCGGAGGTGATCACCAATGCTCGATTCTCTTGGAGAAGCTTTGTCTGGTTGAGACGAAGAAGTTTTAAGCACTTGAGGTAGAGTGGATCTTCCTATGGGTCACTTCCTCCTATGCTTGAGCTTAACTTGGATCCAATTCAATCCTTCCTTACTTCAAGAACTTGGAAGAGAGCTTGGGTGCACTCGACTTGGTCCTTTGATGAAGCTTGAAGAGGGAATTGAGTGGAGTACGAGTGTGGAGAAAGTTGGAGAATGGATTGAGCTCCCCTATTTTCACTATTCAAAAATTGAGAAATGGGAAAATGGCAAGAGCTCTAGAATGCTTACTATCACTCTCTAATGGCTCCTAAGTCTCACCAGTACTCAATCAAATTTAGGAATGATGCATTTGAGTTTGTTTAGGGGGAGTATATCTCCCCCTTGAAGGATCGGATGACTGGCAATGCACTTGCTATTTTGATCCAATTTAGCTTAGGATGTGGGTTGTTTGATAAGTTAGGAGTGTGCACATGATCGGTTTGAGCCAAGGAGTGGATTTCCAACCTCCCATGTGCCTTAATTTGAGTTTGAGAGGGAGTTTGAATTTTTAATTTTGACCAATAGGATTGGGTTTGGTCTAGGGACCAATTGGCCTGACCTAAACCCATTAGGTTGGGTGCACCACTCTTCCCTAGGTCCCCTTGAGCTTTTAGGAAAGTCTCAACTGAATGTGAAGAGGGTATGACCAAATTACCCATGGATTCGGCCAAAATTTATTCTATGGTCTAGGGGTAGGATGGTCATTTTGTTATTTTTCAACTTTGAATATGTTGGTATGTGGAGAAACTACGTTTGGCCAAGTTTCATGAGATTTAGAATTTATTTGATAGGGTTGACCAATTGGTCAAATTGGGTCAAATAGAGGGTTGGGTCAAGTTCATATGACCATTTGAAATATTTTGGTGTCTTTGGTTTGATTCAATTTGGTAAGGTTTTGAATTTGGCTCATATGACTTCATTTAAGTCAAATGGGTCAAGTTGACCTATTTGACCCATTTGACCTATTTGAGGTAGGTGAGATTTAGGTTAGGTTAGTCATATGGAGTAGATTGGTATCTTTGTTTCCAATCAATTTGGGTTAAGTTCAATTTTGGCTCAACATGACCCTTTTAGGTCATGTTGGGTCTAAGGTTAATTAGGCTAGGTTAGGTCTAATTGGCCAATTGAGGCTTTGGTCAAGTTCCACAAGTGATTTGGAATGGACTTGACACATTGATTTCAATCAATTTGACTTATATCAAGTTTTGACACATTTTGGCCCTTTAGGTCAAAATGGGTCAACTTAGGTCAAGTGGCCAATTGGGCTAGGTTATGCTTAAATGTTGGCTTGGTCAAGTTCAAACATAGGTCATGAGTGAACTTAGATCAATAGTTTCAATCAATTTAGCCTATGGTAAAATTTGGCTATGTAAGGTTTCATTTTGGGTTAAGTGTTGACTTAGTCAGCCCTTAGGTTTGGCTTAGTTTGACCCAATTTGATTGATTTATCATCCCATGATGATTTTTGATCATGGTGAGACGGATATATGAGTTTGGTTCAATCCAATTTGGTTAGGATTAGAATTGGGCTCATAAAGGTACTTTAGGTCACTTTGGGTCAAGTGAGCCTAAGTAGGTCAAATGGCTTGGTCAAAGCTTGATTTTAAATTGGTTGATCTTGTATATGGACTCATGATTAAAATATAAATCCATTTATAAGTGGTTTGAAGTCAAATGAGTTTAGATCCATTTGACAATTTTATATTCAAAGGAAGAATATAAAAGAGTTTTGGGTTTGATTTTGGAATTAGGTTATGATTGTTTGATTAAAGTTTGAATTTATATATGAGCTCATGATTGTAGGGTTGATTGAATTATGAGAGAAAATCAAGAGTTTGGCTTGATTTGAAATTGATTTGGCTAAGTTCAAGATTTTGACATGAAAGGCTTAGATTGGATTTTGAGTTGATTTAAGTTTGATTTTTGGAATAGGTTTTGATTGTTTGAATTTATATTTCATTTATATATGTGAATATAAATGACAATATAAATTGATCATGAGAAAATTTCAAGGATTTGAAGTGGTTTGATCATGATTTAGGCTAAGTCCATTAAGAAGGATTAAAGGGACTTGGGAAAATTTAGAGTAGGGGTTTGAATTTTTATCTTTGATTGGATTGATTTATATTTATATTTCATTTATATATGTGAATATAAATGAGAATATAAATTAGTAATGAGAAAATCCCATGACTTTGAATTAGTTTGATGAAGATTTTGGATAAGCCCATTAATATAAAATTAAGGGCTTAAGAAGATTTTAAATTGGGAATTTAATTTTTGCATTTGATTTGATTAATTTATATTTATATTTCATTTATATATGTGAATATAAATAAGAATATAAATGAGTTTTGAGAAAATACCATGAGTTTGAATTGGTTTGATCATGATTTAGGGTAAGTTCATTAATGAAAAATTAATGACTTAAAGAGATTTTAATTTGAGAATTTAATTTGAGGATTTGATTTAATTAATTTATATTTATATTTCATTTATATATGAGAATATAAATGAGAATATAAATGAATTATGAGAAAATCTCAAAAATTTGATTTAGTTTAGATCTTGATTATGGTTAAGTCCTTAAGAAAGGATTAAGGACTTAGGCAAAATTTGGAATTAGGACTTTTGATGGATTTTAATCATGGGTTTCAATCATAGATTTCAATCATGCATTTCAATCATGGAGTTCAATCATGGAATTGATTTGAGGTTGGAGGAAATCAAATAGAATTGATTTGGAGTTTGACTTGAAAGAAGGAAAGTGAGGAATGGTTTAAGCTAAGGGTAGGAAATTTTCTTAACACCCCTAAGGCATGACCTATTCCTATGGCTAACCCTTCTAAGTCTCTAGGGCTAGGTTGAGTGTCCACCTAATAACTAGGTGTGTCTTAAGACTAAGGAACTCTTAAAGTCTATGAGAAATCCTATTTCTAAGATGGAAGGGTTGAGAGCTCATTCTAAAAATGAGGTCAATATAAATATAATAATATCATTCACTATTTAAGTGAATATAATAATTACACTTGCTATTTGTCATTTTTTTAAAGTTTACAAGTTCAGAAATATTTATTATACATTTTAAAATGTTTATGCATAAATAGTTTGAATTAAACTTTATCAATCATAGTTATTTTGACATTCTCTAAACTTTTTTTTAATTCTGTTATATAATTAACGGGACTTATAATGTGAAATTGAGAATGCACATATTTAATTATTTATAATATCATGTATTATTTTCTTTTCATAGAATATACATAGCATTTTACTTCAATTAATTATTTAATATAAATATAAGTTTACTATTTTGACTTAAATAGTTAAATAAAGTTTATATTATTTTTAAATATTTCAAGTTTGTATTAATTAAAGTAATTACTGGAATAATATAGTTGATATTTATTATTTTAAAATAATTTAAATTGAAATATTATTTCACCAAAGTGACCTCTATTATATCAATTTATTTATTTTTTTGAAAATATAAATATTACTTAAGGATTACATTTAAATTTCTGCAAAAAATAATAATCAAGGAAGATTATTTTTTTGGCCAAATTTTATGAAGTAATAAATATGTGATAAATTTGTATTAATCAAGCATACAATATGTCAATCCAAAGATAGACATATCGTTAGCAGAATTTATTATTAATATTTATTAATTATAATTTTTAAATATTTCAAGTTTGTATTAATTGAAGTAATTGCTCAAATAATATAGTTGATATTTATTATTTCAAAATAATTTCAATTAAAATATTATGTCACTAAAGTGACCTCTATTATACCAATTTATTTAATTTTTTGAAATGTATAAATATTACTTAAGGATTACATTTAAATTTATGCAAAAAAAAATAGTTAGCCCAAAGGAAGATTATTTTATTGGCCAGATTTTATGCACTAATAAATATATGATAAATTTGTATTAATCATGCATATAATATGTCGATCCAAAGACAAATTATTATTTATGTCCAAAGACTAAATTACAATATTATGTTAGGTATCTTATATGTGCCCATCTTTTTTAAATATTTTATTTCAAGCATGTATATTGTTGATATTTTATTTACATTATATATGCATAAAGAAATGATAATGTTGTTAATTGTGAGTATTTTTTGTTCTTTTCAGTTAATATTTCTTTTATATCTATCAATTTGGGTAATATTTCAGTGCTTAACAACACTAACTTTAAGAAATAAAAAGAGCATATCATCATAGTTCTTGGGTGTATAGATCTTGACTATGCGATTCGAACTCAACGTCCTTCTGCCCTTATTGTAGAAAGCACTATTGCTAACTTTGAAAAGTGAGTGCGTTCTAATCATATGAATCTTATGATCATAAAACATTCCAATCCAGAAAATCATAAGAGGTGCAATGCTTGAAGAGGAATGTGCTTAAAAATTTCTAAGCCAAATACTAGATTATTTCGTTAGTTTTGAAAAAGTCAAAACGAGTACTATTCTTAGTAAACTCGTTTCAATGTGGTATAAAAGCAATAGAAATATAAGAGAGTACATCATAGAGATATCTAATTTTGTTACTATACTAAGAACACTAAAATTAGAGATATCTGTTGACATTCTTGTGCACTTAATTTTGATCTCTATTTCTCTACAATTTAATCCTTTTAAGATAAGTTATAATACTCAAAAGAAAAAAATGAACTCTTAATGAGCTCTTTGCTCAATGTGTGCAAGAGGAAAGGAGATTAAAATATGAAAAAAATAGAAAGTGCTCACTTAACTACTTTCTCTCATGACATTGTTACTAAAAGAAAAATTACTTATAAAGGCAAAGGAGATGTAGACAAAGAGACTTCACAGCATAAGGTGCAACAAAAATAAGATAATGCTGCTACTTGTTTCTTTTGCAAGAAGGCTAGTCATGTGAAGAAGGATTATCCCAATTATGTAAATTGGCTCGTGAAAAAGGATAAACTTCTCAACTTTATTTATTCTGAAGTTAATTTATCCTTAGTACCAAATCACACTACATAT
The DNA here is from genome assembly GCA_021442155.1 of Cymbidium sinense. NCBI lineage: Eukaryota > Viridiplantae > Streptophyta > Magnoliopsida > Asparagales > Orchidaceae > Cymbidium > Cymbidium sinense. The sequence goes on from CM038226.1 coordinate 22,099,037, forward strand.
AGGTGCAACTACTCACATAAGTGTGACTATGCAAGATTGTCTAAAGAGACGAATGTCAACTTATGCTGAAAGATTCATCTATGGGAAATGGAAATAAAGTTCATGTTGAAGCAATATGCTATATAGATTACTTCTAGAATCTAGTTATATTTTGAATTTACATAAGATTTTTTATGTATCGTCATTTAGACAAAATTTAATTTCTATTTTTTAGACAAATCTGGTTATTCTTGTTCATTTGAAAATAAAAATTTTTGTCTCTTTTAGTATTCAAATATTATTGGTACTAGTTCTTCGGTTGATAATCTATATAAATTAGACATTTTTACTTCACAAATTAATGAAACCTTGTATACAAGCAATTTTGGTACAAAGCAAAAATTAATGAATGTGAATTCATATATATTATGGCATAAGCATTTAGGACATACAAAGAATTGAAAGACTTGTGTCAGAAAAAATTCTTGATTCTCTTAAATTTTTAAATGATAAACTCAATATAGAATGTTTCAAGGGAAACCAAATAAATATCAAGAAAGTTGATGCAAATAGGAGTTTAAACGTCTTGGAATTAATTCATATTAAAATTTGTGATCCATTCCCTACACCTACTTGGAATGGCCAACAGTATTTCATTACTTTCATAGATGATTATTCTCGTTATAGGTACTTATACATGATTTATGAGAAATCACAGTCACTAGGCGTATTCAAAATTTTTAAGACTGAAGTTGAAATTCAACTTGGAAAGAAAATAAAAGATATCAAATCTGATCATGGTGGTGAATACTATGATAGATATAATGGATCAAGTGAGCAAGTCCAGGCCCTTTTGCCAAATATTTAGCAGAATGTGACATCGTTCCTCAATACACCATGCTAAAGACTCCAAGCTAAAATGGTGTAGCTGAGAGACAAAATCAGATCCTTATGGACATAGATAGAAGTATAATAAATCATTCTTTCTTCTCAGAATCACTTTGAAAAAAAGCCTTAAAGACTACAGTTTACATCCTTAATAGAGTTTCAAGAAAGCAATAGCTAAAACCCCATATAAATTATAAATTGGGAGGAAGCCTAATATTAGGCATCTTCATGTCTGAAGATGTCCAGCTGAAGCTAGGCCATATAAACCTAATGAAAGAAAATTGGACTAAAAAACTATTAGCTGCTATTTTATTGGATACTTAGAAAGGTCAAAGGGTTTTAAGTTTTATGTCTCTTCAAATAAATCCTTTTTTGAGACGGGCAATGCTATACTTATTGAGAAAGTTGAATATGATTAGAGTAATAAACCTAAAAATTTTATATTTGAGGAGAAATTTATTACTCTTTTTGCAATTACAACAGAAAATAATCAGATAATTTTACCTAATCTTATTCAAGTTATAAATACAGATAATCAAAATATTTTTGAGTTAACTCCCACTCATACTGAGAAATCACAATAATCTTAAATTGAAGTGTCATTAAGAAAATCCACTATGGAGAGGAGATCAATAATTTCAGATGATTATATTGTGTATCTCCAAGAACATGAGTTTGACATTAGATTGAAAAGTGATTTAATCTCTTTTAGTCAAGTCAAACAAAGTGTTAACTCCCATAAATGGATAGAAGTCATTGAGGATGAGATGAAATCAATGAAATACAATGATGTTTGGCATCTTGTCGAATTATCTAAATCTGTAAAACTCATTGATTGTAAATGAATTTTTAAAACCAAACGGGATTCAAAAGGCAATGTAAAAAGATATAAAGCACTAGTTGCTAAAGGTTTTACACAAAAGGAAGACATTGATTATAAAAAGACTTTCTCTCAAGTTTGTTCAAAAGAATCTTTTAGAATCATTATGATTTAGAGTTACATTAGATTGATGTAAAAACAACATTTCTCAATTGTGACATTGAAGAAACTATATATATAATGCAACCAGAAAATTTTCATTCTTCTGATTCAAAACACCTGGTATGCAAATTAAAAAAAAATTCATCTATGGTTTAAAATAAACTTCCCATCAATGGTATAAAAAACTTGATCAAGTGAATAGCTCTTTAGCTTTTAAAGAAAATATTGTTGATCAATTCATTTATCACAAAATCAGTGGGAGTAAATTCATCATCCTAGTGCTATATGTTGATGATATTCTATTGACAAGCAGCGATATAAACCTTTTGCATGAAACCAAGAATTTTCTTACAAATAAATTTTAAATGAAAGATCTTGGGAATGCATCTTTTGTGTTGGGTATACAAATTCATCAAGATCGTTCTCATAGTATACTTGCTTTATCACAAATGGTATATATCGATAAAGTGCTTAGTAGATTTGGCATGAAAGATTGTGCAACAGGAGATACACTCATTGCTAAAGCTGATAAATTTAGTTTGCTTCAGTGTCCAGGAAATGAACTTGAAAAAAAAGAGATAAAAAAGATCTCTTATGCATCTGTAGTAGGAAGTCTTATGTATGCTCAAATTTGTACGTGCTCGAATATTACGTACATTGTTGGAATGCTTGACAGATATTTAAGTAACTGAGGAATGGATCATTAGAAAGCAGTAAAATGGGTTATGCTATATATGAAGAGAACAAAAGATTTTATGCATATCGAAGATCAGATCATTTGGAGATCATGGGGTACTCTGATTCTAATTTTGCTAGTTGCTTTGATAGTAGAAGATCCACTTCAGGTTATATTTTCTTATTAACTCTAGGAGCTATATCTTGAAAAAGTGTTAAACAATCACTCATAGCTTCTTTCACTATGGAAGAAGAATTTATAGCTTGCTATGAGGCATCAAACCAAGAAATATGGCTGCGAAATTTTATCACTGGATAAATATTTTTGATGGAATAGAGAGACTATTAAAAATAAATTGTGATAATAGAGTAGCTGAGTTGTATTCAAAGAACAATAGGAGTTTGTCAAAATTAAAGCATATTTATATAAAGTTTCTTATTTTAAAAGAAAGTGTTCAGAGTTCTCAAGTATCTATTGACCTCATTTTTAAGTTGAGTTCTCAACCCCTCCATCTTAGACATAGGACTCCTCTTAGACTTTAAGAGTTCCTTAGTCTTAAGACACACCTAGTGATTAGGTGGACACTCAACCTAACCCTAGAGACTTAGAAGAGTTGGCCATAGGAATAGGTCATGTTTTAGGGGTGTTAGGAAAATTTCCTACCCTTAGCTTAAACCATTCCTCACTTTTCCTTTTTTCAAGTCAAACTCCAAATCAATCTTAATTAATTTTCTCTAAATAAAAATCAACTCCATATGACTGAAATCCATGATTGAAATCTATGATAAAAACCCATGATTGAAATCCATCAAAAATTCGTAAGTTCAAATTTCCTAAGTCCTTAATCCTTTCTTAAGGACTTAACCAAAATTATGATCTAAACTAAATCAAATCTTTGAGATTTTCTCATAATTCATTTATATTCTCATTTATATTCACATATATAAATGAAATATAAATTCAAATCAATCAAACTAAACTCAAAATTCCAAATCAATTCATGAAATTTTCCTTTCATTAATGGACTTAGCCTAAACCTTGATCAAATCAATTCAAATCCTTGGGATTTTCTCAAAACTCATTTATATTCTCATTTATATTCACATATATAAATGAAATATAAATATAAACCAATCAAATCAAACCCAAAAATTAAATTCCCAATTTGAAATTTTCTTAAGTCCTTTAATTTTCTATTAAAGCATTTATCAAAAACCTTAATTAAACTAATTCAAATTCATGAGATTTTCTCAAAACTCATTTATATTCTCATTTATGTTCACATATATAAATAAAATATAAATATAAATCAATCAAACCAAATTCAAAATTTCAAACTTCAAACTCTAAAACTTTCCTAAGTACTTTAAATCCTTCTTAATGGACTCTGCCCAAATCATGATTAAACCACTTCAAATCCTTGAAATTTTCTCATGATCAATTTATATTCTCATTTATATTCGCATATATAAATGAAATATAAATTCAAACAATCAAAACCAATTCCAAAAATCAAACTCAAAATAACTCAAAATCTAATCTAAGCCTTTCAAGTCAAAATCTTGAACTTAGCCAAATCATTTTCAAATTAAACCAAACTCTTGATTTTCTCTCATGATTCAATCAACCCTACAATCATGAGCTCATATATAAATCAAAACTTCAATCAAACAATCAAAACCTAAGTCAAAAATCAAAGCCAAATTCCTATCATATTTTTCCTTTGAATATGAAAATTGACAAATGGATCTAACCCATTTGACTTCAAACCACTTGTAAATGGATTTATATTTTAATTATAAGTCCATATACAAGATCAACCAACTTCAAATCAAGCTTTGACCAAGCCATTTGACTCACTTAGGCTCGCTTGACCCAAAGTGAGCTAAAGTACCCTATGAGCCAAATTTTAATCCAAACCAATTAGATTGAACCAAACTCATCTGCCCCTCTCATCATGATCAACAATCATCATGGGATGATCAATCAATCAAATTGGGACAAACCAATCAAACCTAAGGTTGACTAAGTCAACACTTAACCCAAAATGAAACCTAACATAGCCAAATTCCACCATAGGCCAAATTGATTGAAATCATTGATCTAAGTTCACTCATGACTTATGTTTGAACTTGACCAAGCCAACATTTGAGCCTACTAGCCATTAACTAAGTTGACCCATTTTGACCTAAAGAAACAAAATGTGTCAAAACTTGATCTAAGATAAATTGATTGAAACTAATGGGTCAACTCCATTCCAAATCACTTGTGGAACTTGACCAAAGCCTCAATTGTCCAACTAGACCTAACCTAGCCCAATTGACCTTAGACCCAACATGACCTAAAAGGATCATGTTGAGCCAAAATTGAACTTAACCCAAATTGATTGGAAATAAAGATACCAATCCACTCCATATGACTAACCTAACCTAAACCTACCCTTGACCTACCAGGTCAAATAGGTCAACTTGACCCATTTGACCTAAATGAAGTCATATGAGCCAAATCCAAAACTATACCAAATTGAATCAAACCAAAGCCACCAAAATATTTGAAATGGTCATATGAACTTGACCTAACCCTTGATTTGACCCAATTTGACCAATTGGTCAACTTGACCCAAGTTGAGCCATTTTGACCCTAATGTGTCAACATGAGTCAAACCCTATTAAATGAATTTAAAATCTCATGAAACTTGGCCAAACCTAGTTTCTCTACATACCCAACATATCTAAAGTGGAAAAATATAAAATGATCATCCTACTCATAGGCCATAGAATAAATTTTGGCTTAATCCATGGGTAATTTGGTCTTACCCTCTTCATATTCACTTGAGGCTTTCCTAAAAGCTCAAGGGGACTTAGTGAAAAGTGGTGCACCCAACCCAATGGGTTTTGGTCAGCCCAATTGGTCCCTAGACCAAACCCGACCCTATGGGTCAAAATTAAAAATTCAAAACCCCTCTCCCACTCAAATTCAAGCACATGGGAGGTTGGCAATCCACTCGTTGGCTCAGACTGACCATCTGCACACTCTTAACTAATCAAACAATCTGATCCTTCAAGGGGGAGATATACTCCCCCTAATTCAATTCAATTCTCACTTCCCCTCTATCAATTGAAGCTAAGGAACTCAGAGCAATCATCATAGAGTACTCCCAAGCTTCTTAGAGATGATTTGAAAATGCCATTTCTCAATTTTCAGACTTTAAAAATAGGGGAAGTCCATTGAAGAGCTAACTTCCTCTTCACTCAATCTCCATCCAATTGCTCTTGCATACTTCATCAAGGAGCTAAGTCAAGTGCACCTAAGCTTCTTTTGGGTTCCACAACAAGGAAGGATTGAATTGGATCAAAGCCGAGCTCAAGCTAAGGAGGAGGTGACCCATAGGAAGATTCACACAACCTCAAGTGCTCAAAACTTCAACAAGGCTTCATCTCAACTAGATGAAGCATTTCCAAGAGAATCAAGCATTGGTGATCACCTCCGGTGAGGTATGGGATTTTTTGACCATTAAACTCAATGTGGAGTGGAGCTTTGTAAAAAAAAATTTCACCGCATGGATTTTTGACCATTGGATTTGCAACTCTTTAGCTTTAGATGGTGTGGGTTGAGTTTAGTTTGAATCCATGCTAGATCGAGCTTGGATCTTCCCCTTGATCATGGACGGTCTTTGTTGATCAAGGAGAAGAACTTGGGAGATCTTAGCCGTCCATCCACGCATTTTAAATGGACGACTAAGATAATTCCCCATGTTTAGAAATCCCTTATTCATTTTAAAACTATGGGGAGATCCTTGGTCGTCTGATCTTTGATCGGACGGTAGGGATTAAACCGCGTCTACTGCCAGCCTCAATCTTAGATTTAACTACTTAAGTAACCCCCTCACGGCACGATGCATGTAAAGCGTGCTGACCGCCGCCATCACGCGTCAAACCGTGAGTTAGGGGATTAGTTAAATGTTTAATTAATTTCTAATTAACTTAAGGAACTTTTAAAATTTATAACTCTTTCTAGAAAATTAAAAAAAAAAGTGAAATAAAATCCTATGGAAAGATAATTAAACCTAGAATATTTTAAAATTAATTTCAATGGGTTTTTAATTATGCTTTTCTATAAATTTGGGTTTTATTTTAAAGTTTATTTTGCTAATTACGTTTTAATTAAGCATCTCATTAATCCCAAATTTTTGGGTATATTTTAGAGGATGACTTCTGCCTCCCCTAATTTTCTTAGGATTTATTGAAGGATTGATTAGAAGAATTGCATATGAATTTCTTAATTACCCTCCTTATGTATATGCTTGGGATTTGTGTGGTTTATTTTAGCTAACCTTTATTTTGCAGGTGTTAGTTAGATTTTCACTTTTTCTTTTCATATAAATTTGTATAATTAGGATTTTGGAATGATTGTTATGGGGATTAGGATGAATATTGGTCATAAGATTCTATCTTCTGCACCATGTGAAGCCTTGGAGCATCTACCATCCAACCATCCAAAAGAAGGAACCAAAGAAGAAAAGAAGAAAATAAGAAGAAAGAAGAAAATAAGAAAGAAGAAATGAAGCTTGAAGACCCCCATAACAATGAATTCCTTGCTTAATCCGAGTTGTATAAGGGTAGAGCTCAGTTACCCATATTTGATATTTTCAACTTTGTACGATGATGCCCGACCCCAACGACCGTTTATTCTTTTGCAATTAGCTTTATAAACTGGTTGATGATTTATTTAGCTTTTGCATTAAGTGGCATACTTTTCCTAGTTTCTTCCTTGCTTTATGTATGGCTTGGATGTTGATTAGGCTCTTTAGTGAAAAATAAATCTTCTAACAAACTTAATAACTCAAATTAAAACTAAAGAACTCGTAACCTCACCTAAATCTTAGGTTTAAAATCAAGATAAAAGAATTAGTAACCCCTTAGCTGGATGAGTATTTCTTTTGTAATATCATGCACAAATGCATTTTATTACACTCTTGATTGGAGGGCTTCCACCTTTTCTAGAGAAACTTGGCTTGACCTTTGAGAGCCATGGTGGAAACTCACCTCCTCCTTTCTTGCTGATTTTGGCCAATAACCTTCTTTCTCATGCATTAGCCATATGAATCCTATTAACTTGAGTAAAAAATAATTATCCAAAATGAAGGTAAAATGAAATTTGAAATTGCATTAGATTTAGGTCATTTGAAGCAGGTCCTTTTACATGATCTAGTCTCTTTAGGGAGTGAGTTTAAGGACGTAGTCTCTTTCTAAATAAATAACAGCCTAGCTATCTTGCATATGCATAAAGACTTGCCTACATGTATTTAAAATTATAAAAAGAGTTAGTTGGCGGCCACCCCCCATGCGGTTGTAAGTCCAAGCTGTCGGGTGGTTTGTCTTCTCTTATGGAGGCAAACTAATTACCCATTTTTACTTTAGATTTAGGTTGTGCTTCCAGCCCTCGTCAAAGCTCCCTAGATTTAGGTTCTGAGATTGCTTCTTTCCTTTGTGGGTCGTAAACATAATTCCTCGTCTCTTAGGCATTTTCTTAATCTTGTGTTAAGGAATCTTAAGACCTTAATTTCTATTGAAAAATGCAACTTAAACAAGCTAAATCAATTTCAAAAATGTAAAGCCCAATTATAGGATAGTTTGATATGCTCTCTAGGTTTCCTAGCATCTTGGGCATCTCCTACTTATCTTCCATTCTAGCTTCGATAATAACTCCCCCCACTTTGATCAATCTCATTTGATCTTCAAAAATAAACAATCAATTGATAGTCCTTCCTATTAAAACAGTCAAAGATAACGATCATTTACTTTAATCAAGAGTTTTCTTAAGAAATCCTCATTCCTTATGATGTAATTAACTATGGGAGCTTGCCCCTATAGGGAACTTAATGAATCTAGTTTAAAATAAACCACCTTTACTTTTCATGTAAAGAATCTGGTACATACACCATCATCCTTAGGAGTCCTTATTGAGGTGATTAGGTCCATTAAACAGTAGTGACTTCTATCTTTCGAGATAGTACACTGTTCCTTGATGACATACTTGATCACATAAATAAGTACATCTATGGATCTACATGGCATCCTAAAAGATGAATTTTTATAGGTCTTGCCTTTCTTTCTCTCCATAGAGTTTAAGGCGACTCCTACAGAAATTTATTCACCATAGATTTTTCTGGCAACTCCGCTGGGGATCCTCTCTCCATCTTTGGTAAATGATTGTTGTCTTTGAGTATCGATAGTGGGTTTGTACTTTGGTATGAATCCAAGACTATCCTTCCTTCCGTTGGCATTTAGCTCATTTCATTCTTAAGTTTAGTTAGTCAATATCTTTAAGTTTTGGATCGCATTCCTTGTTGGCCTTAAAACCTCCATTGGGTTCCCCAATAAGTAAAATGAAAAGATCTAAATAAAAAGAGAAAACATTTTTAAAGACTTTCTTCTTATCATTTTCATGATAAGGAAAGGTTCATCTTAAAATAATAAATCTTCCATAAATAACTTTGCTTTTCTAACAGCACCTTTTCAAAAATGCACTTGAGAAAAATATTTTTTTGTAAAATTTTATCACCCTCATTTAACAATTCACATAATTGTTAGATGTAGGGAATTTTAAAAATAAAACTAATAACATTTTTCAAAAGCACAAATGAATATCTTCTTTCAATTTACTTTGATGAAGATTCCATTTTCAAAATAAAATGAACAATTATCTTTTCCAAAAACCACAATCATAATCATAAAATTTTCAAAAAGCACACATGAATCCTTCTATTCAATACATTCACACTTATTGAATGGAAAGTTCATTTCCAAACAAAATTAAACTTTTCAAGAAGCGCACATGAACACCTTCATTTAATATACTCAAATTTATTAAATGAAGATTTCATTCCCAACTAAAAATAAAATATTATTTGGGAAATCTCATTTGAACATATCTCACATATATTTTAAGTTGGAATTCCTCTCTTTCAAAAAAGCAACAATCACACACAAAACAAAAATTTCATATTTCAAAAATAAGATTGATCTCTATTCTACATACCTAAATTTATTGAATGAAAGTATCCTTTTCAAAAGTAAAACTTCAGTAATCATATTTCAAAATTTTTTAGAACACATTTTAGAACTTCAATTAGCATAATCAAATTTGCTAAGTGAAGTTTCTAAATCTAAAAATCAAGAATCAACAATCATAATCAAATTCATCCCAGAGTTGCTCATGTTGCCCTAATGAGGGCTAGTACCCTACCATCTATAACCTCTAAGGGTAAGGCTCCCCTGGTCTCAGGGCCTGCCTCCCCTATATTTGAGTATGGGTCTAGCTCACACTCCTCCCATCCTACCCGTACCCAGCGTAGGAGCAAGAACCACATGATCAAGTGGTATCACACTCGGATAGCTAGTGATCTAGAGGCATCAGCTTGATCAGCCATGGATGAGTCTCCCATTGTCATTTCACCACTGGTTATAGAGAACTAATTCCATCCTCTCTCTAGATTAGACATAGAGGGTGCTAGGAGGATCTATTCATCACCTCCTCTAGTGATGTAGTTCTAGCCCACAGTTTCCAGGAGCAGGAGGTCATATGCCGACCTCTGATCTATTTTATGCCAGGTAGGTGGAGCATACAGACACTCAGAGTTCGGCACTCAGTTTGATCTTCGATCTGTTATCCCCCACAGCATAGGGAGGCACATTCGTTAGGAGCTGTGAGGCCCATACAACCCACATTACTAGAAGGGAATGACGGAGGTTTAGCCATCAATCGGCCGCTTCTGCTTTGATTGATTTTCTAGCTCGGTGCATTACCCGAGTCGACCGTACTGATAGTATTCATTTCACTAGTACCAGCCACCACAGGAGGGAAGTTCCTATGCATAGAGAGTCGGTGGTGTCTCCACCCCACCGCTCTACCCCTCATCCACCATCACCAGTATAGGTTACAACATCTCCCATTCCATTTAAGGCCATGAAGGCCGCATCCGGGGAAAAATGTACCCCATTTTGTGATCCGGCTACGGCCAAGGGATCCTACCCCTCCTACACCACCCATTATGGTAGGGTCGAGCTCTCCTGCTCGACCATCTACCCTAGTGGTGGTGCGGAAGGAGTGGCGACCTTGAAGCATCGTGGTCGTTCCTTCACCAACTCTGCCCATACAGTCGTATGTGAAGATGGTAATAGTTATTACAGATATTCCACATGACAGTCCAGCTGTGCCAGAGGTAGAGGAACATCCTAGGATTGTTACCCCTCTTATAGTCAGTAGTAGTCAGGAGTGTCACTCATCTAGTGAGTACAATCCACACAGGATTGATTCTCCAATGAGGGGTCCGGTGCCTCAAGATGATAGTGATCACACCGACGCCTAAATTTTTGCAAAGTTGGATCATTCCTTAGATGAGATAGTTGCACATTATTTCATGGAGAAGAAGGAGATCTCGGGGTATGCCTGGTCTGATGAAGAGAGAGTCAGCTTTGATCCCAATGAAGATGACTTGATGGGAGATTCAGCTGGAGTCTGCATGGTTGACACAAGAGGATCTCTTCTTAGGGTACAACAAGCCATGGAAGGTGATGAGGTTGATCAAGAGGACACCGTAGAATCAGGCCAACACCTCTGACATCAGTTGAGGCAGAAGGATGAGCAGATTGATAGAATGGCATGTCAGTTACAGGACTTGTTAGTAGCAATGTCAGTGCTTCAGAAACAAGCCCCTTTAGTTCATCCTATCACAGTCGACATCAATCAGCCTGAGTTAGTGTATGTCTTGGACCCAGTCAAGACTCTACCTCCCGTTGAGAAAGGTAGCACTAGTCTGTATAGAAAGGTAGTGGAAAGTACCTCCATACAAGAAAAAGATATAAAATTCATGGTTGAGCAGCAAGTGAAGGAATCTTTGGCTCAAGCCTGGGGTGGATCATCAGTTCCAAAGGGTAGACCCTACCCAGAGGAATTCAATGTTATCCAATATTCCAAGGGTTTCATTCCTCCTTCCATCAAGAGCTTCAATGGTAGTGAGAATCCGAGGTAGCACATAGCTCATTTTAGGGCCGATGTTTAACGAGTGGGTGATGCTTACTTTTTTTTTTTTTGACTTTTTGTCAGTAGCCTAGCCGGTATTGCTTTTGATTGGTATGTTGAACTGCAGTTTAATAAAAATATTTGCTGAGTTAAAGTAACTCTTCATCAAGAGATTTGTTGGAGCTCAGCAAAGGGTTACGGTAGATGATCTCATTATAGCACAACAACACCTCGGTGAGTCACTTGTTGATTATATTCTCTGATGGCATAACCTGATTATGAAGTGTGAATCACAGCTGTCTGAACAGCATGCCATTAAGATTCTCTTGAAGAATTTCTATGGCCCAGTCGCCTTCATGCTTAAGGGCTTCACTGTCAAGACATTTGAGAAGCTAATCAACAAGGAGGCTAGTCTACAAGGAGAAGCCAAATAATTGCCTTTTCAAGATTAGTTGCCTAAGCAGAAGCCACAGAAGGTTTATGAGAAGAAACCTAGAGCAGTAGCAGCGGTTGATAATGGGAAGTAGCCAGCTAAGGATCAATCCGAGAGACCATGACCTCAGCAGCCTACACCTCCTTTGCCACCACCGAGGCAACCCTATTTCATGGCCAAAGACACCGCTACCATATACCATAAGAGTAGCAAAGATGCATATCTCACGCTAGGTAGCTATGGTCCACCTATTCTTTTCGATAAGTTAAGCAAACCTTATTATTTTAAGAGGGAGGTAATCAGGAAAATCTTTAAGAATCTCTTAAAGAAACTTGATTTTCAGCCACCCGAGCCTAAGAAATCAGAGGAAGTAGGCAAAAGTCATGATCCAAACTTTCGCCCTTACCACCGAATGCTAGGCCACATTTTGGAGATTGCTTCACATTCAAGGATTGGCTTGAACATAGTTTCAAGACTGGTGCTGCACTTATCCCAAAGGAATATCTTATGGAACAACCTTCCAGTTCCATTAGGGTAATCCTTGGGGATACAAGTGATCCTACCAAAAACAAAGAAGGTTGGGATATTTCTTTGTCTAAAATCTCTAAGAAAATAATTCAGAAAATCAAGAAGCTTTCCTTGCAGATGCCTGAGTCAGCTCAAACCTTCAACACCAAGAAAGGTTTGCAAGTTTCCAGTGCCAACTCTAAGAAAATGGGAGCTCAGCAGTAGCATCATGTGTCAGCCTGGGATAGCCCTTTAGCATAGCCACCGACCATGTCCAGCCTCCAGCCTTCAATTGCAGCTTCCACACTAACAACTTCTTCCATTTTAGGTAGCTCTTCTATTTCTTCTACTACTAGAACTCTTGTATTAGTAGATAAGGGCATCAAATCCCTTACTCCACCCACTTTTCTTGATTTCTACTTTGTACCTCCAAACAATTCCAAGAAATTGAAGAATAAAGCTAGTTTGAATTACATCTATGTCATTTTTGATGGTTTGTCTTCTTCTATTCCTAATGATAACTCTTCAAGTCTAAATAACTATAACAATTTTGATATTCCTCTTTCTAGAGTGACTTTCCAACTACTACTGGGTTCACCTCTTGAGATAGACTTGGCATCATCCGATTAGAGTCCCATAGGAGAAGTAGAGGTGAAGTGTGTAGAACCTTCCACCACCTTATCTCAAGAGATCACTGAAGTCAACCTCCATAGTGGGAATGTTCTACCTCCTAGGGCAGCACCTCAAGATAGAGGGAAACATGTCAATGGTACTGAAGATCGAGAAGCCTTCCACAGGATGCTCCACCCTTGGATATGCTTGTGTAAGATAAGCCGAAGGTGGACTACAACACCCTTTCACATCTAAGAAAGTTGTCATCTAAGCTAAGCATATATGATGCCCTTGTCTTATCCAAAGAGATGAGGTAATCACTAATCAAGGCTCTCCTTGATCTCAAATATGCTTAACCACCGCTATAGGTGAGGAAGCACATTATGCAAAAGAAGCCCAAGGGATCACCTTTATAAATGAAGACCTTCTTCTAGGGGACTTGGAGCACAACCGTTCCCTCTACATCATAGTTGACATGTACAGGTTCAGACTTACCAGGGTTCTTATGAATTCAGATGCATTGGTGAACATTATGAATCTAAAGACCCTTGCCTATTTGAAGATCGACATATCTACACTCTGAGGAGATAGGATGATGTTGAAAGGATTCAATGATCAGGGTGAGCGGGCTTTAGGTTCTATAGTGTTACCTTTGGAGATAGGTGATTGGAAGACTGAAGCCAAATTCTACATCATTGATTTGAATACTTCATTCACTGCTTTGCTTGGTAGTCCTTGGATACATAAGAACAAGATCATTCCATCCTCCCTTCATCAGTGTATCAAGTTTCAAAAAGATGGAATTGAATACCGTGTCAATGAAGATGAAAAGCCATTTTCAGTTAGAGAGGTTGAGATTAATGAGGTTGCGACCTAATATCTTCCTCAAAACACCCTTTCTCACGAACTTGGAAAAAATTCAAATGTAAATACAAAAGCAAAAGAAAGGATAAAAGAAAATGAAAAGAAAAATAAAAGTCCAAGTGAAAAAGAAAGGGGAATTCAAGAAGAAATAGATCCGCATATCACATTACACCCACAGTTCATTCCATCATATGGACATGTGAGTAGGATGGCTCAACCTCCACTAGGTGAGGCAGAAATAGAGGTAGTTTTAGAGGTGGGAGATCCCCTAGTTGGCCTTCAGACAATAGAGGTCATGTTCCATTTCATAGGAGTACCCCTACTATTCATATAGACTTAGAATCCAACTCTGAGGATATGTCTAATGTGATTAGTATAACAGCCAACCCCTCTCAGTGGGCTCCATTGGAGGTGACTTTTGATCCAGCCAGAGATAAAGACCATGCCTCCAAGCAAAGCAAAGTATTTGAATCTAGTTAATAGGAAACTATTAGGCAGCAGTTGGGAACCTTAGTCTTAACTCACTTATGTCTCAGAAAGTTGAAGGTTTAGTAGTTAAGGAAGTCCCTAAGTCTTTTAGTGACATGAAGCAGAAGAAGTTCTTTTTGGGATCATCCTCCTCAAGCCCTAAAGTTGATGTAGAGCTTGAGGAAGATACTTTTAAGGAATTAATAGAATTACCTTTTGACCTTTACTCGCATTGTGTTAAAAATCTTATACAGAAAGTTTTAATTCCTCACACATGGTCCAAGCATAGGTCAAAATACTTCTTAAATCTATGGAACAATACAAGCAGGGAAGCACAATCAAGAGTAGGACTAGGTACAGTGGGTCTGGTTGATGACGAAGATTATTATTTAGTTATTACTAATCATTTGGAGTCTGATAGGTTCTTCTCACACATCCCAAACTCTCATGAAAATGTGTGTTTAGAGACCTCGGATGATCGATGATTTCCAAGTCAAGGAGGCACCACTAAAATTTGAAGAGGAGATTCATTCAACAATCGACAAGCTTAAAGAAATCAACCTCGAGACAGAAGAAAATCCACGCCTGACATATATCAGTTCGTTACTTAATGAAGAAGAAACTAATGACTTAGTTAGGCTATTGACTGAGTTTAAAGACTGGTTCACATGGAGTTATGAAGAAATGCTGATTATCTCACGTGTACCACAAGCTAAATCAATCTAATGTTACCCCTATTAAGTAAGCTCCTAGACTCACGCGATTAAAAATTGAACAAAAAGTCATTTCTGAAGTCAAAAAACTGATCGATGCTGATTTCATTAGAAAAGAAAAATATCCTACCTAGTTAGCTAAGGTCATCCCATTTAAGAAGAAGAATGACCAAATTCGCATATGCCCGATTTTAAGGACTTAAACAAGGAATGTCCTAAGGATGAGTTTCCTCTTCCTATACCAGAATTAATGGTGGACATTGCCTCATCTCATGTGGCCTTCTCTTTCATGGATGGGTCATTTGACTATGACCAAATCAAGATGTCTTCTAAAGATGAAAGAAACACTGCTTTTCAAACCCCGATCGAAATCTTCTGTTATAGGGTCATGCCTTTCGGCCTTAAAAATACTCGTGCTACATACCAACGAGCCATGACTTAGATCTTCAATGAACTCATCCATCATCAGGTTGAGTGCTACGTTGATGATCTAGTAGTCAAGAGCAGAGAAAAGGAATACCACCTCTTTGCCTTGAGAGTACTTTTCGAATAGTTAAGGCAATATAACCTCAAAATGAATCCTCTGAAGTGTGCACTCGGAGTCGCTTCAGGGAAATTCCTTGGGTTTGTTGTTCGACACCGGGGAATAGAAATAGATCCTTAAAAGATTAAAGCAATCTTAGAAATGTCACCTCCTAAGAGTTTAACTCAACTCAGATCCTTTCAAGGATGATTGACATATCTAAGATGCTTTATCTCAAACCTGTCAGGGAGATGCAAGCCATTCTCAGCACCTGTCAAAAAGGATGTCAAGTTCAAGTCGGATGACAAGTGCCAGCATACTTTCTAAGACATCAAAGAGTACTTTGTGAAGCCACTAGTTCTAGCAGCCCCTATCTCGGGCAGGCCACTCATCCTTTACACTGCTGCATTGGATGACTCTCTAGTGCTTTGTTGGCCCAAGCCAACGATGAAGGGAAGGAAAGCGCTCTCTACTATCTCAGTCATCGTCTAATTCCCACTGAAGCAAACTATCCACCTATTGAGAAACATTTCCTAACTTTGATCTTTGCATCTCAGAAGCTACGACACTACATGATTTCTCATAAAGTGAACTTGATCTCTTGAACCAATCCACTACAGTATCTCATGACATGGCTAACGCTTTCTAGATGTTTGGCTCATTGGTCCATGATACTCTTGCAGTTTGATATCCCTTTCATACCCCTCCATGCGATAAAAGGACAGGCACTAGCAGATTTTGTACTAGCAAAACCACTTCCTGCAGATTTTCTGCTTAGTGATGATCTTCCCAATGAACAAATTATGAACTTAGGGGAGGCCGACAACCACCGATGGGAGATGTATTTTGATGGTGCTGCTTCTTTTCTTAAAGGTGAAGCACCACGATCTATTCTTCCAAGAAATGCATGGGTACGGATAGTTCTTCTAACTCCAAACTGTGATGCGATGAGATTCTCATACTATCTTTCCAACCCTTATACCAACAACGAAGGTGAGTATGTGGCTTTGATTGCCAGTCTAGAGTCAGCTATCACTATCAGTGTTAAGAGCATCAACATCTTTGGGGATTCTCAGTTGATCATCAACTCAGGGTCCTGGGTCCCAAACCCAAGCTTCATCATTACTATGAGTATACCATGAAGATGTTGGCCAAAATTTCCAAAGTGACCATCTACAAGGTTCCCCGAGCAGATAACGCAGTAGCAGATGCCTTGGCCAAACTTGCCAAAGAGTTGGCATGTTCGGAAGATGAGTCCATTTCAATAAGGGTCCAAAATAGACAAGTCATATCCCATATTGATGTTGAACTCATCGAGAGACTTTCTCTTGAAGGGGAGGTTTCCATTGCCAAAATGGATAAGGAGCTAGATTGGAGGCAACCATTCATAGATTACTTGAACACCGGTAAACTACCTCAAGAGAAATCACAAGCCCATCAGGTGAAATATTTCCTCTATGCACCACCACCGGTCCTTTGACCAAATGTGGTTACACTATTTAGACAAACATGAAGCCCATGGCATTGTAATGGCGAGGTACATTCGGTCTATGAGCACATCAATCAGTCCAAGATGAAGATGAAGATCAAAGACTTGGATACTCCTTGCTTTGCATGCATGGGCGTAGCTAGAGATCATCGGTGTCAGTGGTGGTGTGGTCCTCCACCAACCACCCAACATTCACCCTACTTTGGCTTCATGGCCATTTGAGTGTTGAGGTACGACATTGTAGGTCATCGATCCTCCTTCTTCCAAGGGCATCGGTTCATCTTAGCACCCTTTTCCAAGTGGGTAGAAGCCATCCACTCGAGAGAGGTCAAAGGTCATCATGTGCTTCAATTTTTTAAACCATATATATAGGTTGGGGTGCCTCGACAAATTATATCGATAATGTATTGCATTCAAAAAAGATCAACAACTTTGCGAAGACATGGTATAGATTGGATACTCCACCATCTACTACCCAGAGCAAATGGCTTAGTGGAAGCATTCAATAAAACTCTCATCCATATCTTTGAAGACTCTTGATGACAATGATGGAGTGAGCGGCGGTTGGTTGAAGCTTTGGGCCTACCACACCACATACCAAACTCAACTCACCCCATTTTCCTTAGTGTATGGTCTAAAGCTATTCTTCCTTTATAATTTCAACTCCCTTCACTAAGGATAGCATTAGGTAACAAGATCATTATAGAGCATAATGCAAAGTTACGGTTAGAAGAGCTCAAAGGTTTGGAGAGAGTGCTCTGATGCAAACCTCGAGTTGTACAAGGCCAAAATGATTCAAGCTCACAACAAGCTTTGGTCCCTAGGTCTTTCCAAGTAGGAACTTGTGTTAGTCTAAGGAGACCAATTGTTGCCCATCAAAAGATGGGAGGCAAGTTTGAACCCACTTGGGAAGGCCCCTATGTCATAGAAAGCCTACCAAGGAGGATCTTATCTTGATTATAAAGGGGAACACCGATGCTTCCAATTAATGGGCTCTATCTAAATAAATATTACCCATGAAATAAATCATGTTTGAAAATAATCATTAATAAAAGAACAAAAATCGATTCCATTCATCAAATCTTCTCTTCTTTGAAGTGTTATTTGCTTGTCTTGTGAATTGTGACGTGTTTAGGTATGTAGAGTCCCCAGTGGCATCCTATCTTTCACAACAACACAATCTCTTGCTTAGAATAGGTGTAAGAGAACCAAGGCATCCTATTTTGATTAACATAACTAAGATAGGTGTGAGAGAGAAGCATCCTTTCTTGGTGGGAATCCTTTTCCATCCATGGCATCATTTCATCAAACCCCATGTGTTTAAGGTAGGTGTAAGAGTCCCCAGGCATCCTATTCCTTTTAACACATGCAATAAAACACAAATCTTTTATCTCGAGCTATTTTGATGTAGCAAGCCCACACTCACTCATTACTCTAGGTGGTCATCTTACCCTAGTATGTCACCCAGTGGTCATTTATTGGAGGATGTAGTCCCCAGCTTTCTTCTAAACTTGACCATTACAAACCAAGAGCACCTTGTTAGTATGGTAGTTCTTTTCTATAGCTACCTCGTGTTGACTTCGTTTAAGAAGATGTGAGTCCCCGTGCTTTCTTCTTAAACTAGCCATCATACTCTAACTAGGCCGGATATATTTTAGGTCTAGGATAAGTCCCCCAGAGGCTCCTTCCCTCTAGACTACTTTTGATTTGATGTAAGTCCCCAGTGACATTCACTCAAGTCTCCTAGGTGGATAACACATCAAAGAAGACATACCATCAGTTCTATAGAGGATGTGAGTCCAAGCTTTCTTTTAGGGATTGTTACAAACCAATAGGCACCTTAGGTTGGTTGATGTTGCTTTCGACTCACCTGATACACCACCCTTGGCAGATATGAGTCCCTGAGCTTTCTCCTTGAGTTGGACATCGAATACCTATTGGATATATGATTAGCCATGTCATCTTCTCCATGGTGTTGGATTAAGTCCTTACCGGCCCCATCCCTGGACACTCTATTTGGATCAAGTTCTTTGCGACCCCATTTAGACACTGCCTAGGTTACTTTTGGATTGGACAATCCCCCTTTACTAGTTGCCACTCATATGGTTGGAGAATTTGTTCAGTAGATGCGCAGATTCTCCCTTGGTTCAATAAATTTGAGGTCTAGGGATATAAGCTCCTTCTGTTTGATCCCTTGTAAAGGTCCATGATAAATAAACTAAATAAACAAAATAAATAAATATTCTCTTATGGATTAGAATTCAAGCAAAGGGCCCCTTCTCCCAAGCATGCATCCTATCTTTGGGCGTGTAGAACTCCCTATAGAAATTGCGACTACACGAGTTGAGATAAATCCCAAGTGACTCACTCTGTAGTCACCCTTAGTCATGTTCAATCTATTTTACCATGGAGTTACCACAATCATTCCTTTGAAAGATATATAGACATGATGCATTCTTTCTAGCATGATTATGCAAAATCGGGGTGACCTTAGATGTTGATTTGTTGCAAGATGATCACCCGGTGATCTTTTTGGTGGAAGATAGTTCTTCCCATGGTAGAAGCTTCCTCCTTTGGTTAGTTGATAAATTTGAGATAGGTCTAGGCTTATAAGCTCCTTCTATGTGATCCATCACAAATAGAATCCATCAAAATAAATCTAAAAATGAAATTAATCTTGACTATCTTGAGTTGATTTAAGTCCCCAGTGGCATTCACTCATTAATTAAATAGTTGGGTTTGATTTGTTGCCCAAAGCAATCACCATGGTTCCTTGTTTCTAGAAGATGTGAGTCTCCATGCTTTCTTCTTAAGACTTGACCATTGCATACCAAAGGCATCCCTTTGGTTGGATAGTCTTACCTTGTGGTTGGTAGACTACTCCCTTGAATTGATAAATGAAGGTTGGAGGCCTCATAGCCTACTGGTCAATTCAAAATAAATAAATTTGAAAAATGAAATTAATCTTGACTATCTTTGAGTTGATCTAAGTCCTCCAGCGGCATTCACTCATTAGTCAGCCCTGGGTTGGGTTCAATCTGTTATCTTCCCAATAGATTACCTTAGCAACTGGTCTCTACTTTGGATGATGTAAGTCTACTATGCTTTCTTCTTACGACTTGCATATCGAAAGCATCCCTTTGGTTGGCTAGTCCTACTATGTGTTTAGTAGACTACCCCTTTGTATTGATGTGATTTGGGTCTCCTCCATGGCTCCTACTTAGTCAGTCCATGAAACCAAGGTTTATTTAAAAAATCCAAATCAAAATTAAACAAATTCAATCTTGGAGATCTCTCCCTGAGATTCAAATCAAATCAACCCTCTCATTCTCTTATAGATGACTTGAACATTCCTTGGAAGGTTCACTCTATTCATAGTGAATTCCCTTTCTCTTATGTCTTGGACATAAATGAGCCATGTGTGAATAAATTCCTTGGGGTGCCTTTCAAATCTTGGAGAAAAGAAAGAAGAGACTTTATAGAAATTAGTATGATCCACGCATGTATGTTATTTTGATCGTACATCATCAAAGAAATAGTATACTATCTCGAAGACAGTCACCACCCTTAATGGAACCAATCACCTCAATAAGGACTCTGGATGATGGTTTGCATATGTACCGGAGATTCTTCTCCTACTTTATATGAAAAAGTAAAGCAGGGTTTATTTTAAACCGGGTTCGTTAAGTTCACTACAGGGGCAAGCCCCCATAGTTAATTACATCCTAAGGGACAAGATCCCTTAAGAAAACTCTCAATTAAAGTAAATGATTATTATTTCTGAAGATTTCAATATGAAGGACTATCAATCGATTAGTTTGTATTTGAAGATCAAAACATGATTGATCAAAAGAGGGGGTTATTATCGAAGCCAAAATGGGAAATAAGTAGGAGATGCTCACGATGCTAGGAAACCTAGAGAGCATCTCAAACTATCTTAAAATTGGGCTTTACATTTTGGAAATTGATTTAGTTTGTTTGAGTTATATTTTTCATTAGAATTTTAGGACTTTAACACAAGATTAAGAAAATGCCTAAGAGGTGAGGAATTATGTTTATGGCCCAGGGGAAAAACCCAAACCTAAATCTAGAAGCCTGAGCAAGCATAACATAAATCTAAGGTGAAAATGGGTAATTGGTGTGCCTCCACAAGAGAGGACAAATCACCCGACAGCTTGAACTTACAACCACCTGGGGTTGGCCTCCAATTAACTCCTCTTATGATTTTAAATATATGTAGGCAAGTCTTTATGCTTATGCAAGATAGCTAGGCTAATTTTATTTAGAAAGAGATTAAGTTCTTAAACTCACTCCCTAAAGAGACTAGATCATGTAAATGGACATGCTTCAAATGACCTAAATCTAATGCAATTCAAATTTCATTTTATTTTTATTTTTGGACAATCATTCAAGATAATAGAATTTTTATGACTAATGCATGAGAAATCAGATTATTGACCAAAATCAGCGAGAAGGTAGGAGTAGAGTTTCCATCATGACCCTCAAAGGTCAAGCCGAGTTTTCTGGCAAAGGTGGAAGCCCTCCAATCAAGAGTGAAATAAGATGCATTTGTGCATGATATTATAAGGAAATGCTCATCTAGCTAAGGAGTTGTTAATTCTTTTATCTTGATTTTAATCCTAAGCTTTAGGTAAGGTTATGAGTGGTTTAATTTTAATTTGAATTGTTAAGTTAGGTAAAATATTTATTTTTCCCTAAAGAGCCTAATCCACATCCAGGCCATACATAAAGCAAGGGAGAAACTAAGAAAATTATGCCACCTAATACAAAAGCTAAACAAATCATCAAACAATTTATAAACCTAAACACAAAAAGAATAAATGGTCGTTTATGTTGGGCACCACAAACCCAAAATATCAAATGGTGAGCTCTACCCTTATACAACCCGGATTACAAATGAATTAAATTACAATTTAAGCAAAGGAATTCATTATTATGGGGGGTCTTCAAGTTTCATTTTTCTTTCTTCTTTCTTCTTTCTTCTCTTTCTTTTTCTTTCCTTATTTTCTTCTTTGGTTCTTTCTTTGGATGGGTGGAAGGTTGATGCTCCAAGGATTCACATGGTGCATAATATGGGATCTTATGACCAATGCTCATCCTAATCCTCATAACAAACCATTTTAAAATCTTATTTATACAAATTTTTACATGAAAAGGAAAAGTAGAAATCTAACTAATACCAGTAAAATAAAGGTTAGTTAAATCACACCACATAAATACTAAGCATGTATATTGGACTTATCACCCCACACATGGGTGACTAAGTCTACCTGACCTATGGATTATGCTTAGGGTATAAAGCACAAGTAAAAGCATTTATATTTTTTATTTGATAACACCCCAAGCATAATATCCTGAAAGAATAGTTAGACTAAGTCCCACCATTCATTCTATGAGCCACTCTAACATCCTCTAAAACATATATCATAAAATAAAACATAACATCAAACCATGCACCGACCTAACTTAAGGCTAGAAGTGGTGACTAAGGCTAATGTGTGTGCTTTGTAGGTTTGTGTGGTATGCTTAGTTTAGGACTTTAGGTTCAAATTTTCTAAGTGTGAAGAACATTTTCAACTTAAGGAGGGTTTCATTTAAGTTGTTTAAGTATTTTGGGTTAGTTTTATTTCATGTTTTAGTTTGGTTTAAGTGAAGCCTACAATTAATTACTAAGTTATGAAGAGAGGGAAAGAGAAGAGAACTTTTCTTTCCTTCCCTAATCCTTAAGTAATTTCTAAGGTAAGTTCACATTTTAATTTCATTTGGGTGAATATTTTGATTACATCTTTTAGTTAATCTTATGTTTAAATAAACCTAAACAAACCTACTCAAAAAAGAAAGGCATTTTAGGATTAAATAAAATGAATCAAAATTCACATAACACATATTACTTCATTTCTTTCCCAACATATATAACATGCATATGGATGGACCTAAGCATATCTATATGCAAATGAGATAGTTAACACACTTTATGATGCATGCTAAGTAATCTATTTAAGAAAATTTAGAAGTTGAATATGCATGATTTTCTTAAGTAGAAAAGGTTTTCCTTATCAAATTTTCACATATATGAAAGTAGAAATGCATAAGTGAGTACAACGCCATTGTTAACCAGAGGTGTAAGGTACAAGACCTACTTAGGGCTACTTAAAGCCTCACAATCTTGGGGTTGTCCAGACTAATATACCACTTTCCTTAAATACAAACATGTATGTAAAAGAAATAAAATAGAAAAGGAAGATGCAAAAGTTGTTTAATAGTTTCATTTTTTTATGCAATTTATTCCTGCAAGTATAGGTAACCCTTCTTAAGTGAGAGCATAGGGATGAATAGGGCTTGTAATTAAGTAAGTGTTGGGTTCTTTTCAAATGAATCCTACATCTCACTAACTCCTATTCAAAACTATGCTAAAATGAAGAAGAAAGAGAGCCTATGCTAATCATGCTTTTATAATCCATCGCATGGAAGCTTATAATTAAGATATGAATAACACACTTTCAGATTTGATATTTCATTTATATGTTTTGAAAATATTTGGATTTAGTAGTGATAATAGACACTCATATTTTACTTTAGCCAACACATGCACATTTGACATAAAGTAAATAATTTTATTTTAAAATTTTGAAACATGAAATTATGAATGCATGAATCAGATGGCATACAACTTAAAATGTTGGGAAAGATCCAAAGCAATGAAAACATGTAAACAAATTCACTTTACTTAAGCCCTAAAGACATTCTTAAGGAATAAAAAATTTAGAATAAATCAAAGTAAATTTCAAAATAAATTTTGTTTAGTTTGAAGTTTGATTTAATTTTGAAAAGGTGAGATGAATTTACTATTCCTAACCCATTCCCACATATGTTTTGTATTTTTGTTTAATTTTTAAATAGTAAAATTAATTTTTAAGCATTGATTAGGTTAAGGTATAAATAATTAACCCCTTACTACCTCTTAGAAAAATTAACTAATTATGAGCCAATGAGATGACATAAAATTCACAAGATTTAAATTTAATGCACCTAATAATGAAAAGACCTAATGCAATTTGGCTCTTAAAGTTAATTAAGCTAAAGGTTTAGCTTAAGTATTTAAAACATCCTTTCATACTTATGAAAGGGGTTTTAATTTCCTTAATTGAACTTAGGCTATTAAACACCTAAGCATCTAAGGTATATTAATTTAGTTCTCAAACTTTAGAATTTTGAAAATTGATTAAGGGGATAATTAATGAATTAAACCTTAATTAAGAAATTAAGGAAAGAAAAGGGGTTTAGAATAGCTTAGAGAAATGCCCCAAAATTATTTCAAACCCCTCTTTGGATCTAACCTTAATCAAACTTAATCAAAGGGTAAATCCACTAATCACATTTCTTAATTACATGAAGGGGATTAGGAAAATAGCAATTTCCATTAAACTCAATAAATCTCAAGAAAATTAGGGGAGATAGAGGTCAAACCCTAAAATGAACCCTAGAAGTTGGAGGTTAATTGATGAACTAATTAAAGTATAATTATCTAATTAAGATTCTTATAGCAACCTAAATTCAGAGAAAAGGGTACTTCAAAATACTTTGAAATCATTTTTAAAATATTCTAGATGAAATTATCTTTCATAATTTTTCATTTTTTTTTTTGTTTTAGATTTGAGATATGAAGGATTAAGATTTATTAATTAAAACACTAACTAATCCCTCAACCCATGGTGGCGTGTGGCGGCGATCAATTTTTACGTGCAGCCAGAGCCACTCATAGCGTTACAATGAAAAGGCGGTGGCACGCATTTTTATCTCTAACCATCGATCAAATCGAGATCTCCGTGGTTTATAAAGTGGATAATCGGTATATAAATGTGGGAATAATCTCGATCGTCCATCCAAAATGGGATGGATGGCGATTCACCCAGCTCAAGGGAATGAGATCATCCATCAGGGATCATCGATTGAGCTCATAAATTTAGCCCACACCTTCATCATGCATTATGAACACATCCAATGGCAGATCTATGATGTTTAGTTCATGACCAACACCTATGAGAATTGCTGAAAAAATCACTAACCTCAGGTGATTCCCTTGGAGGAGCTTTTCGTTGAGGCGAAGCCTTGAAGTTTGAGCCTTGAGGGTTGAGTGTAGATCATGGACTCTCCTCAATTGTTTGCTTTGATCAAGCTAGGTCTCCTTGCCTTTAGAACTTTAGAGCTTATACAAACTTGACCATCGATGGGTGTGCAGAGCAATTGGATTAATTTAGAGTGAGGAAGAAATTGGCTCCAATGGACCTCCCTACAAGTGGAAAAATCAATGGATGGAATTGAATCCTCTAGAAGCTTAGGATCACTTGTAAATGGCTCCTCTTACTCTCTCTCACTCAATCAACCTTAAGTCAATGAAAATAGAAGTGATTTAGGGGGAGTATATCTCCCCCTTGAAGGATCGGATGCAATGTCCATGTCATTTTGATCCAATTAAGCATATGGAGTGAGTTATTTTGGTTGTTTTGAGTGTGCACATGATCGCTTTGGCCAAAGGAGTGGAATTCCAACTTCTCATGTGCTTGAATTGAGCTTGAGAGGGAGTTTGAAATTCTAATTTTTAGGCTAAGGGTCCGATTTAGTCTAGGGACCAAATGGGCTGACCCAAACCCATTAGGTTGGCTGCACCACTCATCACTAAGTCCCCTTGAGCTTTTAAGAAAGCCTCAAATGATTGTGAAGAGGGTATGACCAAATTACCATGGGTTAGCCAAATTTTCTATGGCCTAGAGGTAAAATGGTCATTTTGCTATTTTTTCACTTTGGTATGTTGGGTATGTTGAGAATAAGTTTGGCCAAGTTTCATTGGATTTGGAATCCATTTGATAGGATTTGGCTCATGTTGACCCATTTAGGGTAAAATGGGTCAACTTGTGTCAAGTTGACCAATTGGTCAAATATGATCAAACCAAGGGTTGAGTCAAGTTCATATAACCATTTGAAATGTTTTGGTTCCTTTGGTTAGGTTCAATTTGGTATATATTTGGTTTTGGCTCATATGACTTCATTTAGGTCAAATGGGTCAAATTGACCTATTTGACAAATTTGACCTATTTCGGTTAGGTCAATGGTAGGTTTAGGTTAGGTTAGTCATATGGAGTGAATTGATATCTTTGTTTCTAATTAATTTGGGTTAAGTTCAATTTTGGCTCAACATGACCCCTTTAAGTCATGTTGGGTTTAAGGTCAATTGGGCTAGGTTGGGTTTAGTTGGCCAATTGAGGCTTTGGTCAAGTTCCACAAGTGATTTGGGATGGACTTGACCAATTGGTTTCAATCAATTTTTTGCTTAGTTTTGACACATTTTGACCCTTTAGGTCAAAATGGGTCAACTTTGTCAAGTGAGCCAATTGGGCTAGGTTAGGCTCAAATGTTGGCTTGGTCAAATTCAAACATAGGTCACGAGTGAACTTAGATCAATGGTTTCAATTAATTTGGCCTATGGAGTGTTGACTTGGTCAACCCTTAGGTTTGACCCAATTTAATTGATTGATCATCCCATGATGATTGTTGATCATGATGAGAGGAATATATGAATTTGGTTCAATCCGATTTAGTTAGGATCAAAAGTTGGCTCATAAGGATACCTTACTTCACTTTAGGTCAAGTGAGCCCAAGTGGGTCAAATGGCTTGGTTAAAGCTTGATTTGAAGTTGATTGATCTTGTATATGGATTTATGATTGAAATATAAATCCATTTACAAGTGGTTTGAAGTCAAATGGGTTTTGATCCATTTAACAATTTCATATTCAAAGGAAGAATATGAAGGAGTGTTGGGTTTGATTTTGATTAGTTTTGATTGTTTGATTGAGTTTGATTTATATATGAGCTCATGATTGTTGGGTTGATTGAACCATGAGAGAAAATCAAGAGTTTGGCTTGATTTAGAATTGATTTGGCTAAGTTCAAGATTTTGACTTGAAAGGCTTAGATTTGATTTTGAGTTGATTTGAGTTTGATTTTTGGAATTGGTTTTGATTGTTTGAATTTATATTTCATTTATATATGTGAATATAAATGAGAATATAAATTGATCATGAGAAAATTTCAAGGATTTGAAGTGATTTAATCATGATTTGGGTTAAATCCATTAAAGGGAATTTAAAGGATTTAAGAGAATTTTTAATTTGAAATTTAATTTTTGAATTGGATTTGATTGATTTATATTTATATTTCATTTATATATGAGAATATAAATGAGAATAAAAATAAGTTTTGAGAAAATCCCATGAGTTTGAATAGGTTTGATCAAAGTTTAAGTTAAATCCATTAATGAAAAATTAAGGGATTTAAGGGAATTTCAAGCATTTTAAATTTGGAATTTAATTTTTGAGTTGGATTTGAATGATTTATATTTGTATTTCATTTATATATGAGAATATAATGAGGATATAAATAAGTTTTGAGAAAATTCCATAGATTTGATTTGATTTGATCAAGGTTTAGGATTGATTTTGGCTAAATCCTTTAATGGAAAATTAAAGGACTTAAGAAAATTTTCATGAATTGATTTGGAATTTTGAATTTGATTTGATGGGTTTGAATTTATATTTAATTTATATATGAGAATATAAATGAGAATATAAATGGATCATGAGAAAATCTCAAAGATTTGAGTAGGTTTAGATCATGATTTTGGCTAAGTCCTTTAATGAAAATCAAAGAGACTTAGACAAAATTTGGACTTAGAAATTTTTGATGGATTTTGATCATGGGTTTCAATCATGGATCTCAATCATGGAATTAAATTATGGAATTGATTTTAGAAAATCAAATAGAATTGATTTGGAGTTTGACTTGAAAGAAGGAAAGTGAGGAATGGTTTAAGCTAAAGGGTACAAGATTTTCCTAACACCCAAGGCATGACCTATTCCTGGCTAACTCTTCTAAGTCTTCTAGGCTGGGGAGTGTCCACCTAATCACTAGATGTGTCTTAAGACTAAGAACTCTTAAAGTCTAAGAGAAGTCCTAAGTCTAAGATGGAGGGTTGAGAGCTCATTCTAAAATGAGGTCAACAAAGGGCCCAATAGGTGGTGTGACCGACAAGGAACACCACTGGTGTTGACCAAAATGATCAACAACACCAAAGATCACAAGCACACAAACAATCTATCCTTAACCCAAGGAAAAGAAAGAATGTGAGCTTAGTAATGTGGCTCTACTTATGTCCAAGACATAAGAGAGAGGGAAGAAATCCACTAAGGGATTGAGTGTGAACCTTCCACTAGGGAAGCATGTTCAAGTCATCTACAAGGAGATGAAAGGTTTAATTTGATTTGAATATCACAAGGAGAGATTTCCACTTGGGGAGAGAGTTGAATTTGTTTCAAATTTTTGTTAAGTTTGAATTTTAGATGAACCCTATTGGTTTGCAATGAGTTGTAATGAATAGGAGCCATGGAGGCTAAGACCTAATTCAGATTTACAAATCCAAAGGGGCGTCTACTAAGCACATAGTAGGACTCCAAAAGGATGCCTTTCGATGCAAAGAATGTAGAAGAAAGCATAGTAGACTTACATCTTCCAAATAAGGATCAATTGCTAGGGTAATATATTGGCAAGGCAACAGATTGAACCCAACCTAGGTTGAGTATTGAGTGAATTCCATTGGGGGACTTAGATCAACTCAAGGATAGTCAAATATTGATTTCATTTTTAGTTTTGTTTTTTTAGATTATGATGGATCCCATAGGTTTACGATGAACTGCTCTGAGTAGGGGCCATGGAAGCCTAGACCTAACTCAGATTTACCGATTCAAAGGGAGTAGTCTACCAACCACAAGGTAGGACTATCCAACCAAGGAGAAATGCCTTTTGGCACATAATGTTCAAGTCTTAAGAAGAAAGCATGGGACTCATATCTTCTAAAAATAAGGAACCATTGGGGTGATTAGTTGCTTTGGGCAACAGATCAGACCCGACTTAGGACTGACTATTGAGTGAATTCCACTGGGGACTTAAAATTAGATCAAAAAAGTCAAGATTAATTTTATTTTTAGATTTGTTTTATTTTAAGGAGGTTATAGAAGCCTAGACCTATCTCAGACCAAAGGGAGTAGCTTCCCAACCGATGGGAGAACTATCCAACCAAAGGAGCACCTTTCAGTTTGCAATGATCAATCAAAGGGAAGAAAGCTCGGGGACTCACATCTTCTGCTAGAAAAGACCACTGGGGTGATCGGTTACTTTGGGCAACAAATCGAACCCGACCTATTTCGCTTTACAATCATGCTAAAAGAATGCATCATGGTCTTATATCTTTCAAAGAGTAATGATGGTAACCTACTTGTGGAAAATAGATTGAACCCGACCTAAGCACTATGGAGTGAGTACCAAGGGATTTATCTCATCTGTAAAATTCCTATAGGAGTTACGACACTGCCCTAAAGATAAGATGCCTGCTTGGGAAAAGGGGCCCTTTGGGGGCTTAAATTCCTAATTCATAAGCAAATTAATTAATTTATTTTATTTTGTTTATTTTATCATGGACCCTGTTAGTTTGCGAGGGATCAAATTGAGAAGGAGCTTATATCAGCCTAGACCTATCTCAAATTTACAACCAAGGAGAAATGCATTCAACAAATTTCCAACCACAAGGGTGGCTACTAGGAAAGGGGATGTCCAATCCAAAAGTAACCTGGTAGTGTCTAAATGCAAAGGACTTGATCCAAATAGAGTGCCCATGTGGGATGGGGCTGCTTAATCCAACACCTGGAGAAAATGACATGGCTAGTCATATATATCAATAGTATTCGTGTCCAACGAGAAAGCACGGGACTCATATCCGCCAAGAGTGGTGTACGGCAAATCATTGTCGCATAATAACATCAACCAACCTAAGGTGCTTGGTTTGCAATAATCCTAGAAGAAAGCTGGACTCACATCCTCCTATAAATGGGGATAGTCTGTCTTCGCTGACAGTGATATCCGACCTAGAGACTCCGAGTGAATGCCACTGGGGGACTTATATTGACTCAAAAGTAGTCAAGAGGAAAGGAGCCTTTGGGGACTTATCCTAAACCTCAAATATACTCAACCTAGTTAGAGCATGATGGCTAGTTCAAGAAGAAAGCATGGGACTCACATCTTCTTAAACAAAGTCAACATGAGGTAGCTTACTGTCTGGGAAGAAGCATACCATACTAACAAGGTGCTCATTGGTTTGCAATGATCAAGTTGGGGAAGAAAGCAGACTCACATCCTTCAATAGATAATGATGACATACTAGAGGTAGCATGTAGACCGACTAGAGCAACTAATGAGTGAGTGCCAGGGGCTTTCCCCACATCAAAATAGCTCAAGACAAAGATTTATGTTTATTATTGTGCATGTGCTAAAAAGAATAGGATGCCTCTAGGGAACTCTTACACCTACCTTAAAACATGCTGGGGGAATTATACAATGATGCCACGGATGGCAATAAGAATTCCTACTAAGAAAGGATGCCCTTGGGTTCTCTCACACCTAACTTAGTTATGTTAATCAAAATAGGATGCCTCTCGGGTTCTCTTACACCTATTCTAATAATGTTTGGAGACTATGTTTGTGTTGTGAAAGAGGGATAGGATGCCACTTGGGGACTCTTACACCTATCCTAAACACGCCACAAGATTCAAGCAATAACAAGCAACACTTTGAAAGAAGAGAAGATTTGATGAATGGAATCATTTTTTGTTCTTTTATTAATGATTATTTTCAAACAAGTTTATTTCATGGGTAATATTTCTTTAGATAGAGCCCATTAATTGGAAGCATCGGTGTTCCCTTTACAATCAATAAGTGATAAGATCCTCCTTGGTAGGCCTTCTCATGACATAGGCCTTCCCAAGTGGGTTCAAACTTGCCTCCCATCTTCGATGGAAATAATTGTCTCCTTAGGACTAACACAAGTTCTCCTACTCGAAAGACCTAGGGGGACCAGTTGTTGTGAGCTTGAATCATTTTGGCTTGTACAACTCAAGGTTCTGCACGCCTAGTGACTTTCCTCCAAACCTTTGAGCTCATCTAACCGCAACTTTGCATTCTGCTCAGCAGTGATCTTGTTACCCAATGCTATCCTTAGTGAAGGGAGTTGAACTTCTAAAGTAAGAATGGCTTCAGACCCATACACTAAGGAAAATGGGGTAGACTGAGTTGGAGTTGTAGTGGCAGGCAAGCTTCAACCAATGCATTCCATTATCGCTTTGTTATCATCAAGAGTCTTTTTCAAGATATGGATGAGAGTTTTGTTGAATGCTTCGCTAAGCCATTAGCTCTGGGTAGTAGATGGTGGAGTATCTCCAATCTATTATTCTGAAGATCTTCAATGCAATACCATTATCAATATAATTCATCGAGGCACCTCAAACCTATATGATATGGTTCCTAAAAATTAAAGCACATGGTGTGACCTCTCGAGTGGGATGGCTTTCACCCACTTGGAAAAGTAATGTAGAACTAAGATGAATCGATGCCCTTGGAAGAAGGAGGATCGATCGACAACAATGTACCCAACACTCAAATGGCCATGAAGCCAAAGTAGGGTGTAGAATGTTGGTGGTGGAGGACACACCGCATCTTGACATGGCATCTCCTAGCTACATCCATGCAATTTGTAATCATAGAAGGCTAGTATCCAAGTCTTTGATCTTCACTTCATCTTGGACGATTGAGCTCCACATGACCGAATGTACCTCAATAATGCCATGGGCTTCGTGTTTGTCAATAACGTAACCACATTTGGTCAAAGGATCCATAAGGTGCCATCAACAAGAGCATAGGAGAGCTCTTTCACTGATGGGCTTAAGATTTCTCGAGGTAGTCGGTTCAAGTAATCTAACGTTGCCTCCAATCCAGCTCCTTGTCCATTTTGGCAAATAACCTCCCCTTCAAGAGAAAGTCTCGATGAGTTCAATCAATAAGGATAAGACTTGTCTATTTTGGACCCTTATTGAAATGGACTCATCTTTTAGCAAGTTTTTTCCAAGGCATCTTACACGTTCTACTTGGGAACCTTGTAGATGGTGACTTGGAATCGCCAATAAACTTCATGGTATACTCATAGTAATGATGAAGCTTTGGAGAACTGTAGACCCATAATTTGGTTGATGACCAACTGAGAATCCCCAAAGATGTTGATGCTCTTGATGTTGATAGTGATGGCTAACTCCAAACCAATAATCAAAGCCTCATTGTTGGCTTCATTATTGGTGTAGGGGTTGGAAAGATAGTATGAGAATCTCATCACATCACGGTTTGGAGTTAGGAGAACTATTCCTACCCCTGCCTTCCCTGGGAGAATAGATCGTGGTGTTACACCTTTAAGAAAAGAAGCAGCACCATCAAAATACATCTCCCATCAGCGGTTGTCAGCCTCCCTTAAGTTCATGATTTGTTCATCGGGGAGAGCATCACTAAGCGAGAATCAAGAAGTGGGTGTGCCGCTAAGAAATCCACTAGTGCCCTTTTACCGCATGAGGGTACAAATGTGATATCAAACTGAGAGTATCATGGACCAATGAGCCAAACATCCAAAAAGTGTTATGTCATGAGGTACTAAGTGGATTGTTCTGAGATCAAGTTCACCTTATGAGAAAGCATGTAGTATGTCAGCTTTGAGATGCAAAGATCAAAGCTAGGTAATGTTCTCAATAGGTGGATAATTTCAAGAAAGGGATGGTCGATAGTAGAGAGCGCTTTCCTTTCCCTCATCATTGGCTTGGGCCAACAGAGCGCTGAGAGAGTCATCCAATGCAGAAGTAAAGGATCAGTCTTGCCCGGATAGGGCGCTAGAACCGGCGCTTCACCAAGTATTCTTTGATGTCGAAATGCTATTGCACTTGTCATCCCACTTGAACTTGGCATCCTTTTTGACAAGTGCTAAGAATGATTTACATCTCCCTGATAAGTTTGAGATAAAGCATCTTAGATACACCAACCGTCCTTGAAAGGATCTGAGTTGAGTTAAATATTTAGGAGGTGGCATTTCTAAGACAGCTTTAATCTTTTCAGGATCTATTTCTATTCCCTGGTGTCAACAACAAACCCAAGAATAAAGTGACTCAATGCACACTTGGGATTCATCTTGAGGTTATATTATCTTAACCATTCAAAACTACTCTCAAGTCAAAGAGGTGGTCTTCCTTTTTTTCTTGACTACTAGATCATCAACGTAGCACTCAACCCGATGATGGATGTTCATTGAAGATCAAGTCACATTGGTATGTAGCACCAACATTTTAAGGAAAGGCATGACCCTATATAACATAAGATTGATCGGGTTCAAAAAAAGTAGTATTTCTTTCATTCGTGAGACATCTTGATTTGGTTATAGATGACCCATCCATGAAAGAGAAGACCGCATGAGATGAGGCAATGTCCACCATTAATTTCGTATATAGGAAGAGGAAACTCATCCTTAGGACATGCCTTGTTAAGTCCTAAAATTGATGTAAAATGTGAATTTATTCCATTCTTCTTCTTAACTAGGATGACACTAGCTAACCGTAGGATATTTTTCTTCCGATGAAACTAGCATCGATCAATTTCTTGAAAATGACATGTTGTTCAATTTCTAATCGCATGCCTAGGAGCTTGCTTAATAGGGTAACATTAGGTCTATTGCTAGCTTGTGGACTCAATGTCGAGATAATCTATTTCTTAACTCCATACAAAGTAGTCTTTAAACCCGGTCAATAGCCTAACTAAGTCATTGGTTTCTTCTTCATTCAATAATGGACTGATATATGTCTGACGTGGATTTTCTTCTATCCCGAGGCTGATTTCTTTGAGCTTGTTGATTGTTGAATGAATCTCCTCTTCAAATTCTCAGAGTGCCTCCTTGACTTGGAGATCATCTGAAATTTCTAAACACACATTCTCATGAAAGTTGATGATGTGTGAGTAAAAACTATCATATTCCAAATGGTTAGTAACAACTAGGCAATAATCGCCATCGAATCACTATGTCAATCCTAGTCGCTCTTGATTGTGCTTCCTCCCTGTATTGTTCCATAGCTTTTCAAAGTATTGACTGTGCTTGGACCATGTGAGGAACTAAACCTTTATGTATAAGATTTTGAACACAAGCAGTAAAAGTCAAAAGGTAATTCCATTAATTCTTTAAAAGTATCTTCCTCAAGTCCTACATCAAGCTAGACTTGAGGATGATGAACCCAAAAAGAACCTCTTCGCTTCATGTCATTGGAAGACTTAGGACTTCCTTAACTACTAAACCTTCAACTTTGAGATGTAAGTGAGGAAGTTCCCAACCGCTACCAAATAGTTTCACATAAACCAGATTTGAATACTTTGCTTTGCTTGAGGCATGGTCTTCATCTCGGCCGATCAAAAGTCACCTCCAATGGAACCAGCTGAGAGGGGTTGCCTGGTATACTAATCACATTAGACTCATCCTCCAAGCTGGATTCCAAGTCTATGTGAATAGTAGGGGTACTCCTATGAACTGAACACGACCTAGGAAGGCCAACTAGGGTCTCCACCTCAGAACTCCTATTTCTACCTCGCTCTACCTGGGAGGTTGAGCCACCTACCCACATGTCCATATGATGGAATGAACTGTGGGTGGAATGTGATATGATCACTTTTCTTCAATTCCCCTTTCTTGCTCACTTGGACTTTTATTTTCTTTTCATTTTCTTTTATTTTTTTCTTCATTTTCTTTTACATTTGCATTTGAATTTTGTCCAAGTTCACGAGAAAGTGTTTTGAGGAAGATAGTAGGTCATCCTCATAGATCTCAACCTCTCTTAAAATGGCTTTTCATCCCTTAACATGCACTCAATTCCATCTTTAAATTTGATGCAATCGATGAAGGAGGATGGAACAATCTTATTCTGATGTATCCAAGGCCTACCAAGCAAAGCAAATGAAGTATCAATGATATGTAGAACTTGGCTTGTCTCTTCTCATCTCCAATACTATAGAACCTAAAGCCACCTTGATCATTGAATCCTCTCAACATCATTCTATCTCCTCGTGTAGAGATGTTGATCTTCAAATAGGCAAGGGTCTTTAGACTCATAATGATAATGCACTTGAATATCCATGAGAACCCACGAGGAACCTATCCATGTCCATATAATGTATAGGGGCTTGTTCCAAGTCCCCAAGGTCTTCATCTGAAAGGTGATCCCTTGGGCTTCTTTGCATAATGTGCTTCCTCACCTATAGTGACGCTAAGCATATCTCAGGATCAATGAGGGCCTTAATTCGTGATTCTCTCATCTCTTTGGATAAGACAAGGGCATCGTATATGCTTTGCTTAGATGGCAACTTTCTTAAATGAGAAAAGACGTTGTAGTCCACCTTCGGCTGGTCTTCCATAAGCATATCTAATGGTGGAGCATCCTGTGAAAGAGCTTCTCGATCTTCAGTACCAATGACTTATTTCCCTCTATCTAGAGGTATTTCCCTAGGAGGTAGAACCTTGCCACTATGGAGGTTGACTTCTCTTATGGGACTCTTGAAATCGGATGATTCCAAGTCTATCTCAAGAGGTGAACCATACATTCGAGTTGAAAAGTCCAACTCAAATCAAAGAGGAAGATCAAATTATTATAGTTAATTAGACTTGAAGAGTTATCATTAGAATAGAAGAAGATAACTCATGAAGAGACACATATGTAATTCAAACTAGCTTTATTCTTCAATTTCTTGGAAGTATTTGGGGTACAAAGTAGAAGTCAAGTAGAGTGAGTGGAGTAAGGATTTGATGCCCTTATCCATGATACAAGAGTTCTACTAGTAGAAGAAATAAGAGCTAAAAATGGAAGAAGTCCCTAGTGGAAGCGCAACTAAAAGGCGAGGCTGGACATGGTGGTCAAAGGGCTATCCCGCCACATGTTGTCATGCCGCCGAGCTAGCTCCCTTTCCTAGAGTTGGCACCGCAACTTGCAAACCTTCCTTGGTGTTGGAGGTTTGAGACTCGCACCCAAGGAAAGCTTCTTGATCTTCTAATTATTTTCTTAGAGGTTTTGATAAAGAAATATCCCAACCTTCTGATTTTGGTAGATCACTTGTATCCCCAAGGATTACCCTAATGGAACTAGAAGGTTGTTCCACAAGGTATTCCTTTGGGATAACTACAACATCTTCTTGAAACTGTTCAAGCTAATGAATGTAAAGCAATCCTCCAAAATGTGGCCTAGATATGGTGGTAGGGCAAAAGTGATCATGATTGCTACTTCCTCCCAGTTCTAGGAAAATCGGTTTCTTTAAGAGATTCTTAAAGATTTTTTTTGATTACCTCCTCTTAAAAGAATAAGGTTTGTTTAACTTATCTAATAGAGTGGACCATAGCTACCCGTGGATATGCATGCCACGCTGGTATGGTGAGGTGGTTGTGCTAGCCATGGAGGCTGGTGGAGGCCGATGGCTACCTCGATGGTGGCAAAGGAGTGGAGGCTACCGAGGTCGTGGGTCGACGATCTCTACCGGTCGCTCTTGTCAACCGCTACTACTACTCGTTTCTTCTCAGACCTTTGGGATTTCTGTGACTAATCTGAAAAGACAACTGCTTTGGCCTCTCTTAGACGATGCATTATTGATTAGCTTCTCAAATGTCTTTATAGATTAAGCATGAAGGTGCGACCATGGATATTCTTCAAGAGAATTTCAATTAATGATGTTCGATATGTGGTTCACACTTCATACTGTTACATCGAGAATATAATCAACAAGTGACTCGAGTGTTGGCTACAAGATCACCTATAACTATTGAGCTCCAAAGAAATCTCTTGATGAAGAGTTGCTCTAACTCAAGAAATTCTCTTAACTAATATAAGCAATTCAGATACCAATCAAAAGAAATACTAGCTACTAACAAGAGTCTAAAGAGTAAAGTGTCGCCACATGTTGTAAACAACGCCCTAAGTGCTATGTCGCTTCCCATCAAGTTTTGAAGGAAGGAGGCACAAAAACCCTTGGGATATTGATGGCATCAATTCCTCTGGGTAGGTCTACCCTTTGGAACGATGATCCTCCCGCTTGAGCCAAAGCTTCCTTCACCGCTCAACCATGGATTTTAGATCTTTTCATGTATGGAGGTACTTTCCACTACCTTCCTATACACTAGTGCTACCTTGCTCAGGTAGAGTCTTAACTGGATCTAAGACATGCACTAGCTCTACCAACATGACATCGGGGATGGAGGGGCTTGCTTCTCAAGCACTACACTACTAACAAGTTCACAACTAAAGTCATCCTATCAATCGTCATCTTTCTTAAAATGGTCAAGGTGATGGGCTAATTTTGCAGTGTCTCCTTGATCAACCTCATCACCTTCCATGGCCTGTTGCTCCCTAATAAGAGAACCTCTAGTATCAACCATGCATATGCTAGTTCAATCCCCCATCAAATCATCTTCATTGGGATCAAAGCTAACTCTTTCTTCATCAGACCATGCATACCCTAAGATCTCCTTTTTTCTCCATAAGTGTGCAATCTCATCTAAGGATCGATCTAACTCAGGTACAAATAGTAACCGGTGATCGCTATCACAATCGAGAGGCACCTCCTATAGCGGAGGTCAATCTGCGGATGTACTCACTAGAAGAATGATACTGACCGATACTTTGTAATAAGGGTACCCGGGATGATCCTCTACTACTACATCAACTGTATCTAGAATATCGATAACCATCACCATCTCGATCCTGTATGGGTGGAGTTGGTGAAGGAACGAGCATGATGCTCCGAGGTCGCCACTCCTTCCGCACCACCACTGCAACAAAAGGTCGAGCACTTGGCCCTACCACAATGGGTGGTGTAAGAGTAGGATACCTTGGCCGTAGCAGGATCACCAACGGGGTACATTTTTTCTCAGATGCGGCCTTCATGGCCTAAGATAGAATGGGTGATGCTGAAACATGCAGCGATGGACATGGGGTGGAGACACCACCGACTCTTTGTGAATAGGAACTGGCCTCCTATGATGGTTGGTCCCCATGAGGAGAATACTATCAGTATGGTCAACGCGGGTAGCGCACCAAGCTAAAAAGTCAAGTAAAGCGTAGGCACTCACTCAACCTCCGCCGCTCTCACGGTAATGTATAATGTATGGGCCTCACTGCCCTCGATGGATCTACCTCCACCGGGGAGATAACAAATCAAAGTTCAAACTGCTGACTTTGAAGCCTATAGCTTGTGTAGATGAAGCAGAAAGCACTACCTCCTCCTAGTTGTAGATGCACCGGAGGAGGTGAATGATCCTCAGCATCCTCTCTATCTCGATCTCGAGAGATGAAACTGTTTTGTAACTGGTGAAGTGATCATGGGAGACTCATCCATGGTCGGTCTGCTTCAAGCTCGCTATCCCAGTATGGAATTTGACCATGGTTCTTATTCAATGTGGTGAGTAGAGAGTGAGCTAGACTCAAATGGGGAGGCAATCCCAAACCAAGGGAGCCTTACCTTTGGAGGGCATGATGGGTGAAGATGCACCAGGAAACATGTGCAATAAAATAGGGTACTGCCACAACTTTCCTCTTCAGTGAGGAGATATTTGAGTCAAAGGGTAAGTCTGCC
The DNA here is from genome assembly GCA_021442155.1 of Cymbidium sinense. Classification (NCBI taxonomy): domain Eukaryota; kingdom Viridiplantae; phylum Streptophyta; class Magnoliopsida; order Asparagales; family Orchidaceae; genus Cymbidium; species Cymbidium sinense. The sequence continues at coordinate 22,137,781 of CM038226.1, forward strand.
CTGAAGATCAACTTCTGCCCGGCCACCCTCTTCATGCTGACTATGGTGAGGGGAATGCCCTCACAAGTGATCATAGCCCCCTCAAATCCATGGCCAAAATGGATCGAGTGGGTATGATCCAAATGAGGAAAGTCAGCCTGATCTAAAGCTAGATTCATGCCATGAGGGAAAGTAAAGACAAATTTCTGGATGACATTGCATTGATTGAAGTAAACTGAAATTGAAACTGTACTTGCACTAACTGAAAAAGATCTATGATGAGAAATGAACCTGCATCAGTTTTCTGTCTCCATAGATTTTGAATTTTTGAATTTTGAAAATTTGAACCCACATCCAACAACCTGGAAGTGTTAAGTGGGGTTCAAATGAATTTAGAAAGATTGATTGAAAGAGGAATTTGAATATGAATTCAAACTTCAACAAATTTAAGTATGTTTAAATATGGGTTCAAAATTTTGATAGGATGCTTCCATAAGTTCATTTTGTTTTGAATTTGAATTTTTGTGATTTGGGAGACCCTTTCCTTTAGCAAATTTGGATATGTTAAAGCAAGGGTGAAATGATTTTTTTTTTGTTTGAATGTTTTGGAATTTTCACTTACTTAGCAAATTTAGGTATGCTAAGTGAAATAAAAGTGATTGTTTTTTTTTTTTTGGGAAATTTTGTTTTGATTTTGAAAAAATTTGAAATTCTTACTTAGCAAATTTAGGTATGTAAAGTGAAAAACCCAAGTGTTGTTTTGATTTTTAAAAAGGGTAGAATCCCTTAGAAAATTTGGTATGTTAAGGGAATCCTAAGTGTTTTGTTTTGTTTTTGATATGTTTTGAAAGTGGAGATTCAATTTTAATAAATTTGGTGTGCTAAAGATGAAATCCCACTTGGTTTTATAAAATGAAAATTTCTCTTAGCAAATTTGAGTATGATAAATGAAATTCCAAATTGTGTATTTGAAATTTTGATTTGTTTTGGTTTTAAAAAATAGAAACTTCTCCATTAAAAATTTGGTATACTGAGAGAAGAAGTTCCAAAGGTGTTTGAGAAATTTTTGTTTTGAGTTTGTAAACTTTACTTAGCAAATTTGAGTATGCTAGGTGAAGTTCCAAAATATGTTTTACAAATTTTTGAATTTTGGATTTGGAAACTTAACAAATTTGGGTATATTAAATGAAGTTCCAAATATGTTTGAAATTTTGAATTTTTTGATTTGGAGACTTCACTTAACAAATTTGGTATGTTAAGTGAGGTTCCAAAATATATTTTAAAAATTTTTGAAATTTGATTGTTGATTTTAATTTTGGATTTGAAAATTTTACTTAGCAAATTTGATTATGCTAAATGAAATTTCAAATGTGTGTTGAAATTTTTTTGAAATATGATTGTTGATTTTGAATTTTTTGAATTTGAAAACTTCACTTAGCAAATTTGATTATGCTAAATGAAATTCCAAATGTATGTTTGAAAAATTTTGTTGGATTTTAAATTTGGATACTTCACTTAACAAATTTGGATATGTTAAATGAAGTTCCAAATGTGTTTAGAAAATTTTTGGATTTTGAATTTGGAGACTTCACTTAGCAAATTTAGGTATGTTAAGTGAGGTTCCAAATGTGTTTAGAAAATTTTGAAATGTGATTGTTGATTTTATTTTATTTTTTGAATTTGGAAACTTAACTTAGTAAATTTGATTATGCTAAATGAAATTTCAATTGTATGTTTGAAAAATTTTGTTGGATTTTAAATTTGGAGACTTCTTAATAAATTTGGGTATGTTAAATGAAGTTCCAAATGTTGTTTGAAATTTTTGAGTTACGATTGTTGATTTTAATGTTTTGAAAAGAGGACCTCCCTTCAATAAATTTAGTATGTAGAATGGAGATCCATTCTATTTTTGAAATATGATATTTTTATTTTGTGTGTGATTGTTTCTTTTTGAAAGAGAGGAACTCCAACTTAAAAATATATGTGAGATATGTTTAAGTGGGATTTCATAAATGATATTTTATTTTTAGTTGGGGATGAAATCTTCATTTAACAAACCTAAGTATATTAAATGAAGATTTTAAAAGTTTTAATTTTGTTTACAAATGAACTTTCCATTCACTAAGTGTGAGTATATTGAAATAGAAAGATCCATGTGTGCTTTTGAAAATTTTATGATTATGATTGTGATTTTTGGAAAACATGATTGTTCATTTTATTTTGAAAATGACATCTTTATCAAAATGAATTTGAAAGATGTCATTTGTGCTTTTGGAAAATTTTATTAGTTTTATTTTTAAAAATCCCTACATGTAACAATTATTGGAATTGTTAAATGAGGGTGACAAAATTTTGTGGAAAATATTTCATTAAGTGCATTTTTGAAAAGGTGCTTTTGAAAAGCAAAGTTCTTTATTGAAGATTTATTATTTTAAGATGAACCTTTATTCATCATAAAAATGATAAGGAGGAAGTCTTTAAGAGATGATTCTTTTTTTCATTTTACCCATTAGAGAAACCCAACGGGGGTTTTAAGACCAACGAGAAATGCAGTCCTAAAACCTAAAGATGTTTGCTAACTCAATTCAAGAATGAAATGAGCTAAGTGCCAACAAAAAGAAAGATAGTCTTGGATCCATACTAAAGCACAAACTCACTATCGATATTCAAAGATAATGAACATTTACCAAAGATGGAGAGAGGAACCATCCCCAGTAGAGTCGCCAGAAAATTCTGTGGTGAATAAATTCATATTAGGGAGTCACCTTTCAAATCTATGGAGAAAAAAGAAGAGACATTATAGAAATTCATCTTAGTAAGATGCCACACAGATTCATAGATATACTTATTCAAGTGATCGGATACGTCATCAAAGAAATAGTTTACTATCTCAAAAGACACATGTCACTACCCTTTAATGGAACCAATCACCTCAAATAGAGATTCTTCCCCTACTTTACATGAAAAAGTAAAGCAGGGTTTATTTTAAATCGGGTTCGTTAAGTTCCCTACAGGGGCAAGCCGCCATAGTTAATTACATCCTAAGGGACTTGAACTCTTAGAAAAACTCTCGATTAAGGTAAATGATCATTGTATCTGAAGATTTTAATAGAAAGGACTATCAATCGATTGATTTGCATTTGAAGATCAAAATGGGATTGATCAAAAGAGAGTTATTATCGAGGCCAAAATGAGAAATAAGTAGGACATGTTCACGATGCTAGAAACCTAACGAGCATCTCAAACTATCCTAAAATTGGGCTTTACATTTTGGAAATTGATTTAATTTATTTGAGTTGTATTTTTCAATAGAATTTTAGGACTTAGGATTTCTTAACACAAGATTAAAGAAATGCCTAAGAGGTGAGGAATTATGCTTATGGTCCACAAAGGGGAAAAGCAACCTAACTCTAGGAAACTTCTGAGACAAGCACAACATAAATCTAAGGCAAAAATGAGTAATTGGTTTGCCTCCACAAAAGAGGACAAACCACCTGACAGCTTGGACTTACAACCACCTGGGGATGGCCAACTAACTCCTCCTATGATTTTAAATACATGTAGGCAAGTCTTTATTCTTATGTAAGATAGCTAAGTTATTTTTATTTAGAAAGAGACTAAGTCCTTAAACTTACTCTCTAAAGAGACTAGATCATGTAAAGAGACATGCTTCAAATGACATAAATCTAATGCAATTCAAATTTCATTTTATTCTTATTTTTGGACAATCATTTTGACTCAGGCTAATAGGATTTTTATGACTAATGCATGAAAAATCATATTATTGGCCAAAATCAGGGAGAAGGTAGGAGGTGAGTTTCCACCATAGCCCTCAAAGGTCAAGCCTGGTTCTCTGCCAAAGGTGGATGCCCTCCAATCAAGAGTGAAGTAAGATGCATTTGTGCATGATATTATAAAGAAATGCTCATCCAACTAAGGGGTTTCTAATTCTTTTATCTTGATTTTAATCCTAAGCTTTAGGCAAAGTTATGAGTTATTTAATTTTAATTTGAATTATTAAGTTAGGTAAAAGATTTATTTTTCTCTAAAGAGCCAAATCCACATCCAGGCCATACATAAAATAAGGGAGACACTAGAAAAATCATGCCACATAATGCAATAGCTAAACAAATCATCAAATAATTTATAAAACTAATCACAAAAAGAATAAATGGCCATTTATGGTCGGGCATCACCGCACAAATCTGAAAATATCAAATGTGGGTGGTCGAGTTGTACCGTTATACAACCCAGATTACAAATGAATTAAATTATAATTTAAGCAAAGAAATTCATTGTTATGGGGATCTTCAAGCTTCATTCTTCTTTCTTCTTTCTTCTTTCTTCTCTTTCTTCTTCTTTCCTTCTTTTCTTCTTTGGTTCTTCTTTTGGATGGTTGGAAGGTGGATGCTCCAAGGCTTCACATGTTGCATAAGATGGGATCTTATGGCCAATGTTCATCCTAATACTCATAATAAATCATTCCAAAATCTTATTTATACAAATTTTTACATGAAAAGGAAAAGTAAAAATCTAACTAATACCAACAAAACAAAGGTTAGTTAAATCACACCACAAAAATCCCAAGCACAAATATTGGACTTATCACCCCACACATGGGTGACTAAGTCTACCTAACCTATGGATTATGCTAAGGGGTATAAGTACCTGTAAGCAAGAAGCATTTATATTTTTATTTATGATAGCGCCCCTTAAGCACAATCCCCTAAAGAAAAGAATAGTTAGATTAAGCACGTCCTACCATTCATTCTACAAGCATACACCCTAACATCTAGTCTAAAATATATATCACAAAATAAAATATAACATCAAATCATTCATTGACCTAACTTAAGGTTAGAAGTGGTGACTTAGGCTAATGTGTGTGCTTTGAAGGTTTGTGTGGTATGTTTAGCTTAGGACTTTAGGTTCAAATTTTCTAAGAGTGAAGAACATTTTCAAATTAGGGGAGGGTTTTATTTAAGTTGTTTAAGTGTTTTGGGTTGGTTTTATTTCCTGTTTTAATTTGATTTAAGTGAAACCTACAATTAATTACTAAGTTATGAAGAGAGAGAAAGAGAAGAGAACTTCTCTTTCCTTCCCTAATCCTTATGTAATTTCTAAGGTAAGTTCATATTTAATTTCAATTTAGGTGAATATTTTGATTACATCTTTTAATCAATCCTAAGTTTAGATAAACCCTAAATAAACCTATTCAAAAAGAAAGATATTTCAAGATTAAATAAAATGAATCAAAATTCACATAACACACATTACTTCATTTCTTTCTAACATATACATATGGATGGACAAGATATATATATATATATATATATATATATATATATATATATATATATATATATATATATATATATATATATATATATATATATATATATATATATATTTGCAAATGAGGATAGTTAACACATTTTATGATGCATGCTAAGTAATCCATTTAAGAAAATTTAGAAGTTGAATATACATGATTTTTCTTAAGTACAAAAAGGTTTTCCTTATCTAAATTTTCACATACATACATGAAAGTAGGAAAGGCATAAGTGAGTACAACGCTATTGTTAACCAGAGGTGTAAGGTACAAGACCTATTTAGGGTTACTTAAAGCCTCGCAACCTCAGGGTTGTCCAGACTAATATACCACTTTCTTTAAGTACAAACATGTATGTAAAAGAAATGAAATGGAAAAGAAAGATGCAAAAATTATTTAATAGTTTCATTTTTGTTTATGCAATTTATTCATGCAAGTATAGGTAACCCTTCTTAAGTGAGAGCATAGGGATGAATAGGGTTTGGAATTAATTAAGTGTAGGGTTCTTTTCAAATGAACCCTACATCTTACTAACTCCTATTCAAAACTATGCTAACATGAGGAAGAAAGAGAGCCTATGTTAAACATGCTTTTATAATCCATCTCATGCAAGCTTATAATTAATATATGAATAACACACTTTTAGATTTGATATTTCATTTATATGTTTTGAAAATATTTTGGATTTAGTAGTGGTAATATCCACTCATATTTTTCTTTAGCCAACACATGCACATTTGACATAAAGTAAACAATTTCATTTTAAACTTTTGAAACATGAAATTATGAATGCATGAATCATATGGAATACAACTTAACATGTTGGTAAAGATCAAAAGCAATGAAAGCATGTAAAAAAAATTCAATTTTCTTAAATCCTAAAGACATTATTAAGGAATAAGAAAATTTAGAATAAATCAAAGTGAATTTCAAAATAATTTTTGTTTAGTTTGAAGTTTGATTTAATTTTGAAAAAGTAAGATGAGTTTGTTGTTCCTAACCCATTCTCATATGTGATTTGTATTTTTGTTTAATTTTTAGATAATTAAATTCAATTTTTAAGCATTGATTAGGTTAATGTACGAATTAAGTGGCTTAATTAACCTTTACCTATACCACCTTAAAAAAATTAACTAAGTAATTATGAGCCAATGAGATGACATAAAACCAACAAGGTATTTAAATTTGCAATGCACCTAATAATGAAAAGGCCTAATGTAATTTAGCTCACAATTAAAAGTTAATTAAGCTAAGGGATTTAGCTTAAGTACTTTTTAAAACACCCTTTTCATACTTATGAAAGTGGTTTTAATTTACTTAATTAGACTTAGGCTATTAAACACTTAAGCATATACCCAAGGTAGATTAATTAAGTTTTGATACTTTTTAGAATTTTTGAAAATTTATTAAGGGGATAATTAATGAATTAACCCTTAATTAAGAGAGGATTAAGGAAAGAAAAGGGGGTTTAGGGAATAGCTTAGTAGAAATTCCCCAAAATTATTCCATAAAACTTGTACTCACTGGATCTAACCTTAATCAAACTTAATCAAAGGGTAAATCCACTAGTCACATCTTAATTACCCTTACTTACATGAAGCGGGTAATTAGGGAATGAAATATCAATTTCCTCAATTGAGCCCTCAATAAATCTCAAGAAAATTAGGGGAGGCAGAGGTCATCCCCTAAAATGAACCCTAGAAGTTTGAGATTAATTGATGAACTAATTAAAGGATAGTTAGCTAATTAAGATTCCCAAAGAAACCCAAATTTAGAGAAAAGGGTAATTCAAAATATTTGAAATCATTTTTAAAATATTCTAGATGAAATTATCTTTCCATTGCATTTTTCCTTTTATTTTTCTTATTTTTCTAGGTTGAGATATGAATTCTAGAAGATCTAGGGATTAATTATAATTAATTACCCCTAATCCCAACTCACCGACGCGCGTGGCAAATGCAGCGCTTTACACGCGACGCCATGAGCCACTCACTTAAGCGACCAAAAATGTGGACGATGCGCGATCTCTATCATCCAATCAAATATACGTGATCCCCGTGGTTTATAAAATGGATAATGGGTATATAAACGTGGGAATGATCTTGGCCATCCATCCAAACTGTGTGGATGGATGGCCAGAGATTCATCCCTGCCAAAGTTCAAGGGGAATGAGATCCGTCCACCTTCTAGCTGAGGTTTGAAGCTCGATTAGTTAGAATTTATCCCACACCTTCATCATGCAATTACCAACACATCCAACAGCTAAGATCCTATGAAATTAAAGTTCACTTGACAAAGGACCAACACCTATGGGAATTGAGCTCAAAAAATCACTAACCTCACCGAGACCAATGCTCAATTCCCTTGGAGGAGCTTTGTCTGGTTGAGATGAAGCCTTGCTGAAGTTTTGAGCACTTGAGGTTGAGTGTAGAGCTTTGTGGACCAGCTCCTTCTCAATTCCTTTGCGGCTTTGATCAAGCTAGGTTTGCCCTTGCCTTTAGAACATCAGAGAGAGCTTAGACAAACTCGACTTGACCCAATGGTGTGTGCAAGAGCAATTGGATTAATTTGGAGTGAGGAAGAAATTGGCTCTTCAATGGACCTCCCCTATTTTCAAGTGGAGAAAATCGAGAAGATGAAAATTGAATCCCCCCTCTAGGAAGCTTAGGATCACTTGCAAATAGCTCATCTGACTCTCTCTCACTCAATCGACCTTGAGTCAATGAAAACAAAAGTGAATTAGGGGGAGTATATCTCCCCCTTGAAGGATCGGACGGCCGACAATGTCCATGTCATTTTGATCCAATTGAGCATATGGAGTGAGCTATTTTGGTTATTTTGAGTGTGCACATGATCGGATTGGCCAGAGAAGTGGAATGACAACTTCCCATGTGCTTGAATTGAGCTTGAGAGGGAGTTTGAAATTCTAATTTTTAGGCTAAGGGGTCGGGTTTGGTCTAGGGACCAAATGGGCTGACTCAACCCATTGGGTTGGGTGCACCACTCATCACTAAGTCCCCTTGAGCTTTTAGGAAAGCCTCAAGTGGTTGTGAAGAGGGTATGACCAAATTACTCATAGGTTAGGCCAAAATTTGTTCTATGGCCTCGGGGTAAAATGGTCATTTTGTTATTTTTTTCACTTTGGGTATACTTGGTATATTGAGAAAATAAGTTTGACCAAGTTTCATTGGATTTAGAATCCATTTGATAGGGTTTGGCTCAAGTTGACCCATTTAGGTCAAAATGGGTCAACATGGGTCAAGTTGACCAATTGGTCAAATAGGATCAAATCAAGGGTTGGGTCAAGTTGATATGACCATTTGAAATATTTGGTGTCTTTGGTTTGGTTCGATTTGGTATATATTTAGTTTTGGCTCATATGACTTCATTAAGGTCAAATGGGTCAAGTTGACTTATTTGACCCATTTGATCTATTTCGGTTAGGTTAAGGGTAGGTTTAGGTTAGGTTAGCCATATGGAGTGGATTAGTATCTTTGTTTCCAATCAATTTGGGTTAAGTTCAATTTTGGCTCAAAATGACCCCTTTAGGTCTTGTTAGGTCTAACGTCAATTAGGCTAGGTTTAGTCTAGTTAGCCAATTGAGGCTTTGGTCAAGTTCCACAAGTGATTTGGGATGGACTTGACTAGTTGGTTTCAATCAATTTGGCTTAGATCAAGTTTTGACACATTTTGGCCCTTTAGGTCAAAATGGGTCAACTTAGGTCAGCCAATTGGGCTAGTTAGGCTCAAATGTTGGCTTGGTCAAGTTCAAACAGAGGTCATGAGTGAACTTAGATCAATTATTTCAATCAATTTGGCCTATGGTGAAATTTGGCTATGTTAGGTTTCATTTTAGTTTAAGTGTTGACTTGGTCAACCCTTAGGTTTGACCCAATTTGATTGATTGATCATCTCATGATGATTGTTGATCATGATGAGAAGGATATATGAGTTTGGTTCAATCTGATTTGGTTAGGATCAAAAGTTGGCTCATAAGGGTACCTTAGGTCACTTTGGGTCAAGTGAGCCCAAGTGGGTCAAATGGCTTGGTCAAAGCTTGATTTGAAGTTGATTGATCTTGTATATGAAAATATAAATCCATTTAGAAGTGGTTTAAAGTCAAATGGATTTTGATCCATTTGAAAATTTCATATTCAAAGGACGAATTTGAAGGGGTCTTGGGTTTGATTTTTGAATTAGGTTTTGAATGTTTGATTGAGGTTTGGATTTATATATGAGCTCATGATTGTAGGCTTGATTGAACCATGAGAAAAAAAATCAAGAGTTTGGCTTGATTTGGATAAGTTCAAGATTTTGACTTGAAAGCCATAGATTTGATTTGAGTTGATTTGAGTTTGATTTTTTGGAATCGGTTTTGATTGTTTGAATTTATATTTCATTTATATATGTAAATATAAATGAGAATATAAATTGATCATGAGAAAATTTTAAGGATTTGAAGTGGTTTAATGGGTTAAATCTATTAAAAGGAATTTAAAGAATTTAAGAGAATTTTTAATTAGAAATTTAATTTTTGAATTGGATTTGATTGATTTGTATTTATATTTCATTTATATATGAGAATATAAATGAGAATACAAATAAATTTTGAGAAAATGTCATGAGTTTGAATAGGTTTGATCAAAGTTTAGGTTAAATCCATTAATGAAAAATTAAGGGATTTAAAGAAATTTAAAGCATTTTAAATTTGAAATTTAATTTTTGAGTTGGATTTGAATGATTTACATTTATATTTCATTTATATATGAGAATATAAATGAGGATATAAATAAGTTTTGAGAAAATCTCATGAATTTGATTTGATTTGATCAAGGTTTAGGATTGATTTTGGCCAAAGTCCTTTAATTAAAAATTAAAGGACTTAAGGAAATTTTCATGAACTAATTTGGAATTTTGAATTTGATTTGATGAATTTATATTTCATTTATATATGAGAATATAAATGATAATATAAATGGATCGTGAGAAAATCTCAAAGATTTGAGTAGGTTTAGATCATGATTTTGGCTAAGTCCTTTAATGAAAAATTAAAAAGACTTAGGAAAAAATTTGACATAGGAATTTTTGATGGATTTTGATTATGGGTTTTAATTATGGATTTCAATCATGGATCTCAATCATGGAATTGAATTATGGAATTGAATTATGCAATTGATTTGAGAAAATCAAATAGAGTTGATTTGGAGTTTGACTTGAAAGAAGGAAAGTGAGGAATGGTTTAAGCTAAAGGGAAGGAGATTTTCTTAACACCCCTAACGCATAACCTATTCCTATGGCTAACTCTTCTAAGTCTTCTAGGGCTAGGGGAGTGTCCACCTAATCACTAGATGTGTCTTAAAACTAAGGAACTCTTAAAGTCTAAGAGAAGTCTTAAGCCTAAGATGGAGGTGTTGAGAGCTCATTCTAAAAATGAGGTCAACAAGCCACATTGCACTAAGCTCTGGATTCTTTCTTTTCCTTGGGTTAAGGATAGACATAAGTGCTTGTGATCTCTGTTGTTGATCATTTCATCAATATGTGTGTTCCTCACACCACACCTATTTGACCTTTTTGAGGATGAGCTCTCAACTCCATCTTAGACATGACTCATCACTTTAAGAGTTCCTTAGTCTTAAGACACATCTAGTGATTATGTGGACACTCAACCCAACCTAGAGACTTAGAAGAATATATGAATAGTCATGCTTGGTGTTAAGAAAATTTCCTATCCTTAGCTTAAGCCATTCCTCACATTCCTTCTTTCAAGTCAAACTCCAAATCAATCTTAATTGATTTTCTCCAAATACAAATCAACTCCATATGATTGAAATCCATAAGTGAAATCTATGATTGAAAGATTGAAATCTATCAAAAATTCTTAAGTTCAAATTTCCTAAGTCCTTAATCCTTTCTTAAGAACTTAAACCAAAATTATGATCTAAACCAAATCAAATCTTTGAGATTTCTCAAAATTCATTTATATTCTCATTTATATTCACATATATAAATGAAATATAAATTCAAATCAATCAAACTAAACTCAAAATTCCAAATCAAGTCATGAAATTTTCTTAAGTCCCTTAATTTTTCATGAATGGACTTAGCCTAAACCTTGATCAAATCAATTCAAATCCTTGGGATTTTCTCAAAACTCATTTATATTCACATATATAAATGAAATATAAATATAAAATAATCAAATCAAACCCAAAAATTAAATTCCCAATTTAAAATTTTCCTAAGTCCTTTAATTTTCTATTAAAGGATTAATCCAAAACCTTAATCAAACTAATTCAAATTCATAGGACTTTCTCAAAACTCATTTATATCCTCATTTATGTTCACATATATAAATGAAATATAAATATAAATCAATCAAACCAAATTCTAAAATTCAAACTTCAAACTCTAAAACTTTCCTGAGTGCTTTAAATCTTTCTTAGTGGACTTAGTTAAAATCATGATTAAACCACTTCAAATCCTTGAAATTTTCTCATGATCAATTTATATTCTCATTTATGTTCACATATATAAATGAAATATAAATTCAAACAATCAAAATCAATTCCAAAAATCAAACTCAAATCAACTCAAAATCCAATTTAAGTCTTTCAAGTCAAAATCTTAAACTTAGCCAAATCATTTTCAAATCAAGCCAAACTCTTAATATAAACCCTACAATCATAATAAAATCAAATAAATCAAACTCAATCAAACAAAATCAAAGTCAAAATCAAATTTTTTTCTTTGAATATGAAATTTATCAAATGGATCTAAACTCATTTGACTTCAAACCACTTGTAAATGAATTTATATTTCAATCATAACTCCATATACAAGATCAACCAACTTCAAATCATTTGACCACCCACTTTAGGCTCACTTGACCCAAAGTGACCTAAAGTACCCTTATGTGCCAAATTCTAATCCTAACTAAATTGGATTGAACCAAACTCATCTACCCCTCTCATCATGATCAACAATCATCATGGGATGATCAATTAATAGTCAAACTTAAGGGTTGACCAAGTCAACACTTATCCCAAATGAAACCTAACATAGCCAAATTCTACTATAGGATAAATTGATTGAAACCATTGATTTAAATTCACTCATGACTAAACTGTGAACTGACCACATTTGAGCCTAACCTAGCCCATTGTATTTGACAAAAGTTGACCCATTTTGGCCTAAAGGGTCAAAATGTGTCAAAACTTGATCTAAGCCAAATTGATTGAAACCAATGGGTCAAGTCCATTCTAAATCACTTGTGGAACCTGACCAAAGCCTAAATTGGCCAACTAGACCTAACCTAGCCTAATTGACCTTAGATCCAACATGACCTAATGGGGTCATGTTGAGCCAAAATTGAACTTAACCTAAATTGATTGGAAACAAAGATACCAATCCACTCCATATGACTAACCTAACCTAAACCTATCCTTGACCTACCTCAAATAGGTCAAATGGGTCAAATAGGTCAACTTCCCATTTGACCTAAATGAAGTCATATGAGCCAAATCCAAAACTATACCAAATTGAATCAAACCAAAGCCACTAAAATATTTCAAATGGTCATATGAACTTGACCCAACCATTGGTTTGACCCAATTTGACCAATTGGTCAACTTGACACAAGTTGACCCATTTTGACCTAAATGGGTCAACATGAGCCAAACCCTATCAGATGAATTCCAAATCTCATAAAACTTGGTCAAACCTAGTTTCTCCACATACCCAACATATCTAAAGTAGAAAAATAGCAAAATAACCATCCTACCCCTTGGCCATAGAATAAATTTTAGCTTAATCTATGGGTAATTTGGTCATACCCTCTTCATATTGACTTGCGGCTTTCCTAAAAGCTCAGGGACCCAGTGAAGAGTGGTGCACCCAACCCAATGGGCTTGGGTCAGTCCAATTGGTCCCTAGACCAAACCCAACCCTATGGGTCAAAATTGAAAATTCAAAACCCCACTCCCACTCAAATTCAAGCACATGGGAGGTTGGCAATCCACTCCTTGGCTCGAACCGACCATGTGCACACTTTTAACTGATCAAACAACCCACTACCTATGATCAATTGGATCAAAACAACAAGTGTCTTGCCGGTCGTCCGATCCTTCAAGGGGGAGATATACTCCCCCTAATTCAATTCAATTCACACTTCCCCTCTATCGATTGAAGCTAAAGAATTCAGAGCAATCATCTGAGAGTACTCCCAAACTTCTTAAAGAGGATTTTAAAAAGCTATTTCTCGATTTTCAGACTTTTCATCAAGGAGCTAAGTCGAGTGCACCCAATCTTCCTTTGGAGTTCCCATAGCAAGGAAGGATTGAATTGAATCAAAGTCGAGCTCAAGTTAAGGAGGAGGTACCCATAGGAAGATCAACTTAACCTCAAGTGCTCAAAACTTCAAGTCTCAACTGCACAAAGCTTCTCCAAGGGAATCGATATGATCACCTCAATTATATTTTTTGACCATTAAACTCAATATGGTGTGGAGCTTTGTAAAAGAAATTTTCACCCCATGGATTTTTGATTGTTGGATTTTTCACTCTTTAACTTTAGATGGTGTGGGTTGAGTTTGGTTTAAATCCATGCTAGATCGAGCTTGGATCTTTCCCTTGATCATGGACGATCTATGTTGATCAAAGGGAAGAACTTGGGAGATCTCAGCTGTCCATCCATGCATTTTAGATGGACAACTGAGATAATTCCCCACGTTTTGAAATCCCTTACCCATTTTAAAACCACGGGGAGATCCCTGACCGTTTGATCTTTGATCGAATGGTAGGGATCAAACTGCGTGCGTCACCAGTCACCATCTGAGATTTGACTACTTAAGTAACCCCCTCACGGCGTGATGCATGTAAAGCACGCTGACCACCGCCACACGTCGCACTGTGAGTCAGGGGATTAGTTAAATACTTAATTAATTTCTAATTAACTTAAGGATCTTCTAAAATTCATAACTCTTTCTCAAAAATTCAGAAAAAATATGAAATAAAATCCTATGAAAAGATAATTAAATCTAGAATATTTTAAAATTAATTTCAATGGGTTTTGAACTATGCTTTTCTCTGAATTTAGGTTTTATTAAAAAAAATTAATATTGCTAATTACTTTTTAATTAAGCATATGATTAATCCCAAATTTTTTGGGTATGTTTTAGGGGATGACTTCTGCCTCCCCTAATTTTTTTTGGATTTATTGAAGGCTTCATTAGAAGAATTGCATATAAATTTATTAATTACCCTCCTTATATAATTAAGCATGATTAGGGTATGATTAATGATTTTAACCTAAGATTAGGGTTGATTAAGTAGGAGGTTTATAGAATAATTTTGGGGTATTTTTCTAAGCTATTCAACACCCCTTCTCCTTAATCTCCTCTTAATTAAGGGTTAATTCATTAATTATCCCTTAATCAATTTCTAAAAATTCTAAAAGTTAAAGAACTTAATTAACGCTTTGGGTAGATTAGGGTGTTTAATAGCCTAAGTTCAATAAAGAAAATCAAAACCCAATTCATAAGTATGAAAGGGTGTTTTGATATTACTTAAGCTAAACCCCTTAGCTTAATTAACTTTTAATTGTGAACCAAATTGCATTAGGCCTCTTTCTTATTAGGTGCATTACAAATTTAAATTCCTTGTGAGTTTTATGCCATCTCATTGGCCCATAATTATTTGGTTAATTATTCTAAGATGGTGTAGGTAATGGTTAATCAAGTTACTTAATTCATATCTTAACCTAATTAAAACATAAATATAGATCTAATTATCTAAAAATTAAATAAAAATATCAAACACATGTGGAATGGGAAATGGAACAGAAACTCATCTCACCTTTTAAAATTAAATCAAACTCCAAACTAAACAAAATTACTTTAAATTCACTTTGATTTATTTAAACTTTCTTATTCTATAAGAATATTTTTAGGATTTAAGTGAAGTGAACTTGTTTACATGCTTTCATTACTTTGAATCTTTCCCCAACATATTAAACTTGTATGCCATGTGATTTCATGCATTCATATTTTTCAAATTCCAATTTTAAATGAAATTGTTTACTTTATATCAAATTTGCATGTTTGGCTAAAGTAGAAATATGAGTGGCTATTATTACTACTAAATTCAAATTATTTTTAAAATATATAAATCAAATATCAAATCTGAAAGTATGCTGCTTATATTTTAATTATAATCTTGCATGTGAAAGAATATAAAAGTATGCTTAGCATAGGTTTCCTTGCTTTCTTATGTTGGTATAGGAGCTAGTAAGATGTAAGGTTCATTTGAAAAGAACCTAATACTTACTTAATTCTATACTCTATTCATCCCTATGCTATTACCTAAGCAGGGGTTACCTATACTCACATACATAAATTACATAAAATAAAATGAATCCATCAAATAATTTTTGCTTTCTCCTTTTCTATTTCATTTCTTTTATATATATGTTTGTATTTAAGGAAAGTGGTATATTAGTCTGGACAACCATGAGGTTGCGAGGCTTTAAGTAGCCCTAAGTAGGTATTGTACTTTACACTTTTGATTTATAATAGTGATGTGCTCACTTATGCCTTTCTTACTTTCATGTGTGTATGTGAAAATTTGGATAAGGAAAACTCTTTCTATTTAAGAAAAATCATGCATATTCAACTTCTAAATTTTCTTAAATGGATTACTTAGCATACAACATAAAGTGTGTTAAATACTCTCATTTGTATGTATAGATATGCTTAGGGTCCATCCATATGCATGTTATATATGTTGGAAAAGAAATGAAATAATGTGTGTTATGTGAATTTTGATTCATTTTATTTAATCTTAAAATGCCTTAATTTTTGAATTAGTTTGTTTAGAGTTTATCTAAATTTAGGATTAATTAAAAGATTTAATCAAAACATTCACCTAAATGAAACTAAAATATGAATTACTTTAGCAATTGCTTAGGTTAAAAGGACACAGAAGTCTTCTTCTCTTTCACTCTCTTTATAACTTAGTAATTAATTATAAAATCCATTTAAACAAAATCAAAACATGAAATAAAATCAACCCAAAATAATTAAACAATTTAAATGAAACCCTCCTCTAAGTTGAACATGTTCTTCACACTTAGAAAATTTAAACTTAAAGTCATAGATAAGCATACCACACAAGCCTTCAAAGCACACACATTAACCTAAGTTATCACTTCTAGCTTTATGTTGGTGTATAGTTTGATGTTTATTTTATTTTGTGATATATGTTTTAGACTGGATGTTAGGGTGTATGCTCATAGAATGAATGGTAAGACATTCTAAGTCTAACTATTCCTTTCTGCATGAGATTATGCTTAAGGGGCGCTATCATAAATAAAAATATAAATGCTTTTGCTTGCAGGTGCTTTATACCCCTAAGCATAATCCAATAGGTCAGGTGGTCTTAGTCACCCATGTGTGGGGTGATAAGTCCAATATACATGCTTGGGATTTGTGTGGTTTATTTTAGCTAACTTTTGTTTTGTAAGTGTTAGTTAGATTTCCACTATTCTTTTTCATGTAAATTTATATAATTAGGATTTTGGAATGATTTTTATGGGGAATAGGATAAGCATTGATCATAAGATCCTATCTTATGCACCATGTGAAGCCTTGGAGCATCTACCATCCAACCATCCAAAAAAAAGAACCAAAGAAAAGAAGAAAAGAAAGAAGAAATGAAGCTTGAAGACCCCATAATAATGAATTCTTGCTTTGTAATTTAATTCATTTGTAATGAGTTGTATAAGGGTAGAGCTCTACCCATATTTGATATTTTGTCGTGCCATGGCAATGACCTTTTATTCTTTTATGATTATAAATTAGTTGATGATTTATTTAGCTTTTGCATTAAGTGGCATATTTTTTTAGTTTCTTTCTTGCTTTATGTATGGCCTGGATGTGGTTAGGCTCTTTAGGGAAAAATAAATCTTCTACTCAACTTAATAGCTCAAATTAAAAATAAAGAACTCATAACCTCGCCTAAAGCTTAGGTTTAAAATCAAGATAAAAAAATTAGTAACCCCTAAGCTAGATGAGTATTTTTGTAATATCATGCAATAATGCATTATTTCACCCTTGATTGAGGGGATTCCATCTTTGCCAAAGAAACTTGGCTTGACCTTTGAGAGCCATGGTGGAAACTCACCTCCTCCTTTCTCACTGATTTTGGCCAATAACCTTCTTTCTCATGCATTAGTCATATGAATCCTATTAGCCTGAGTCAAAAATAATTGTTCAAAATGAAAGTAAAATGAAATTTGAAATTACATTAGATTTAGGTCATTTGAAACATATCCCTTTACATGATCTAGTCTCTTTATGGAGTGAGTTTAACGACTTAGTCTCTTTCTAAATAAATAACAGCCTAGCTATCTTGCATAAATATAAAGACTTGACTACATATATTTAAAATCATAGGAAGAGTTAGTTGGCGGCCACCCCTAGGTAGTTGTAAGTCCAAGCTGTCGGGTGATTTATCCTCTCTTGTGGAGGCAAACCAATTATTCATTTTTGCCTTAGATTTAGGTTGTGCTTTCGGCCCTCGCCAAAGCTCCATAGTTTTAGGTTTTGAGATTACTTCTCCCTTTGTGGGTCATAAGCATAATTCCTCACCTCTTAGGCATTTCTTTAATCTTGTGTTAAGGAATCTTAAGTCTTAAATTTCTAATGAAAAATATAACTTAAACAACAAGCTAAATCAATTTCAAAATGTAAAGCCGACTATATCATAGTTTGAGATGCTCAGGTTCAGCATCGGACATCTCCTACTTATCTTCCATTCTAGCTTCAATAATAACTCCCTTAATTCATTTGTAATTGTATGGGTAGAGCTTCCTACCCATATTTGATATTTTGTGTTTATGTATCATGACCTTTTATTCTTTTTATGATTATAAATTAGTTGATGATTTGTTTAGCTTTTGCATTAAGTGGCATATTTTTTTTAGTTTCTTTCTTGCTTTATGTATGGCCTGGATATGGTTAGGCTTTTTAGGGAAAAATAAATCTTCTACTCAACTTAATAGCTCAAATTAAAAATAAAGAACTCATAACCTCGCCTAAAGCTTAGGTTTAAAATCAAGATAAAAAAATTAGTAACCCCTAAGCTAGATGAGTATTTTTTGTAATATCATGCACGAATGCATCTTATTTCACCCTTGATTAGAGGGATTCCATCTTTGCCAAAGAAACTTGGCTTGACCTTTGAGAGCCATGGTGAAAACTCACCTCCTCCTTTCTCACTGATTTTGGCCAATAACCTTCTTTCTCATGCATTAATCATATGAATCCTATTAGCCTAAGTCAAAAATAATTGTTCAAAATGAAAGTAAAATGAAATTTGAAATTACATTAGATTTAGGTCAAAACATATCCCTTTACATGATCTAGTCTCTTTATGGAGTGAGTTTAACGACTTACTTCTCTTCTAAATAAAAATACAATTATCTTGCATAAATATAAAGACTTGACTACATATATTTAAAATCATAGGAAGAGTTAGTACCACCCCTAGTTGTAAGTCCAAGTCCGGTGATTTATCCTCTCTTGTGGAGGCAAACCAATTATTCATTTTTTTTAGATTTGCTCTAAAGCTCCATAGTTTTAGGTTTTGAGATTACTTCTCTCCTTTGTGGGTCATAAGCATAATTCCTCACCTCTTAGGCATTTCTTTAATCTTGTGTTAAGGAATCTTAAGTCTTAAATTTCTAATGAAAAAGATAACTTAAACAACAAGCTAAATCAATTTCAAAAATGTAAAGCCCAACTATATCATAGTTTGAGATGCTCGCTAGGTTCTCTAGCATCGTGGACATCTCCTACTTATCTTCCATTCTAGCTTCAATAACTCCCCCCCCTTGATCAATCTCATTTGATCTTCAAAAATAAACCAATTGATTGATAGTCCTTCCTATTGAAATCTTCAAAGACAACAATTATTTACCTTAATTGAGAGTTTTTCTAAGGAATCTTCATTCCTTGTGATGTAATTAACTATGGGGGCTTGCCCCATAGGGAACTTAATGAACCTGGTTTAAAATAAATCCTTCTTTACTTTTCAACATAAAGTAGGGGAAGAATCTCTGATGCATATGCAGATCTGTCATCCTTAAGAGTCCTTATTGAGGTGATTAGGTCCATTAAAGGGTAGTGACTTCTATCTTTCGAGATAGTGCACTATTCCTTGATCACTGCATCACAATAATAAGTATATCTGCAGATCTACGTGGCGTCCTAAAAAGATGACTTTTTTTATAGGTCTTGCCTTTCTTTATCTCCACAGATTTGTAGGCGACTCATAAAAAAATTTATTCACCACAGTATCTATTGAACATATTAGTACAAATTTTATGATTACAGATCCACTTACAAAAAGTTTATCACCTAAAATATTTCATGAACATGTGGCTCGTATAGGAGTGGTTTACTTTGATGATATGCTAGCATAGTGAGAGTTTACTTATGATGTTCAATGATTATAAATATATTTTTCTAATTAGAATAAAGTATTATTATTATCTTATAGTTGAAAATTCTGAAATGAAGTTATGTAGTTTTAATTACAGTTTAGTATAAATAAATGAAACTATATCTATAATTCTTTTGAGTTATAATATATGACTAGTTGAAAATAAGTATGACATATGATCACATTATATGAAATTTCTATGTTACACATCCATACTTGATCTATGTCGTTAATCATATTAATTTAGTGATCACTCATGGGTCTTGTTATAGAAAAATTATAACAAAGATCACTTTGATTCTATATCAATATTATTAATGGACTAGATTATTTAAAGATATTCCTCTTTGAAGATAGCAAATATTGAGCTCTTAAAGTATTTAATAATGTATAACTATCAAGAAATATGTGTAGCTCAAATGAGAGATTGTTGAAATTTTTAAATATGGGCTCACATATAAATTTAATTATGCATTAGGTGCTATCTTATTTTTTAAATCTATTAATTTTATGATCAAATAAAGATTAATTAATTTTAGGCTTTTGAGATATCTTATTAATTTTGTATGAAATTATCATGTGTAGAGACCGAATATTTTATTTTATTTTTATGATGGACTGAAATAAAATGAAATGCACTCAAGTATAAATAGGATCTTGATCCCCATTCTAAAGAGTTAATTCTTATTTTACTGACGTCTCATCTTGAGTTAAAAGAAGGCTCTTTCTCTCTCTCTCTCTCTCTCTCTCTCTCTCTCTCTCTCTCAAGAACACTCCTTTAGAAGTGGAAGGTCAAATCTCACATTAGCTCTTCTATGGATTCAAGTATACTTCCGATTAAATCTTCTTAATGATTTGACATGAGATCTGAGTTAGATAAATTTATTTTTATCTTCATAAATTTCCAACAATATCTTCATCTCCATACAACACAGCCCTAGCCCCTTGAAACAAAACTATCTCCATCTCCATGTAACCCAGCCCAAGCAATTTGAAACAATGCAACCAAAGGCCACACACAAACTAACTCCTTCAAGCTGAGTCTCCATACAACTTGCTCTCTCACTCTTTTATTTCTCCATCTCTTGTCTTTAAGTAGGAGTTGATCCTCTCTCTAGTTTCCAACTCTGTCAAAAGTAGCTTCTTGAATCCATTTGTTGTCCTTCACACTAACCTCTTCTCTAGTCGACCTCTATCTATAGAGCTGCTAGCCAACATTGGTCAAAATCAACTACGTTCTCTCAATCCAAGGCAAGGCCAAATGCTTTCTAGAAATACAATGTTCTTGATAGTGGATGCTGAATTGACTTGTCAATTGATGAAGCAACGGAGCTTGATCACCATGCAATTTATCCAGCAACTTCCTGAGATGGAGCAAGTGGCGGACTTGCTTGCGTTATTATGTTAGGTCTGTGATTGGAAGAAGCTTTCTGGGGATGATGTTGTCGAGCTGCACTCCGGATACCACCCAGTTGTAATGGCCTTGCTGGACGGAAATAACCAGAAACAGAGGTGCATCAATAGGGGGAGTGGGACTCACTACAGCGTAGCCAATGAACACAAGTAGCTATTCCAACAAAACATTTATTCCAGCAACAGTAAATTTCCGAAACAAAAGCAATCTCTAAACATGGAAAAAAGAAACAGAAGTGTTGAATTAGAGAATCTGTGACGACTACAACAGCAATAACAGCAAGTCCTTTACATCACTATATGGGGTCGGCTACATGAATTTTTCTCCTTCGTGTCCTATTAAGTATAAACTTCTCATTTAATTCTAATAAAAGAAGATCATATTTTATACTTTCTAATCAAGTTTTTTATCTTTTTAGGTCTACCTCTATATTTCTTAACATAAGTCAAATCTAATACATGTACTTGTTGACCTCCACATCTACGTCATAAATAGAAGCGAGCAAATATTAATTGATATACCGTGAAAAATAAAATCATATGAAATGAACTCAATATGCCTCAATTGTAGTCAAAATCATTCAAAATATTGAACAAATAAAATAATACAGATTCAGTATAAAATGAGGATATAAAAAAATTAAGTTCGACAAATGAGAAAATATGAAACTTTATTTTAAAATACAAGAAGAAAAATCTGCTCTCTTAGGGCGATGATAGAAAATCGACTTCAACAGACTTGAGCGGCAAAAATAATATCAATTGTGCAACATGAGAATTATTAACGCACTTGGAATGACGAATACCCGTGAGCTAATGCCTAAATTACTTCGATCATCGTCAAAGTTGGTCGAACATCCCCTACCTGTAAAACAAATTGTGTTGATGTATTCTACACATCAAAAGCATTCAAGAAATGAGACACCTATCATGTGTATCGCTGCATGTAAAATTTTATAAATTTTGCAAGTATGAATTCAATCACATAAAATCCAAAATATGCTAATAACAAAACAAAAAAAAAGAAAGATTTTAAAAATGATAATAATAAATAAATAAGAAATAAATTAAAATTAAGACTAAATTATTTATAGGATTCTGGGAGGTCATTTTGATCATTGTAGTCAAAAATCTCAAAATATTCCATCGGACGGTTCATATTGATTCATTTGATAATAGATAGTTTTTTTTGGTGATTTGACTATTACTTTTGATTTTGAAACGATCTTCGTTGGATTCTTCTGCCGAGCCACCGACCGATAATAAGACGTCAAATTTGGAAGTCCTTTGATCATCCAATTAGTATATCGAAGTTTTAAGGTGTAGTCTTTAAGCTTAATTTTAGCTGATTTAAGCCATATTTCATCCAATTTTGGTGATGTTGAATATATCTTATTGAGATATTTAATTATTATGCAATATATACATTATTTTAAAATTTTATGTATGATATATATATATATATATATATATATATATATATATATATATATATATATATATATATATATATGTATATATTGCCCAACTTGTAAAAAATAAATTTTTTTTTTTTGAGGAAGATGTATACAAAACGGAGGAGAAATCACAATAATTGTTTTGACTGAATAAGTTTATAATATTAGTTAAGTAATAAAAAAAATTAAAAAAATTTAAACGTAGTCTTCAACATTGATATTATTTCCAATTATATATATATATATATATATATATATATATATATATATATATATATAAAAAAATGGTCAAAATTTAATATATTTCTGCCAACTTATTTACTGCCACAGCCGCCTAGTGGTCTTTTATAAATATATTTTAAATAATCTACCTCTCATCTAACCAATGGCAAGCCAAAAAAAAAAAAAAGGGAAGTAAAGTAGGAGAAAAGGGGATTACGAAAAGCCAACTCTCTCTCAGCCGGGGAGGGGCGACACTCATTGTCTATCGTTCTCTTCTCTGTCGCTATTTGGAGTAACCGCACAAGCTGCGACCTTCCTCCCTATCTTTCTCTCGCATCTCTCGTCTCCAACCGATCCAAAAGCACGCACCAATTTCCTTCTTACCCCTGACTACGGTAGCATTCAACCACTCCCCGCCAGCACTCCCCTTCATCGAACCGTTCACAAAACCTGCATCCAAGTACCAAGCAGGCCACAACAACAACTCGGCATCCTCTACACTCTCCCACTCTCTCAAGTTCGGTCATCCAGCACCGTGCAGCAATCCTCCCCTTCTCCCATTTTTATCTGGTTTTCGTCCTCAACCTGTCACCTTCTTCAAACGCCAATTGACCTTGCTGCCACTCTCTCTCTCTCTCTCTCTCTCTCCACAGCTTTCTACACGCAGATAAAAAAAATCCGAAACAAAAAAAAAATTCTTACTTTCTTCCATTTACAAAAAAACATCTATCTTATTCCCTTTGATTTAACCATGTTTCACTCTCATTAATCCTCTCTTGGAAACAAAGAATATTGCAATAATAATAATAATAATAATAATAAAGAGAAAATATTGTGTACTCGCGAATCTGCCACTGTTCTTTGATTGCAAAGGTATATTAAACAAAAGAAAATATGAAGATATGTGAATATGTGTGTTTCATTTGTGCAGGTATATTTGAAGACCTCACTGTATTTAGAAAAGCATGACGAGATTAAAGATTACCATATATCACAGACACCATCAGCAATACGGATAGATCAAAATCAAATCTGATACTTATCGAAACGACGTCGAGTAAATATCGGATAGTAACAAATAACTTGAATGAAAATAAATAAGAGAATGATCGAACTTAATAATAACTTAAGTTGAATTTGAAATAAAAATTGAGTCAAAATAAAACATAAAAAATAAAAAATAGAAGAGCTTAAAATAAAATTAAAATTTGAAAAGATATGTTTAAGCAAGACTTACAAAAATACTTAATAGGAATTCAAAACTATTTTTCAAACAAGCAGAATCACCTCGTACCTATAACTTTCAAAATACCCAGAAGGATTGAATAGATCTGAATAAAAATAAATTGAACCTGCCCCATGTTAAAGCATATAAAAACAAAATTTGCCTCACATGAATAATAACAAATACAAGATAGGCTTAGTTAATAAGCCTAGCACTAGAATTATTCACCTATCCATGTGCAGAAGCTAAAGGAAGCTATTTTGAAATTTCAAAATGTGGGTTTTACATGCCACACAATAACAAAGTCAAACATGAAGTTTTAAATTTTGAATGAATGCGATGTATGATTAATTTCAATCCAATGCCACAGAATCCGTAATCCACATATACAAGCAGAGAGAAGGCATTAAGCTTCAAATTAAATATCACACATATTATAAGACTAATGTTCTTACAAATATTGTGTCTAAAAGTCTATATGAATATTTAAGTGGAATGGAGTATACATTTTGAAGTAATGTCACACTTGATTCAAATGTTTCAAAATATATGCAAATGCTTGATTGAACTAAATTCACTCACAAATTATAAAATAGATTCTCATTCAAATCATTTTGTGCTAGCACTCAAATTAGATAATTTATGCATATATTATATGGTAATCGTATATCTAATTAATTTGTATTAATATATGCACAAATGCTTAAGAGAATACTAAATTCCTTGAAGGTTCATATGAACACTTGAATTGAAACACCCGCATGGGCCCCGACACTATGCAAAATGCATGAATTTAGTATTTGAGGATATTGCGTGGGTTGATTTCCGGTTGGGTCTGCGGACTATGTTCGGGTTAACAAAACCTAATGATATTGTTATAACTTTCTCCACCTAAGAAAATCTTTGAGAAGTTAATTCTATCATATGACAGTATAACGATTATCACTTAATTCCCCAATGAGGGCTAAATTGATTGAAGATATTAAACGGAGGGATCATTATTATCAAAATATCTAAAATATTTATATTCAATATTCTCAAATTCAAAATCTTCAAAATATAAATCTAGATCTGATCCTCTATTATTAAATTAATATACTCGACAAAATCTGAGACAATAAATTAAATAATCAAGCAGACTTATATACCCCGATGATGACTATGTTGAATGAAGATTTCAACCGGAGGTGATATCACTATCAAGTTATATTTAAAACTTCAAGTCAAATTAACATAAACTAAATATCAATCTAAGTGAAAAATCTGATGAATTTTTAAGCTTAAAATGGCTAAATGAAATCTAATGTCTAAAACTTAAAGCTAAAATCCAATCCATCAATCCGCAATTTTTTGTATGAGCTAACAAATTAAGAAAACTCTAGCTTCCAAAGGAGCCAATGTAAAGTCAAATACACAACTATGTTCGCTTTCAAACAATCTCATGCGAAGGACGTGCCGTGTCCTGTCTCGTGTGAATTTGCCAAGAGCTCCACATGTGACACTGTATGACCGAGTCCTCCGACTAAGTGGTTGCCGCCAAATGACACCATTATATTACTTGCCAATGACTATATGATGCCCCCAACGACTATGCCTTGAGTGAACTGTGCACGATAGACTTACATGATGATCCTCTATTATTAAATTAATATACTCAGTAGGATCTGAGAAAATAAACTAAATGATCAAGCAGACTTATATACCCTAATGATGACTATGTTGAATGAGAATTTCAACCAGAGGGGATATCACTATCAAGTTAAATTTAAAATTTCAAGTCAAATTAAAATAAATTAAATATCAATCTAACTGAAAAATCTGATGAATTTTTAAGCTCAAAATGACTGAACCAAATCTAATGTCTAAAACTTAAAGCTAAAATCCAATCCATCCATCCGTAATTTTTTTATCGAAGGTGATAAATTAAGAAAACTCTAGCTTAGTCAAATACACAACTATGTTCACTTTCAAACAATCTTATGTCAGTAAAGATCTGGCTATTGACCCCTAATATTATTTCAAAAAAAAAAATTTTTTTTAAAATTACGAGCAACCGTTCCCTCTCTTTTCCTCTCTCTTCATTCGGTTTTCCTTCAAAACAGCAAGAAACTGTCTCCCTCTATTTCCTTCCCTTCCTGTCTGTTCGATTATAGCAACCGAAGAACCAAAGCCGAAAAAATGAGGAAATTTTTAAAATAGGCACATTCTTAACCTTAATTAGCAATTTAGGTATCAAAATTTTTTTTAATGAGGCTAGTCGTCAGATCGACGATACCACGCTGAGGCCACGCCGACTGGGTCGTCAATAAACGGATGATGGCGATTTTTTTCTTCTTTTTTTTAGAGAGAGAGAGAGAGAGAGAGAGAGAGAGAGAGAGGGGTTTTATTAATTTTTAATTAATATAATTATTTAAAATATTTAAAATATATAATTTAAAAATATTTTTTATAAAATATTTAATAACTAAATATTTATATATTTAGTTATTAATTTATTTATTTATATATATATATAATTAAATATATAATTTTAAAATATTTTTAATTATATATATAAATTTAGAAATTTATTTAATAATTTTTTATTAATTAATATAATTATTTAAAATATATAATTTTTATTCATTTTTGTTAATATATAATTTAAAAATATTTAAAATATATAAATAAATAATTTTTAATAAATAAATAAAGAAAGAAATAAATTATATAAATATTTTATAAATTATATAAATAAAGTAATTATATATAAAATATTTAGTTATTTATATATTTAGTTATTTATATATTTATTTATACAATTTATTTTTTATATAATAAATAAATAAATATATAAATAACTAAATATTTTATAAATATATATAAATAACTAAATATTTATATAATTTAAAATTTATTTATTTATTTATTTAACTAATTATATATTTTAAGTAAATAAATATTTTAAATAAACAAATAACTAATTAAATAAATATATAAAATATATAAATAACTAATTATTTATATATATTTTAAGTATTTTAAATTATTTATATAACTTAAAAATATTTATATAATTTAAATATATAAATAACTAAATAAATTTATAAAAATATATATATATATAATTACTTTATTTATATAATTTATTTATTTCTTTATTTATTTATTAAAAATTATTTATTTATATATTTTAAATATTTTTAAATTATATATTAATAAAAATTAATAAAAATTATATATTTTAAATAATTATATTAATTAATAAAAAATTATTAAATAAATTTCTAAATTTATATATATAATTAAAAATATTTTTAAATTATATATTTAATTATATATATATATATATATATATATATAAATAAATAAATTAATAACTAAATATATAAATATTTAATTATTAAGTATTTTATAAAAAATATTTTTAAATTATATATTTTAAATATTTTAAATAATTATATTAATTAAAAAATTAATAAAACCCCACGTGGTCTCTCTCTCTCTCCCCTACCGAAAGCTAAAAAAAAAAAAATCGTGCCAGTCCGTCAAACCGATTGGCGCCGATGTGGCGTCTGCGTCAGCACCAGTCGCCTAGGCATATTTTCATAAAAAAAAATTTTTGATGCCTAAATTATTAATTAAGATTAAGAATATGTCTATTTTAAAAATTTTCCCCCGAAAAAAATACATGCCATCCTCGCTCTCTTGTGACTCCTACGGGACACAAAAAACAGAGCGAACGCTCCCTCTCGCGATCGAAGGCCGAACGGCCTCCATCCTTCCGCTCCCGTCTTCTACCTGAGACACTCGAAAATCAAGAGCAATAGGCGACGGGCTCGCTAGCGTTGGGATCGATGGGATTTTGACGTTCGAAGCTCTGATCTCTTGCCACCGACTCCCGTCCCCCAAATTCCTCGAAACCCTCGACAGAAAAGAGTGGGGGAAATCGCGATGGGAAATGGCATCGATGGAGCAGCAGTTTGTGAAGAAGAAAAGGATTTAGGTTAATTCTTGCTTCATTCGTGCTCAAATCCTGCTACCAATCAGCCAGTAGAATGGAGGCAATTTGGAAGATTCGTTGATCTATTAGCCCTAGATAAACGTATGTGGTAACATTGCTAGGTTTTAGATGGGGCTGAGCAAGAAGGAAGTGAATCTGAGGAGGTTGCTTGAAGCCGCTCCCCATCAACCGAATCAAGCGAAGCTTGTTGATATGAGTTCATATCCTCAAACCAACAATAGAAACCAAAGAAACAGAAGAAGGCCAGATTGGCTAAAGGATTTCACAAGTATGGAGATATTAGAAAACAGAGAATAAATTGCAACCTCATAACAGAAAGGAATAAAGAAAAATAAAATAGAAATTTATAAAAAAAAAAAAACAAGTTAACAGTTTTTCCAGCTAGAACAATAAAAGCTCACAAAGACTGACAGAGAAATTACATCAAACAAGCATGAACTTTCAGAACAATATACATGAGAAATTGCTCAACATAGAACAACTCATCTAATCCATAAATGTAAATAACGCCAAAAAGAATAAAAGAATGTAAGACGATAGCGAAATCAAGAAACCCAACCCGAATACAGAGGCAAGAACTATAATGTAAAAATATGAAATTAGTTACCGAGACATACAGAGGAACATTAAGAGCAAGAAAACTATAAATAGAGATGAGGAAATCAAACAAAGGTTGAAGAATTATCTCAAGAATCCTCCTTCTGCCTCAAGTCTTCTCCTTCCTCCTCTGATCTTTCCTACGGTGAAAATATCCGGATTCTCACGGCCGGTGAAGCACCGACGATCTCTCCCTCCGGCTCCCCTTTTCCCCAGAGCTCTCTCTCTGTGTCTCAAACCTCGAATGGAGACTAAAGGCCAGACCCGGAACGACGTTCCAATTCGAACCGAATAGCTTCTTCCGCAAGCTTCATCAAACGGTCGGTATCTAATCCATCGACGCTCCAAGACGATCGACGGCCATCTTCCCTCGCCTCATCCTACGCCACCGACACTGTAATCCACTCACTCCATTAAAGCGCCGGCGCCTAATCAAGAAACACATCCAAGGGTCAGTAACAAACAAGACAATCTGACGGCTCAAGATTCAGCCCAAGAGAGACTCGATCCGAGGACTCAGATCCAACGGCCAAGTACAAAGACGCTGAATCCAACGTCCCAGAAGGCACCCGTGTTATCACAGCTAAGATTCAGTGACTCAGCCGGGTTCCAAGCCCTAGTGAGTCAACTCATTGAACCCAAATTCAAACCAAGCCAGACCTGAATTAACAAGGATCGGACCCATTCTCTCAAGTCTCCCTTAATTTCAGAAATTAGACCGTATCACTTGTCCATTATGTTACCACAGCTCGTGAATTATTAGAACAAATAGAAACATAGGCTACAATGGGTGGAATATCTAGCATTTTTAAGGCTAAACTTAATGAATATTCAGAGAAGGTTGAAGCCCTTGCTGCCAGATTATCAATTCATGAACTTATGGTAAATTGGCTCGCTTGTGCTGAAGCAAGCCTATATCTTCTTATAAAGGACATGATGTACGAAGATCCCGTTATGCTCAGTAGAGCTAATTGGTAGAAAATTACGGCCATAGTATCACAAGATACTGACCGTTATGCTCAATAGAGCTAACGAGAAGGCCGAATAGACTCTCGATGCAGCCCCTATGTGAGAAGATGTCGGAAGGTTGCCGAAATTTTAAATAAATTTAGAACTTTCAAAAAAAAAAAAAGGGGATGAGATTTAAATGTGTAGAAATTATATATATATATTTACTTTTATGTAAGCAAGTGAAGGACTCGTTATGCTCATCAGGGCATAACGGGATTGAAATTCGGTCAAGATGCTTCAAAACACCAACACATGCTCATCGTGACATTCCAAAAGCCAATGTAACCCCTAAATGAGACGAAAATCTTTAAATCTTGTTATTTTACATTGAAAAAATTCAAATAAATTAGTTTAAATTAAAAAATTCTAAGCTAATTTTAAAATTTAATGAGTTTGTTAAATTTTGAAGTAAACAAAATTATCAAAATTTTACTCCAACTGAAATCAAGGATTAGTCAACTACTCTCAAATGAACAAACATCTCTCACTCAATATTTGAATTATCTTGGATTTCATATTGAGATAATCAAAAGAAAATTTCAATCATTTTTAAGATTGAAATATGCAATATTTGGAAATATATTCAGATACTCGATCATGAAGTAATTGAAATGAGTTGGATATTTTGGTGATAAACATAAGCTTAGTTCTTTAATACCTTATTTCAATTAATGTGAAAGATGATCTGATTGAATATCTAATCAAAGCACAAAAGATCTTTTTAGAATTAAGATATAGTCTTCAAATATAATTCACTCTAAATAAATTAAAGAAATCAAAGGATTCATAAGAGATTCCTAATGAAATTGAAGGATTGCTAATAAGCATAATCAAAGAATTCTTGGAAAATATTTAAAACATATTATTCATCTTATTAAATTCTCAAATTGGGTCAAAGAGAAATTGAACAGAGATAGTAACGAGTTTGAGGATCGTCAATAGATATAAATGAAAGTCTATTGAAGATTCAAAGACTAGACAACTCTGAATAAAAGAAAGCAATTAAATATTATTCCGAAGGGATCTAACAATCTATTAGAACAATTTAAAATGCCTTTAACGCCACTGGATCTACAATTTTTCGTACAAGTAGACAGAATGCGAATTTTATAAATGAGATACTGGCACGTGCAAAAGTATCTAAGCTATAAATTTCTGCATGTGCTTGGACATAGAGAATTAAAATGTAAATTTTAATGTCTGAAAAGGCTGTATAGGCTAAGTTGGAATTAAATGAAAATATAAAACTAATCTCATAATTTAAACATAAAATTATCTGAATTATTAAATACTCGCATGGGTCCTGACACTACGCTGAATGCTTAAATTTAGTGTCTAAGGATGCTGCGCGAGTTGCTTCTCGGTTTGATCTTAAAACCGGGTCTGGGTTAACAAAATCTAAAAATTCAATTATTATAAGAATTTCAACTTATTGAAATATCTGAGAAGCTAATTATGTCATATAACAGTAGATCTGATCCTCTATTATTAAACTAATAGAGTTGACAAGATCTGAAATAATAAATTAAATGATCAAATAATATATCTACCCCGGTGATGGCTATGTTGAATAAAGATTTTAACCGAAGGGGATACTTTCATCAAAATGTGATTTTAATTTTAAATCAAATTAACTCAAATTAAGTATCAATCTAAATATGAAATCTAATATATCACTAAGCTATTAATGATTAAATGAAACTTAATCTTTAAATGTTTAAAGTAAACTCTATTCAATCCACCTTCCGTAATTATTTGTATTTCTATATTAAGAAAACTCTAGCTCATAAAAAAGCCAATGTCAAATCAAATGTATTTTATATTCACTCTTAATCAATCTCATGTCAGTAAGGACGTGACTCGTGTCCTCTATCTATATGATTTGGCTAGTAGGCTCCACATATGATACATTTGCGACCATAGTCTTCTGATCGGGTGATTGCTACCAAATGACACCATTATATTTTGATCACGACTATAGCCCGTATGCTTCCCAATGGCTTTGTACCTTGAGATGTGAATCATAGGGTACACCTGATAGGACAAAAAGCCCTCTATCAGCTAAAGTAGACTTAAGTTTGTCTCCTTAGATAAACACCACCACAGGTCTACAAGAATTTCTTGGACGACGTAACCCATGTGTTGCTGATAAAAATCTTTCGGTCAGGTTGGGTCGACCACCTCCTCTAAGTAGACTAGGCCACAACCCGTGAGATGATGGAACCATGGATGATAGATCGGCTCATCTTTCCCCAACCATCCGCTTTAAGTTAAAATGATGAATTTCATAAATTCTAAATTTTAAACTCCACATGTTGCTACTATACACTACACATTTAGTGATCTAACAAATAGCCTTAACCGAAAGATCTCTCTCAGCATTGGGAGGGGTAATTAAATATAGGTGCTTGCGCCTATAGGAAATCTGGAAGCAGATCTAAAGTCCTCACAAAATGAGGGCGAAATCTCTGGGTAGTATCTTATCTACTATCTCATCTGCCTTCTGAAAATTTTACCGACACATAAATCAAACTCATCAATGTGAGAGGTCGGTGATGAATTTTTGAAGCTCACAGTGGCCCGTATTCTCTGTCCGCGTGGTTTGGCCAGTAGGCTCCACATGTGATATGGCTATAACCAGAGTTCTCTGACCGGGTGGTTTGTCGCCAAATGACACCATTATATTACGGCCACATTATACCATATATGTTCCCCAATGACTCTCGAGGTTGTGGTGCACTTGATAGGGCAAAAAACTCTCTGTCAGTTAAGATGGAATTAAGACCGTCTCCTTAAACAAACACCACCCTAAGTCTACAAGGTTCCCTTGGACGACGCAACCCATGACTGCTGACAAAGATCCTTCGGTCAAGTTGGGTCGACTATCTCCTCTGACTAAGTAGACTATGGACCACGATAACCCAGGATGACGGAACCATGAAATCCTGATCGGGCGAGTCATCATTCCTCAAACCATCAGCTTTAAGTTAAAGAATGATAAATTTCATAAATCTAAATTCCAAAACTCCACATGCTGCTACTATATGCTACGATTTAGCGACCTAACGATTAGTCTTAATCAAAAGTTCTCTCTCAGCATTGAGAGAGGTAATTAACTATATTTGCTCGCACCTATAGGAAATTTGGAACTAGATCTAAAGTTCTCAAAAAATGATGGAGAAATCTCTAAGTAGTGTCTTATCTTCTATCTCATCTACTTTCTAAAAATTTGTTCGACATAAATCATACTCTCTTCATGATGAATTTTTGGATCCCACACTACTCTCCTAATTGGGTCATCAGATTGTTGAAATATTATAGGACCAAAACATATAAGATGATTCTCTCTAATATTAGCTGTCATTAAAGCTACTCCAACTATTTTATGTATATATTCATTTTGTATTTTATCTCTAAGTGTAAAACCACTAATCCACCTAAACATCAAATTACAAAATTTATGAGATGAATCAAAATTGACTTCCATTAGTAGCTGTGCTAACAAAGCAACTGTAAATTTCTAAAAGGAATCACAGTGTTGGATTAGAGAATGTATGAGATGAATTAAAAATGATTTGCAGTAGGTACTCAATCCTAACAAAATAACAGAACACTAGACAAAATGTCTCATTCTCATAAAATTATTATCATTAGCATGCTTTTACTGAAGATAACCTTAAAAATAGAAAAAAAGATGGCTAGCCATCATCAAGGCGCATGAACTCCATATCTAATATGTATATATTTAAAATTTGTATCACTTGCAATCACCATTAGCTACATAATGACCAAAACATAATTTTTTGTTGTCAAAGAAGCTAAAGTTATAGATCAGTTACTAAATGATTCAGTCTCCAAAACTCATTTGAGAAGTTGTTGAATATTTAGTTTATAAAAATGCTAAAACTCAATAAATAAATAAGGGATTTACATGCATGCCAAATTATAATTTTTATGTATTTATATATCTAATAATTAAATTTTAATATTTTCTCATATAACACTTTAGTACCTTAATTACATCAAAATATATATAGTAAATTCTATTTTTCATTTCAAAATATAATATCAGTGATATTTTTGATGTGATTTAAAAATTTTGATGTTATATAAATAAATATACAAATTTTAAAAAATAGAAAAAAAAAGATGGCTAGCCATCATCAAGGCGCATGAACTCCATATCCAATATGTATATATTTCAAAATTGTATCACTTACGATCACCATTGG
Organism: Cymbidium sinense; assembly: GCA_021442155.1. Taxonomy (NCBI): domain Eukaryota; kingdom Viridiplantae; phylum Streptophyta; class Magnoliopsida; order Asparagales; family Orchidaceae; genus Cymbidium; species Cymbidium sinense. Next base: position 22,171,750 of record CM038226.1, read on the forward strand.
CTACATAATGACCAAAACATAAATTTTTGTTTTCAAAGAAGCTAAAGTTATAGATCAGTTACTAAATTATTCAGTTTCCAAAACTCATTTGAGAAGTTGCTGAATATTTAGTTTATAAATATGCTAAAACTCAATAAGAAAATAAGGGATTTACATGCATGCCAAATTATAATTTTTATGTATTTATATATCTAATAATTAAATTTTAATATTTACTCATATAACACTTTAGTATCTCAATTACATTAAAATATATGCAGTAAAATCTGTTTTTCATTTTAAAATATAATATTAGTGATATTTTTATGTGATTTAAAGATTTTGATGTTATTGAAACAAATATAAAAATTTATAAGATGGATTATAACAATGCATATCATAGAAAAAAGAAAAATCTGGAGCCTATTTCTCCATCCCAATCCCTGACAATGAAAGATTGAAAATATACTTCTCAAGCAAAAAAAAAAAAAAAATTGCCACAAAGTGCTTGTGGAATGTAGGTTAAGCAAGGAAATTCCTCAAGGGCAAGAACCAATGATCACTATATGTGGGCTCCGAAAATTCTCCATCGATCTCTTCGATGAAAAGAGTGTTTTAAAGTGTCGGTGTAATTTTCAAAAGGCAGATGAAATAGTAGATAAGACACTACCAAGAGATTCGTCCTCATTTTGCGAGGAATTTAGATCTGGTTCCATGTTTCCTATAGGCGCAAGCCCCTATAGTTAATTACCCCTCCCAGTAAGTGAGAGAGAACTTTCGATTAAGGGTAGTCGTTAGATCGCAAAATACATAGCATATAGTAGTAGCATGTAGAGTTTCAAAATTTAGATTGTGAAATTTATCATTTCAACTTAAACTGGATGATTGGGGGAATGATGACGTGCCTGATCTAGATCTCATGGTTCCGTCATCCCGGGCAGTCGCGGTCCCTAGTTTACTTAATCAGAGGAAGTAGTCAACCCAACCTGACAAAAAGATCCTCATCAGCAACACATGGGTTACGTCGTCCAAGAAATCCTTGTAGACTTGGGCTTGTCTGGAGACGCTTAAGTCTACCTTAACGAGGGTTGTTTGCTATCGAGTATACCCTATGACTCACAACTCAAAGGCGAGCTATTGGGGAGCATAAGGCGACGTGATCATTAATATAATATGGATTGGCCAAACCACCTAATGAAAGGACTCTAGTCAGCTCATGTGGAGCCTATTAAGCTACGATGGGGAGGACACGCCACGCCCCTTACTAGAGAGATTGAGAGTGAATATAGCATGATACTTGATTTGATATTGGCTCTTTTGTGAGCTAGAGTTTTCTTAATTTTTTACCCCCGACAAACAGTTGCGAAAAGTGGATATATTGATTTTGATTTAAGTTTTTAGTGATAGAGTTTCATTTGAACAGTTTTAGATTGATATTTGATTTTGGTCAAAAAATTGATTAATTTGAATATTTTTAAGAGCTTTAGATCTTGTCAACTCTGCATAGTTGTTAACAGAGGATTAGATCTCACGACAAAATCGCCAAATATTTTGATCGATTTGAAACTCTTATTATAGGATTTTAAGTTTTGTTAACCCAGACTCAGTCCTACGACTAAACCGGGAAGCAACCAGCGCAACATCATCAGACACTTGAATTTCAGTATTTAGCACGGTGTCGGGGAACATGTGGGTGTTTAGTAATTTTGGTAATTTTATGTTTGAATAATTTGAATATGTTTAAAAGCTTTAGATCCTATCAACTCTGTTTAGCTGCTAACAGAGGATTAGATCTACTGTCACATGATATAATCAATTTCACAGATATTTCACTAATTTGAAACTCTTATTATAGATTTTTAGATTTTGTTAACTGACCTACCCCAAGACTAAGGGAAACAACCCGTGATCCTCGACACTTGAATCTAAACATTCAGAAGGTTGCCCATGTGGGTGTGTCTGAAAATTTATGTAGTTTTGTGTTTGAACTATGATATTGATTTTAGATTTTTATTTAATTCCATTTTAGCCTATGCCCTTTTGACATTAAAGACTTTCTACGTCAGCACGTAGGTGTTTATAGCTTAGATAATTTTCACTTAATTAGTGATTTCGTTGATTTTAAAAATCATAATTAGAATGGAATTCTCTAATTTTGGATTAAAGAAAACCTTATGATTTTTGTAAATTTTGGTTTAGTATCGCCTTCTCTCTGCTTGTACAAAGGGTTGCAGATCCGGTGGCGAAAAAGACATTTTGATTTAGATTACAGTTTAACACACTACTGACACTTAGTTTACTTGTTGAGTTTTTTTAATTTTTCCAACTTGATTATACTCAATTTATATCAATTTTGATAAGTTATGCCGTTTTCAATGTTTATTACATTAGCCCCACTTATGCTTATTAGCTAGCATAGTAATCACCTCCACATTCGTATAAGAGTTATTAAACCCAATTTGGATTCATTATCATATTTTGAGTTTATTTCAAGTTTGTTATGAATTTGACATTAGTCCCTCCAAATTCCAATTAAAGCTTACTTAATTTTCAGGAATTTACAAGAAAAGAGAAGTCACTTTAACCGCTTCAGTTTAAGCCTTAGAGAATTGCAATTAGATTTTGTGAGTTTAATATTAGCATCCCCTAAATTTCACTTAGATTTTAAATAAATATTCTATTCTTCCCAAATTTGCTTTAACAACTTATTTTTTTTCTTTTTTCGATTTTTAGTTTAAATTTATAAAGTTTTCTTATTTAACGCTCTTAAGTCTGCTCATTTCATTCTCCCATTTTTTCTAAGTTAAAAGATTTAAAGAAATTTCAGACCTCCCTAAGATCATCCCCAGATAGAGTCGATCGAGTGTTTGGCCAACTCAGACCTTGCTTAACGAGTGGTGTCTTCTACACCGTTGGGTTTTATCTCATCAGTTTGAGCACGACGAGGCCTTTAAACCTGAAAAAAAACATATATAACATATATTCATTCCCTCTTTTTAAGTCTAAATTTAGACAAATTTGACTCGACGTCATCCCCGCAGGACTACAGGGGTGTTTTGGCTTACTCAATCGTCCTTGTTGAGATCAGTGGTGTCTTGTATCAGGGTTTTCATCTCTCGTCATACCCTGATACAAGAGACCTTTAAACAAAAAAGATGACAAATGCAATATATATTTCTCCCCGCTTTTTTTCTAAACCGGAAATTGACTAAATATTTCATCTAGGGAGTTTACATCTAACAAGCATGTTTTACTTTCAGATGCCCCGTTGAAAGAGCTGCGGTTAACACCACAATCTATTTTTTATCTCGTCGTGCCCTGTTGAGCACAACGAGGTCAAACCTGCAAAGAAACACAAACATATATATATATTCATATTCACAAATCTTACATGTTATGACGCATTTTTTCGCTACCGAAAGGACAAAGGAGAAACCGGTTTTGATAATCAGAATGTAAGCAGGAGTGTGACGCTTAAAAAAACCGAAGCAATTCACACGACGACGTTCTTCCACGGCTTTGTTTAAAATGGGACGACTAAAGCGAGGGGGGTGACGCCAAAAAATCGGGCAAGAATTCCGGTTTCGACGACGTTTTCCCCGATTTACGGCGAAAACGGCGCGGTGAATGACGCCGTCGAAGAATTGCTTGTTAACGACGACGATCTTCCTCGATTTACCGGGTTTGGATTGGCGCAGAACGGGTCAGATTTGCTTGCTGGATTGTGCAGAACGGGCTGGAACAGTAGGCTGGTGGGCTTTAGGAAGGCTAACGGGCCAGGGGGCTGGGGCGGGCCAAGGAAAGGCTAAACGGACGTAAAAGGGCCGCTGGCGAGCAAACCGCGCGGTGCGGTCGGCGGAGGCTGATGGCGCTTGCGGGTCTTTCGCTGCGGAGCGTCTGGCCGTTTTGCGCGAAGGCCGCGGGTTTTTGCGCCGGTCGGATCGGACCGGCGGGGGTCAGCGCGCGCCGAGGATCACGGCCAGATGGCGGTCGACGGAAAGGCGCGGGTCGACGCAGGTCACCGGGTCGCGGGCTGTGGGAGCTCGGAATGCGCGGTCGGTGGACTCAGGTTTGTCGGGTTGCGCTGGTCGGGACAGCGGGGATGCGGAGCGCCGGCGGCGGCGCAGTGCCGGAATAGCGCGACGTGCGGTGCGGCTCTGCGGCAGCGGCGGGATGGACGCGGGAGAGCGGCTGGAGGCGCGACTTTGCGGCGGCGGAGCGGATACGCGAGACAGACATGGTTTTGCGGGCCGTGCGCGGTTGCGGGAGACGGGACCGGCAACGGCGGATTTGGCCAGCGGGATGGCACAGAACGGAGGAAAATTCAGAACGGGAGGAAATTTTTTTACCTTTTCTTTTGTTCTTTCTCACGGGAGAGAGAGGGAGCAGGAGAGAGAAACAGGGAATGTAAATGAGAGAGTGGGTAAGAATGAGGGGGAGTAGTTCCTTTTCAATTTTTTTTAGGAGGATTTACATACATATCACTTTAAACATCAATATTTACATATTTAACACCTAAACATATCATTTTACAATTTTAACACCTAAAACATTCTAACACAACAAAATTACCACTTTCCGTTCTCCCGTAAATTCGCTTTCTTTCAGTCACCTTACAGCACCAACGGTCTTGCTCGAGCCCCGTAATAAATGCTCGCTCGCCTTCGCTTCCACTGCTATGGAGGGTAAGGGATTGAGAAACTGCTTAGCCATCGCCTCTCTGCCTCGCTCAACGCCCCGCCAGTGAGTCTTCTTCTTCAGCCAAAAGGGGATTTATTTAAGCTCGCCTTTGTAAAAGGGTTTATTTGTATTGGTATATCTCTATATCTGATCCTGAACTAATCAAGGAGTTTACAAGCACGCCAAGGAAGTATTATCAATCAATACAGCATCCATTGATTTATAATTTGATTGGTAAAAGCATTCTTGCTTCTGGAGATGAGTCTTGGACTAATCAGAGGAGGTTTCTTAGTACTTTGTTCCTCATGGAATCTCTCAAGATAACATTAATCCATTTGATCAGAAAAAAAGAAAAAAGGTTCTTAATAATAAATACAAATATAAATAGAGGCTTGACTTGGCATTCAGGTTCTATACCACAATATTACAAGAATTAAGCAACCAATAGAAAAATGCAAATTTTTACTATCACATGGAAAACCTTAATCATTTGATCTAATTTTATGATATTCAGATATATATATTCATAGTAAGAAACATGTAGAATGAATTTGATCTTCAACAAAGAGGTCATTTAACTTAAATAGGGCATATGTGCTTTGCTTTGCTTTCTGCTGAAGCATTATGCATGTGTTAAATCTGTAACAAAACCCTTGAATAAGCTTAAAAAACACATTTATGACTTTCTCCCTTACTCTTCATCTTAATGCATTTAGGATCTACCTGGCTTGGTACTTAATACAGTGGAAGAAAAAATAGGTATTTGGAAAAGTCTCATGACATCAAATGAGCTGGAAATTGATGCATACAAGGAATTCGAAGATCTTTCGCAGGCTATTATCGCCCAAGTAGTGTTTGGAAACGATGCAAAAATGGGGCTGCAAGTTGCTCAGCTGCAATCCGAACAAGCTTCCATATCCTCAAAATTAGTGTAGATCTTCTACATTCCAGGAGCAAAGTAACTGAACTATTTGAATATTTATTAACCAAACAAACAATCTTTCTTCAACGATCCTGATAATTTGATTCTGCAATTATAGGTTCATCCCAATACCCTCACATCAAAGGAGTAAATGGTTGAGAAGGGAGGCTGAGATGAAGTTACATGAATAAAAAGATTACAAAATGTTTTATTCTTGCTATTCAGCAGCTTCTACTGCTAGTTTTTCCTGCAATTCTACTGCAATGTTGTTGTTACTTACTTGTTTTTTTTTTCATATTATTCTATTATTTGTTTTTCCTAGTTGTTCTACAGCTTCTGATACTTATTTTTCTTGTTGTTTGTTTTTTTTGCTGTTATGCTACTTATTCCATTGTAACTGGATGACATTTATTCTGCTTGCTATTGAATTTTGTTGATTTTTTTTGCTGACTTTGATTTCTTTAGTATTTGATTTAAGCAGTCATCAAGTTATGAAGTAGGGCTGCAAACGAACTGAGCCGAGCGGTATGTGTTCAAGCTTGAGCTTGTTTAATATTATCGAGTTAGACACTTCTTAGTAAACTAAGCATCACTTCAGCCCTCCAAAATTCATGATCCCAACAAGCACAATACATGGATCATCTCTCTATAAAATATTATACACAAATATTTGTTTCATTGAGAATTTTCATTGAGAATTTTCATTGGTAACGGGGCATGTGGAACCCATGTAACATGAATAAATCTTTTAACTCGTGCAGAATTTTCATTCAATGTCTCAGATCTGTGTGCTTTGTTGTCTAATTAATTTTTTTTTCCATTGAAAAATACTCGAAGGAGTTCAAGATCTGTCTATCAAAGCAAAATCAAGGTTTAGCGTCTCACTTAGGCCTTTCCCCCCATGTCGCTTGGAGAAATGGCGGAACACGGATGCTTGGAAGGTGATTGTTGAATATGCTCAAGACTGAAGCTCAACCTATGTTGCCTGGAAAACGCGTTGGTGCTTGACTTCAATAAACTCAAAACTCCAAAATTTGAGAAATGTTATATAAATGTTGGAACTTGATGTAAATAATTGGTACTGCATGTAAATGTATTAATAAACTCATTAGAACTGTATGTAAATCTTCTGTTTTGCACTTATTTTATATAAAACATGAAATAAAATTCTTCTAAATGTTGGTGAATTGTGGAACTGTATGTAAATGTTGGTGATTATTGATATATTGTTAGTTTGTTTGTCATTTTCATTAAGAATTGCCTTGAGATTCTCTCTATAAGAGAACTTGCCTTGGGTGATCATCTTCTTTTAGAAATCGCCTAGTAGATAATTGAAACTTGGCCAACTTATATAAAATAATAAAGCAAATGCACTATTAACATAAATTTAAATTACATTAACGACTACCACGACAATCGATCTAAATCACACATCGCCATACATATTGACATCTTACACACTTCACCCACATATTATATAAACAACCAAAAGTAATAGAACAATAACAACAACCAAACCAAAAAATTTCATAAGAGTTAATATGAGCTCGAACTTCATCGACCATCTCATCATGAGCTCTTACAAGCACATCATGTATTGAAGGTTCAACTTCATCTACCCAATTGAAAAACCGCAATCATCTTGTGTTCCAGGGCATCGATAAAATTTTTTCCAGTATTCGGTCCTTTATGAGTAGTGTATATAATACATGGTAAGTTACACCTGCATCTCACTTGATTATTTTGGAGCACATTCCCTTATTATTGATTGACTCGAGCTCATTCCTCATATTATTGAAAAAAAGTTTTAGTCAATTCATATGTTAAAGCATAGCATCAAATAAAGTATAATTTTTCTCGTCGAACTATGAACAAGTGCTTCCACTTCTTAATATCACAATACAGAGCAATCATAGTCGCACATTTTAGTTATGATTAATATTTATAAAATAAAGTGCATCTTATGTATACTAGTGGTAAGTGTTGAGGCTATAGTTGACACATAAGTATCACTAATTTTAACAAAAGAGGCTAATAAATGAACCAATCAATAAAATTCAAGAAATACATGAAAGTTAAAAGAGTTTCCAATTCAACTTACCACTTTGAAAGACATTTATTTCGTTATGCAATAAAAGCAAACAAAATCTAGAGGTTCAATTTCCAACGAACGCAACAGACCTCCAACACACTCTCATGTTGACAATAAAAATGTCGTTGGCAGAGAAAAATCTAAACTAATTAATCACCCAAAAAACAAAAACTTCAATCAAACCCAACCGCCACTTAGCAAGAACATAAACGAGCACAGAAGAAGACTCAAGGCATTGCCTGGAGCAGAGGCACGAAACAGAATCCTTTAGCCTCCGCCATACAACCTTCTTTTTTTATCAAATGGATTAATGTTACCGAGATTCCATGAGGAACAAAGGACTAAGAAACCTGATTAGTCCAAGACTCACCCAAAGAATGCTTCAATCAAATTATAAATCAATCATTGATACTTTCGCGCTTGTAAACTCCTTGATTATCAGATCAGGAGAGCAGACCATACCAATACAAACTCTTTCTGACAAAGACGAGAGAACTCTTACGCTGAAGAGAACAAGACAGATGAGCATGAGAGGGCTTCAATACCCTCCTCAAATAGAAAGATCCCTCTAGAGCTCGAGGAAAGGAATTTTAACCGCAACGAATACTTAGAAACGGAAAGTAATTTTTGTGTTAGAATGTTTAAATTAAAATGATAAGTTTGGTATAAATGATATTGATGTTAATACGTTATGTATGTAAATCCCCTTATTTTTATCAAAAAGAATGGGAATATAATAATTTTAAATTTAAATAAATTTCACCCTTGATACATAAGCGATATATGAGCCATCGAACGAACTACATTTAAGACGGAGAATTTGATCGAGCGTCAATTTAAAATGCGGGCATGATTTTTTCATCCAAGCACTCGAGATCATTTCGGCAAGCTTAAATTTGAATGGAGGTCGTTTGATCCTTGTTACTTAGGCGTGAGACTCAAAAGTAACAATTTATGAATATAAATTCGAGTAGATGGTATTATTGGTAGGTCATTTGAGTTAATTGTAGACGATTTTTGAAATACCATTCAACGTTTTAGACATTTGCTTAATTTATTTATTTTATATTTTTCAAAAAAATTGAAATCATTGATGCATAGGGTAATTTGGATTTTAAATTAATATCGAAATTGATTGATTTCGTTAACGACAAAGTTATCACAGTAATATAATGCATTTTGAGTCAATTATGCGCGTTATCAAGTGTCATGAATTTGTTAATCGGCACAATAATAACATGCCCTCATCAAATGTGACGGAAAGTTACGTTTGTTAAAAAGGTTGACCACCATTTTTAGGCTACGCCATTGACTAAAACTTTGATAAGATTTGTTATTATGTCGCCATATTCGGACATGCTAAATGAGGGCATGATCGATTGTCATCATACGACTTATGGATAGAGTAAGACCATCTACTATCTTCTTTCAATGGCTTTGTTGAAGACCTTTTCTCTTATGTTCTTGCAGATTTGAGTCTCCTCCAACCCAGCTTCATGCTTGGGTTTGATGGAGAATTCTTGTATTGATAATTCCATCGGGGAATCGGTTTACGATTATTTGAAATTCCTTTGTCTTAGCTTTGAGCGACTTGATGAAAGATTGATTGATTTGTCTATTGAATGAAGTGTATGTACTCCATGAACCTTTGCTTGCTTTGTTTGAGTACATACATGATGAACCTTGGCATATATATGGTCAATGTTGAGTTATTAACAATGCGCTTTAATTCAATAACCATAAAAGTACCATCGGCCATGAACTATGGAATTTTCCTCCATGTGCTTTCTACTTTGATGAACTTGATGAGGAGATAGATTACTGTGCTTAATCGATCATTTGATTGAAATATCACCTGCGGTAATATGAAGATTGATTTGGCAACCCGAATTGAGCATTTTCTCGTGATTTGATCTATATCGATCACAGTTATAATCATTAAGATGGATCTAATTTGAGATTGACATATCGTCATTGGGTGACGGGAGCTCTTTCTGACATTTTTTGCGCTTGGTGAGTGAGGAGGCCAACATAGCTTGTTGAGTTTGACCTTACACTAGTCTTGGTTATAATATGGTTTTGTCATTAGACTGACGAGGCTCTTTCACCGGCCTTTTCTGAGTGAGGAGAAGCGATGCTCCATTTGTTGACCTTTATAACCCATCCGTGTCCTAGAATTTAGGATGTAGAGGTTGATATTTCTCCAACTTAATTGATTGAAGCTTCTGAAACCGGGAGTTCTTTTAACTTGATCTCAAGAATTTGACAAATCTGGGAGATAAATTTCTTGACATTTAGGGTTGTCTCTTTATGAGTAGAAATAGATTCTTTTTATTTCTGCAAGAACATGTGACTTAACAATGATATGATATATTCGTGGATTTCGAACGTGAATTATAATATATTGAGGATCTCTCTTTATGATATCAACTCAAATAAACTTAACTAAAAAAATGCCCCTCAGAGGGAATTCTAAAATACATTTAGAAGAATTTTCAAGATGAAAATATCTAATACATCCATATTTGAAGCGGTACTCTAAAGGAGATTTTAACATACAACATTGATTTCATCAGAATATAAAATCTATAAATACCCTCAGTGGGGAAATTTTCACGGAAAAGTTTTTCATCAGTATGTTTATTTGACACAAAAGATGTCAACCTAAATAGATAAACTAAAAAAATGCCCCCTATCTTGCAGGGGGATTTATATTCTGCCTTGGGAATGTATTTGTCATATATAATACTTTTTCAGGTAACGACCGTTGATTGACGGCATTGGTCTTTCACCATTTAGGTTGATGAGTTGGTATGCCCCTCCTTGATACACTTTTCACAAGCAGTTCAAATTTGCCACCAAATTTTGATTGAGAATAGGTCTTCTCGTGATCGACCAATTCTCCTTTTAGAATGAGGTCACACCGTATGGTCAAAAGCCCTGGACATCTTTGCTCGATAGACTTTCAGATTTTGATGAGCTTGTAATCTAATTTCATCAAGCACTCGAGTTCCTCCATTCTTAGACGAGTATTTTGATCTTCAGTTAGATTGTATTGAATACCTACTCGAAGTGAAGATAACTCAACTTCAAGTGGAAAAACTGCTTCAGTTCCAAATACCAATGAATATGGAGTGGCTTTACCGTCTTGTAGTTCAAAGATCCCATGATCATCTTTTTATTTATTTTAGTGAGAATCTTCATGAGCCAATCAATGTCTTGTTGAAAGCCTAAAACCATTCAGATTATATATTGAAGAATATCGCAAATCAATTTTGTGTCGATCGAAGAATCTATAAATCTTTGCACTTTTAAAGGCATTATCGAAACTATTCGACGGACACCCGGAATCATACCACATTATGAAGAAGTTGATCCTTAAATGCGAGCACTAAACTTAGAGAAAATCGGCCATCTAGGATGAAGCGTTGACCCGCGACTGGATCGATTGGTCCAATTACATATGTGCCCCAACATTCGAATGGCCAGGATGCTATTGTTGAGTGTAATGAATTTGGAGGTTGATGGATGAGATTCCCATGTACTTGACACTCATGACACTTTGATTAATGATCTCTCACCATATGACCCATAACCCATCCTTTTGATCTTTATCGCATCTTGACTGACCGATGTGCACAAAGTCCTTCATGACCTTCAACCATCACTTTGCTAACTTCATCATTAGTAGTACATTTATTTAAAGGATCTACGATATAAAGTGTTGTTGACAAAAGCAGTAGCATCCTCTTCGATTTGATGCCAGATTTTTAATTTGCCTCTTTAAAGTGATGAAGGTTACCTCCAATCATGTGACTCTTCTACAACAAAGGCTTCACACTATTTTTCTGAGGCAATGTCATTCTTAGCTCTTCTTGGACAACTTCTTGTTGATTTTGGGGAGTATGAGGAGCAACCTGAGTCGCATCCTATTGGATCAAATTTGGTAACCCCTTTACTATGAGGATTATCTTTAGAACTCGTCAAATATGCCGATCATGACATAATCACTATTCATACTTGCCATTTTCTTAACTAATTTTGCTAAGCATTCAACTTTGCTATGCTCGGATCGAGATCGAGTTAAGGTGACATTTGGTTCGCTTCATAAGCTCAAGAACTCGTAGAATACTAACTCAATTGATTCTATATGCCTTTATCGAGAATCGCCAAAAATATGCAAGTTCAATGCCTATGAAATCTTCTTCCATACTCATATATTCTTCATTATTAGCTTGCTCGATCAATCCATATGATCATCTCAATATCCCTCATTGTTATGAAGATCGCGATTCTTGCTCTCACTTGGAAAATTTGGGACTCATGCTCGTAAATCGTCATTAAGAGAAGAGTCCATAGAGATGGGATGTGCAGCTAGAAAATATGCTAAGACTTGTCCCTTTACTACTTTATGCGGAACGTATGTGATATCAAATTACAAAAGCAATATTGCTTCTGCCAACGTCACGTACCTCGATCCTTGAGATGAGTATAATCTTGTGAGATAACATATAGTGACAAAGCTTTTGGACATCTTTGCTCGACTTTTAGATTTAGTTGCCCGATCTTGTCAAGTCCATCAAATTCTCACATCCGTAGACATTCTCATCTTGAGTGAGATTGTGTTGAATGGCTACTGAGTGAAGGTAGTTCAACTTTAGGTGGCAAGACCTTGAGTGCATAATGAGTGAATTTTGTGGGAGTACAGTCCAGATATCATGCTGTTCTTTTTGTAAGGCAATTTCACTTCAAAATTTTGGCCTCCAAATTTGCTCACCTAATTGCAGGGATCTTTCGACGACGGATTCTTGGACATGTGGACCAAGTGTTACGCATCGATGCTCACCGTGAGAGACTTGAATTAGTAGATATTTTGCCAGGGCAGTAAGAGGTCTCTTTGGAGGAGCAACTCTAGTCTCCCTAAGGATAGGACCTTCGTATTTTCTATTTATCAGTCATTTCTCCTTTATAATTTTGAGGACCTAATGCACTCTTACATATATAATTTCAAGTTTCCTCACTGGAGAAGTTGGAACCTGACATTGTCGGGTCTAGAAGGATTATTTTCTTTGACCAGTAGAGCTATTCCGCTTTATCCATCTTAGGCTATCAAACCTGTCATGGGTTGGAACACTCACTTTTGGTTCATAATCGCAACTTCTTCTCGAGGCTTTGACCTCTATATTTGTTTTCCTTTTTGTCGGTACCTTTCGGCGGAGGATTCCTGGACATGCAGTTCAGGTGTCATACCCCAATGTTCACCGTGCAAGGCTCGCTTAGAACGATCATGAGTTCTTACTACCACTGATGGTAGCTTTTGTAATGAAGCATTCTCGGCTTCTCTGGTAATTGACATTTAATATCTTTTCTTCATAAGACCTTTTCTTTAACAACCTTCAGAACTCTATGTGCTCGAGTAGATAGAGTTTAATGTTATTTCTTCATAAAGGTTGAAGCTGACTGCTGTTGAGCCCAAAAACACCGCTTAACATCACTAGTAGAGCTATTCCTTTTCACCCATCTCAAAATTTTCAAATTTATTGTGAGGTAGAAACACTTGCTTCTAGTTGTAAGGTTGGTTATATGACTTGTGATTTAGACATCAACTACTGAGCTCGTAGTTTAGTGTTCCTTTGCCTTCTACTCAATTTTCCTCTCCTCAAGAAGAGAGGAGGCAAGATCATACCTTCCGAAGGTTCAAGGCGTTGTCAGCATTCACGTGTATGACAAAACTTTCGCCAAGTGAAGGTTCTCTTCATGACTGGCGCTTCAAAATGAATCAATCTTTTAAGTACAAAGGCTCTCATTTGAGGAACCTTCGTAGCAGTAGTGGCCATTCTAATTGTCATCCTCCATTGCACAGGTTGGTGTGTACAATATGTAGATGCTTCAGGTAGAGGATTATTTGCAACACTGATAGCTGAAAAATTTACACTACCAAATTGGATGGTAGCTGCAACATCTCCAGTATTGATTACAACGTTAGCCAAATGGATATTGATAACGCAACCTAGCTACATGATGAATAGCGTGTTCTGAAGATCCATCGATATAAAGAATAAATAGATTAGTCATAAAAATATGATTGATTTAAATTTAATTTCATTGATGATTGATTTTAAATATCAATTTTATCATACCCCACTACTACTATAGCTTAAATTCGACTAGCCAAAGATGGAAAGATAAACCTATCCCCAGCGGAGTCGCCAAAAATCTGTGGGCTTTGAAAATTTGCCACCGACCTCTTCGATGAAAAGAGTGTTTTAAAGTGTCAGTGTAATTTCCATAAGACAGATGTAATAGTAGATAAGACACTACCCAGAGATTTCGTCCTCATTTTGCAAGGACTTGGGACTGTTCCAAGTTTCCTATAAAGCTATAAGCACTCACTAAGTAACTGATTAAAACTAGTCATTAGATCGCAAAATGCGTAGCATATAGTAGCAGCATGTAGAGTTTCAAAATTTAGATTATGAAATTTATCATTTCAACTTAAACCGGATGATTCGGGGAATGATGATGTGCCCGATCTAGATCCCATTGTTCTCCAAGGCGTCAGGCCCCGGCCTACTTAGTCGAGGAGGTAAACCCCCGTGAAAAGATCCTTCATCAATACATGACACGCCGTCAAGAAATCCAGTTGTAGAGCGTGGTTTAAGAGCTTTACATACCGAAAGAGGGTGTTTACTATCAAGTATATCACATGATGATTTACAACTCAAAGAGGGGAGCATACGAGCTATGATTGTGATCGTAATATGAATGACAAAATCACATCGGAATTCATAATCGCTTCATCCGCTGGAGCCTATCGCGCTTCACGCTACTTCTTATTAATAAGAGAGATCATAACATGTGAACATTTGATTTGCAATTGAAGGAGTTTTCTTAATTTATCACCCCCAACAAACAATTGCAGAAGGTGGATAGATTGAGTTTGATTTAAGTTTTTAGTGATAGAGAATTATTTGAAAAGTTTTAGATTGATATTTCATTTGGGTCAAAAAAAGATTAATTTAAATATGTTTAGATCCTATCAACTCGCTTAACATGAGAGGATTAGATCTACTGACAAAAAAATCGCCAAATATTATTTGAAACTCTTATTATAGATTTTAGGTTTTGTTAACTGATCCAAAAGACTAAAGGGAACAAAGATCCTCGACATCAATTTCAACATTCAGATAAATGTCGCAATGTAATACGCGGATAGTAATTTTAGGTAATTTTATATTTGAATAATTTGAATATATTTAAAAGCTTTAGATCCTATCAACTCTATTTAGCTGCTAACAGATGATTAGATCTATTATCACATGATAGAATCAATTTCTCAGATATTTCACTGATTTCAAACTCGTTTTAAGTTTTGTTAACCCAACCCAGACTAGGAAACAACCCGCACATCCAATAAAAAACATTCGTAAGTCGGGCCCATGTGTTTGAAAATTTAGGTAGTTTTGTGTGATATTGATTTTAGATTTTTATTTAATTCCATTTTAGCCTTTTTAAATATTAAAATTTGCACTTGAAATCTCTATGTCTGAGCACATGCAGGTGTTTATAGCTTAGATAATTTTCACTTAATTAGTGATTTCGTTGATTTTGAAAATCATAATTAGAATGAAATTCTCTAATTTTTGATTAAAGAAAGTCTTATGTTTTTTGTAAATTTTGGTTTAGATCGACTTACCCGCTTGTACGCGCAGATCGTGAAGAAGTTTTTAGATTGCAATTTAACACACTACTGACGCTTAGTCTACTTGTTGAGTTTTTGTAATTTTGCCAACTTGATTATACTCAATTTACATCAATTTTGATAAGTTATGCCGATTTCAATGTTTATTGATTTAACCCTACTTATGCTTATTAACTAGCATAGTACCTTCACATTCGTATGAGAGTTATTAAACTCAATTTGTATTCATCCTCAGATTTTGAGTTTATTTCAAGTTTATTGTAAATTTGACATTAGTCTCCCCAAATTCTAATTAAAGCTTGCTTAATTTTCAGGAATTTACAAGAAAAGAGAACTCACTTTTCAGCTTGCTTTAGAGAATTGAATTAGATAGTTTAATATTAACCTCTCCCAATGTTTGTGAGTTTAGCCTCCCAAATTTCACTTAGATTTTAAATAAATATTCTAATCTTCCCAAAATTTGCTTTAAAGGCTCCCCATTTTGTTTCTCGTTTAATGCAAGTTTCTATTTAAGCTCTTATGAGTCCAATGAGTGCCTGAAGGCGACAAGGCTGGCTCATAGCTGGATGGACGGAGAGCTGAGGAGGCTGACTTTATGTGGAGAGAAACGCGGATCATGGTTTGCGGGTGGGTCAGCGGCAGCTATGGAGACTGACTGGCAGAATTGGCTGGATTGGCATGAACGAAGGAAAATTCAGAACGGGAGGAATTTTTTTTTTACTTTTTTTTTGTTCTTACGGGAGAGAGAGGGAGCAGAAAAGAGAAACGGGGAATGGAAATGAGAGAGAGTGGGGAAGCATGAGAGGAGTGGTTCCTTTTCATTTTTTTTTATTTTTTTGTAATTCCATTATTCAACACAATGACGCGCTTTATCTATCATTTTGTCAATCGCCAAATCAGTCAATTTAACGCGATTAACGATGCCGATGGCAGACTCATCCGAATCGAGTGCGAATGGTCTTATTTGATAGATTTCGGCGATTTGAAGCCAATGGTGTGATCAATTTTGTGAATGGAGGTTGTTTGATCCTCGTCGGCGCCTCCTGACCTCGATATGCGTGCATGTGCGTTGATGACTCGAGTGCTTAATCGGTTGCTCATCAAGTCGTGTAATATTTATATCCTGATCAATTTCAACATCGATACGTCCGTCGTCATCGAGGTCATTTGATTTTGGTGATGCGCGACGCTTATTTCGACACACTACCATTTTAAATCATTCGATATTTGCTTCACTCAATTGAGTAACGCCTCATTTTATATAGTTTTCGTTTAACAACGCAATTAATTTCGCAACGAGCGGCCGTTTGACTTACGTCGCAGCTTCGACCGGTTAATACATCGATACCGATTAATCGACGCTTTAGATTTTACAATATCAATATTCGATCGATATCAGGAACGCGATGGAGAAGTCCGTTGTTTAATTTCGTACCACCATAACGCCCATGATTTGAGCTCAATTTGGCCTGCGTCCAAGTCCGTCGAATTTATGACTTGTGACTTATGACACACATATAGAGGTCAACACTATGCTTCTGATGGATCTGGCCAAAAACTATCTTCGATATCATCAGTTAATAAATACCACAACTGCTCTGATGTTGCAGCAACAGATTTAAGCTTTTATCAACATCTACTACTGTATCAGAAGTATTCCTCTTCAGGTTCTTTTGAATAGCTAGAGGATGTTGCCAGGTTCAGATTTCAGCGTCCCTAGGGAAGAAGTGAATAAACATTCATATCTAGCTGAAAATATCATGTACTAGTTGCCATTTTCAGAACATTGTTAAAGTGTGCAGCGTAATGATTTTCTCGTAGCTCGGTTTTTATATCAGGTCATGGAAGTTGATTATGAATTTTATAGGACAGTTGATTATTACTACAGTGAAGAACTGGCCCCATCAGTGTATGAAGAAAAAGCTTAACTAGCTTCAATTGTATTGCTATCAACACACAGCCTCTGATAACTCAGGATGATACTGTCAGTCAAACTTTCAGAAGTGCGTGGAAAGAAATAAACATTAAAAGACTAGAAAAATAAAACAAAATTTTCCAAGACCTTACAAGAGAGATAGACCTAATCTTTCATGCATTATTTTACCATCACAAATGTACACAATCTTTAATGTTTCAGTTAAAGTTAAAGCTGTCCCAAAATTTTATTACTCGGGCATTGCAATATTTAATTTATTCAAAATTCGCTCGTGTTCAAAATTAACATGATCACTAACTTGCACAAAAAGCAAAGTTACTATCTATTAAAAATTCAAAAAAATGCAGAAAAAATAAAAGCAATAGTATATGTGTCATGTATGTGTGTTGTTGGTGTATATTATTTATATTTTTATTTATCTATTTTAAGCCTAAACAAGTTGAATGCAATCAAACAAAAATCCTTTCACATTAAACTAATTTACAGATTGAGCTCATCATATTTGGCTTGATCAATGAACGAATCAAACAGTAGTTGTTCATGAACAAGTAGGTTTTTTTTTTTTTTTTGGCAACCCTAATCAAAACCCTAGCAATAATGAGAGGATTGATGAAAAATGCTCTAAGACCTAATATTAGTTCTAATGAATTTGAGAATAGAGTAGATGGCTGATCAAAATACATTTGTTTGTTAGTTCTTTTTTAAAATAGTAGATTTGGGCATTATATACACAGTTTTATCATTAAAATAATAATGAAGTAAGCCCACCCCCCTAATATCATTCATGTTAAACTCTTTCATCTGTTTTCACTTCTTTAACTTCTTTTCTTCCATCATTCTTACTCTATTCTCCATCATTTGGTATTCAAGTTTTATGCCTTCATTTCAAATTTATTTTGTGATGAAAATCATTTTCATAGATTCCTTTTGTCCTTTTGCTATTGAATTTGGTAGAAAAATGTCAAATATTTTTTTTTCCTTAAAATTTTCATGGTGTGATCTTTTGTGCTTGGTCACTCCTAAATTCTCATTGCAATTTACGTTTATTTGATCATACAACAACAACAAGCCTTTATCCCATTGTGGGCTCGAATACATGAATCCATTTTCTCCATTGTGTCCTATTAAGTGTCAAATTTTTATTTAATTCTAATAAACTAAAAGTCATTTTTCATACATCCTAACTAAGTCTTTTTAGGTCTACCTCTACCCTTCTTAACATAAGGTGCATCTAATACATCTACTATCCAAATTGGGTCATCAGACGACTGAAGTTTAATGTGACCAAACGATCTAAGGTGACTCTCTTTAATTTTATCTGTCATTGAAGCTACTCCAACCTTATCACATATATATTCATTTTGCATTTTATCTCTAATAGTGAAGCCACTCATCCACCTGAGTATCCCTGCAACACCTAACTTAATCTTATGCTTCTCTTTTATTGGCCAAAATTCTACACTATAAATCATTGCAGGTTTTACCACCATCATCTAAAAGCATACACCAAAGTACATCCTCTTGTACCTAGTAAGAGCATTCATGACTAAAGCAAAAAGATATGGGCTTAAAGCTGATCCTTAATGTAATCTAACTAAAATAGAAAATATTTGGTCAATCCTCCTTGTGTTTGAACACAAGTAACAGCTCTAGTATGCATATCCTTAATGACTTGAATATAGCCAATATTAATTCATTTCTTTTCTAAAACTCTCCAAAGCACTTCTCTTGGAACTTTATCATATGCTTTCTCTAAATCAACAACTATAATATGTAGATCCTCCTTACTTTCTCTAAACTTCTCTATCAAACCTCTCAACAAATGTATACCATCCAAGTCACAATAGAAGTTTATGTGTTATACCGTTTCAGTGTTTTAGTCATAACTTATTCATTTGTGAGCAAATTTTTTTGAGCTTTGACATGTTCTTCTCTTTCTATGCCCTGCAACTTTCCTCAAGAAACCCCCGTCAGATTCCCACAACAAAATTTTCAGTATACCAAAAAACAAACCTCTATCCAACCATAGCCAAAACTGACTCAAATTAGCCCAAACTCTACCAAATCAGATAGCCTGACCAAACCGTTCATTTCTCTGAGAATTAGAATGACCAAGTAGAATATACAGCAGCGTGGCAGCAACTGTAAGGCTATCAATACATACCAGAAAAAGATAACTGAAGTAGTGTGGTCAAACTCTGAAATAAATGGACAAATGCCTGCAACTATCACCAAAAATATGGTTGGTGAATGTGCATTCCATTCATTTGTTAATCATCTCCTTAGATTTATCTTCATCTTTATGCTTCGATGAAGCTCTTGCTCGGGAATCCACTAACTTGCATTAGAGGTTTCAACCGCATTACTTGCCTGGATCTCACATCAATTCCTTCTTCTGCTTTTCTCCGAACCTCTTCAGATAAACCCTCTTCCCCTGAACTGCTTAATGCATCGCAAACCAACTTATATGTAAACTCTCTTGGAATATGACCACCATTAATCATCTCCAACAAAAACTCCCTTGCTTCATTGACCCTACTGCCCTCAACCAAAGCATGGATGACAGGCGTATAAGAACTTGAACTGGGTATTCCGTGTTTCCTATCAACCATTTCTCTCATCATCTCAATCGCCTTATCCACCTCATTAACAACACTATAATACCGAATGAATGAATTGTACGTCACCCGATTCGGAATACAACCCTTCATAAGCATATCATCGAACAGCTCGTGTGCTCTTCCAATCCTGTACGTCTTACAAAGGCCATCAATCAAGCAATTGTAAGTCACAATATCAGGGACAAACCCTTTGAACAGCATCCTCCGAAACATGTGATTAGCCTCCCATATTCTCCTCCTGATCGCTTTCCGACAGCCAGTTTGCATGCTCCTCTTACAGTAGAACGAAATCAATATAGTGTAAGTGTAAGTGTCCGGCGGGCACCGAGCTCCCGGGAGCTCCATCTGCTCGAGTAAAGACCTGGCGGTTTTAAAATTTCCCACACGGCAAAGAGCGGCTATGACGGTGTTGTAGCACTGGACGTCTGGCTTGCAGTGCAGCTGCTTCATTCGATAGAAAGCAGCAAGCGCCTCCTTACCGAGACCTTGATCGCCAAGGATTTTGATCACGGACGTCACGGTTGCAATATTGACGAGATGTTCGTTCGAGCGAAGGAAACGCCACAAAGGAGGGAGAATATTGGATTTGGCGAGAAGGAGAGCCATTTCGCGGCATGTTGACTCGTCGTGGGAGAATTGGACCCAGGAGTAGAATTCGAGGGCTTTGGAGACGCCGAGGAGGACGATGGAGTGGTCGCAATGGGCCGAAGGGCCAAGTGGTTGGCTTTCGCGGCGGAGAAAGCGCTGGCGAGAGAGCAGTGGCGAAGAAGAAGAAGCGGGGAATAGAGGCAAGGATGGTGCAGACAAGGTCGGAGTTCCAGCCGAGGAAGGAGGAGGAGGGCCGGAGGGAAGGGGTGAAGGAACGGCACTGGATCATCGCGGCGATGACTTGGCGAAGGAGACGGTCTGCTTTGCCGCAAGCAGCGGCGACGGGACTGAGCTGCATTTTTGGCGCAGGGTGCAAGTTTGCTATGCTTCCCCAGCTAAAACGACATTCGTAGGAAACCCGCCTCCTCAATGCATTAGCAGTCAGCGAGCTCTGCCAACAATGAGTTCATCATCCACGGAGTAGAACTGTTGATTAAAATAAAATTAAAAAAAAAAAAAAAAAACTGTGGGCATTGACTACGCAAGATCAAGTCACGAAGAGTAACTGTGATACAGTGAGAAGCTTTAACTATGAGAGCTGAAACAGAAAATTATAAAATAAAATAAAAACTGAAGAAAAACAAATTTTCATCATAATAAAAACAAAAAATCATCTGTACGGTAAAGTTAGGCATAATTGAGAAAAATCAATTATCACTTGTAGATATTTAAATTAATCATTTATTTTTATTTAAAATTATTTTTATCTTAAAATATACATTTATTTATCTTGAGAGCAAATGCTAATTTCACCCATACAAAGCCATATAAGTTACTATTGACCATCCAATGAGAGTTAAGTAAAAGAGAGACGAAGATTAGACTTAACTTTAAATTTTAATTCGAATAATATATAATTATATGTCATTCAGTTAATATATAATTATTTTCAATTAATTATAAATTATTATTATATATTAATTATAAATTATTATATATTAATTAATATTTATAATATAATAATATATAATATCTATATACATATTAATATAAAATACTTGATAGATAACATACAATACTGCTCTGTGTATACAATACTTGATATTACGTTATTGATATTGAGATATAAAAACTATATTCAAACTCAGCATAACACAATAATTTTCAACAATCCAATATCTAACCAATCATAAGCAACAAAGAAATGGCTTGCTACTTGACATCATTGTCGATATAAGATTTTTTTTCATCAACTATTTCAGTTATAGTCATTATATTTGGCAATTTAATTTTTTATGTTTAATATAAATTTTTGAAAAATATAAATTCTTTTTTTAAATATGCTCTATAAGAGCCCTACATCGAATAGCACCTCAAACTTTTTGAGCACTTGACAGCTTGAGCCTCCTTTTTTTCCTCAATGCCTTCTCCCTGCCTATTTCTCTCCTCATCGTCTTCATCTTCACAAAGCTTTTTTATTTTATGTTATTTTAAAAATATATTTATTTATTATATTTATTTAAGTATTTAATTTTTATTAGAATTTGTAAAATAATTTTATATTAGATGTTAAATTTAGTTAAATTTTGATAAACTTTTACAATTATTTTTAAGACTTAAGTTTTAAATGAATATGAAATTGATAATAAAAGTGAGTATGAAGTATAAATTGATAAGAAAATCACTAAAAATATCCCTTGGATAAACAAACAAACGGACAATTGGATATAAGGAATTTAAATTAGATTCGTTAGCGATGTAATTCGCCAAAATTGACTAATACTTAATTTAATAGAAACAATACTAATTAGTAAAATATTTATGATCTATTGATTGAATACTATTTATTTGATATTAAGATTCTTGACATATGTGCAAGGCATCTTAGCCTAGTGAGATCCGAAAATTCTTGACATACTATTTATCTTAAGTTCAAGTCCTTACACATACTTTGAGCGTGTGAATTTGCGGTTAAATTCGCTCAATGTGGGATCTGAAAATTCACGCCCGGCCTTTCGATGAAAACGAGAATATAGATTTAGCGCCGAACGAAATTTTCAGAAGGCAGATGATTATGTTGTAGTGGATAAATAATACACTACTCAGATATTTCACCGTCATTTGGTGAGAACTTTAGATCTGGTTCCAAATTTCCTATAGACGCAAGCACTTATAGTTAATTACCCCTCTCCAATCAGTAAGATAAAACTTTTGATTAAGGCTAGTCATAGGTCGCTAATTGCTTAGCATATAGTAGCAACAATTTGGATTTAAAATTTAATGAAATTCATCATTTTTTTATGCTTGAAGTATATGGTTGGAGGAATGATGACACGCCCGATCAAGATCTCATAGTTCCGTCATTCCGGGCTGCATGATCCCTGGTCCACTTAGTCAGAAGAGGTGGTCGCTCAACCTCACCGATGGATCATTGTCAATAGCCATAGGTTGTGTCATTCAAGGAGACCTTGTAGACTAGGGTTGATATTTGTCTAAATGGACAATCTTAAGTTCACCCTAGCTGATAGAGGGCTTTGTGCCCTATTAGGTATACCCTATTATTCACAACTCAAATGGGTATAAAATCATTGGGGAGCATAAGGGCTATAGCCGTGACCATAATATATAGTTCACCTAGCCAAACCACCGTCGAGGACTTTGTCGCTTAATATGTGGAGCCTACTGGCCAAATCACGCGAATAGAGGACAATGGTCATGTCTTTATTACTGTAAAATATTTTGAGTGTGAATATAGTAGTATGCATTATATGACACTAACTCCTTTGTGAGCTTGGGTTAATATTAAATTTATCACCTCCAACAAATAATTGCGGAAGGCGGGTGGATGAATTTATTATTTTTTATGATGAATTTTCATTTAATCAATTTTCTTATTTTAAAATTTTCTTGAATATTTGATAGTTGATAGGAATTTTGTTTAATATTACAAATTTTAGGAAATTTTGATAACAGTAAACCCCTCCGGTTGATATTCTCAATCAATACAGCCATCATCAGGGTAGATCTTGTCAACTCTGCTCTTTTGTTAGTAGAGGATCGAGTCTATAACTTTGAAATCTCATTATATCACATTAGATCTTGTCAACTCCACTCATATAGGAGGAGGATTGGATCTATGGATTGAAGCTTGTAATTGTATTTTGCAATTTTTGAAATTAAATATTTGAATTTTTAAACATGAAATGGCCATATTAAAACTATTAAAGGCTTTATGAGAGTAGTAAGAGTAGGCTTAATGTGATCAACTTGAAGGTATCATTTATATTAATTTTCATATACAATCTTATTGAGATTAATTATTTAATTTTTTATTGAAAAGAATCAGCCTTATTGACTCCAGTCCCTATGGGGATGAAGATTTGACTGCTCAAAATGTGGCTCAACTTTCACCATATGAATGTGTTAGCTTATTAAAATACATACACAAGTATATATTTAGAATATTGAATTTTAAAATATGCTCAAGCTTTCATAATGATTGTCTTCCTCTCAAAATATTTTCATGATTCACAATGTAAGACATTTAAGTCAATATAGTTTTAACCCACACAATATCCTCAGACACCTGAATTTAAACATTCAACATTGAGTAGGGGCCCATGCAAGTATTGAATAATTTAGATAATTTTATTTCTAAATTATAAGATTAATGTCATATTTTTTTTATTTAATTTCAACTTAGCTTGCACAGTCTTTTCAGACATTAAAATTTACACTCTAAATCCCTATGTTCGAGCACATGCAGATATTTTTAGCTTAGATAATTTCATCTAATTAATGAAATCATTGATTTTAAAAATCATAATTAGAATAAAAATTTTCTAATTTTTGGATTGAAGGAAGCTCCATAATTCATGAAAAATTTAATTTATTGTCAACTTATGTCCTTGTACGAAGGATTGCAGGTTCGGTGGTGAATTACTTTAAATTTTCAAATGGTGCCTTCTACTTTGAGTGTTCTGGAAATTACTTTGAATTTTTAAATGGTGCCTTCTGCCCGCTTGCACTTGAGTATTTCTTGATGGTGAAGGATTTAGGTTGCAATTCAAAGTATTATATCTTTAATTGTATTTAGCTTTTGGTTGATCTCATTTTTAGGATGAGCTCTCAACCCCTCCATCTTATACATAAGGCTCCTCTTAGACTTTAAGATATCCTTAGTCTTAAGACCCATCTAGTGATTAGGTGGACACTCAACCTAGCCCTAGATACATAGAAGAGTTAGCCATAGGTGTAAGTCATGCCTTAAGGGTGTTAGAAAAATTTGACTACCCTATAGGTTGAACCACATTCCTTACTTCTTTCCTTCAGGTCAAACTCCAAATCAAATCAACATCAAACTTAAAATCAATTCCAACTTAATTGATTTTTCCCAAATCAATGACACATGATTGAAACCTATGATTAAAACTTATGATTGAAGCCCATGATTGAAATTCCAAATCTTTCCTAAGTCACTTTGATTTTGTCTTAAGAACTTAGCCTAGAGCATGTTCAAATCAATTCAAATTCATAAAATTTTCTCATAACTTATTTATATTCACATTTATATTCACATATATAAATAAAATATAAATTCAAATCAATCAAACTAAACCCAAAATTCAAATCCAAATTCAAAATCTTTCCTAAGGGGCCAAGTTAACACTTAGCCAAAATGAAACCCAACATAGCCAAAATCTACCATAGGCCAAATTGATTGAAACTAATGATCTAAGTTCATTCATGATCAATGTTTGAACTTAACCAAGTCAACATTTGAGCCTAACCTAGCCCAATTGGTCACTTGACCCAAGTTGACCCAACTTGACCTAAGAGGTCAAAATGTGTCAAAAACTTGATCTAAGCCAAATTGATTGAAACCAATGGGTCAAGTTCATTCCAAAATGATTGTTGAACTTGACCAAAGCCTCAATTGGCCAATTAAACCCAACCTAGCTCAATTGACCTTGAACTCAACTTGACCTAAAGGGTCACATTGAGCCAAACTCAAACTTAACCAAAGTTGATTGGAAATAAAAATATCAATCCATTTCATATGACCAACCAAACTGAACCAACCCATGACTTAACCCAAATAGGTCAAATGGGTCAAATTGGTCAACTTGACCCATTTGACCTAAATGAACTTGATTGAACAAAATTCAAACCTAAACCAAATCGAATCAAACCAACGCCACCAAAATATTTCAAATGGTCATATGAACTTGACCCAACCCTTGGTTTGACCCAATTTGACCAATTGGTCAACTTAATCCAAGTTAACCCATTTTAACCTAAATGGGTCAACATGAGCCAAATCATATCAAACCAACTCCAAATTCAATGAAACTTGGCCTAACCCATTTTTCAAACATACCAACATGCCCAAACTAAAATTAAGTCAAATGATCATTTTACCCCTAGGCCATAGGGTAACCCAATATCAAAACCACTTGGAATTTGGCCAATTCCTTTTCATGGATACTTGACATCCTCTTAGTGGACCAAATGATCATTAATGGACCTAGTGCACATGACCCAATGGGTTTGAGTCAACAAAACCCAATCCAAACCTAAAACTGACCACATCCTTTGAAATTGGCCACATGGAATCCTCCCTCCACTTGATTTAAGCACATGACCACCTCATCCACTCCTCCTCTGGCCAAAACCAAATTAAAGGACAGCTTTAACGACTTAACAAACCCATTGTATAAGCTCAATTAGATCAAAATGGCAAGCACCTTCACGATATCCGATCCTTCAAGGGGGAGATATACTCCCCCTAATTCAATTCAATCTTCACTCTCTCATACTGACAGGAAGCCGGAGCCATTGCCAAGTGATCCTAAGCTTGCTAGAGTGAAATTTCCCATTCTCGATTTTCATAACTTGAAAATAGGGGAGCTCCACTAAAAATCCAACTTACTCCGCAGTCAACATCAACCCAATTCCTTCTTCAAGCTTCATAAGAGGACCAAGTCGAGTTCACCCAAGCTCTTTCCTAAGCTCCAAAGCAAGGAGGATCTATCACCTCAAAGTTCAAGTGCAAGAGGAGTTGGTCCATAGAAGCATCTACCCAATTTCAACACTCAAAGAAAAAGCTTCGCCTCCACTAGCTTTTCCAAGGAATCGAGCATCACCTCAGTGAGGTTAGCCATTAAACCAAGCTTAAGTTCAAAATTGTTTGGAGCTTTGTGAAGTAAAGTTTAATCTCATGCAAATCTAACCGTTAGATGTGTTTGCCCTTGTGCTTAGATGGTGTGGGTAAATTTTGGGATCAATCTGAGCTCAAGCAAGCTCAGATCATCCCCTTGAAGATGGATGGCATCCATCCTTCATAGGGATTTATAGGGATAGATCATGGGCCATCCATCCATGCATTTTGGATGGGCGGCTGTGATTAAGATGCGTAGAATCCACATTTTAACCAGTTTGATCCACGGCTTTAACCTCAGCCATCCGATCCTTGATCAGACGGGTGAGGAGAAAGCGCGTGGCGCCACCACTAACGTGCCTCTGAGATGTGACAAGTTTATTATCCAATCCCATCAATGGAAAGTGCATGCGCCAATGCAGAAGGATTAAATACTTAATTAGGCTATTAAATATTCTAATTAATTATGGAAACTTCCTAAATTCATATCTAAACTTAGAAAAATTTAAAAGAATATGAAATAAATTGTATTTGATAGATAATTGAATGTATAATTTTGTATCAATTTTGGGTGGGATTATTATTTTGTTAATTACCCTCAATTATTGATTAATCTTAGTGGATGATGACCACTCCTAATTTTGGTATTTATTGGTGTGGGAAATTTGTTCATTCCTTCTCCTCCTTAATTTAAGCTTAATTAAGTGCATTATTAGTGGTTTAACTCTCTGATTGAGTCAATTAAGTTTTGATTAAGTGAATATGAGGTTCAAGAAAAATTTTTGGGATGCTTTCCTTAGATATTCCCTTAACTCACTTTTCTTCCTTAATCTAACCTTAATTAAGGGTTAATTCACTAATTACCACCTTAATTAATTTCATAAAATTCTAAAACTTTCCAGAACTCAATTAATCTATTCTAAATAGATGCTTAGGTTTTTAAGAGCGTAAGTACAATTAAGGAAATCAAAACTTAACTCATATGTGTGAGAGGTGTTATGAAATTACTTAAAATTAAACCTCTTATTTTAATTAATCATTAATCATGAGCCAAATGCATTAGGTCATTTTCTTCCGAGGTGAATTGCTGATTTAAATTCCTTGTGTGATTTTATGTCATCTCATTGGCTCATAATTATTTGATTAAGTATGCTAGGTGGTGGTAAGATAACACACTTAATTCATACCTTAACCTAACCAATGCATAAAATTGATCTACTCACCTAAAAATTAAACTAAAATAATAAAAATATGTGAGAATGGTTTAGGAACATCAAACTCACCTCATGATTCTCAAATTAAATCAAACTCAAAACAAAATCAAACCTTCTTTAAAAATAATTTTATTTGCTCAAATTAAATCAAACTCAAAACAAAATCAAACCTTCTTTAAAAACAATTTTATTTGCTTTAAGCTTTCTTATTTCATAAGACTGTCTTTAAGAATTAATTAGGGTGAATGTGTTTACATGCTCTCATGACTTTAGCTCTTTCTTAACATGCTAAATGTGTATGTCATATGAGTTTCATACATTCATGCTTTTTCAAAAAATCAAATTCAAAAATGAAATATTTTCTTTATGTCAAATTATATTTTTTGGCTAAAGTAAAATATGAGTAGCTATTATCACTATTAAATTCAAAACTATTTTCAAAATCTATTAATCAAATATCCAAAACTGAAAGTGTGCTACTTATAATTATTTATGAGCTTGCATGTGGATATAAATATGAAGATATGCATAGTGTAGCCTTCCTTCTCTTTTCTTTTAGTATGGTTTTGAATAAAATTTGGCAAAGTGTATAGTTCATTTGAAAAGAACATAACACTTTCCTAACCCCCTTTCTACTCATTCCTATACTATCACTTAAGAAGGACACATACATTTGCACATATAAATTGCATAAATAAAACAAATCAACCAATATCAACTTTCTACATGTTTCTTTTCCCTTCATTTCTTTTATACATATGCTTGTATTTAAGAAAAGTGGTGTATTAATCTAGACAACCCTGAGATTGAGAGGCTTTAAGTGTGCCTAAGTATGTCTTGTACCTTACACCCCTGGTTAACAATGGCGCCGTACTCACTTATGCCTTTCATACATACATGAGTGCATGTGAAAAATGGGTAAGAAAACCTCTTTTCTACTTAATGAAAATCATGCATCATAAATCATTCAAATTTTTTGAAGTAACTCACTTAGCATTCATCATAAAGTATGCTAAATATTTCCATTTGCATGTATGATATGCTAATTCATTCATCTGTTATACATGTTAAAAGAAAATGAAGTGATGTTTTGTGATCTTAATTCATTTTATTTAATCTTAAAATGCCTTTAAATTTATTTGGATTTGAAAAATTTGAACTTAGGATTAATTAAAATACATAATAAAATATTCACTAAATAAAACTAAATCTACTTTAGAAATTACTTAAGGTAGGGAAGGAAAGAGAAGCTCTTACTCTTGTTCATTCAAACCTAAACAAAACATCAAATAAAATCAACCCAAATCAACTAAACAATTTAAACAAAACCACCCACCGTTGGACATCTTTACTTAGAAATCTAAACCTTAAAGTCCTAAACACATACCACACAAACCTTTAAAGTACACATATTAGGTTAAGTCAACACTTCTAACTTTAGGTTAGGGGGTGTGCATGATGTTGTTTTTTTTTATTTCATGATGTTTTGTAATAGATGTTAGGAAATGAATGTTGAATGAATATAGGATTTAGTCTAATCATTATTTTCAGGGGATTGTGCTTATAATAAAAAATATAATTACTTTTATTGTGTAGATGCTTATACCCCTAAGCATAATCCAATAGGTTAGATGGACTTGGTTACCCATGTGTGGGGTGCTAAATCCAATATACATGCTTGAGACTTGTATGGTTTGTTTAGCTAATCTCTGTTTTGTAGGTGTTAGGTATATTTACTTTTTCTTTTCATGTAATCTATTTTTTTGCAATTAGGATTTTGAAATGATTATTATGGGGGAGTAGGATGAGCGTTGGTCATATGATTACATCTTATGTACCATGTAAAGCCTTTGGAGCAACTACCTTCCAACCATCCAAAAGAAGGAACCAAAAGAAGAAACAAGAAAAGAGGAAATGAAGACCCCCATAACATGAATTTCCTTACTTGATTGTAAATTAATTCATTTTATAATCATTTGTACAAAGAGCTACAATTTATTTATTTGTGCGGTGGTGCCCGATCACAAATGACCTTTTATTCTTTTGCGTTAGCTTTATAAAATGTTTGATGTTTTATTTAGATTGTGCATTAAGATGATATATTTTTCTAGTTTCTTCCTTACTTTGATGTATGGCCTGGATGATGATTAGGCTTTTAGGAAAAAATAAATCTTCTACCAAATTAATCAACTCAAAATTAAAAATAAACAACTCATAACTTTATTTAAAGCTTAAGTTAAAATCAAGATAAAAGAATTAGCAACCCCTTAGTTGGATGAGTATTTCTTTTATAACATCATCCATAAAAGCATATTGTTACACTCTTGATTGGAGGGCTTCCACCTTGAAAAACTTGTTTGACCTTTGAGGATGAAAATGCCTCCCCTTCAATTTGTAATATTCCAAGTTTGAGTCAAATGATTGTCCAAAAATAAAAATAACATGTAATATATTTTGTATTAGATCTAGATAATTTTCATGCCCTTACATGATCTAGTCTCATAGGTAGTGAGTTTAAGGGCTTAGTCTCTTTCTAAATAAATAATAACCTAACTTTCTTATATAATGCATATGACTTGCCTACATGAATTTAAAATCATAGGAGTCAGCCACCCTGCGGTTGTAAGTCCAAGCAGTCGGGTGGTTTGTCCTCTCTTATGGAGGCAAACTAAATACCCATTTTCACCTTAGATTTAGGTCGTGCGTTTGGCCCTCGTCGAACCTCCCTAGATTTAGGTTCTGTGGTTGCTTCTCCCTTCTATGAGCCATAAGCATAAATCCTCATCTCTTAGGCATTTCCATAACCTTGTATTATGGAATTATAAGCCCTAAACTTCTAATAAAAATTTAACTCAAATAAACCATTCAATTTCAAAAATGTAAAGCCCAACTAGAAGAGATTCTGCCAGGTTTCCTAGCCGTGAGCATCTCCTACTTATCTTCATATAATAAATCTCTCTCTTTGATCAATCCCATTTATTTTAAAATAAACTAATCGATAGATAGCAAAATTGAAATCTTAGAGACAATGATCATTTATCTTAATCGAGTATTCTAAGGGATCTCATGGATGTAATTAACTATTTTGTAGAAAATTAACGAACTTCTTTTAAAAAAAACCATACTTTACTTAAATTTTTAAGGATCATACTTTCAAAAAATAAATCAAAAAAAAGAAACACATTAGATTCCCTTAGCATACTTAAATTAAGGATCCTACTTTTAAAATCAAATTAAAATCAAAGAAACACATTAGATTTCTTAGCATACTTAAATTTGTTAAGAATCTTATTTTCAAAAAATTTCAAAAATAAAACACACTTGAATTTTCTCATTTAGCATACCTAAATTTGCTAAATGGGAAATTCCATTTCTCTTTTCAAAACCACAAAAAGATTCATAAAACAAAGCAAAGAAAGAAATAAAAGAAGAAATTGTTTTCAAACATCTCACTTAGCATACCCAAATTTTCTAAGTAAAAAAATCTAAAAAAATCTCAAATCCAAAACAAAAGTAAATTGACCCTTTACTTTAACATACCTAAATTTTTTAAATAAAGGATCCTCAAAAACAAAATCAAAACTCAAATATGAACCTATGGAAGCATCCTTTCAAACAAAACTATTTGAACCCATTTTCAACATATCCAAAGTTGTTGAAAATGGATTCTATATCCAAACAATTCCATTTTCCAATAAAATTTTGAAATTTGTTCTAAATCATTTGAGCTTGACTTAACACTTTTTTAAGATGTTGAATATGGGTTCAGATTCTAAAAATTTAAAATTCAAAATTAATAGAAATATGATCCAAATTTATTTTCAACATTGTAGACTCTCTAAGTTCAGCTTCAATCTCATTGCAAATGGTCGCACATGTTCACATTTTCCCACAGGATGGACTTGGCCCTGGATCAGACCAACCTTCCTCATGCTGATTATGCCCACCTCATTCATTTCGGATAAGGTTTTGAGGGGGCGAGGATTACCTGCGAGGGCATTCCCCTCACACGCAAGAGTGAAGTGGCGTAAGTCATTGATTGACTGATCGACTGATATCCCTTCACCAAGAGTAGTTACGTTTCCAAAGCTGTTAGTGTCGGCCGATCGTGCAGTTGTTTCTTGTGTTTCCCGCAGAAGAGCTAGCACCCACTCATTAGCACCTCAAAGGTAAGGCTCCTCTGTGAGATTGCCTCCTCAGCTTTTGAAGTCAAGTCTAGTTCTTACTCTGCTTATCCCACCAAGACTTAGAGGAGGAACAAAAACTGCATGATTAAGTGGTGCCATACACACATCACCAAAGAGATGGAGGTAGCTACATGATCAGTTATGGAGGAGTTACCCACTTTGATTTCCTCGCTGGTTACAGCAAACCCATTCCATCCTCTCTCTAGGTCTGCTAGAGAGAATGCTAGAAGGATCCCTACTTCACCTCCACTAGAGTTCACACCAGGCAAGATGTCATATGCTTGGCCTGGGCTTCTGGATGTTCAGTCCGGCTCAATTTGACTTGAGATCTTATTCCTCACAGATGGGGAAACATCTATGGGAGAGGGCCGAGGCCCATACCTCATATCTTAGCCGAGAGAGGAGAGGTTTGTCAAAAATCGCCCTCGCACTCATTGATTTTCTAATCACACAGATAGTATTCTACCAGGGGACTACTCACCATAGAGGAGGGCCTATTTCAAGAGAGTCAGTGTCTCCACCACACCGCCTACCCCATCCATCGTTCATGTCAAAGATCTCTGCGCCTGGCCATGAAGGCCACATTTGGGGAGAAGAGGACCCAATTGGTATCCAACTATGGCTAAGGGATCTCATTCCATCTACACCACCTACTGTAGTGAGGCTGAGCTCTCCTGCTCAACCTTCTACCCTAGTTGTGGTGTGGAAAGAATGGTGACCCTAAGCATATTGGTCATCCCTTCACCATCACCACCAGATTTAAAATGGTTATAGGGAGAAGGTGGCAACCAGGTCACCCATGATCATAGAACCTCCTAGGAGTGTCACCCCATGTGAGTCAACAAATGAGTGCATATCTTCTAGCAGTACAACCCTCTCGGTTGATTCTCAATAGGGAGGTCCATGCTCATAGTTCATGATGTGATCACCCCATAAAAGCATTTGTTAGTCGTGATCATCTTTACATAGTAGCTCACTATTTCATGGAAAAGAAGTAGATCCTAGGATATAATTTCTCTGATGAGGAGAAGATCAGCTTTGATCCCAACATAGATGATTTATTGGGAGACTCAGTTGGGGTTTGCATGGTGATACTGGGATCCCTCCTTGAGAGCAATAAATGGAATTTGATGAGTAGGAAGACATAGCCCAAATAGCCTAACACCTCCGATATCAATTAAAATAGAAAGATGAATAAATAGATAGGATGGTGAGGGCCTTGAGGATTTCTAAATAATAAGTGCTTCAAAAAATATGCCCAACACCTACTCAGTTGGTGTCTTGGACCAAGACTTTACCTCCATTAGAGTAAGGTAGCAACAACATGTATAAGATGGTAGTGGAAAGTACCTCCATACAGGATAAAGATATCAGGTCTATAGTTGAGCAACAAGTGAAGGAAGCATTAGCTCAAGCCCGAGGAGGATCATCAGTTCCAAAGGGTAGACCCTACCTGGAAGAATTTGATGCATTCCAATATTTCAAGGATTTCATGCCACCTTCCTTCAAGAGTTTTATGGCTATGGAAACCCGAGGTAGCATATTGCACACTTCAGGGCTAGTTGTTGCAACGTCGGTGGCAGTGACGCTTTACTATTCTTCCTCTTCATTAGTAGCCTAATAGAGATAGATTTTGATTGGTATGCTGAACTTCCAATAGTTCAAGAAAGACAGCAACTCTTTATCAAGAGGTTTGCCGGAGCTCAACAAAGGGTTACTGTTGGTGATCTCATTATAGCACAACAACACCTAGGTGAGTCCTTGTTGACTACATTCTTAGATGGCGTAACTTGAGTATGAAATGTGGACTGCAGCTATCTAAATAGCATTCCATTGAGATTCTTCTAAAGAATATCCATGGCCCGGTCTCCTTCATGCATATGGGCTTCACCATCAAAACTTTTGAGAAGTTAATCAACAAGGTGGCTAGTCTACAAGGAGAGGCCAAACAGTTGCATTTTCAAGACCAGTTGCCCAAATCAAAGCCATAGAAGGTATACGATAAGAAGCCTAGGGCAGTGAATAACAGTGGATAAGGGGAAGCAACCTTAGAGATCACAGACCACCCACCTCACTTCCCTTCTACCACCCCTACCCCACCTCCAAGGGCTACCAGCCTCACCACATCATCAGCAGTAGTGGTACACATACCCGCCGCCAGGTAGCTATGATTGACTTACTCTTTTGGATAAATTTAACAAGCCTTACTCATTTAAGAGGGAGGTAATCAGGAAGATCCTTAAGAATCTCTTAAAAGAAGCCTAATTTTTTAGCTACCTGAGCCTAGGAGACCAGAGGAAGTGGAAAAATCCATGATCCTAACTTTTGCCCCTACCACCGTATGCTATATCATGTTTTGGAGGATTGCTTTACATTTAAGGACTGGCTTGAATATAGCTTCAAGATCTATGCTGTAGTTTTCTCAAAGGAATACCTTGTGGAACAACCATCCAGTTCAATTAGGAAAATCCTTGGGGAGGATCCTTCTAAAACCAAAGAAGGTTGGGATATCTCCTTATCCAAAACCTCTAAAAAGATTGTTTAGAAGATCAAGAAACCTTTCTTACAGGTGCCTGAGTCAACTCAAACCTCCAATATCAAGGAAGGTTTGCAAGTTGCCAGAGCCAACTCATGGAAAGGAGGAGCTCAACATGTACGCTGGGGTAGAGTGCAACCAATGAGTCAACCTCCGCCTCACCATTGCTGCCACATCAGTGATTTCCTCTACTCTAGCTAGCATTTCTTCTTCTAATAGAACTCTTATATCAGTGGATAAGGGCATCAGATCCTTTACCCCACTTACTTTACTTGATTTCTACTTTGTAC
Source organism: Cymbidium sinense (assembly GCA_021442155.1). Lineage (NCBI taxonomy): Eukaryota > Viridiplantae > Streptophyta > Magnoliopsida > Asparagales > Orchidaceae > Cymbidium > Cymbidium sinense. The sequence continues at coordinate 22,206,657 of CM038226.1, forward strand.
CTCCTATAAAATCTAAGAAAATTGAAGAATAAAGCTAGCTTGAATTACATCTGTGTCACTTCTGATGGGTTGTTTGAATCTATTCCTAATAACTCTTCAAGTTTAAATAATAACTATAATAATTTTGATCTTCCTCTTTCTGATTCAGAGTTAGATTTTCCTACTCTGAATGCTACGTGTTCACCTCTTGAGATAGACCAGAATCATCCGATTCTGAGGGTCCCAAAGGAGAAGGCTGTAGGTGAGCCCCATGTGCGTGTGTAGAACCTTCCATTACCCCTCGCACAAGAGATCACCGAAGTCAACCTCCATAGTGGCAAGGTTCTACCTTCTAGGGCAGCACCTCAAGATAGAGGGAAATAAGTCATTAGTATAGAGGATCTATAAGTTCCTCCATAGGATTTTCCATCCTTGGATATTCTTGTGGAGGATCAACCCAAGGTGGACTACAATGCCCTCTCTCACCTAAAAAAGTTTTCATCTAAGCTAAGCATATATGATGCCCTTTTCTTATCCAAAGAGATGAGGGAATCGTTAATCAAGGCTCTCCTTGATCTTGAGATATGCTTAGCTCAACTGACCACTATTGGTGAGGAGGCACATTACACAAAAGAAGCCTAGGGGGATCACTTTCAAAGATGAAGACCTTCTTCTGGGGGACTTGGAGCACAACCGTCCCCTCTACATCATAATTGACATGGGAAGATTCAGACTCTCCAGAGTTCTCATCGATCCAGGTGCATTGGTGAACATTATGAGTCTAAAGACCTTTGCTTATTTGAGTATCGACATCTCCACACTCCGAGGAGATTGAATAATGTTGAGAGGATTCAATGAACAAGGTGAGATGGCTTTAGGTTCTATAGTGTTACCTTTAGAGATAGGTGACTAGAAGACTTAAGCCAAGTTTTACATCATTGATTTGAATACTTCATTCATCGCTTTGCTCGATAGGACTTGGATACATCAGAACAAGATAATTCCATCTTCCCTCCATCGATGCATCAAGTTCAGAAAGGATGGGATTGAATACCGTGTCAATGGAGATGAAAAACTTTTTTCAGTTAGAGAGGTTGAGATATATGAGGATGCAACCTACTATCTTCCTCAAAACACCCTTTCTCGTGAACTTGGATAAAAGTCAAATTCAAAAAAACTAATAAAATTAAGAAAAAGAAAAGGCGAAAGAAAAAGAAAATACAAATGAAAATCTAAATGAATAAGAAAGGGGAATTGAAGAAGAAATAGAGCCTCATATCACATTCCACCCACAGTTCATCCCATCATATGGACATGTGGGTAGGATGACTCAACCTCCACAAGGCGAGGCGTAAATAGAGGCGCTGGAGGAAGACCCCTTGTTCATCACCAATAGGGTTATTATGTTTCAATTCATGAGTACCTACTATTCACATAGACTTGGAATCCAATTGAGGATGAGTATAATGTGATTAGCATACTACCAACCCTCTGGTTTCATCGAGGTGACACTCCGGACAATGATGAAGACCTCTGCATAAAGCAAAATATTTGAATCAGATACATGTAAAACTATCAGGCAGCAATTGGGAACTTTAGCTCTAACCTCATTTCACCCTAAAAAGTTGAAGGATTAGTAGTTAAGGAAGCCTGCAAGTCTTCCAGTGATATGAAGCTGAAGAGATTATTTTTGGGATCATAATCATCAAGTTCTGAAGTTGATGTAGAACTTGAGGAGAGTTTATTTAAAGAAATAATGGAATTATCGTTTGACTTTTACTCGCCTTGTGTTCATAATCTTATATAGAAATGTTTGGTTCCTCATACATGGTCCAAGCACAGGTTAGAGTATTTTGAGAAGCTATGGAACAATGGAAGCACAATCAAGAGTAGGGATTTGGTAAAGGTCTAGTCGACGACGATTACTACTTAGTTGTCACCAATCATTTGGAGTCTAATATGTTCTTTTCACACAACACTAACTCTTATGAGGATGTGTGTTTAGAAATCTTAGATGATCCAAATGATCTCCAAAACAAAGATGTACCTTAGAATTTGAAGAGGAGATCCATTCAATAATTGATAAACTTAAAGAAATCAACCTCGGGACAGAAGAAAATCCATGCCCGACGTACATTAGTTTGTTGTTGAATGAAAAAGAAACCAATGACTTAGTTAGGCTATTGACTGAGTTTAAGGACTACTTTGCATGGAGTTATGAAGAAATGTCCAGATTATCTCCTAACATAGCAGTCCATAAATTAGCAATATATCCTAGCACTAACCCTATCAAGTAAGCTCCTAGGCGCATGCGATTAGAAATCAAACAACAAGTCATTTTTGAAGTCAAGAAATTGATCGATGCTGGTTCCATGAGGGAAGAAAAATATCCTATTTGGTTAACTAGTGTCATCCTAGTAAGAAAAAGAATGGCCAAATTTGCAAATGCGTCGATTTCATGGACTTAAATAAGGCATGTATTGAGGATGAGTTTCCTCTTCCTATACCAGAATTAATGGTGGACATCGCCTCATCTCATGTACTTTTCTCTTTCATGGATGGGTCATCTTGCTATAACCAAATCAATATATCTCCTAAAGATGAAAGAAACATTACTTTCTGAACCCCAATAAGAATCTTTGTTATAGGTCATGCCTTCACCTTAAAATGCCGGTGCTACATACCAATGGGCCATGACTTATCTTCAATGAACTCATCCATCATCAGGTTGAGTGCTATGTTGATGATCTTGTAGTCAAGAGTATAGAAAAGAAATACCATCTCTTTGACTTGAGAGTAGTTTTTAAATAGATAAGATAGTATAACCTCAAAATGAATCCCCTGAAGTGCGCATTCGGAGTAGCTTCAGGGAAATTCCTTGGGTTTATTGTCCAACACTGGGGAATAGATATAGATCCATAAAAGATTATAGTTATCTTAGAAATGCCACCACTTAAGAGTTTAACTCAACTCAGATCCTTCCAAGGATGGCTAGCGTATCTAAGATGCTTTATTTCTAACCTATCTGGGAGATGCAAACTATTCTTAGCACTTTTCAAAAAGGATGCCAAGTTAATGTGGGATGATAAGTGTCAACATGCCTTTGAAGACATCAAGCAATATTTGGTGAAGCCACTAGTTCTAGCAGCCCCTATCCCGGGCAGGCCACTCATCCTCTACACTGCTGCATTGGACAACTCTCTCGATGGTCTATTGGCCCAAGCCAATAATGAAAGGAAGGAGAACACTCTCTACTACCTTGACCATCGTCTGATTCCTGCTGAAGCAAACTATCCAACTATTGAGAAATATTTCCTAGCTTTGATCTTTGCATCTCAGAATCTATGACACTATATGCTTTCTCATAAGGTGAACTTGATCTCTAGAACCAATCCATTGCAGTACCTCATGACATGGTGAATGCTATCCAGATGTTTGGCATGATGGTCCATGATTCTCTCACAGTTTGATATCACATTCATACCGCGTAAAAGGACAAGCGATTTTTTTAAAGACACCCACTTCATGCTTATTTTCCACTTAGTGATGATCTCCTGATGAACAAATCATGAACTTAGGGGAGGTTGACAACCATTGATGGGAGATGCATTTTTATGGTGCAACTTCTTTTCATAAAGGGGAAGCACCATGGTCTACTCTTCCAGGAAAGGCAGGGGTAGAAATAGTTCTCTTAACTCTAGATCACGGTGTGATGAGATTCTCATACTATCTTTCCAACTTCTGTACCAACAACGAAGCTGAGTATGAGGCTTTGATTGCCAGTCTAGAGTTAGCCATCACTATCAGTGCCAAGAGCATCAATATCTTTAGGGATTATCAGTTGATCATCAACTATATTGCTGGGTCCTACAAGATTCTCAAACCCAAGCTTCGTCATTACTACGAGTATACCATGAAGCTGTTGGCACAAATTTTTAAAGTCACCTTCTACAAGGTTTCCCGAGCAGAGAACGCAGTAGCAGATGCTTTGGCTAAACTTGCCAAAGAATTGTCATGTCCGGAAGATGAGTCCATTTCAATAAGAGTCCAAAATAGAAAAGTCCTATCTCTTATTAATGTTGAACTCATCGAGAGACTTTCTCTTAAAGGGGAGGTTTCCATTGCCAAAATGGACAAGGAGCTGGATTAGAGGCAATTGTTCATAGATTATTTGAACACTGGTAAACTATCTCAAGAAAAGTCACAAGCCCATTAGGTGAAACAAAGAGCTCTCTCCTATGCTCATTGATGCACTAATGGTCTTTGACTGTGGTTATATTGTTTATATAAATATGAAGCCATGGCATTATAATCGAGGTACATTTAGATCTATGCAGAGCACATCAATCCAGTTTGAAGATGAAGATGAAGATCAAGAGACAAGGATACTATTGACCTTCAATGATTACAGACTGCATGGAGATGCCATCAGTGTCAGGTACACGGTGTGGTCCTCCACCAACTATCCAACATTCTACATCCTACATTGGTCTCATGGCCATTTGAGTGTTGGAGTACCGACATTGTGGGTCCGATCGATCCTCCTTCTTCCAAGGGTCATGCTCATCTTAGCCGCCACTAATTTTCCAAGAGGCAATCCCAGAGAGGTAACAAAGATGTGATTCATTTTTTCAAGAACCATATCATATATAGGTTTGGGGTGCCTCGATGAATTATATTCGATAATGGTACTGCAGTCAAAAGTACCAAGATCAACAGCATTGCCAGAAGACACAATATAAATTGGAGATACTCTGCCATTTACTACCCCAAAGCAAATGGCTTAGCAAAATCATTCAACAACACTCTCATCCAAATACTAAAGAGGACTCTTGATGACAACAAATGATAATAGAATGAGCAGTTGGTTGAAGCCTTGTGGGCCTATGCACACACATACCAAACTCTAACTCACTCACCCTATTTTCTTTAGTGGGTCTCAAGCCCTTCTACCTTTAGAAGTTTAACTCCCATCACTAAGGATAGCATTGTAGCAAGATCACTATGTAATGCAAAGTTGGTGAGAAGAGCTCAAGGTTTGAGAGAGAGTCACCATGGGCATGCCGTAACCTCGAGTTGTACAAGGCCAAAATGATTCAAGTTCACAACAAGTCGGTTTGCCCTAGGTCTTTCAGTATGAGAACTTGTGTTAGTCCTAAGGAGACCAATTATTTCCCCAAAAGATGGGAGGCAAGTTTGAACCCACTTGGGAAGGCCCCTATCATAGAGAAGGCCTATCAAGAGGATCTTATTTATTGATAAAGGGGAACACCCGATGCTCCCAATTAATGTGCTCTATTTGAAGAAATATTACACATAAAAATTATGTTTGAAAATAATTCTATCAATCAACAAAAAACTGATTCCATTTCATCAAAATTTTCTCTTATTTCAAAGCATTGTTTGCTTGTCTCGTGCATTCACCATGATGTGTTTAGGGTAGGTGTGAGAGTCCTCCAGTGGAATCCTATCCCTCTTTCACAAACATAATCAAACACATCTCCCAGCACTATTAGAATAAGTGTGAGAAAACCTAAGAGGCATCTTATTTCGATTAGCACAGCTAAGTTAGGTGTGAGAGAACCCAAGGGGCATCATATTTCGATTAGCACAACTAAGTTAGGTGTGAGAGAACCCAAGTGATATCCTTTCTTAGTGGGAATTCCTATTTGCCATCCGTGGAACCATTTCATCAAACATCCCCAAGCATGTTTAGGGTAAGTATGAGAGAACCCGAGAGGCATCCCATTCCTTTTAACACATGCACAAAAACAAACACATATCTTTTTTCTCGAGCTACTTTGATGTGGGAGCAAGCCATAGTGGCACTCACTCATTTGTCGCTCTTAAGTCGGGTCTACATGCTACCTTGCCCAGTGATCACTTGTTTGGAAGATGTGAGTCCCCATGCTTTCTTCCAAACTTGACCAGTGCAAACCAATGAGCGCCTTGTTAGTATGGTAGCCTTCATTGCCGAGCCAGTAAGCTACCTCATGTTAATTTTTCTTAAGAAGTTGTGAGTCCCCGTACTTTCTTCTTGAACTAATCATCATGATCTAACTAGGTCGAGTATATCTGAGGTTTAGGGTAAGTCCCCCAGAGGAACCTTTCCTCTTGACTACATTTGAGTCAATGTAAGTTCCCCAGTGGCATTCACTCAGTAGTCATCCTAGGTCGGATGTCACCTATCGAGCTAAAGACAAACTATCCTAGCAATCAGTTCCTCTATAAGAGGATGTGAGTCCTTGAGCTTTCTTTCTAGGCTAATTATTGCAAATCGATGGGCACCTTATTTGGTATGTTGCCATGCGATAGTGACTCACCCGTGGATACACCACTCTTGGAGATGTGAGTCCCCATTTTCTCTCCTTGAATTAATCAATACCTATTTGATATATGACTAGCCATATCATATTCTCTAGGGTTTTAGATTAAGCCCTTAGTGACCCCTCTCCTTACGGGCATTCTATTTGGATCACGTTCTTTGTGACCCCATTTAGACACTATCCGGGTTACTTTTGGATTGGATAGTCCCCCTTTCCTAGTAACCACCCCGGTTGGAGAATTTTTCAGGATGATCTCCCCTTTGGTTCAGAAATCGAGATAGGTCTAGTCGATATAAGCTTCTTCTGATCCATCACAAACTAGGGTCTGATAAAACAAACAAACAAAAATTTTATGGATTATGAAGCCCACAAAGGGCCCCTTTTCCAAGCAGCATCCTATCTTTGGCGTGTCACCAAACTCCCTATAAGAATTACCACCGAGTTGAGATAAATCCTCGTTACCCATAGTCACCTTGGGTTCACTCTATTTTTCCACAAACAGGTTATCCCGATAGTCATTCTGCTTTAGAAGATGTAAGACTATGATGCATTCTTTCTAGCATGACTGTCGCAAATTCACGGACAGCCTTAGGTCGGGTTCTATTTGTTGCTCAAATCAACCGATCACCCTAGTGGTCTTTTGTAGAGGAAGATGTGAGTCCCCAAGCTTTCTTCCTTTGATCATTGCAAATTGCACTCACTTTGGTGGGATAGTTCTCCCATGGGAAGCTACTCCCTTTGCTTCAGTAAATCTAAGATAGGTCTAGGCTGATATAAGCTCATTCTCAGTGTGATCCATCACAAACCAATAGAATCTATCAAAATAAGTAGTCTAAAAACAAAATAAATCTTGACTATCTTTAAGTTGATCTAAGTCCCCCAACGATATTCACTCAATAGTCAGCCCTAGGTCAGGTTCGATTTGTTGCCCAAAGTAACTGATCACCCTAGTGGTTTCTTGTTTCCAGAAGATGTGAGTCCTTGAGCTTTTTCTTAAGACTTGACCATTACAAATTGAAAGGCATCCATTTGGTTGGTTAGTCCTACTATGTGTTTAGTAGACTACCCTTTTGATTGGTAAATCTGAGTTAGGTCTAAGCCTCCGTGGTTCCTACTCAGTGCGATCCATCACAAACCAACAGGGTTCATCCCAAATCCAAAATTAAAAATTTGAAACAAATTCAACAAAACAAACACAATTAAACAAACATTAAATTTAAACAAATTCAACCCTTCTTCCCAGTAAGACTCAAATCAAATCAAACCTATCATCTCTTTGTGGATGACTTGAACCTGCTTCCCTAGTGGAAGGTTCACATACTCTATCCCTAGTGGATTCCTCCTTCCCTCTTATGTCCTTGACATAAGTAGAGCCACATTGCACTAAGCTCTGGATTCCTTCTACACCTTGGGTTAGGAGTAGATTGTCTCTGTTAGTGCTTGTGATCATTCGATGTTGTTAATCATTTTGGACTATCGTGCGGTGTTCCTTGTCACACCACACACATTGGCCTTTGTTATTGACCTCATTTTTTGGGATGAGCTCTCTCAACCCCTCCATCTTAGACATAAGACTCCTCTTAGACTTTAAGAGATCCTTAGTCTTAAGACACATCTAGTGATTAGGTGGACACTCAACCTAGCCTTAGAGACTTAGAAGAGTTAGCCATAGGAGAGGTCATGCCTTGAGGGAGTTAGAAAAATTTGACTACCGTATAGCTTGAACCACATTCCATACTTCCTTCCTTCAAGTCAAACTCTAAATCAAATCAACATCAAACTTAAAATCAATTCCAATTTAATTGATTTTTCCCAAATCAATGCCACATGAATGAAACCTATGATTAAAACTTATGATTGAAGCCCATGATTGAAATTCCAAATCTTTCCTAAGTCACTTTGATTTTCTCTTAAGGACTTAGCCTTAGATCATGTTCAAATCAATTCAAACTCATGAAAATTTCTTACAACTCATTTATATTCTCATTTATATTCACATATATAAATGAAATATAAATTCTAATAATCAAACTAAACCCAAAATTCAAATCCAAATTCAAAATCTTTTCTAAGTCTTTTGATTTTCTCTTAAGGACTTAACCTAGATCATGTTCAAATCATTTCAAATCTTAGAAATTTTACCATAACCCATTTATATTCTCATTTTTATTTACATATATAAATGAAATATAAATTCAAACAACCAAAACCTACTCCAAAAATCAAACTCAAATTCAATCAAAAACCAACCTAAGCCTTTCAAGTCAAAATCTTGAACTTAGCCAAATCAATTTCAAATTAAGCCAAACTCTTAATTTTTCTTCATGATTCAATCAATCCTTCAATCATGAATCCAAATATAAATATAAACTTCAATCACTAAATCAAAACTCAATTCAAAAAATCAAAAGTCAAACCATGTCACCCTTTGAACTTGAAATTGTCAAATGAATCAAAACCATTTGACTTCAAACCACTTGCAAAATGGATTTATATTTCAATCATAAGTCCATATTGAGTTCAATCAAACTCAAATCAAGCTTTGACCAAGCCATTTGACCCACTTAGGACTTGACCCAAAGTGACCTAAAGTACCCTTATGAGCCAAATTCTAATCCTAACCAAAGATTGAACTAAGCCCACCTAAGCCTCATCATGATCAACAATCATCATGAGATCAATCACTCAAATTGGTCAAACCAAGTCAAACCTAAGGTTGACCAAGTCAACACTTAGCCAAAATGAAACCCAACATAGCCAAAAGTCACCATAGGCCAAATTGATTGAAACCAATGATCTAAGTTCATTCATGATCAATGTTTGAACTTGACCAAGTCAACATTTGAGCCTAACCAAGCCCAATTGGCCACTTGACCCAAGTTGACCCAACTTGACCTAAAAGGTCAAAATGTGTCCAAACTTAATCTAAGACAAATTGACTGAAACCAATGGGTCAAGTTCATTCCAAAGTGATTGTTGAACTTGACCAAAGCCTCAAATGGCCAACTAGACCCAACTCTAAATTGACCTTGAACCCAACTTGACCTAAAGGGTCACATTGAGCCAAATTCAAACTTAACCAAAATTGATTAAATAAAGATTCCATTTCATATGACCAACCAAACATGAACCAACCCATGACCTAATCCAAATAGGTCAAATCAAATTGGTCAACTTGACATTTGACCTAAATGAACTAAATTGAACCAAATTCAAACCTAAAATAAATTAAATCAAACCAAAGCCACCAAAACATTTCAAATGGTCATATGAACTTGACCCAACCCTTGGTTTGACCCAATTTGACCAATTGGTCAACTTGACCCAAGTTGACCCATTTTGACCTAAATGGGTCAACATGAGCCAAATCATATCAAACCAACTCCAAATTCAATGAAACTTGGCCAAACCCATTTTTCAAACATACCAAACATACCCAAACTGAAATCAAGGTCAAATGACCATTTTACCCCTAGGCCATAGGGTAACCCAAAATTAAAACCACTTGGAATTTGGTCAATTCCTTTTCATGGACACTTGGCATCCTCTTAGTGGACCAAATGGTCACTAATGGACCTGTGACTAATGGGTTTGGGTCACCAACCCCAGCCCAAAATTGACCACATCCTTGAAATGGCCACATGGAATCCTCCTCCACTTGATTTAAGCACATGGCCACCTCATCCACTCCTCCGCCAAAATTGAATTCAATAGTTCTAAGCCTAACAACCCATTGTATAAGCTCAATTGGATCAAAATGGCAAGCACCTTCAGAACCATCCGATCCTTCAAGGGGAGATATACTCCCCCTAATTCAATTCAATCTTCACTCTGTCAAACTCGATTGAGGTAAGGGAAACCAGAGGAGCCATTGCCAAGTGATCCTAAGCTTGCTAGAGTGAAATCAAATTTTCCATTCTCGATTTTCATAGCTTGAAAATAGGGGAGCTCCACTGAAAATCCAACTTACTCCACACTCAACATCAACCCATTTCCTTCTTCAAGCTTCATCAGAGGACCAAGTCGAGTTCATCCAAGCTCTTTCCCAAGCTCCAAAGGCAAGGGAGGATCTAATTCAATCAAGACTTTGCTCAAGTGCAAGAGGAGTTGGTTTATAGAAGCATCTACCCAATTTTAACACCTCAAACTCTCAGCAAAGTTTCATCTCCACTAGATGAAGCTTCTCCAAGGGAATCTAGCGCCGGTGATCACCTCCATGAGGTTAGCCATTAAACTGAGCTTAAGTTCAAAATTGTTTGGAGCTTTGTGAAGTAAAGTTTAATCTCATGCAAATCTAGCTGTTAGATGTGTTTGCCCTTGTGCTTAGATGGTGTGGATAAATTTTGGGATCAATTCGAGCTTAATTGATCTATCCTTGAAGATGGACGGTCCATCTTCATGGGATTTATGAGATGATCATGGGCCATCCATCCACATTTTGGATGGACGAGATTAAGACATGTAGAACATTTTTAACCCTTTGATCCGACTTTAACCTCACCATTTGATCCTTGATTGATCGAGGAGAAAGCAGAAGCGCCACCGCCACGGCTTATGATGTGATAGGTTAAATACCCAATCCCATTGCGCCAAGTGTATAGCGCATGCCGCGTTAGTGGCACCGACGTGATTAATAATATAATTAGGGTTTAAATAATTCCTAATTAATTACCAAACCTTCTAAAATTCATATCTAAGTGTAGAAAAATTAGAAAATTATGAAATAAATTACATATGAAAGATAATTGAACATAAAATATTCTATAAATAATTTTATTAGATTTTGAATAATATTTTCTATGAATTTAAGTTTTATTAGGAATGTTAATTTATTAATTACCCTTTAATTACTTCTGTGATTAATCCCAAACTTTTTGTGCTTAATTAGTGGGATGACTCCTGCCTCTCCTAATTTTCTTGAGATTTATTGGTGGCATAATTAGGGGAATTTCTAATTCATTCCTTAACTACTCCCTTAATGTAATTAAGCTTAATTAAGGGCATAATTAGTGGTTTAACCCTCTGATTCAGTTAATTAAGTTTTGATTAAGTGAATGTGAGGTTTAGGGAATAATTTTGGGATACTTTCCTTGAGATATTCCGTAAACTGCTCTTTTCTTCCTTAATCCATCCTTAGTTAAGGGTTAATTCACTAACTACCCCTTAATTAATTTCATAAAATTCTAAAACCTTCAAGAACTTAATTAATTTATCTTGGATAGATGCTTAGGTGTTTAAGAGCCTAAGTACATTAAGAAAATCAAAATCTAACTCACATGTGTGAGAGGGTTATGAAATTACTTAAGTTAAACCCCTTAGTTTAATTAATCATTAATCATGAGCCAAATTGCATTAGGCCTTTTCTTCCTAGGTGCATTGAAAATTTAAATTCCTTGTGAGATTTTATGTCATCTCATTGGCTCATTATTACTTGGTTAAATATGCTAAGGTGGTATAGGTAAGGGATGATTAATACACTTAATTCATACCTTAACCTAATCAAAATATAAAATGGATCTAATCATCTAAAATTGAACTTAAATATCATACACATGTGGGAATGGGTTAAGAACAACAAACTCACCTTACATTTCTCAAATTAAGTCAAACTCAAAATAAAAAACCAAACCTTCTTTAAAAATAATTTGATTTGTTTTTTAAGCTTTCTTATTTCATAAGATTATCTTTAAGAATTAATAAGGGTGAATATGTTTACATGCTTTCATCATTTTAGTTCCTTCCCAACATGCTAAATGTGTATGTCATATGAATTTCATGCACTCATTCTTTTCAAAAAATCAAAATGAAAGTGAAATATTTTCTTGTATGTTAAATTGCATATTTTGACTAAAATAGAAATCTGAGTGGCTATTATCACTATTAAATTCAAATTATTTTCAAAATATATGAATCAATTACCAAAATTGAAAGTGTGTTACTTATATTTTATTTAATAAGGATACCTACACTTGTACATATAAATTATATAAACAAAAATAAATCAACCAACACAAACTTTTGCATTCTTTCTTTTCCATTTATTTCTTTTGTACATATGCTTGTATTTAAGGAAAGTGGTATATTAGTCTGGACAACCCCAGGGTTGCGAGACTTTAAGTATCCCTAAGTACTTCTTTTACCTTACACCCCTGGTTAACAATGGCATCGTACTCACTTATACCTTTCATACATTCATGTGTGCATATGAAAATTGGATAAGAAACCTTTTTTTCTACTTAATGAAAATCATGCATCATAAGCATTCAAATTTTCTTAAGTAAACTACTTAGCATTCATTATAAAGTATGCTAAACATTCTCATTTATATGTATAAATATGCTTAAGATTCATCCATATGCATGTTATACATGTTGAGAAGGAAATGAAGTGATGTATGTTCCGTGAATTTAGTTCACTTTATTTAATCTTAAAATTCCTTTATTTTTGAATAGGTTTGTTTAGAATTGATCTAAACTTAGGATTAATTAAAACACATAATAAAATATTCACTAAACAAAACTAAACATAATCCACTTTAGAATTTACTTAAGGAAAGAGAAGTTCTCTTCTCTTTAAAACTTAGTAAATTCAAACCAAATAAAAAAACAAAATAAAATCAACCCAAATTAGTAAAAAAAACTTAAATGAAACCATCACCTAAGTTGAATACTTTCACATTTAGAAAATACAAACCCTAAAGCCATAGTTAAGCATGCTACACAAACCTCCGAAATCACACACATTAGACTAAGTCACCACTTCTAGATTTAGGTTAGCCAATGCATGGTTTGATGTTTGCTTTTGTTTTGTGATATATGTTTTAGTCGATTAGGGTGAATGTAGATAATGAATAATTGATTTAGTCTAATCATTATTTTCTGAGATGGATTGTGCTTAAGTGTAATAAATAAAAATATAAATGCTTTTGTGTGCTTATACCCCTAAGCATAACCCAATAGGCCAAGTAGACTTAGTCACCTATGTGTGGGGTGATAAGTCCAAAATAAATGCCTAGGATTTGTGTATTTTGTTTAGCTAATCTCTATTTTACAAGTGTTAGCTAGATTTACTTTTCCTTTTCATGTAATTTTTATAATTAGAATTTTGGAATGATTGTTATGGGGATTAAGATGAGCATTGGTCATAAGATTACATCTTATGTACCATGTGAAGCCTTTGGAGCAACCACCTTCCAACCATCCAAAAGAAAGAACCAAAGAAGAAAAGAAGAATGAAGAAATGAAGCTTGAAGACCCCATAAAAATGAATTCCTTGCTTAATTGTACTTACTTCATTTGTAATTCGAGTTGTATAAGGGTAGAGCTCAGCTACCCAATTTGTTTTTTAGTTTGTGCGGTGGTGCCAGACCATAAATGGCCTTTTACATTAGCTTTATAAATTGATTGATGATTTATTTAGCTTGTGCATTAAGATGACATCTTTTTCCAAGTTTCTTCCTTACTTGATGTATGGCTTGGATGTGAATTAGGCTCTTAGGAAAAAAAAATCTTCTACCGAATCTAACAATTCAAAATTAAAATAAAGAACTCATAACCTCACTTAAAGCTTAGGTTCCCTTAGCCGGATGAGTATTTCTTTTATAACATCATGCACAAATGCATATTATTTTCACTATTGATTGGGGGATTCCACCTTTGCCTGAGAAACTTGGCTTGACCTTTGAGAGCCATGGTGAAAATACACCTCCCTTCTCGCTGATTTTGGCCAATAATCTTACTTCTCATGCATTAGGCATATGAATCCTATAAGCCCGAGTCAAATGATTGTCCAAAAATAAAAATAATATGTAATATGATTTGCATTAGATTTATGTCATTTGAAGCATATCCTTATATGATCTAGTCTCTTTAGGGAGTGAGTTTAAGGACTTAGTCTCTTTCTAAATAAATAAGCTATTATCTGCATAAAGCATGACTTGCCTACATGAATTTAAAACTGAGGAGTTAGTACCATGTTGTAAGTCCAAACAATTAGGTGGTTTGCCCTCTCTTGTGGAGGCAAATCAAATACCTCTTGTCGCCTTAGATTTAGGTCATGCTTTTGGCCCTCATCAAATCTTCTTAGATTTAGGTTCTGAGGTTGCTTCTCCCTTCCATGGGCCATAAGCATAAATCCGCACCTCTTAGGCATTTCTATAATCTTATGTTATGGAATCATAAGTCCTAAACTTTTACTAAAAAAGTCAACTCAAATGAATAATTCAATTTCAAAATATAAAGCCCAAACCATAGGATAGTTTGAGATGCGCTACATTTCGCATCGTGAACATCTCCTACTTATCTTCTTTGGCTTCTATAATAACTCCTCTCTTGATCAATCCCATTTGATCTCAAAATAAACTAATCGATTGATAGTCCTACCTATTGAAATCTTTGGAGATAATGATCATTTACCTTAATTGAGAGTATTGAGGATCTCATTCCTTAAGATGTAATTAACTATGGGGCTTGCCTATAGGAACTTAACGAACCCGATTTAAAATAAACCCTACTTTACTTTTTCATATAAAGTAGGGGAAGAATTTTTGGTACACATGCAGACCCATTGTCCTTAGGAGTCTTTGTTGAGGTGATTAGGTCCATTGTAGGGTGGTGACTTCTATCTTTAGAGATAGTACACCTCTCCTCAATGTCATACCCGATCACCCTCAATAAGAACATCTGTGGATCTACGTGGTGTCAAAATTGCATAAAAAGAAAAGAAGTATATTTCGATCTTCATTTTATCCATAGAGTGAAGATGGAAGTATATTTCTATTCTTTAGAAATTCTTACTTATAAAAATTTCACCACAAACCATATTGTGCATTAAATTATGTCATTTAATTTTAATTTTTATGCACTTTGATGAATTTTGCCTACCCCTCATGTAATTTATAATTCCAGCTTAGCATTTTATGCACTTTGTGTAGCTTAGTGTTTTACTCCTATTTGCATTTTATTATATTATCACCTGTATACTTATATTCATTTTCTCTGATCATTTGGCATGAGAATGTTTAGCTAGAGAAGACTCGATGGCTTATCACCTAGTGAGCTTAGTGAGGAGGCTATTTGGTCTGAGATTGATAGGCGCGATCCCTAGGGAGATGTTGATATCAGAGATAGCTTAGAGCAACATAGTGATATGTTGAGAGGTCGTGATGTTTATGAGGGCTTCTTCACACGATTTCCTCTTCTTCCATATTGTACATTAGACTCTCTTACTTTTGAGATCTTGTTGATTGGGTGAGTAATATCAAATTTAAGTGTGGAGAGTACAACCCTGTAGATAATACTATTGATCATTTCATCTTAAATAGTGTGACATTCTATTTACACGCATACACCATTGAGCCGATAGATAGTGGACTTTTGAGTCACCGATTATGATGAATACCCTAGTGGCTGAGATTCATTGGTAGTCGATCTCACGACCACCAATATACATGGACCGATGTTCTACAAGCACCCAGGCAAGCTCTACAGGAAGTTGGGGTTTACGAGGCTGTCTATGCCACTTTGTTTGACTTCAGTGGCATTCCTTCTTTCTAGGTACGAGGTATAGTTGAGTTCTGGGATCCTAGTATAAGTACTTGTTGGATTGGCGCCGAGGAGCTTATAATCACAGTTTGGGAGTTACATGCAGTTTCAAGACTTTCAGTTTTTGGCTACCAATTTGAGGAGTGTATATCCAGAGAGGAGCTCTTTCATAGACATCTTTTAGTAGATGGACATCGAGGAGGGAGGATGGTTCTACCATCAGTTTACCCACATTTTCTTAGTCATTACCGATAAGCTTATAGGGTAGGAGGTTTATCGATGTGATCTCGAGCCACCATTCCTGTTGATGTTTGGATTCACAGTTTCTTAGTAGATGATAGAATTTCATAGTGCATAGTAACGTTGAGTGATCCATTTGATTTAGGAGTACAGTTTGGCGATAGTTTGATAGAGGAGACTATTGAGTTCTCAATTTTAGTAGGACAATCATCTCTAGCAGTGCCAGGTGTGGATGATGATTTATTTTTAGTAGGATTTTTAGCTACTTGGCTGTGTACCTTTGTGTTACCTGTTAGAGAGGGATCTACAGCCCAGTGTCTTTCTAGTAGCTAGCAAGATATCTCAGGGAGAGTGACATTCCCTTGTTCCTATGTACTTGCGAGGATGTTTAAAGTTTTGAGGCTTATTTTAGAGGTGAAGACTCTTGAGTTACAAGATTTGAATTTACTATGGTAGTACCTATACGCTGGGATTCATATTCATGTTTGCAGAGCTTTTGCCTATTTGGAGTGTCTTCCTTACTTTTTATAGAGGGGATTTCTTATAGTGATGCACTTGTGGAGTTTGTTTGTTCTTCTTCGCTCTATATTTGGTTATAATAGATTTTGGTTGGTTCATCAGCCAGACATACCAGGTTTGCCTGCTGATTTGATGGAGGTTACTATCACAGATAGTGTAGACCACGGAGGTAGATATACACTTCTTCATGGCAATCACACTTTATGAGTTGCTAAGTACTTTAACAGCATGCATCCTGGCCACTTGTGCTTTCGTTTTGGTCATTGTATTATTTTAGAGGGTATTAGCCCAACAAGGCTGCTAAACAGTTTAGATTTTCAAAGGTGACAACATATGACTGGAGGTCTTTCTTACCAGGTGTTGTTGATGCTCATCAGATAGATAACTTGCCCATTGTGACTAAATTTTATACAGTTTTAGTTGTATGGGTACATTTCTTAGACTAGGTACTAGCATAAGGTTTCTCTTAGCTATATCTTCTAGTTATACAAGAGTATACAACACTAGAGGTATAAATAATATCTTTCGCTTTAATACTTTTATCATCCCTTTTTTTGATATCTTCCTTTTTAATTTATGATAGGTGTACCAGTTGAGGAGCAAGCTAGACCTAAGGACACCCCCGGTAGAGTCAAGCTAGGGATTCTTCTCTCTATTGGTTCCTTCACTGCAAACGTAGGTATAACATTGAGCTTGCAGCTTAGTTAATTGGTCCATGAGTCCACTTCCATGATGAATTCTAACTCCCGATGAGGTACCGTAGGTGTTAGTTAGCACTAGATATGCTATTGAGGACCTCGGAGTTGGGCCGTCGAGTGTGCCTATTTTTGATACTACCCCCTTAGATTTTGCTACTTTTTTGGTGGATTCACTTTTTCCTACAGAGCCTTACTCCATCCACTTCCCCGAAGAGACTTCTGAGGTGAGAGACCTTACACCTAGTGGAGTTTTGTATATCCATCATATAGTCTAGAGCTTACCATATAGTGAGGGTCACAAAAGACTTTGCCACTTATGATGCACCGATCCAAATTCACCATGTTCCATTTTTTTTTCTTCTTATTTTTCTTTACATTTACTATTTTACATTATACTGATTATTTTCATTTATTTTTTACAATGCTTGAGGTTGGTTATGAGTCTGAGATCTACCACTGATATCCATCTGCACCAGATCCATGTGATAAGGGTATGCAAGATTACAGCCTGATATTTTTGAGGGATGTGATTTCTAGGCTTACTCCAAGCTCACTAGAGTCATTAGACCACTTTACATCATATGCAAACAACATTCTATATCTTCTAGCTCACACTAGTTTGGAGGATCTGTGTGTGGGAGGCTCAGAGACACAAATTTTTGATCCATTAGATTGTCAGATCATCTACTCTGGCACTTCACTAGTAGAGCTTCAAGAGTAGGTCAGGATCCATAGGGAGGCTGTTGATTTGGCAAATGATGAGTTTGAGAAGAGTGTTGAGGCTCTTTGACACTACTGCCAGATAATGATAGATGCCACTTGAGTGAAAGC
Organism: Cymbidium sinense; assembly: GCA_021442155.1. Classification (NCBI taxonomy): domain Eukaryota; kingdom Viridiplantae; phylum Streptophyta; class Magnoliopsida; order Asparagales; family Orchidaceae; genus Cymbidium; species Cymbidium sinense. The sequence goes on from CM038226.1 coordinate 22,224,792, forward strand.
CGACACTGGGGATTGAGAGTGGAGGGATCTCACACGAGCATCTGCAGTCAAACTTATAGGCCGAGCAAAATAGGGAGAGCTCAGTAGTAGAGAATCACACATCCACCGAGCTATGGTGGACCGATCTGACTAGAGCTGTGGAGGCTTTACAATTGACTAAGAGTGAGTACAAGTCTTTGATAGTTTTTTTAGCATAGCTTTAGAAGCAATAGTCTAGGCTTCCTTGATGTACTTTTATTTTTTTTTTTTATTTCATCATGTAACATTTTATTATTTTAGTGGAAAACCAGCATTTCTGTCTTCTCTTTTTAGTATTGCACTTGAGACTTCATAACTTCATCTTTGCATATCTCTGAGATATTTTTATACAGTTGTTGTCTTTTAAGGAAAAAATATCTTCTATAATCTTGTTTATAGTCCATTAGTCAGTTAAGAGAACTTTTGACTTTGAATCACTTGGGTATTTTAAGTCAAGTCGCTTGGAAGAATAGCTATCATCAAACTAGCAGGTGGGGCTCACCACTCCTTTTCTTATTGTTGAGTGAGAAGAGCAGTTAGCAACTCAGCCACATTTGGGCTTATTGAGTCTGACGGTCAGGACCCACTTAAGTCTTAGATTTGCACTATGAACAGACTTGCGCTTCCTCAACTTAATAATATCAAAGTTTACAAAGTTAAAATCCTCTCACTTGACTTTAGAACTATTACAAGTATAGAAGATGAATCTTTCAACTATAGAATCATCTTATGTACATCTTGTTTAAAGATACATTTTCACTATTCAGGATAATTGAAAGTATCTTTACTACCAGGATATTAGAGTAATCAAATGGAGATCTCGGCTCAAAATATGATGTCTACCCAATCAGAATTCAAGGATCTCATCGTATGGCATGATGTCAACCCATATGAAAATAAAGAAACACCCCTTATCTTTCATGGGGAATTCTAAAACACATTTGAAAGAATTTTAAGATGAAATTAACAAATACATCAATATTTGAGTTGATATATTTTCTCTTAAGAGAGCTTAACGCATAATATTGATTCCTTCTATATATAAAATCTAAACAAATTCCCCTTATGTAATAGGGGGGATTTTAAGGTGTCTTTTTTTTAAAATTTATCGTATATTATCAAAGATTGTCTTTCTTTTCTCTTGATTATATATATTTATTTAGGGATCTCGGCAAGAAGCATGATGTTGACCTAAATAAAAAAATATATAAAATTTCCCCCTATATTGCAGGGGAATTTCTATAGTATCGCAAAAAAATATTTATCATGGATAATACTTTTCCAGGTATCGACCATTAATTGGCGGCATTGGTCTTCCGCCATTTGGTCAATGAGTTGGTATGCCCCTCATTGATACACCTTCTCAATGACAAAAGGACCCTCCCAATTAGGCTCAAATTTGCCACCAATTTTTTGATTAGGAATAATTGATCTTCATAGCACCAAGATCAATTCTCCTTCTTGGAATGTTTGAGGCCTCACTGTATGATCAAAAACCATGGACATATTTGCTTGATAAACTTTCAGATTTTGATGAGCTTGCAACATAACTCCATCAAGCGTATCGAGTTCCTCCATTCTCAAACAAGCATTTTGATCTTCAGAAAGGTTGTATTGGGTGGCTACTTAAAGTGATGGCAACTCAACTCTAAGTGGAAGGACATCTTCAGTTCCAAATACTAATGAATAGGGAGTGGCTTAGTTAGCATCTTGTAAGTAGTTTGATACACCCATAATGCCTTTATTAGTTTGATATGTCATTCTATTTTATTTTTACTAAGAATTTTCTTGAGCAGCTTGATCAATGTCTTGTTGAAGGCTTCTACCAAACCATTTGCCCTTGGATTATATATTGAAGAGTATCGCCAATCAATTTTATTTTGATCGACAAATCTATAAATCTTTGTAGTTATGAAAGATAAGCAATTATCAAAAATTATTTGACGTGACACTCCAAATCTATAGACCACATTATGCATAAAAAAGTTGATCACCGATCATATGCAACTTTTTTAAATGGGGTAGCTTCAGCCCACTTAGAAAAATAATCAATTACCGCTAGGATGAAGTGACTAGATGGTGGATAAGTCCTATATCTCATAACATTCAAATGGCCAAGATGCTATTGTTGGGTGTAATGGATTTGGAGGTTGGTGGATTATATTCCTACGTACTTGACATTCATAGCATCTCTTGGCATGATCAATATAGTCTCTCACCATAGATGGCCAATAATAGCCCATCCTTTTGATTTTTACTATCATCTTGGGACCTGACTGATGTGCACCACAAAGCCCTTCATGAATTTCAACCATTACTTTGCTAGCTTCATATGTACCTAGGCATCATAGCCACATTTATTCGAACAATCTATGATATAAGGTATTATTGACGAAAGCATAAGACAATATTCTCTTCTCAATTTGAGCTACCAATAATTTATTATTAGGTAATTTTCTTCTTTAAAGTAATTGATGAAGGGAAGCCTCAACCATGTGGCTCTTCTATTATAAAATCTTTCTATTATCTTTTTGAAGCAATGTCATGCTTAGCTCTTCTTGGTATAACTCCTTGTTGATTTTGGGGAGGACGTGGAGCAACCTGATTCACATTCTGCTGGGTTTAATTTGATAACCCCTCTTCCTATGAGAATTGTAACTTTGCTGGCTCTAGAACTCATTGAGTAGATATCCCGATCATGATTTAATCGTCATTCATACTTGTTATCTCCTTAGCTAATTTTGCTAAGCAATCTGCTTTGCTATTTTCATATCGAGATACTCGACTTAGTGTGACATTTGGTATTTACTTCATAAGCTCAAGAACTCACTTGTGATAAAAAGTTAAGTCAAGCTTATTGATTTTATAGATGCTAAGCACTCAATTTATAATAATCTGAGAATCACTGAAAATATATAGGTTTTGAATGCCTATGAAAATAGCTTCTTCTAGACCTGCCAAATACTTCATACTCAACTTCATTTTTAGTTCTTGGCTCGGTCAACCTATATGATCATCACATTATCCCTCCTTTTGGTGTTATGAAGATGATGCTGATGCTTGCTCTTTCCCTTGAGAGATTTGGAGGTTGGACCTGTTTGATTGATAAGGCTCCATCAACGTATATTTCCCAAATTTGTGATTTTTCTCATTCATGAATGAGCATAATTTGCTAATTAGGTAAATCATCTTTAAGAGGTGAGTCTGTAGGAATTGGATGTGCAGCAAAAAAACCTGTTAAAATTTGTCTCTTCATTGCTTTCTGTGGAATAATGTGATATCAAATTGTAAAATCAATACTGCCCATCTTTCTAAATGACCTATTAATGCTGGTATTGTCATCAAGTACTTTAATGGATCGATCCTTGATATGAGAGTAATTTTATGAGATAACATGTAATGGCAGAGCTTTTGGGATGCAAAGATCAATGCCAAATAATGCTTTTCAATCGAAGAGTATCTTATTTCTACTCTTATCAACCTTCAACTGATATAATAAAGAGCGTTCTCTTTTCCTTCTTCATTATGTTGTGCCAATAGTGCTCCGAGGGACTCTTCTAATGCAGATGTGTATATGATAAGAGGCTTCCCAGGAGTAGGCACTATAAGGATTGGTGGATTTAATAGGTATCTTTTAATGTTATCAAATGCTTCTTGACACTCCTTATCACATTTGAATGGAGCATTCTTTTTCATCACTTTCAAAATGATTGACTGCTGTTGACCTCACTTTTGGGAGTGAGCTCTCAACTTCCTCATCATAGATCTAAGACTCTTATAAACACTAAGAGTTCCTTAGTCTTAAGACACTTCTAGTGATTGGGTGAGCACTTAAGTTATGCCTAGAGACTTAGAAGGGTTAGCCATAGGAAGAGGTTATGCTTTAGGGATTTAGAAAGACTTGCCTATCCTATAGCCGTAAACCCAATCTTTGATTCCTTCTTCCAAACTAAATCTCAAATTCAAATCGAAGATCATAAATCCAATCCCAAATCAAATGATTGAAACCCATGATTAAATTCAAATTCCAAATCCCTTCATAAGCCCTTTGATTTTATCTTATGGACTCATCCTTAACCAAATTCAAATCAACCTCAATCTAATTGATTTTCTTAAATATCAAATCCAATCTCAAATCAAATCCCAACCCAAATTCCAAATAAAATCCAACTCTAAATGATTGAATCCATGATTGAATTCAAACTCCAAAACCCTTTTCCAAGCCATATGAACCGTCTTCATATGCTTAGCCAAAACATCTTTCAAACCAAATCAAATTTGGTTGATTTCTTTATAAATAAATCATTCCTTCATTTATATTCACAAATATAAATGAAATCTAAATTCAAACCATTCAAATCAAATCAAACTAAACCAAACTAAATCAATTCCCTACTTAAGCCCTTTTGACCTACATCCCTCAATTTGGTCAAATTTGCTTCCAAATCACTCCAAACTCAAGTGATTTTCTCATGAATCATTTATATCTTCATTTATATTCACAAATATAAATGAAATAAAAATCCAAATGGCCAAAATAAAACCCAAATCAAATCAAATTTCTAATTTTAGCCCTTTTAACCTATTTCTTGAACTTGGCTAAATGATATCCAAATCAACTCAAAATCTATGGATTTCTTCATGATTCAATCACTCCTTCAATCATTGTTCCAAATATAAATACAAACTACAATTATCAAACCAAATCCAAGTCAACCCAAGTTGACCCCATTTGGACTTGAAATTATCTTATGAACCAAAATCCATATGGCTTCAAACAACTTACAATTGGATTTATATTTCCATCCTAAGTCCATATTTGAGTTCAATTAAACTTGAATCAAGCCATGATCAAGCCAATTGACCCATTTAGGTCCAATTGACCCAAAGTGACCTGAAAGGCCTTTTTGAGCCAAGTTCTAATTCAACACAAATTGGATTGAACTAAACCCATCCAAACCCCATATCATGATCAACAATCATCCTAGGTTAATCAATCATCTTGAATTGGGTCAAACCAAGTCAACCTAGCCTGTTGACTAAGTCAACCTTTAACCCAAATTAAACTCAAACTAGCCAAAATCCACCATACACCAAATTGATTGAAACTATTGAACCAAACCAACTCATAATCAATGATTGAACATGACCAAGCCCTCACTTGAGCCAAACCAAGCCTAATTGGCCATTTGACCCAAGTTGACCCAAATTGGCCTAAAAAGCCAAAATAGGTCAAATCATGATTTAATCCAAATTGATTGCAACCAATGGCTCAAGTTCATTCCAAATCACTTATTGAACTTGACCAAAGCCATGATTGAGCCCAATTTGACCAATTGGTCAACTTGACCTAACCTAGCCCAAATTGACCTAAAGGGTCAAATTGGCTAAAATCCAAATTAATTCCAAATTAACACAAACCAAAGCCTACAATTACTTTCAATCAACTAATTGAACTTGAGTCAACACCTAACCCAACCCAATTTGGTCAAATTGGTCAACTTAGCTCATTTGACCTATTTGAATCTAAATGAGTCAAATTCAAACCTAATCCAAATTAATCAAAACCAATTGAACCGAAACATCCCAAATCATCATATGAACCTAACCTAAGTATTGGTTTGACCTAATTTGACCAATTGGTCAACCCAATCCAAGCTAACCCAAATGAGCCTATTTTGACCATATGAAGCCAAATCACCCAAAGCCACCTTATGGAACCTCAGTGGCTGACCTATCACAACCCAAATGGACCCTAGGTTAGCTACAAACAAGCCCAAGTCCATGTGGGACCCAACCCAAGGGGATTAACCAATGGACACCCTCTCTTTATTTTTGATTCTTGCCTTAAGAGGCAAAGTCAACTCTCCTATCTCCATGACAGCCATCAAACTTCTTAATGAGGAACTCTTTGGCCACCTTAGCCCACCCTAAGCCATCCTAACTCTTTCCATAGACCAAGGGAGGCAAGCCAAGTCACTCCCTCTCATGGCTGAAGCCCATGGGCAAAGGCAAAGAACCAACATCACACAATCTCCCCATATCAAGCCTTGAGACTCTTGCCACCACTTCCTCCACTCTTGGCAAACCACTTGGAGCTGATGATAACGCCTTTGATGACTCGACGGTGGCCAATTAGTGGATTTTTAGGGATCAATCCCATTCATCCATCAAGTGCAATTGAGGGGTATAACCCCTCAATTCGAGCGACAAATGACACCAATTGCTTTGTGTGAGTCCCTAAGGCAATTTCAAAATCTCTTAGAGCCTCCCCGAGCTCCCTCAATCGACATTTCTTCTTCTCGAGCAAAGCCAAAATAGCACACCCCTTTCCCATGCAATACTCCTCTATTCAATTAAACTTCAATTACTTGCACCCACACCATCCTCATACTTCGTCGAAGCCAATGAACCATCCTCGAGCCTTCCCAACCATCAGAGATCAGAGTTCAATCAGAGCTGAAGCCTTTATGCATGTGGATTGGTCAACCAAGAGCTCTACACCAAATCAAACCCCAAGCTTCTCAACAAAGCCTGGCTTTAACTAGGCAAACTACCTCCGTCGATCCCACCGTCGGACATTAGCTCTAGTGAGGTAATTTTGCAAAATCGAGCCTTGTATGGAAAATCATTTGGTCTTTTATAAAGCAAATTTGAATGTCATGCATTTTTAGCCGTTGGATGTGTGTGCCTCCCCTCCCTAAAGGTGTGGGATTAATTGGAGGCAATTCGAGCTCGGGTGAGCTCAGATTGAACCGGGAAAGACGGACGACATCCGTCTTTCACCGCTCACAAACAGGATGGATCACAGACCATCCATTCCGCTTGATCGAAATGGATGGTCATGATCTAATCCCGCATTAGATCCCCTAATTCCTTTCTTAAACTGTGGAGCAAATTGTGATGGCCGTCGATCTTAGATCGTCTTGAGCACATCCAGTGTCGAGTCGGTGGATGTGACAACTTAAATAGCCTATCCTGCCATGCTACATGGAAAGTGTGATGCGTCGTAGCCACATCGATTGCCATGCGACAAGATTAAGGCTTTAATTAGACTTAAATAATATATTTTAAGGTTGAAACTTCTAAAAGTCATAACTCATCCTAGAAAAATTCAAGAAAAATACAAATTAGGGCTCATTTTGAAGATATTTAAGAGTATAATCTAGAAAAATTATTATTAATTAATTTTGAACAGTGATTTTGGCTTAATTAAAATTTAATTAAAAATCTAATTAGCTTAATTATTTCTTAATTAATCACCTAATTAATCTCATTTCTTAGGCCCCTTTGCATTAGGCCCCTTTCATTTCTTAAGAGCATTCCTAATTTACTTTTCATGTGGTTGCATATCATATTGGCTCATTATTAACCTCATTTTTAAAATGAGTTCTCAACCCCTCCATCTTAGACATAGGACTTATCTTATACACTAAGAGTTTCCTTAGTCTTAAGACACTTCTAGTGGTTAGGTGAACACTCAACCTAGCCCTAGAGACTTAGAAGAGTTAGCCATAGGAATAGGTTATGCCTTAGGGGTGTCAGGAAAATTTTCCTACCCTATAGCTTGAACCAAATTCCTCACTTCCTCTCTTCAAGTCAAACTCAAATCAATTCCAACTTGACTGACTTTCTCCAAACTCATATCAACTCCAACTCTAACTCACACCTTGTACCAATTCAATGGATTTTCTCAAATCATGAATCAATTCCAAATAATTGAAACTTATGATTGAAGCCCATGGTTGGATTCCAAACTCCAAAATATTTCCTAAGTCCTTTGATTCCCATTTTAGGACTTAGCCCTAATCAAATCCAAATCAATTCAAATTCAAGAAATCTTTTCACAACCCATTTATATTCTCATTTATATTCACATATATAAATAAAATATAAATTCAAATCAATAAAACCAAATCAAAATTCAAATCCAAACCAAAAATCTTTCATAAGTCACTTTGATTCCCATCATATGACTTAGCCTAAATCAGATCCAAATCAAATCAAATTGAAGAAATTTTTTCATTACTCATTTATATTCTCATTTATATTCACAAAAATAACTGAAATATAAATTCAAATATCCAAAACTAAATTCAAAATTTAAATCCAAATTCAACTTAAACCTTTCAAGTCAAATTCTTGAACTTAGCCAAGTCAAACTCAAATCAAGCCAAACCCTTGATTTTTTTCTTCATGATTAAATCAATCCTTCAATAATGAATCCAAATATAAATACAAATTTCAATCATCAAACCAAAAATCAATTCAAAACTTAAACACAAATTCAATCAAAATTCAGCCTAAGCTTTTTAAGTCAAATTCTTGAACTTAGACAAATCAATTTCAAATCAAGCGAAACCCTTGATTTTTCTTCATGATTTAATCAATCCTTCAATCATGAATCCAAATATAAACATAAACTCCAATCATCAAACCAAAATTAAATTCAAAAATCAAACCCAAGTCAAACTCATGTTCACCCTTTTGAACTTGAAATTATTAAATGAATCAAAACCCATTTGACTTTAAACCACTTGTAAATGATTTATATTTCAATCATAAGTCCATATCAAATGTCAATCACTTGATCAAGTCAATTGTGACTTAACCCAAAGTGAAAACCTTAAGCCAAATTCTAATCCTACCCAAATTAGATTGAACTAAGCCCACCTAAACCTCACATTATGAGCAACAATCATCATGAGATGATCAATCACTCAAATAAGGTCAAACCAAGTCAAACCTAAGGGTTGACTAAGTCAACACTTAGCCAAAATGAAACCTAAAGTAGCCAAAATCCACCATAGGCCAAATTGATTGAAACCATTGATCAAAACTCATTCATGAGTTTGAACTTGACAAAGTCATCATTTGAGCCTAACTAGCCATTGACCAAGTTGGCCCAATAAAGTCAAAATATATGAAAACTTGATCTAAGCCAAATTGATTGAAACCAATGGGTCAAGTTCATTCCAAATCGCTTATTGAACTTGACCAAAGTCTCAATTGACTAACTAGACCTAACCTAACCCAATTGACTATGAACCCAAGTTGACCTAAAAGGTAAAATTGAGCCAAATCCAAATATAAAGCAAATTGATTGAAAACAAAGATATAAAGTCTTCTCATATGACTAATGAAGCCTAAATCAATCCATGACCTAACCCAAATAGGTCAAATGGGTCTTGATCCATTTTACCTAAATGAAATCAAATGAACCAAATTTAAATATAAATCAAATTGAACCAAACCAATGACGCCAACACATTGGTCATATGAACTTAACACAACCCTTGATTTGACCCAATTTGACCAATTATTCAACTTGACTCAAGTTGACCCATTTTGACCTAAATGGGTCAACATGAGCCAAATCATATCAAACTAACTCCAAATTAATTGAAACTTGGCAACCCATTTTCAATCATACCAAACATATTCAAAATGAAATCCAATGACTATTTTATTTTAGGCCATAGGGTAACCTAAAATCAAAACCACAAGAATTTGGTCAATTCCTTTTCATGGACACTTGTCATCCTCTTAGTGGACCAAATGGTCACTAATGAGGATGGTGCACATGACCCATTAGGTTTGAATCAGCCAAACCCAACCTAAGGTCAAAACTGACCACCTCACTTGACATGGGCACATGGTAATACTTCCTCCACTCATTTCAAGCACATGGGAGCTTAACTACTCCACTCTACACCCAAAATCGAATTCCATGTCACTTTAAATGGCCTAACAAACCCATTGAATAGGGTGAATTAGATCAGAATGATAAAAGAGCTTGCAGCCATCTGATTCACCTAGGGGGAGATATAATCCCCCTAATTTCACTTGAATTGAGTTATCTTGTATTCAATTGAGTAAGAGGAAGCCAGAGGAAGCAATTGTAAGTCTCCCCAAGCTCCCCCAAGCTATTTGATTTCCCCATTCTTGATTTCTTCAAAATCAAAAATAGGGGAGGTAGCAAGATTTTCCAATTGATCCAATACTCAAATTCAGTCCAATTCACTTTGCAAGCACCTTGAGGGAACCCAATTGAGCTCACCCAAGCCTTCATCCAAGTCCTCAAGCCACGAGAAGAGTGCTCTAGACCAAAGCCACAAGCACTTGAAGGGCACCTTGGTTCATAGAGAGATCCAGTCAACCTCAACACCTCAAATCTTCAACAGGGCTTCATCTCCACTAGACGAACCTATCTCATTGGATTCAAGCACCGGTGATAGCCTTCGGTAAGGTATGTCTTCAACCCGAGCTTAAACTAGAGAGTGTGTGGTCTTTTGTAAAAGAAATTTTCATCTCAAGTAAAACTAGCAGTTGGATGCCTTTTCCCTTGCATGATGATGGTGTGGGTTGAGTTTGAGCTCAATCTGAGCTCAATTGAGCTCGAATCTTGCCCTAGAAGATGGACGATGGCCATCTCCCTGAGCTCGAGGATGGATCATGGGTCCATCCATTTTGGATGAACGACCATGAACAAGATGCATAGGATCGTCTCATTTATCCTTTTAATATCACAGGCTTAATCTCAGCCATCCGATCTTTGATCAAACGGATGAGGAAAGCATGCCGCCCTTGCGGTGCTATGTGTGCTTAGTGACCTCTCCCATCGTGCCACATGGACGTGCCGTCGCTTCACATGGTGGTGGATTAATTATAAGGGTTTAATTAGTTAATAATCATAGAAACTTCAAAATATCATAACTAAATGTAGAAAAAAATAAAAAATACAAAGTAAATTGTACTATAAAGATATTTCTTAGAGAATAACCTAAAATTTTCAAATATATTTTGAATAGTGTATTTTCTCAATTAGGGTTTTAATGAAAACTTAATAATCCCAATCACTCTCTAATTATTCCACTGATTAATTTCAAACTTCTCATGTGCGTTTAGAGGGATGACTTCTGCTTCCCCTAATTTTCTTAGGATTTATTGATGGGTTAATTAGGGAGATAAATGATTGAATCATTAATCACTCTCCTTATATAATTAAGGGTAATTAAGCATATGAATAGTGGTTTATTCTCTTTATTAAGTTAATTAAGCCTTGCTTAAGAGAGAAGAGGTTTATGGAATGGGTTTGGAGAATTTTTCCTAAGCCATTCCCTAAATCCCCCCTTAATCCAAACTTAATTAAGGGTTAATCCCTCACTTGCATTACTTTGATAAAATTTTCAAAACATTCCAAAACTTAACCAATATATCTTGGGTAGGTGCTTGTGTAACCAATAACCTAGAAATCAAAATCCAACCCATATGTGTGGGAAGGTTTATGAAAGTACTTAAATTAAACCCTTTAAGTTAATTAATAAATAATTGTGAGTCAATTGCATTAGGTACCTTTCTTTCCTAGGATGCATTGCTGATTTAAATTCCTTGTGGTTTTATCTCATACATTGGCTCATAATTATTTGATTAGATATGTTAAAGTGGTGTAGGTATGGGGTAATTAATGCACTTAATTCACACCTTAACCTAAACATAATATAAAAATCATCTAATGGTTCTAAAATTAAACCAAAATAACATACACATGTGGGAAATGGGTTAGGACTAGCAAACCTCTTCACATTTCTCAAATTGAAATCAAACTCAAACTAAAATCTCTTTAAAATAAATTTGATTTGCTTTTAAATAATTCTACTTCATAGGATTTTCTTTAGGAATTAATTAGGGTGAATGAATTTACATGCTTTCATCACTTTATGTATTTCCTAGCATGCTAAATGTGTATGCCATATGAAAATCATGCATTCATTCTTTTTTAAAAATTAAATTAAAAATGAAATATTTTCTTTATGTCAAATTGCATGTTTTGGCTAAAGTAAGAAGATGAATGGATATTATCACTATTAAATCCAAAATTACTTTCAAAGCTTATGAATCAAATATCAAAACTGAAAGGTATGCTACTTATAATTATTTATGAGCTTTATGTGAGTAAAAAATATAAAGATGTGCATAATGTGACTTTCCTTCTCTTTTCTTTTGGCATAGTTTTGAATAGGATTTGGCAAAGTGTATAGTTCATTTGAAAAGAATACAACACTTGTTTAAATCCATTCTGATTCATTCTTATGTTATTACTTAAGAAGGACATCCACACTTACATATATAAATTGCATAAACAAATCAAACAAACAAACACAAACTTTTGCATATTTCTTTTTTCCATTCATTTCTTTTGTACATGTATATGTATTTAAGGAAAGTGATATATTTGTCTGGACAACCTCAGGGTTGCGAGGCTTTAAGTAGCCCTAAGTAGGTCTTGTACCTTACACCCTTGGTGCCAACAATGATGCCATACTCACTTATGTTTTTCATACATATATGTGTGCATATGAAAATGGATAAAAGAATCCATCTTTTTTTACTTAATAAAATCATGCATCATAAAAATATTCAAACTTCTCAAAAAAAATTCTCTTAGCATTCATCATTAAAGTGTGCTAAAAATTTCCATTTGCATGTATAGATATGCTTAGGATTCATCCATATGCATGTTACACATATTAGGAAAAAAATGAAGTGATGTGTGTTTTGTGATAGTATTTCATTTTACTTAATCTTAAATGTCTTTATTTTTGAATAGGTTTGTTTAGAACAAAAATCTAAACTTAGGATTAATTAAAATACATAATAAAATATTCACTAAATAAAAATCAAATATGAATCTACCTTATAAATTACTTAAGGTAGGGAGGAAAGATAAGTTTTCTTCTCTTTTCCTCTCTTTACAACTTAGTAATTAATTGTAGGGTTCACTTAAATGAAATCAAGATACAAAATAAAATCAACCAAAGCAACTAAATTACTTACATGAAACAAACCCTCTAAGTTGAACATTTTTATACTTAGAAAACTTCAACTTTAAAGCCTAGCAAAGCATACCACACAAACCTTAAATAGCACACACATTAGGATAAGTCATCATTTCTAGCTTTAGGTTAGGGTGGAGCATGGTTTGATGTTTTCTTTTGTTTATGATGTTTTGTTTTAGTCTGGATGTTAGGGTGCATGTGCGTAAATTGAATGGTAGGGCGATCTGAGTCTAACCATTATCTTCTGCAGGGGATTATGCTTAAGGGGCGCTGTGACAAAAATATAATTGCTTTTACTATGCAGGTGCCCTATGCATAATCCAAAATAGGCCAGGTGGACTTGATTACCCATTTGTGGGGTGCTAAGTCTAATATATATATATATATATATATATATATATATACACACACATATATATAGATGCTTTAAATTATATGATTTGTTCGGCTAATCTCTATTTTACAGGTTTCAGTTAGATTTTCTTTTTCCTATTTTCATGTAATTTTATAATTAGGATTTCAGAATGATTGTTATGGGGGATTAGGATAAGCATTGGTCATAAGATCATATCTTATGCATCATGTGAAGCCTTTAAAGCAACCATATTCCAACCAAAAAAAAGAAGAAAGAAGAAAGAAGAAAGAAGAAAGAAGAAGAAATGAAGAATGAAGAACCCCATAACATGAATTCCTTGCTTAATTGTAATTAATTCTTTTGTAATCTGGGTTTTATAAGGGTAGAGCTTGGCTACCCAATTTGTTTTTGGGTAGGTACGATGGAGCCCGACCATAAATGATATTTTATTCTTTTGTGCTAGTTTTATAAATTGATTGATGTTTGTTTAGCTTGTGCATTAAGATGACATATTTTCTTAGTTTCTTCCTTGCCTTGATGTATTACCTAGATGATGATTAGGCTCTTAGTAAAATAAACTTTCTATCTAATTAAACAAATCAAAATTAAACAAATAACTCATAATTTCACTTAAATCTTAAGTTATAAAATAAGATAAAAGAATTAGCAATGCCTCAGTTGGATGTTGACTTACTTTTCTAACATCATGCATAAAATATATATATATTATTTCACTCTTGATTGGAGAGCTTCCACCTTTGCCAGAGAACTTGGCTTGACCTGTGAGAGCCATGGTGGAAACACACCTCCTTATCTTACTGATTTTGGCCCATAATCTAATTTCTGATGCATTAGGCATATAAATCCTAAAGCCCGTGTCAAATTGATTGTCCAAAATAAAAATAAAATGTAACAAAATTTGCATTAGATTTAAGTCATTAAAGCATGCCCTACATGATCTAGTCTTTTAGGGAGTGTGTTTAAGGACTTAGTCTCTTTCTAAATAAACAACATCTTAGCTATCTTGCAAAAGTATTTGACTTGCCTACATATTTTAAAACTGTAGGAGGAGTTAGTTGGCGGCCACCGCCCAAACAGTTGTAAGTCCAACAGTTGGGTGATTTATCCTCTCTTGTGGAGGTAAATAAAATAACCATTTTTTCCTTAAATTTAGGTCATGCTTTTGGCCTTCGCCAAAGCTCCCTAGATTTAGTTTCAAGGGTTGCTACTTCCCTTTGTAGGGTACAAGCATAAATCCTCTCATCTTAGGCATTTCTATAACATTGTACTATAGAATTGTAAGCCCTACATTTCTAATAAAATTCAACTAAAACAAATTAATTCAATTTCAAAAATGTAAATCTCAACCATAGGGTAGTTTTGGGATGCCTACTAGGCTTCCTAGTATCTTAAGCATCCCCTACTTATTTTCATTTGGCTTCGATAAGAACTCCCTCCTCTTAATCGATCCCACTTGATCTTCTAAAAATAAACTAATGATTGATAGTCCTACCTTTCAAAATCTTTGGAGACAACGATCATTTACCTTAATAGAGAGTATTCTTAAGGAATCCCATTTCTTAGGATGTAATTAACTATGGGGGCTTGCTCTTGTAGGGAACTTAATGAACCCAGTTTAAAATAAACTCTGCTTTACTTTTCCATGTAAAGTAGGGGAAGAATCTCTGGTACATTTTGAAGACCCGTAGTCCGTAGAAGTCTTTATTAAGGTGATTAGGTCCATTGTAGGGTGATGACTTCTATCTCTCGAGATAGTACACATTTCCTCGATGACGTACCCGATCACCCTAATAAGAACGTCTGTGGATCTGCATGACATCCCGGCAATGGATATTTTATATATTTCTATTTTCATTTATCCTTCTCTTTCCAAAAGAGGGGATAGATGAAGGCAGAGATATATAAAAAATTTCACTACTCTCATTATTAATTAAGTAATTATCTTAAGGTGATGTAGGTAAGGGTTAATTAATTGACTTAATTCATACCCTAACCAAATTAAGACACAAAATAAACCTAAATATTTTTCATTAAACTAAATTAACTCACACATAGGGATGGGATTAGGATTACCAAACCTCTTTAACACTTTCTTAAATCAAATCAAACATGAAAATGAAATGACATTAAAGAACTTTGTTTATTTTAAATAATCTTATTTAGTTTGATTGTCCTTAGGGCTCAATTGAAATTGAATGAAATCACATGCTTGTGTTTCTTTATTTCTTTCCATTCATGCTAAATGTTGTATGTCATATGATTCATGCATCTATGTGTTTCTAAGTAATCAAATAAAAATGATTTTCTTTATGTCAATTTGCATGTGTTGATTTAAATTAAAAATATGTGTGGCTAGTATTATTATTAAGTCTCAAATATATTTTTGAAAAGTTTAATAATGATTGAATTTACATATATTATAAATTTAGTTATATATATACATAGGAAATGCAAGTGAATATAAATTTAGTGTATGAAATAAAGTCATTTTCTTATATTCATGTGTTGATTTGTATAAGTAAGAATGTTAGCGAGTATATTAGTCTAGACATCCCAAGGATGCACGACTTTAAATAGCCTTAAGGAGGTTATCTCAATCCCTTGGTGTAGAACAATGGTGACGTACCTACTTGATTTCATTCTTATGCATTTGGACATTAGAATTTAGATAGAGCTTTAATTCATTTATACAAAATAAATCAATCAAATCAAAAATACAATTTTTGCATGGCTTTCTATTCTTGTAGTTGTTTATACATCCATATGTATCTAAGGATAGGGTATATTAGTTAGACATTCCGGATGCGACTTTAAAACCCAAGGAGGTTCCTACCTCGTTCCCTTAGTGCAGAACAATGGCGACGTACTTGCTTAAAACTTTTATACATATCGATGTATACTTAGCTAATGAATGAAAACCCCCCTTTTTCTATTAAAAAGACATGCATTCAGACTTTGCTTATTTGGTTGATTTGATTAGTCATGTAATTTAAGGTTCTTTTCTTATGCTTTTGCATCAAAATTTAGATAGAGCTTTAAATCAATATGACAAAATCATTCAACCAAATGAAATATTAATTCCAAATATATTTACTCACATTCATCATTCAAGTGTGCTAAGATACAAATTGCATGTATAACTATGCTTAGCATTTAATCATATGCATGATATACATGATGGAAAGAAATGAACAAACATGTGTTATGTGATAGTAATTCATTCCAACTAATCTTAAGAAGCCTTTCTTATTGAATGAGTTTATTTAAAGTGAACCTAAACTTAAGATTACTTAAAACATGTAATAAGTCATTCACTAAAGGAAATTGATTAATTAATTTGCTTTAGATGTGACTTAAGGTAGGGATAAAAGAGAGTGATCATCTCTTTCTTTCTCTTCATAACACTTAGTTATTTTGTGTAGGTCAAATGAAACAAAATAAAATTTTAAGTAAAATTTGCAAATAAATTAAACCATTTAAAGTGAAATCACACTTCATAATTAAATGTCCTTCATACTTAGAAAATTTTAACTCTAAAGCCTACTAGGACAAACCACACCAGCCTTAACACATGCACATTAGATTAAGTCACCATTTCTAGCTTTATGTTAGGATGGTGCATGGTTTGATGTATATTTTGTTTTGTAATGTAATGTTGTAGACTAGATGTTACGGTGTACATTTCATAAACTAGATGTTAGGCCGTGATTAGCCTAATCATGTTATCTATAGGAGATTATGCTTAAGGGGCCGTTGTAATAAAAATATAATTATTTTGTTGTGCAGGTTGCTTAACCCCCTAAGCATAATCTATATTAGGATAGGTAGACTTGATTACCCATATGTAAGGTGCTAAGTCCAAATTATTCATATAATTGCTTGGGTTGTATAGTGTGTTTAGCTAACACTTATTTTGTAGGTGTATTTAGATTTACTTTTCCATTCTTTTAATGTAATTGTGCATTAGGAATTTGGTTAAGTGTTTTGGGGGTTAAGGATGAACATTGGCCAGAAGGTTTAATCACAGGGTGCCATGATGCCTAGAAGCCTACCAAATCAAATGAAAACAAATCAAATGAAAAGCGAAAGCATGAAGACTTGAAGATCCCCATAACATTTATTATTTTGTAACTTGTAATTATTCTTTCATATATGGGATGTATAAGTAGAGCTTCATACCCATTTCTTTTGATTATATGGCGATTTTCACCCGACCTCTTATTCTTTTGTATTAGATTTATAAAATTATTTAATGTTTTGTTTAGCTTGTGCACTAGAAAAAGCATGTTTCTTCATAGTTTGTTTATGATTGGTGATTGTTGTATGGCTTAGATGTGATTATGCTCTTAGGATAAAAATAAATTTTCTATCCAACTATAACTCATAACTAAACTTCTAAAATAACTCATAACTTCACATAAAGCTTAGGCATTAAATCAAGATAATACAATATTTAGTAACCCCTTAGCTAGATCTTGAATGTTTAATATCATGCATATCATTTTATTTCACTCTTGCTAAAAGAGAGTTTCCATCTTTGCCAAATAAAATAAGGCTTAATCTTTGAGAGCTTGTGGAGAAAATTTTCTATAGACTCACCTTCAATTCTATGGGTGAAGTGGCAAGAATATAAAAATTCATCTTTTAGGATGCCACAGATCCGCAGATGTGCTTATTTGGGTGATCGATGCGTCATCAAGGAATAGTACTATCTCGAAAGATAGAAGTCACTACCCTTTAATGGACCTAATCACCTCAATAAGGACTCTTAAGGATGATGGATCTGCATATGTACCAGAGATTCTTTCCTACTTTACATGAAAAAGTAAAACAAAGTTTATTTTAAATCAGGTTTGTTAAGTTCCCTACAAGGGCAAGCCCCTATAGTTAATTACATCCTAAGGAATGTGGATTCCTTAGGAAAACTCTTGATTAAGATAAATGATCATTGTCTTCAAAGATTTTAATAAAAAAGGACTATCAATCGATTAGTTCATTTTTTTGAAGATCAAATGAGATTGTTCAAAGAAAGGGAGTTATTATCAAAGCCAAAATGGAAGATAAGTAGGAGATGCCTACAATGCTAGAAAACTTAGCGAGCATTTCAAACTATCCTATAATTAGGCTTTATATTTTTGAAATTGATTTAGTTTATTTGAGTTGGATTTTTCATTAGAAATTTAGGACTTATGATTCTCTAACACAAGATTAAGGAAATGCCTAAGAGGTGAGGAATTAAGCTTATGGCCCACAAAGGGAAGAAATAATCTCAGAACCTAAATCTAAGGTGCTTTGGCAAGGGCTGAAAGCACAACCTAAATCTAAGGAAAAAATGGGTATTTGGTCTACCTCCACAAGAGAGGACAAACCACCCAAATACTTGGACTTACACAGGGGTGGCTTCAACTAACTCCTCTGATTTTAAATGTAGGTAAGTCTTATGCTTATGCAAGATAGTTAGGTTGATTATTTATTTAGAAAGAGACTAAGTTCTTAAACTCACTCCCTAAAGAGACTAGATCATGTAAGGACATGCTTCAAATGACTAAATCTAATGCAATTCAAATTTCATTTTATTTTTTATTTTGGACAATTATTTTATTTAGGATTCATATACTTGCATGAGAAATAAAGTTATTGGCCAAAATCAACGAAGAGAGGAGGTGTGTTTCCACCATGGCTCTCAAAGGTCAAAAGTTTCTCTAGAAAAGGTGGAAGCCCTCCAATCAAAGTGAAATAAGATATTTGTGCATGATAAAAGAAATACTCATCCGACTAAGGGGTTGCTAATTCTTTTATCTTCATTTTAAACCTAAGCTTTTAGGTGAAATTTTGAATTCTTTATTTTAGTTATGAGTTGTTAGATTTGGCAAAAGATTTATTTTTTCCTAAGAGCCTAATCCACATCCAGGCCATACATAAAGCAAGGAAAAAACTAGGAAAAGAATGCCACTTAATGTACAAGCTGTACAAATCATCAATCAATTTACAAAGCTAGTTGCAAAAAGAATAAGAGGTCATTGTGGTCAGACACCATCACACAAACCCAAAAAATAAATTGGGTAGCCGAGCTCTACCCTTATACAACCTAGATTACAAAAGAATTAAATTATAATTAAGCAAGGAATTCATTAGTATGGGGGTCTTCAAGCTTTATTTCTTCATTATTCTTTTCTTCTTTCTTCATTTCTTCTTTCTTCTTTGGTTCCTTTTTTGTGGTTGGAAGGTGGATGCTCCAAGGCTTCACATGGTGCATAAGATAAGATCTTATGATGAATGCTTATCCTAATCCCCGTAACAATCATTCTAAAATCCTCATTACATAAATTTACATGAAAAGAAAAGTAAATCTAACACCGCAAAATAGGTTAGCTAACAAAACACACACAAATCCCAAGCATGACTTATCACCCCACACATGGGTGACTAAGTCCACCTGGCCTATTGGATTATGCTTAGGGGTATAAGCACCTGTAAGCAAAAGCATTTATATTTTTATTACAACGGCCCTTAAGCACAATCCCCTGCAGAAAATAATGGTTAGACTAAGATCGCCTACCATTCATTCTATGAGCATACATCCTAACATCCAATCTAAAACATATATCACAAAATAAAACAAACATCAAACCATGCACTGCCCTAACCTAAAGCTAGAAGTGGTGACTTAGGCTAATGTGTGTGCTTTGAAGGTTTGTGTGGTATGCTTAGCTATGGCTTTAAGTTAGAATTTTCTAAGTAAAACATGTTCAACTTAGAGGAGGGTTTCATTTAAGTTATTTAATTATTTTGGATTTTTTTTCATGTTTTGATTAGGTTCAAGTGAATCCTACAATTAATTACTAAGTTATGAAGAGAGGGAAAGAGAAGAGAACTTCTCTTTCCTTCCCTAACCTAAGTAATCTCTAAAGTGGATTCAAGTTTTAGTTTTGTTTAGTGAATGTTTGATTAAGTGTTTTAATTAATCCTAAGTTTAGATGAACCCAAAACAAACCTATTCAAAAGAAAGGCATTTTAAGATTAAATAAAATGAACTAAATTCACAAACATACATCACTTCATTTCTTTCCCAACATGTATAACATGCATATGAATCCTAAGCATATCTATATACATAAAATGAGAATATTTAACACACTTTATGATGCATGCTAAGTAATCCATTTAAGGAAATTTGGAAGTTTAATATGCATGATTTTCATTAAGTAGAAAGGTTTCTTATCCAATTTTCACATGCACACATGAAAGTAAGAAAGGCATAAGTGAGTACAACACCATTGTTATTAAAAAGGTACAAGACCTACTTAGGGCTACTTAAAGCCTCACAACCTCGGGTTGTCCAGACTAATATACCACTTTCCTTAAATACAAACATTGTACAAAAGAAATGAAATGGAAAAGAAAGAATGCAAAATTTGTATTAGTTGATTCATTTTGTTTATGCAATTTATGTACAAGCATAGGTAACCCCTTCTTAAATAGCATAGGAATGAATAGGATATGGAATTAGGCAAGTGTTAGGTTCTTTTCAAATAAACCACACATCTTACCAAATCCTACTCAAAACTATACTTAAAGCACACCCTTATATTCTCTCACATGCAAGCTTATAATTAATATATAAGCATACACTTTATTTGATTTGATTTATATGTTAAAAAAATAATTTGAATTTAGTAGTGATAATCATATTTCTACTTTAGCCAACACATGCAAATTTGACATAAAGTAAACAATTTCATTTTAAATTTGAATTTGAAAATATGGATGCATGAAACCATATATACACAATTTAACATGTTGGGAAAGAATCAAAATGAAAGCATGTAAACACATTCACTTAATTAAATCCTAAAGACAATCTTATGAAATAAGAAAGTTTAAAAAATAAATCAAAGTGAATTCAATGTGATTTTGTTTTTTTAAGTTTGATTTAATTTTGAAAATGTGATTTTGTTTTCCTAACCCAACCCACATGTGTTTGATATTTTGTTTAATTTTTAGATGATTAGATTCATTTTTTTATTAATTAGGTTAAGGTATGAATTAAGTTAATTAACCCTTACCTACACCACCTTAGCTTAACCAAGTAATTATGAGCCAATGAGATGATAAAAAAAACTCACAAGGAATTTAAATTGCAATGCACCTAGGAAGAAAAGGCCTAATGCAATTTGGCTCATGATTAATGGTTAATTAAGCTTAGCTTAACATTTCCATGAACTTGTAAGCATCTACCCAAAGTAGATTAATTAAGTTTTGAAAGTTTTAGAATTTTTAGAAATTAATTAAGGGATAATTAATGAATTAATTAATTAAGAGAGATTAAGGAAAGAAAAGGGGTTTAGGGAATAGCAGGGAAATGCCCCAAAATTATTCCATACCTCCTATTCACGATCTAACCTTAATCAACCTTAATAATGGATTAAAACACTAATCAAACCTTAATTATCCTTTACATTAAGGGAGTAATTAGGAAATATTTGCAATTCCCAATTAAGCCTTCAATAAATCCCAAGAAAATTAGGGAGGAGAAGTCATCCCCAAAACATACCCAAGTAGTTTGGGATTAATCAAAAGATTAATTAAGGAGTAATTAGCAAAATGATATTTTTATTAAAAATTAAAATCAGAAAAAAAAAAGTATAATTCAAAATCCATTGAAATCATTTTAAAAATATTATAGGTTGAATTATCTTTCCATAAAATTTACCTCATATTTTTTTGAATTTTATAGGAGATATGAATTTTGAAGTTGAGATTAATTAATTAAATCCCTAACTAATCCCTTCACACACACGCCATGTGGTGGCGCCAACGCATACGCCATGAGGGGATCTTAAATATTAACGCCGGTGGCGGGCGACGGCGGATGGTTTGATCCTCGCTCGATCAAGGATCAAACGGCCGATCATCCTGGTTTTAAAAGGGATAAATTTCTAAAATGTAATCTTGGCCATCCATCCAAAATGTGTGATGGATGCTAGATCTAGTTCTTCCCTTGATCAATGGAGACCATCCATGATCTAAGGAAGATCCGAGCTCAATTGATTGATTGGAATGAGATTGTACCCACACCATCTAAAGCAAGCCTATCCATCCAATGGTGGATTTTACATGCCATGAAAATTTCTTCACAAAGACCAACACCTCCTAAGCTAAGTGGTCAAAAAATTCCATACCTCACTAGAAGTGATCACCGACGATCGAGCTTGATGAGGTAGCTTTGTCTAGTGGAGATGAAGCCTGAAAGTTTCAAGCCTGAGTATCTCTATGGACCAACACCACTTGTTCTCCTTGCATTGATCCACCTTACTTTTTTGGGAACTTGAGGAAGCTTGGGTGCACTTTTGATCCCTTGAGGGAGTGCAAGAAAATTGGAGTATTGAGTGAGAGGAAGTTGAAATGAGATGAGCACCCCTATTTTCTAAGGAAGAGAGAAATCAGATTCAAATCCTCTTGAAAGCTGAATGCTCTGATGGCTCCTAACTCTCTAGTGCTCAATCAATGTGAGGATGATCAAAATTGAATTAGGGGAGTATATCTCCCCATGGAAATGGATGACCACCATCTTGCCATTTTGATCCAATTGACCATATGAGGGGTTTGATTAGATCTTTGCACATGGTCAGTTTGAGGTCTTGAGTGATTGGTAACCTCCCATGTGCAAATTGAGTGGAGGAGGATTTTGAATTAGCCAAATTTAAGGTTTGGCCTTGGGTCCATTTGGGCTGACCCAAACCCATTGGGTGCACCACTCTTCATTAGGTCCACTTGAGCTATTAGGAAGGTATCAAGTTGATATGAAGAGGGATGACCAAATTACCCATGGATTAGCCAAAATTTGTTCTATGGGGTAGAATTTTTTAATTTTGAATTTGGATATGTTGGTATGTGGAGAAAATAGGTTTGGCCAAGTTTCATGGATTTGGAGTTCATTTGATAAGGTTTGGCTCATGTTGACCCATTTAGATCAAAATGGGTCAACTTGGGTCAAGTTGACCAATTGATCAAATTGAGTCAAACCAAGGGCGAGGTCAAGTTCATATGACCATTTAAAATATTTTGGTGGCTTTGGTTTGATTCAATTTGGTTTAGTTTTGAATTTGGCTCATATGACCTCAGTTAGGTCAAATGGGTCAAGTTGACATATTTGACCCATTTGACCTATTTGGGCTAGTCTGGGTAGGTAGGTTTAGTTAGGTCATGGAGTGGATTGGTATCTTTTCCAATCAATTTTGGTTAAGTTTGAATTTGGCTCAACATGACCCCTTTAGGTCAAGTTGGGTCTAAGGTCAATTAGGTTAGGTCTACCAATTTGAGGCTTTGGTCAAGTTCCACAAGTGATTTGGAATGAACTTGACCCATTGGTTTCAATCAATTTGGCTTAGATCAAGTTTTGACACATTTTGACTTTTAGGTCAAGGCCATCAAGGTTAGCTCAAATACTTGGTCAAGTTCAAACATAGGTCATGAATGAACTTAGATCAATGGTTTCAATCAATTTGGCCTATGGTGGATTTTGGCTACGTTAGTTTTCATTTTGGCTAAGTGTTGACTTGGTCAACCCTTAGGTTTGACTTTTGACCCAATTTGATTGATTGATCATCCCATGATGATTGTTGATCATGATGAGAGTATAGGTGAGTTTGATTCAATCCAATTTGGTTAGGATTAGAATTTGGCTCATAAGGGTACTTTAGGTCACTTTGGGTCAAGTGAGCCTAAGTGGGTCAAATGGCTTGGTCAAAGCTTGATTTGAGTTTGAACTTGTATATGGACTTATGATTGAAATATAAATCCATTTGCAAGTGGTTTGAAGTCAAATGGGTTTTGATTCATTTAAAAATTTCATATTCAAAGGAAGAATATGAATGGATTTGGGGTTTGATTTTGAATTGATTTGATTTGATTGAAGTTTATTTATATGGATTCATGATTGTAGGTTGATTGAATCATGAAGGTTTTGGCTTGATTTGAAGTTGATAAGTTCAAGATTTTGACTTGAAAGGCTTAGGTTGATTTTGAGTGATTTAAGTTTGATTTGGAATTGGTTTTGATTGTTATTTATATTTCATTTATATATATAAATGAGAATATAAATGACTTGAGAAAATGGATTTGGTGATTTGATCATTTAGGCTAAGTCCATTAAAAGATTTTAAAGACTTAGGAAATGGAGTTTGAGCTTGAATTTTGAATTTGGTTTGATTGATTTATATTTATATATTTATATATGTGAATATAAATGAGAATATAATGAGTTATGAGAAAATTCATGAATTTGAAGTGATTTGATCATGATTTAGCTAAGTCCATTAAGGAAGAATTTAAAGGACTTAAGAAATTTTTTGGAGTTTGAAGCTTGAATTTTGAATTTGGTTTGATTGATTTATATTTATATTTCATTTATATATGTGAATATAAATGAGAATATAAATGATTTATGAGAAAATCTCAAGTTTGAATTGATTTGATCATGATTTAGGCTAAGTCCATTAAAAGATTAAGGACTTAAGAAAGATTTTAAATTTGAATTTAATTTTGGATTTGATTTGATTGATTTATATTTATATTTCATTTATATATGTGAATATAAATGAGAATATAAATGAGTTATGAGAAAATCCCATGAATTTGAATTGATTTGAACATGATTTAGGCTAAGTCCATTAAGGAAAACTTAAAGGACTTAGAAAAATTCATGAATTAATTTTGAATTTTGAGTTGGATGGTTTGAATTTATATTTCATTTATATATGTGAATATAAATGAGAATATAAATGAATTATGAGAAAATCTCATGATTTGATTTGGTTTGATCATGATTTTGGCTAAGTCCTTAAGGGAAGTTAAGGACTTAAGAAGGATTTGACTTGAATTTCATTCATGGGTTTCAATCATGGATTTCAATCATGGAGTTGATTTGAGTTTAGAGAAAATCAAATAAGATTGATTTGGAGTTTGACTTGAAAGGAAGTGAGGAATGGTTCAAGCTAAGGGTAGGCAAATTTTCCTAACACCCCTAAGGCATGACCTATTCCTATGGCTAACTCTTCTAAGTCTCTAGGGCTAGGTTGAGTGTCCACCTAATCACTAGATGTGTCTTAAGACTAAGGAACTTTAAAGTCAAGAGAAATATGTCTAAGATGGAGGGTTGAGAGCTCATTCTAAAAATGAGGTCAACAAAGCCCAATAGGTGTGGTGTGACCCAAGGAACAAGACGTATGTTGATCAAATGATCAACAACATAAAAAGATCACAAGCACTAATAGAAACAATCTATCCTTAACCGAAAGTGTCGAAAGAACCCAGAGCTTAGTGTAATATGGCTCTACTTATGTCAAGGACATTAGAGAGAGGAAGGAATCTAGTAAGGGATAGAGTGTGAACCTTCCACTTGGAAAGCAGTTTCAAGTCATCCATAAGGGGATGAGAGGTTTGATTTGATTCAAGTCTCACTGAGGAGAAATCTCCACTAGGGGTGAGGGTTGAATTTGTTTCAATTTTGTTAGGTTTGAATTTTTGAGATGAACCATGTTGGTTTGTGATGGACTGCACTGAGTAGGAACCATGGAGGTCAAGACCTAACTCAAATTCACCAATCCAAAGAGGTAGTCTACTAAACACATAGTAGGACTAGCCAACCAAAGGGATGCCTTTGGTATACAACTATAAGAAGAAAGCATAGACTTACATCCTCCAAAGTAGACCGCTTTGGGTAATCTATTGGCAAGACAACAAATTAAACCCAACCTATATTATTGAGTGAATCCGTTAGATCAACTCAAAGATAGTCAAGATTAATATTTTTTTAGATTTATTTATTTTGATGGATCCCAGGTTTGTGATGGATCATAAAGGAGCCATCTAACCTAACTCAGATTTATCCCAAAAGGGAGTAAAATAGGTAGACTATCCAACCAAAGGATGCCTTTGTTTGCAATGGTCAAAGAGAAGAAAGCAGGACTCACATCTTAAAAAGAGATCATTGGGTAATCTTGCTTTGGCAACAAATTGAACCCACCTATGACTATTGAGTGAATGTAAATTAGCTCAAGGGATAGTCAAAGATTAATTTCATTTTTTTTGTTTATTTTATTTTGATGGATCCATCAGATGGATCACAGAGAAGGAGCCATGGAGCTAGACCTAACTCTACCAACCAAAGGGAGTAGCTTCCCGATGGGAGAACTATCCAACCAAAGGAGTGCCTTTCGCAATGATCAATCAAGGAAGAAAGCTCGGGACTCACATCTTCCACTACAAAAGACCACCAGGGTTATCAGTTGCTTTTGGGCAACAAATCATACCCGACCTGGGGTCGCCTATCATCGTTTTGACAATCATGCTAGAAAGAATGCATAGTCTTACATCTTTCAAAGTGGAATGATTGTGGTAACCTCGCATGGAAAAATAGATTGAACCCAACTAAGGGTTACTATGGAGTGAGTAAACTGGATTTATCTCAACTCGTAGTGCAATTCTATAGGAGTTTTGACACTAAAGATAGATGCCTCGAGGGCCCTTTGGGGCTTGAATTAATCCATAAGAGAATTAATTTTGTTTGTTTATTTGTTTATTTGTTTGGTTTGTTTTTTATCATGGACCCTATTAGTTTGAGGGATCAAACCGAGAAGGAGCTTATATCGCCTATCTATTTATTTACCAAGGGGAGAATATCCGCCGAACAAATTCTCCAACCACAAGGGTGGCTACTAGAAAGGGGTCCAATCCAAAGTAAGGGTAGTGTCTAAATGGGGTCAGAAAGAACATGATCCAAATAGAGTGCCCACGGGGATGGGGCCATAAAGGCTTAATCCAACACCGGAGAAGATGACATGGCTAGTCATATCCAATAGGTATTGGTGTCCAACTCAAGAGAAAGTGGGGACTCATCTCAAGAGTGGTGTATCACCGGTGAGTCACTATCACAATATCAACCAACCTAAGTGCCCATGCAATAATAAGTTAGGAAGAAAGCTCGGGACTCACATCCTCCTATAGAACATTCTGAGATGCCTTCGCTTGATAGCTATCCGACCTGGGGCTGACTATGAGTGAATGCCACTGGGGACTTAGATTAACTCAAAAGTAGTCAAGAGGAAAGGAGCCTGGGACTTATCCTAAACCTCAAATATACTCAACTGGCATGATGGCTAGTTCAAGAAGAAAGCAGGGACTCACATCTTCTTAAACAAAGTCAACATGAGGTAGCTACTGGGCAAGGACCTACCATACTAACAAGTGCTCATTGGTAATGGTCAAGTTAGAAGAAAGCGTGGACTCACATCCTCCAACAAATGACCACTGACATACTAGTGAGGTAGTATATGTAGACCGACCTAGAGCCTAATGAGTGAGTAGTGGGGCTTGCTCCCACATCAAAATATCTCGAGATAAAAGATTTGTGTTTATTTTGTGTATGTGTTAATAGGGAATAGGATGCCTCGGGGACTCTTACACCTTAAACACACTAGGGGTTTGATGAAATGGTGCCATGGATGGCAAAAGGATTCCTAAGAAAGGATGTCGCTTTTCTCTCACACCTAACTTATGCTAATCAAAATAGGATGCCTCTCGGTTCTCTTACACCTATTCTAAAGAGATTGTGTTTGTGTGTGAAAGAGGGATAGGATGCCACGGGACTTACACCCTATAAACAGGCACATGGATTCACAAGACAAGCAAACAATGCTTCAAAGAAGAGAAGATTTGATGAATGGAATCAAATTTTGTTCTTTTATTAATGATTATTTTCAAACATGATTATTTCATGTTTTATTTCATGGGTAATATTTCTGAGAGCCCATTAATTGGAAGCATCGTGTTCCCCTTTACAATCAATAAGTCGATAAGATCCTCCTTGGTAGGCCTTCTATGACATAGGGCCTTCCCAAGTGGGTTCAAACTTGCTCCCATCTTTTGATGGGCAAAATTGTCTCCAAGACTAACACAAGTTCTCTACTGAAAGACCTAGGCCCATTGTGAGCTTGAATCATTTTGGCCTTGTACAACTCGAGGTTTTGGCACGCTAGGTGACTCTCCTCCAAACCTTCAAGCTCTTCTAACAACTTTGCATTCTTATAGTGATCTTGCTACCCAATGCTATCCTTAGTGATGGGAGTTGAACTTCTAAAGGAATGCTTCTGGACCCATACACTAAGAAAATGGGGTGATTGGAGTTGATGTGGTGTGTGGCCCACAAACTAACCGCTTCATTCCAATTATCATTTATTGTCATCAAGAGTCTTCTTCAAGAATCGGATGAGAGTTTTGTTGAATGCCGCTAAGCCATTTTCTTGGGTAGATGGTGGAGTATCTCCAATCTATATGTGTCTTCGCAAAGCTGTTGAATGAATACCATTATCGATATAATTCATCGAGGCACCCCCAAACCTATATATGATATGGTTCCTAAAAATTGAAGCACATGAGCTATGACCTCTCGAGTGGGATGGCTTCCACACTTGGAAAAGTGTGGTAGCTAAGATGGATCAATGCCTTATCGATCAACACTCAAATGGCCATGAGGCCAATGTAGCATAGAATGTTGGTGGTGGAGGACCACACCTACCGATGGCATCTCTAGCTACATCCATGCCTCAATCAGGCAGTAGTATCCAAGTCTTTTGATCTTCATCTTCATCTTCGGACCAGATTGATGTGCTCCACATAGACAAATGTACCTTACAATGCCACGCTTCATGTTTGTAAAATGATAACCACATTTGGTCAAAGGACGACAGGTGCCATCAAGAGAGGAGAGAGCTCTCTTTCACTGAAGCTTGTGACTTTTCTTGAGGTAGGTGTTCAAGTAATCTGAATGGTTGCCTCCAATAGCTCCTTGTCCATTTTGGCAATGATAACCTCCTTCAAGAGAAAGTCTCGATGAGTTCAACATCAATAAGGGATAGACTTGTCTATTTTGGACCCTTATTGAAATGGACTCATCTTCTGACATGCCAATTCTTTGGCAAGTTTGGCCAAAGCTCCATCGCGTTTCTCGCCGGGGAACCTTGTAGATGGTGACTTCAGAATGGGCCAATTCATGGTATACTATAGTAATGATGAAGCTTGGGTTTGAGAACCCGTAGGACACAACTTGATTGACCAACCGAGAATCCCAAAGATGTTGATGCTCTTGAATAATAGTGATGGCTAACTCCAATCAAAGCCTCATACTCATTGTTGTGTGCAGGGGTTGGAAAGATAGTATGAGAATCTCATCACATAGATTTGGAGTTAGAAGAACTATTCCTTCGGGAGAATAGATCATGGTGCTTCACCTTTAAGAAAAGAAGCACCATCAAAATACATCTCCCATCGTTGCCCCTCCTAAGTTCATGATTTGTTCATCGGAGATCATCACTAAATGGAGAATCGAGAAGTGGGTGTGCTAAGAAATGCTAGTGCCTATCCTTTTATATGGAGGGGTACAATGTGATATCAAACTAGAGGATCATGGACCAATGTGCGTCCATAATTGGCCATGTCATGAGTGTTATAAGGATGGATTTGGGAGATCAAGTTCACCTTATGAAAGCATATAATGTGTAGCTTTGGGAAGCAAAGATCAAAGCTAGGAAATGTTTCAATAGGTGGATAGTTTGCTTCAAAAGACAAATGAGGTAGTAGAGAGTGTTCTCCTTCTTCATCATTGGCAAATAGAGAGTCATCCAATGCAGCGTGTAAAGGATGAGTGGCATGCCCGATAGCTAGAACCGGCAACTTCACAACACTTGCTTGATGTCTTTGAAAGCATGCAACACTTATCATCCCACTTGAACTTGGCATCCTTTGAAGTGCTGAATCTTGCATCTCGATAGGTTGAGATAAAGCATCTTAGATATGCATCCTTGAAAGGATCTGAGTTGAGTTAAACTCTTAGAGGTGGCATTTCTAAGATAGCTTTAATCTTTTCGGATCTATTTCTATTCCTAGTGTCAAACAACAACAAACCCAAGGAATTTCCTTAAGAATGCACTTGGGATTCATTTTGAGGTTATATTATCTTAACCATTCAAAAACTACTCTCAAGTCAAAGAGGTGGTCTTCCTTTTCTTCTTGACTACTAGATCATCAACATAGCACTCAACCTGATGATGGATGAGTTCATTGAAGATCTAAGTCATGGCCCATTGGTATGTAGCACCAATATTTTTAAGGCCAAAAGGCATGACCCTATAATAGAAGATTCTGATCGGGGTTCGGAAAGCAATGTTTCTTTCATCTTCAGGAGACATCTTGATTTGATTATAGCCAGATGACCCATCCATGAAAGAGAAGACATGAGATGAGGCAATATGTCCACCAATTCTAGTATAGGAAGAGGAAACTCATCCTTAGACATGCCTTGTTTAAGTCCCTAAAATTGATGCATATGTGAATTTGGCCATTCTTCTTCTTAACGGGATGACACTATAACCGTAAGATATTTTTCTTCCCCGATGAAACCAACATCGATCGCTTTTGACTTCAAATGACCGTTTCAATTTCGATTGCGCATCTAGGAGCTTGCTTAATAGGAGTAGTGTTAGGATCTATTGCTAGCTTGTGGACCGCTACATCAAGAGATAATCCGGGCATTTCTTCATAACTCCATGTGAAGCAGTCTTTAAACTCAGTCAATAGCCTAACTAAGTCATTGGTTTCTTCTTCATTCAATAATGAACTGATGTATGTCGCATGGATTTTTTATTCGAGGTTGATTTCTTTAAGCTTGTCATTATTGAATGAATCTCTTCTTCAAATGTGGTGCCTCTTTGATTTGGAGATCATCATCATCGAGGTTTCTAAACACACATTCTCATAAGAGTTGGGATGTGAAAAGAAACTATCGAGACTCCAAATGATTGGTAACAATTAAGTAGTAATCTCATCATCGACCACTACTATCAACTTAGTCCGCTCTTGATTGTGCTTCCTCAGGTATTGTTCCATAGCTTTATTCTCTAACTGCTTACCATGTGAGGAACTAAACCTTTATATAAGATTTTGAACACAAGGTGAGTAAAAGTCAAATGGTAATTCCATTAATTCTTTAAAAGTATCCTCAAGTTCTACATCAACTTCGGACTTGAGGATGATGATCCCAAAAGAACTCTTCGCTTCATGTCATTGGAAGACTTAGGGACTTCCTTAACTACCAAACCTTCAACTTCGAGATGTAAGTGAGGTTAGAGCTAAGGTTCTCAACTAATAATGCCATACATAAACCATATTGAATACTTTGCTTTGCTTGGAGGTCTGTCTTCAGTCTGATCAAAAGTCACCTCCAATGGAACTGAGAGGGTTGGTGGGTATACTAATCACATTAGACTCATCCTCGAGCTAGATCCAAGTGTGAATAGTAGGGTACTCTATGAACTGAACACAACCTTGGTGATGGCCAACTAGGTCTCCCACCTTGGAACTACTCTATTTCCTCTGCCTCTGTGGAGGTTTCCATCCTACCCACATGTCCATATGATGGAATGAACTGGGTGGAATGTGATATGGATCTATTTCTTCAATTCCCTTTCTTGTTCACTTGGACTTTTATTTTTCTTTTCATTTTTTTATCTTTTTTTTCTTCATTTTCTTTTCTTTGTGTTTTGCATTTGAATTTTGTCCAAGTTCATGGGTGTTTTGAGGAAGATAGGTTGCATCCTCATAAATCTCAATCTCTAACTAAAATGCTTTTCATCTCCATTGACATGGTATTCAATTCCATCTTTTTAAACTTGATGCATTGATGAAGGGAGGATGGAATGATGTTGTTTGATGTATCCAAGGCCTACCAACCAAAGCAAGTGAATGAAGTATTCAAATCAATGATGTAGAACTTGGCTTCAATCTTCATCTCCAAAGGTAACACTATAGAACCTAAAGCCCGCTCACCTTGGTCATTGAATCCTCTCAACATCATCCGATCTCCTTGGAGTGTAGAGATGTCGATCCTCAAATAGGCAAGGGTCTTTAAAGTCATAATGTTCATCGATGCACTTGAATCCACAAGAACTGGCAATTTTGAACATGTCCATGTCAACTGTGATGTATTGGGGAAAGTTGTGCTCCAAGTCCCCCAGAAGAAGGTCTTCATCTGTGAAGGTGATCCCTTGAGCTTCTTTTAATGTGCCTCACCTATAGTCATTGAGCTAAGCATATCTCGGATCAAGGAGATCCTTGAAGTGATTCCCTCATCTCTTTGGATAAGACAAGGGCATCATATATGCTTAGCTTAGATGGCAACTTTCTTAGATGAAAAGGACATTGTAGTCCACCTTGCTGGTCCTCCACAAGCATATCCAAGGGTGGAGCATCTGGAGGGGCTTCGATCTTCTATACCAATGACTTATTTCCTATCTTGAGTGCCCTAGGAGGTAGAACCTTTATGGAGGTTGACTTGGTGATCTCTTGTGAAGGGTAATGGAAGGTTCTACCGCATCAGCTCACCTACGCCTTCTCCTATGGGACCCTCATGATGATTCCAAGTCTATCTCAAGAGGTGAACCCATAGTGAGTTGGAAAGTCCAACTCAAAGAAAGAAGATCATTATAGTTATTTTGACTTGAAGAGTTATCATTAGGAATAGAAGAAGACACCCATCGGTGACATAGATGTAATTCAAACTAGCTTTATTCTTCAATTTCTTGGAATTATTTGGAGGTACAAAGTATAAATCAAGTAAAGTGAGTGGGTAAGGGATTTGATGCCCTTATCCACGATACAAGAGTTCTACTAGAAGAAATAGAAGAGCTAGATGGAAGAAGTAGGTGGAAGCAAATCAGGGTCGAGACTGTATGGTATGTGCTAAGGCTGGGTCGACACATGCTTGTTGCTTGAGCTCCCCTTTCTAGAGTTGGCGCAACTTGCAAACCTTCCTTGATGTTGGAGGTTTGAGCTCACTCGTGCACCAAAGGAGCTTCTTAATCTTACGGATGATCTTCTTAGAGGTTTTGGATAAAGAAATATCCCAACCTTCTTTAGTTTTGGTAGGATCACATGTATCCCCAAGGATTACCTAATGGGATGGTTGTTCCACAAGGTATTCCTTTGGGATAACTGCACAGTCTTGAAAGCTGTGTTCAAGCCAATCCTTGAATGTGAAGCAATCCTCAAAACATGTGGCCTAGCATACGGTGGTAGGGCAAAGTTTGGATCATGACTTTTACTACTTCTTATCTCTAGGCTTGGGTAGTTGAAAATCGGGTTTCTTTAAGAGATTCTTAAAGATTTTTTGATTACCTCCCTCTTAAAAGAATAAGGTTTGTTTAACTTATCTAAAGAGTAGGTGGACCATAGCTACGGTGGCGGTATGCATGCCATGTGGCGGTGGTATGGTGGCGGTGGCTCTTTGGATGGAGGCTTTTATGGAGGCGGTGGTACCTCGATGGTGGCAAAGGAGGTGGAGGCTACTGAGGTCATGGTCTCTTGGATTGATCTCTAGATGGTTGCTTCCCTTTGTCTACCACTGTTACTATTCTGGGCTTCTTCTCGTAGATCTTTTGTGGCTTCTACTTAGGCAACTGATCTTGAAAAGGCAACTGTTTGGCCTCTCCTTGTAGACTAGATGCCTTGTTGATTAGCTTCTCAAATGTCTTGATAGTGAAGCCCTTAAGCATGAAGGAGACCGGGCCATGGATATTCTTCAGAAGAATCTCAATGGCATGCTGTTCAGATCGCTGTGGTTTTCACTTCATACTTAGGTTATGCCATCAGAGAATATAATCAATAAGGGACTCACTAGGGTGTTGTTGTGCTACTGAGATCACCTGATAACCCTTTAGCTCCGACAAACCTCTTGATGAAGAGTTGCTCTAACTTAGCAAATGTCTTTCTTGAAACCATTGGATAGTTCATACCAATCAAAAGCAAATCCTACTAATGAAGGGAAAAAAAAAAGCACGCCACATTTGCAATAGCGCCGAAGTGTGCTATGTTTGGGTTTCCACTGCCATCAAAGCTTTTGAAGGAAGGTGGCATGAAACCCTTGGGATATTGGATAACATCAAATTCCTCTGGGTAGGGTCTACCCTTTGGAACCGATGATCCTCCCTAGGCTTGAGCCAATGCTTCCTTCACTTGCTGCTCAACCATGGATTTTATGTCTTTTTTTGTATGGAGGTACTTTCCACTACCTTTCTATACATGCTAGTGCTACCTTGCTCAAGAGGTAAGTCTTGGCTAGTCCAAGACATGCACTTTCAGAGTGATGTTGTAGTAGGATGAACTAATGGGGCTTATTTGAAGCATTAAAACTGCTAACTAAGTCCTCTACATGCCATCCTCCCATCTTTTCTCTCTCCTCATGATGTGTTGGAGGTGGGCTAATGTACGGTGTCTTCTTGATCAACCTCATCACCTTCCATGGCTTGCTGTTCCCTGAGAAGAGATCCTCTAGTGTATCATGCGACTCATGAGTCTCCCAACAAGTCATCTTCATTGGGATCGAAGCTGACTTTCTCTTCATCGACCAATCATACCCAAAATCTCCTTCTTTTCTCATGAAATAATGTGCCACTATCTCATCTAAAGAATGATCAATCGTAGTATAAATAATCTAGATCGGTGTGATCACTATCATGCCTTGAGAGGCACCTTTGCATCCTTTGGAGAGTCCTATGTGGACTACTCACTAGATGATGACACTCAACTAGCTATGAGAGGGTAACAATCCTAGGATGTTCCACTATGCGGTGGACTATCATCGCCAATACGAAATAATTATCACCATCTCCACGTCCTGCTGTATTGGCGGAGTTAGTGAAGGGATGACCACGATGCTTCAGGGTTGCCACCCCTTTCACACCACCACTAGGGGTGAAGGGAGAGCCTCCCCATATGGTGTAGGGGTAGGATCCTCATCGTGGATCACCAATGGGGTGCTTCTCCTGGATATGGCCTTCATGGCCTTTGATGATGGGACTGACACTGGTGATGGCGGGAGTAGAGCGTGGGGTGGAGACACCACCAACTCTATGCTATCCTCTGATGAATCTAGTAAGGATCTTGTGTATGGTGGGTGGTGGCGTGTGGTGGAAAATCAATAAGTGCGGGCTGGCCTGAACCTCCGCCTCTCCCTGGATGTGAGGTATGGGCCTCTGGCCTCTCTTGAGATATGCTTCCCCACACTATGGGGATGATGGATCTGAGATCAAAGGAGCTCAGACTTTGAGCATCCAGCTCTACAGGCGCAAGATAGATGGGCATACCTCCCTCTGCTCTAGTAGCTGTTGATGATCGTGGAGGAGGTGAGAATCCTCTAACATCCTCTGTTTGAGAGAGGATGGGCTTGTAACTAGTGGTGAAGTAATAATGGGAACTCCTCTGAGCAGTCTGCCTCATCTCCCCCAATCTGGTGGCTTGATCATGGGTTTTGTTCCTCTTGTGTCTGTAGGATGGGAGGACTGAGACCTAGACCCATACTCAAAAGTAGGGGAGGCAAGCCCTGAGACTAGAGGTCATACCCTTAGAGGGTATAGATGAGAGGGTGCTAGCCCTCATTGAGAAAAAACCATGGGGGGTGTATTAAAATCAGCTAGCACTAGGTGCTTATGATCACAACTAAACTTTCCTCTTGAGGAGATGTTAGTCGAGGGTAAATCAATCCGATGACCGACCGCGGTCAATGTGGTCTCTTGACTATAGTGAGGGAGTGCCCTCACATGTAATCCTCGCTCCCTCGAATCCCTACCAAAGTGGATCAAATGTGTATGGTCCGGGGGAAGTTGGCTTGGTCCAAAGCCAAATCCATACCATGGGGGAAAGTGAAAATGAACTTGTGAACCTTTCATCTTGAACAACGTAAAGCGAAAATTGAACTACTTGCTTATATTAAGAATCGCAATAAAAATGAGTTTGTATCATTTCTATCTTTTATAGATTTTTTTAATTTGAATTGAAAATTTGAACCCACATCCAACAACTTGGAAGTGTTAAGTGGGGTTCAAATAGATTTGAGAATTTGATTGAAAGAGGAATTTTGAATATGAATCCAACTTCAACAAATTTGGGTATGTTGAAAGATGGATTCAAATATTTTGAGAAGGATGCTTCCATAGGTGTATGTTTGTTTGAATTTAGATTTTTTTTGGAGACCCGTTCCTTTAAAAAATTTGGGTATGTTAAAGTAAGGAATTGATTTTTTTTTTTGTTGATGATTTTGGAATTTTACTTAGCAAATTTGGGTATGCTAAGTGAAGTGTTGAAATTATTGTTTCTTTTTTGAATTTTGTTTGATTTTGGAAATTTGGAATTCCCACTTAGCAAATTTAGGTATGCTAAGTGAAGAACAAGTGTGTTTTGTTTGATTTTTTAAAATTTGATTCTTAGCAAATTTAGGTATGCTAAGAAAATCAAGTGTTTTTTTTTGTTTGATTTTGAAAATAGGATCCTTAGCAAATTTGGTATGCTAAGAAAATCCTAAGTGTTTCATTTTGTTTTGATGTTTTTGATTTTGAAAAGTAGGATCCTTAGCAAATTTGGTATATGAAATCTAATGTGTTTTATTTTTTGTTTTATTTGAAAGTGGAGAATTTACTTTAGCAAATTTGGTATGCTAAATGAAGTCCACTTGGTTTTTGAAATGGAAATTTCACTTAGCAAATTTGGTATGCTAAATGAAATTCAAAAGATGTGTTCAAAATTTTTGATTTAGTTTGGTTTTGAAAATGGAAACTTCTCCTTAGCAAATTTGGTATGCTAAAAAGAAGTTCAAAAGGTTTGAAAATTTTTGGTTTTAATTTGGAGACTTCACTTAGCAAATTTGGTATGCTAAATGAAGTTCAAAATGTTTGAAAATTTTTTTGATTTTGGGTTTGGAGACTTCACTTAGCAAATTTGGTATGCTAAATGAAGTTCCAAATATGTTTGAAAATTTTGATTTTGGTTGGAAACTTCACTTATTGATTATGCTAAATGAAGTTCCAAATGTGTTTGAAAATTTTTTTGATTTTGGATTTGGAGACTTCACTTAGCAAATTTGGGTATGCTAAATGAAGTTCCAAATGTGTTTGAAAATTTTGATTTTGATTTGGAGACTTCACTTAGCAAATTTGAGTATGCTAAATGAAGTTTTAAAATGTATTTGAATTTTTTAAAATATGATTGTTAAGTTTCAATTTTTGAAAAGAGGACTTCCATTAACAAATTTGGGTATGTAGAATGGAGATCAATTTATTTTGAAATGTGAAAATTTTATTTTTTATTATTGTGATTATTGCTTTTTTGAAGAGAGAATTCCAACTTAATCATATGTGGGATATGTTTAAATGGGATTTCAAATGATGTATTTTTTAGTTGGAATGAAATCTTCATTTTAATAAATTTGAGTATATTAAATGAGATGTTCATATATGCTTTTGAAAATTTTAATTTATTTGAAAATGAAACTTCCATTCAATTGGTATATAGTGTATTGAATGGAAAGGTTCATGCTTTAAAACTTATTTTGATTTTGATTTTTTTTTGGAAAGATTGTTTATTTTATTTTGAAAAAATATTCATCAAATGAATTGAAAGAAGATGTTCATTTGTTCTTTTGAAAAGTTTAATTTTATTTTAAAATGAAACTCCATTCAATAGTGTGTGTATTGAATGGAAAGATTCATGTTTGCTTTTTTTTTTGAAAATTTTATTATGATTTTGGAAAGTTGTTCATTTTGAAAATGAAATCTTCATCAAATGAATTGAAAGAAGATGTTCATTGTGCTTTTGGAAAATTGTTAGTTTTATTTTGAAAATTCTACATGTAACAATTATGAATTGTTAAATGAGTGATAAAATTTTGTGGAAAATATTTTATTAAGTGCATTTTGAAAGAGTGCTTTTGAAAAAACAAAGTTCTTATGGAAAATTTATTTTTGTCTTTTATTTTAGAAACCTTTCCTTATCAAAAAAATGATAAGGAGGAAGTCTTTTTTTCTTTTTTTTATTTAGATCTTTTCATTTTACCCATTGGAGAACCTAATGGGGTTTAAGACCAACAGGGTGAGGTCCTAAAACCTAAAGATGTTGGCTAACTCAACTTAAGAATGAAATAAAGTAGTGCCAAGAAACAAAGATAGTCTCATTCATACCAAAGTACAAACCCACTATTGTCAACAGACAATGATCATTTACCAAAGATGGAGAGGAACCATCCCCGAATTGAAAAAAAATGTGGAAAAAAATTTCTATAGTGCCTTCAATTCTATGGGTGAAAGGCAAGAATATAAAATTCATCTTTTAGGATGTCCTGAGATCATGATGTACTTATTGTGATGTCATCAAGGAATAGTACTATCTCAAAAATAAATTTACCCTTTAATGGACCTAATCACCTCAATAAGGACTCCCAGGATGATGGGTCTACATATGTGAGATTCTTCCCCTACTTTACATGGAAGTAAAGCAAGGTTTATTTTAAATGAGTTCATTAAGTTTCCTAGGGGAAAGCATAGTTAATTACATCTAAGGAATGATTCCTTAGAACTCTCGATTTAAGTAAATGATTTGTCTTCAAAGATTTCAATAGAAAGGACTATCAATCATTTTTTTTTGAAGATCAAATGGGATTGATCAAGAGGGAGTTATTATGAAGCCAAAAAAAAGATAAGTAGGAGATATGATGCTAGGAAACTAGCATAACTATCTATGGTTGGGCTTTACATTTTTTAAATTGATTTAGTTTGTTTGAGTTGCATTTTTCGTTAGAAATTTAGGACTTATGATTCCTTAACACAAGATTAAAATGCCTAAGAGGTGAGGGTGCTTATGGCCCAAAGGAAGCAAAACCTAAATCTAGGGAGCTTTGGCGAGGGCAGCACAACCTAAATCTAAGGAAAATGGGTATTTGGTTTCTCACAGAGAGGACAAACCACACTTGGACTTACAACCATCTTGGGGTGGCCCTAACTCCTCTATGATTTTAAATACATGTAGGCAAGTCTTATGCTTATGCAAGATAGTTAGGCCATTATTTATTTAGAAAGAGACTAAGTCCTTAAACTCACTCCCTAAAGAGACTAGATCATGTAGAGACATGCTTCAAATGACCTAAATCTAATGCAATTCAAATTTCATTTTATTTTCATTTTGGACAATTATTTTGACTCATAGGATTCATATAATGCATGAGAAATAAAGTTATTGGCCAAAATCAATGAGAGGAGGTGTGTTTCCACCATGGCTCTCAAAGGTCAAGCCAAGTTTCTCTGGCAAAGGTGGAAGCCCTCCAATCAAGAGTGAAATAATATGCATTTGTGCATGATATTATAAAAAAATACTCATCCAGTTAAGGGGTTGCTAATTTTTTTTTATCTTGATTTTAAACCTAAGCTTTAGGTGAGGTTATGAGTTCTTTATTTTTAATTTTGAGTTGTTAAGTTTGGTAAAGATTTATTTTTCCTAAGAGCCTAATCCACATCCAGGCCATACATAAAGCAAGAAGAAACTAGGAAAAAAAGATGCCACTTAATGCAAAAGCTAAACAAATCAATCAATTTATAAAATAATGTAAAGAATAAGAGGCCATTGTGGTGAGACCACCAAACTCAAAATAAATTGGGTAGCTGAGCTCTAACCTTATACAACCCGAATTACAAATGAATTAAATTATAATTAAGTAAAGAATTCATTATTATGGGGGTCTTCAAGCTTTATTTCTTCATTCTTCTTTTCTTCTTTCTTCTTCTTTTCTTCTTTCTTCTTCTTTTCTTCTTTCTTCTTTGGTTCCTTTTTTATGGTTGGAAGGTGGATGCTCCAAGGCTTCATATGGTGCATAAGATAGGATCATATGACCAATACTTATCCTAATCACCATAACAATCATTCCAAAATTCTAATTAGACAAATTCATATGAAAAGGAAAAGTAAATCTAGCTAACATTTGCAAAATAAGGTTAGCTAAAACAAACAACACCAAATCCCAAGCATGTATATTGGACTTATCACCCACACATGGGTGACTAAGTCCACATATTGGATTATGCTTAGCACTGCAAGAAAAAGCATTTATATTTTTATTTATGATACTTAAACAATCCCTAGAAAATAATAGTTAGACTAAGATCCTACCATTCATTCTATACATAACATCAGTCTAAAACATATATATCAAAAAAAAAAGAAACATCAAACCATGCACCACCTAACCTAAAATAGAAGTGTGACTAATGTGTGCTTTGAAGGTTTGTGTGGTATGCTTAGCTATGGCTTTAAGTTAAAATTTTCTAAGTGTGAAAACATGTTCAACTTAGAGGAGGTTTCATTTAAGTTGTTTAATTATTTTGGGTTGATTTTATTTCATGTTTTTTATTAGGTTCAAGTGAATCCAATTAATTACTAAGTTATAAAGAGAGGGAAGAGAGAACTTCTCCTTCCCTAACCTAAGTAATTTCTAAAGGATTCACATTTTAGTTTTTTAGTGAATGTTTTGATTAAGTGTTTAATTAATCCTAAGTTTAGATGAACTCTAAACAAACCATTCAAAAGAAAGGCATTTTAAGATTAAATAAAATGAACTAAATTCACATACATGACTTCATTTCTTTCAACATCATGTATACATGCATGAATGAATCCTAAGCATATCTATACACAAATGAGAATATTTAACACACTTTATGATGCATGCTAAGTAATCCATTTAAGGAAATTTGAAGTTTAAGATGCATGATTTTCATTAAGTAGAAAGGGTTTCTTATCCAATTTTCACATGCACACATGAAAGTAAGAAAGGCATAAGTGAGTATAATCATTGTTAACGAGGTGTAAGGTACAAGACCTACTTAGGGCTACTTAAACACAATCTTGGGGTTAGACTAATATACCACTTTAAATACATGTGTACAAAAGAAATGAATTGGAAAAGAAGAGATGCCAAATTTTATATTAGTTGAATCATTTTGTTTATGCAATTTATATGTACAAGCATAGGTACCCTCCTTAAGTGATAGCATAGGAATGAATAGGATATGGAATTAGGCAAGTGTTAGGTTCTTTTCAAATGAACCATACATCTTACCAACTATTCAAAACTAAACTAAAGAAAGAAAGGAGAAAACTAAGCACATCCTTATATTCTCTCACATGCAAGCTTATAATTAAAATAAGTAACATACACTTTCAATTTTAGGATTTGATTTTATATTTTGAAAATAATTTGAATTTAAGTAGTGATAATAGCCACTCATATTTCTACTTTAGCCAACACATGCAAATTTGACATAAGTAAACAATTTCATTTTAAATTTGATTTTAAAAATATGGATGCATGAAACCATGACATACAAATTTAACATGTTGGGGAAAGAAAAATGATGAAATGTAAACACATTCACTTTACTTAAATCCTAAAGACATTCTTATGAAATATGAAAGTTTAAAATAAATCAATGTGTATTCAATGTGATTTTTGTTTGGTTTAGAGTTTGATTTAATTTTGAAAATGTGAGTTGAGTTTTTCTATTCTAACCCATTTCCACATGTGTTTGATATTTTTTTTAATTTTAGATGATTAGATTATTTTTATATATTAATTAGGTTAAGGTATGAATTAAGCAAGTTAATTAACCCTTACCACCTTAGCATAGTTAACCAAGTAATTATGAGCCAATGAGATGACATAAAACTCACAAAAATTTAAATTTGCAATGCACCAAGAAGAAAAGGCCTAATGCAATTTGGCTCATGATTAATGGTTAATTAAGCTAAGGGGTTTAACTTAAGTAATTTCAAAACACCCCTCATATGAG
Source organism: Cymbidium sinense (assembly GCA_021442155.1). Classification (NCBI taxonomy): domain Eukaryota; kingdom Viridiplantae; phylum Streptophyta; class Magnoliopsida; order Asparagales; family Orchidaceae; genus Cymbidium; species Cymbidium sinense. The sequence goes on from CM038226.1 coordinate 22,266,743, forward strand.
TTGGGTTTTGATTTTCTTAATTGAACTTAGGCTCTTAAACACCTAAGCATCTACCCAAGTAGATTAATTAAGTTCTGGAATTTTAGAATTTTAGATTAATTAAAGGGATAATTAATGAATTAACCCTTAATTAGAGAGGATTAAGGAAAGAAAGGGGTTTAGAATAGCTTAGGGAAATACCCCAAAATTATTCTAAACCTCTTATTCAGATCAACCTTAATCAATCTTAATAATGGATTAAAACACTAATCCAACCCTTAATTATCCTTAATTACATTAAGGGAGTAATTAGGAAATACGTTTGCAATTCCCCCAATTCAGCCTTCAATAAATCCCAAGAACATTAGGGGAGGCAGAAGTCATCCCTCAAAACATACACAAGAAATTTGGGATTAATTAGAAGATTAATTAAGGAGTAATTAGCTAAATGATATTTCCATTAAAACCCAAAATCAAAGAAAAGTATAATTCAAAATCCATTCAAACCATTTTAAAAATATTCTAGGTTGAATTATCTTTCCATAGAAATTTACCTCATATTTTTTAATTTTATTGAGGAGATATATATAAATTTTGAAGGCTAGAGATTAATTAATTAAATCCCTAATTAATCCCTTTAGCATGCGACAGACAACGGTTGTGATTTTGCACTTTTGCCGTGGGGATCATAAACATCATTAGGGTGTGGCGGTGATTTGATCTCTATGTTCGATCAAGATTGAATGGTGATCATCGGTTTTAAAGGGATAAAATTTATGATTTAATCTTGGCGTCCATCAAAATGCATGGATGATGGCGGGATCTCCTTCTTCACGAGGCAATAGAGCCATGATCTAGGGAAGATCAAGCTGATTGAGCTTGGATTGAATGATTGTACCACACCATCTAAGCACAATTACAAACTATCCAGCGGTGGATTTTTGCCATGAAATTTCTTTCACAAAGACCAACACCTCCTCTAAGCTAAGTGGTCAAAAATTCATACCTCAGAGGTGATCACGAGCTGCTCGATGAGGTAGCTTAGATAGTGGAGGAAGCCTGTTGAGTTTCAAGCCTTGGGTTGAGTGGATCTCTATGGACCAACACCACTTGCTGGGCTTTGATCCAATTCTCCTCTCTTGCTTTGGGAACTTGAGGTGCTTGGTCGACTTGATCCGAGTGTGCAAAGGGGTGGAGTAATTTTGAGGAGAAGTTTGAGATGAGCTCCCTATTTTCTAAGGAAAGAAAATGAGAAAGCTGATTCAAATCCCTTAGAAAGCTTAGGAGGGAGCTCTAACTCTCTAGTGCTCAATCAGATGAGATTATCAATTCAAATTGAATTAGGGTATATCTCTCCCCATGGCAATCGAGGCGAACCATGCCATTTTGATCCAATTGACCATATGGGAGGGGTTGTTTGATCTTTGTTAGATCTCTGCATGGTGGTTTGAGGTCTTGAGTGGATTGGTAACCTCCCATGTGCTTCAAATTGAGTGGAGGAGGATTTGAATTAGCTGGGTGAGCTGGTTTGGCCTTGGGTCCATTTGGGTGACCCAAACCCATTGGGTTGGGTGCACCACTCTTCATTGGGTCCACGAGCTATTAGGAAGGCATCAAGTTGATATGAAGAGGCTTGACCAAATTACCCATGGATTAGGCCAAAATTTGTTTTATGGCCTAGGTGTAAAAGAGTCATTTTGCTAATTTTTGAATTTGGATATGTTGGGTATGTAGAGAAAATAGGCTTGGCCAAGTTTCATTATATTTGGAGTTCATTTGATAAGGTTTAGCTCATGTTGACCCATTTAGGTCAAAATGGGTCAACTTATGTCAAGTTGACCAATTGGTTAAATTGGGTTAAACCAAGGGTTGGGTCAAGTTCATATGACCATTTGAAATGTTTTGGTGGCTTTGGTTTGGTTCAATTTGGTTTATTTTTGAATTTGGCTCATATGACTTCATTTAGGTTAAATGGGTCAAGTTGAACTATTTGACCTATTTGACCTATTTGGGCTAGGTCAAGTAGGTTTAGGTTTTGGTCATATGAGTGGATTGGTATCTTTGTTTCCAATAAATTTTGGTTAAGTTTGAATTTGGCTCAATATGACCCCTTTAGGTCAAGTTGGGTCTAAGGTCAATTGGGCTAGGTTGGTTATAGTTGGCCAATTGAGGCTTTGGTCAAGTTCATCAAGTGATTTGGAATGAACTTGACCCATTGGTTCCAATCAATTGGCTTAGATCAAGTTTTGACACTTTTTGACTTTTAGGTCAAGTTGGGTCAACTTGGGTCAAGTGGCCAATTGGGCTAGGTTAGGCTCAAATGTTGACTTGGTCAAGACATAGTTCATGAATGAACTTAGATCAATGGTTTCAATCAATTTGGCCTATGGTGATTTTGGCTATGTTAGGTTTCATTTTGGCTAAGTGTTGACTTGGTCAACCCTTAGGTTTGACTTGGTTTGACCAATTTGATTGATCATCATCATGATGAGAATGGTGAGTTTGATTCAATCCAATTTGGTTAGGATTTTGGCTCATAAGGGTACTTTAGGTCACTTTGGGTCAAGTGAGCCTAAGTGGGTCAAATGGCTTGGTCAAAGCTTGATTTGAGTTTGATTGAACTTGTATATGGACTTATGATTGAAATATAAATCCATTTGCAAGTGGTTTGAAGTCAAATGGGTTTTGATTTTGACAATTTCATATTCAAAGGAAGAAATATGAAAGGATTTGGGGTTTGATTTTTGAATTGATTTTGATTTGGTGATTGAAGTTTGTATTTATATTTGGATCATGATTGTAGGGTTGATTGAATCATGAAGGAAAATCAAGAGGCTTGATTTGAAGTTGATTTAGCTAAGTTCAAGATTTTGACTTGAAAGCTTAGGTTGGATTTTGAGTGGATTTGAGTTTGATTTTTGGAATTGGTTTTGATTGTTTGAATTTATATTTCATTTATATATGTGAATATAAATGAGAATATAAATGGATCATGAGAAAATTTCAAGGATTTGAAGTGATTTGATCATGATTTAGGCTAAGTCCATTAAAAGAAAAAGACTTAGGAAATTTTGAGTTTGAATTTGAATTTTGTTTGATTGATTTATATTTATATTTCATTTATATATGTAAATATAAATGAAATGTTTGAGAAAATCCATGAATTTGAATTGATTTGAATCATGATTTGGCTAAGTCCATAAAGGAAAACTTAAAGGACTTAGAAATTTTTGAATTTGAATTTTTAAATTTGGTTTGATTGATTTATATTTATATTTTTTAAATATGTGAATATAAATGAGAATATAAATGAGTTATGAGAAAATCCCATAAGTTTGATTTAATTTGATCATGATTTAGGCTAAGTCCTTAAAAGGGAGATTAAGGACTTAAAAAAGATTTTAGATTTGGAATTTTAATTTATGGATTTGATTTGATTGATTTATATTTATATTTCATTTATATATGTGAATATAAATGAAAAAAATAAATGAGTTATAAGAAAATCCCATAAATTTGAATTGATTTGAACATGATTTAGGTTAAGTCCATTAAGAAAAACTTAAAGGACTTAGAAAAATTCATGAATTAATTTTGAATTTTGAGTTTAGGGTTGTTTGAGTATCTTCATTTATATATGTGAATATAAATGGAATATAAATAATGAGAAAATCTCATGAGTTTGATTTGGTTTGATCATGATTTTGGCTAAGTCCAAAAGGGAATTAAGGACTTAAGAAGGATTTATTAGAATTTATCATGGGTTTCAATCATGGATTTCAATTATGGTTTCAATCACTGGAATTGCTTTGAGTTTGGAAAATCAAATAATATTGATTTGGAGTTTGACTTGAAGGAAGGAAGGTGAAAAATGGTTCAAGCTAAGGGTAGGCAAATTTTTCTAACATGCACAAGGCATGTATTCTATGGGCTCTCTAGGCTGGTTGAGTGTCCACCTAATCACTAGATGTGTCTTAAGACTAAGGAACTCTTAAAGTTTAAGATAAGTCCTATGTAAGATGAGGGGTTGTGAGCTCATTCTAAAATGAGGTCAACAAAGTATGATGAAAAAATTACTCTTTCTCTTTAGCTCATCAACCACCATGTATTTAGGCATATAAAATCTTATTTTTTGTGTCAAAATAAATAGTCCAAATTGAAATGAAATTTGATAAGATTTTGTATTAGAAGTCATTATTCATACCACTCATGCTTTATTCTCTTTGGGTTTAAGGACTTTGTTTGTATCTAAATAATATTGACTTTATCTACAATATATGACTTATCACCTTTTAAAAGGAGTTAGTTAGAAAATTTATAAGATAAATTTGGTTTCTGTCTCTTTAGAGATAAACAACATACCACTTTGCCTTAGATTTAAGTTGTACTTTGGCTCTTAAAGCTCCCAAGATTTAGGATCCAATATTATTGTTTTTTTTTTGGAAGCACAAATCTCACCTCTTGGCATTTCAAATCTTGTATTGTGGTAAGTCCTAGATTTCTAATAAATTTCAACTCAAATATATAATTCCTCTCAATTTTAAACATATGAAAGCAACCATGGGATAGTTTGAGATGGTAACTGTTTCTTAGTATCATGAGCATCCTAAATCTTCTTTTGGATTATAATGCATTTTCTTGATCATCCCATTTGATCTTAAATATAACCAATTTATTGATAATTCTATCTTGACTCTTTGGAGCAATAATTGCCTACTTTAATGAAAGTATTCAAAAAATCCTTAGGATGTAATTCACTTGTGGGAAATTAAAACAGATTTAAATAAACCTACTTTTATTCATCGATATAAGTAGGGAAAAATCAGGACAGAAGACCCATCATGCCTTAGGAGGTTATTAGGTGATTAGGTCCATCCTTGGTAGTAATTTCTATCTTGAGATGACACTATTCCTTAATATGTGGATCACCTCATAAGTACATCTCAGATCATAGTGTCATATAACATACATGAAAAAATAAACACCATGATTTTTTGGACTCATTGAAAGGTTCATCTCTCCATCTCTAGTAGACAATTATTATCTCCAAACATTAGTGGACTTGTATTTCATATGAGTCAGACATCTTTCCTTGGTTGGCACTTAACTTATTTCATTCTTAAAAGAGATCCTCTAGGTTTAAGGACCTCACTTTGGGGTCTGGAACCCATTTTCAATAGGTAAAATAAAATTGAAATTTGAATTTTTTTACCCTTGGTGAGGCAAGGTTCATCTTGTAATTAATGAATAAACTCTTTTGCAAAGTGCCACTTTAGCACCTTTCACAAAACTCATATAACCAAACATTTAGATCCCATGATTGCTACATGGAGATCTTTTCAAAGCACATTTTGAAAATGACCATATTCATTCAACATGCAAAATTGTTGAATGATTATATTTTTTAAATAAAATCATATAAAAATTCACTTTAACATATTTCACATATGTTAGAGTTGAGTTTCATCTTTCAAAAGCATATTTTCGAAAATGATCATATCATTCAACATACCAAAATTGTTGAATGAGGATTATTTTAAATAAAATATAGCATAAGATTGAAACTTCACTTAATATATTTCTTTATGTTAGGTTGTGTTTCCATCTTTTCAAAACATATTTTGAAAATGACCATATTCATTCAACATACTCAAAATTGAATGAGGAGTCTATTTTCAAATAAGATCATAACATAAGATTGAAACTTCACTTAACATATTTCACATAGGTTGGAATTGAAGTTTCTCTCTAAATTACACTTGAAAGCAAGGCATATCATTGAACTCTATTTAACATACCTTAAATTGTTAAATAGATTTTCCTTCTTTCAAAGATGACATAAATTTGACCTCCACAACATATTCAATTTGTTGAGTCTCATCTTTAAAATAAATTTGACCTCCATTAACATACCAAATTTGTTAAGTGAGGTCTCATTTTCAAAATAAAAATTTGGCTTTCACTTAATATTCAATTTGTTAAGTGAGAGTCATCTTCAAAATCAACATAGCAAATTTGTTAAGTGAGAATCATATTTTCAAATTATATTACATTTGATTCCCTTACATAATTTGTTTAAGTGAATCTCATTCTCAAATCATATTACACATTTTCATAAATACCAAATTTGTTAAATTGAGAATCATAATCATGCAATATTTGATTCCCATAAACCAAATTTGTTGTGAGAATTTTCTCAAATCATATCACATTTGGTTCCATAACATACCAAATTTGTTAGTGAGTCATATTTTGAAATCATATAACATTTGGTTCTTAACATACCAAATTTGTTGGTGAGAATCATATTTTAAAATCATATTACATTTGATTCCCACTTAACATACCAAATTTGTTAGTAGATCTATTCTAAATCATATAAGTGAGAATCACATAATCATGTCATATTTGGTTCACTTAACATACCAAATTTGTTAAGTGAGAATCCATAATCATATCACATTTGGTTCCACTTAAAATACCAAATTTGTTAAGTGAGAATCATATTTTCAAATCATATCACATTAGGTTCTTACTTAACATACCAAATTTGTTAAATGACCTCATTTTCAAATCAAACAAATAAATAATCAATCACCACAAGCAGATTTTTACAAAATTTGAAAAAATACAATCAACCTTTTCCTTAACATACCATTTGCTAAGTAAATCTTTAAAATCATTTCAAACAAGATATCAACACAAAAATCTTCAAAATAGAATCCCACCCAACTTACTTAAATTGATTGAGTATGGATTCTAAATCAAAATCAAATCAAAGACACTTTTCAAATCAAAATCTTTGAACCCCATAACATATTTGAATTATTTAGGTTACTCCAAGTATATCACTCTCTTGGGACACTATAGTAGAGACGATTCAAGTTAAATTTACACATGTATCTGATTGATTTTTGTTTTCACATCTTATGACTCAATTCATCTTTTTCCTTTCCATTCATGGTTGGCCTTGGATTGAATTTAGCCTCACGAGATTGACTCCACCCACTTGGTTTTCTTTGGTCAAGGATTTGAGGGACATGTTACCTATGAGGTGCGACCTTCATTGTCTTGGGATGAAGTGGTGGCGAGCTCATCCACATTGACCTTGATATTGAATATCCTTTTAATAGGAAGGAAATCTTAGGACAATTTAGTTCTATGTGATGGTTGCTCCTCTTCACTCGATTACTAGCACCTCTTTGGTCAAGGGAAGGCTATCTTGAATTGAGATCTCCCTATTGGAGATAATTTCACTCGGACTTATCCACATAACATCATGAGTCATGAACAAGATTAAGTGGCACCACTACATGTGGAGAGAGATGAGCATCCCAAGTTGAGGAGGGATCTCCCGTCCTCTACTTCTTAGAGGCAATAGATTTTACCTCTCCATGGAGACAAGAGAAGACTCAGAAGATGGTTGCATTACCTCATACCACGAGGTTTCACAATAGAGAAAGTCTATGTCGATTGGTGTTACTACCTTGATCATGATGCTCATTGTCCGGCCTCTTTGGCTTGAGGACAATCATCCCATGTTGCAGGAATATCCATGGGATGAGCATGGAGGCATAGCATCTTGGACGCAGTGATGGAGGTTGCAGTAGTCCACCTCCGCTCAGTTGATTTTAGAAACCTAAGGTCATTGACAACATAATGTTCGGTCTGTAAAGCTTGATGGAGCTTGTGTCATCTCCATCACACCCGATCCACTCCTGGTGCCATGAGGTATCTCATCCACCTTTCCCACAAGGTCATGAAAATTCTAGGGAGAAAAAGCCCCTTTGGTGATCTGTGGATCACTCATCTCTCCACCTACAGTTCTTGACCTCTGCTTCACAATCTTGGTAAAGAAGGGTAACCCTAGTCATGGTTGCACCAACCACCACCACCATCTAGTGATAGTGGTAATGTAGAGGAGTGAGTTAGACATACTAAGTAGGGGAAAGATGAGGAGAGCCTTACCCAGAGTATAGGTGAGTGCAGCCCTCATTGGCAATATGAAAAACCATGGGGTGTATTAAAATCAGAGGCTAACTCTATTTGCACTATCCAATTAAAACCATGGGGACTTTCCTTTCTCATGAGGAGATATGTAGGTAAATCAATCGATGAGGACTGTCAATGTGGTCCCTACTATAGTGAGGGGAGTGCCCTCACATGTAATCCTCCCTCAAATCCCCTAGCAAAGTGGATCAAATGTGTATGGTCTAGTCAGGGGAAGTTGGCTTGGTCCAAAGCCAAATCCATACCATGGGGGAAAGTGAAAATAAACTTCGTGAACTCATCTCAAACAAGTGTAAAGGCAAAGACGCAGCTATCTAAACTATGTAGAATGAAAAAAGAGTTTGATATTTCTATCTTTATAGATTTTTTTTAATTTGAATGGAAAATTTGAATCACATCCAACAACTTGGGAGTGTTAAGTGGGGTTCAAATAGATTTGAATTTGATTGAAAGAGAATTTTGAATATGAATCCAACTTCAACAAATTTGGGTATGTTGAAAGATGGAATCAAATATTTTGAGAAGGATGCTTCCATAGGTTATGTTTGTTTTAAATTTAGATTTTTTTGAGACCTTCTTTAAAAATTTGGGTATGTTAAAGTAAGTTGATTGATTTTTGTTTTGTTGGTGATTTAGAATTTCTCACTTAGCAAATTTGGGTATGCTAAGTGAAGTGTTTGATAATTGTTTTCTTTTGTGAAGTGTTGTTTGATTTTGAAATTTGAATTCCCAAATTTAGGTATGCTAAGTGAAGAACCCAATTGTGTTTTGTTTGATTTTTGAAAATTTGAAATTCCCACTTAGCAAATTTAGGTATGCTAAGAGAAGAACCCAAGTGTGTTTTGTTTGATTTTTGAAAATAGGATTCTTAGCAAATTTGAGTATGTTAAGAAAATCCTAAGGTGTTTCATTTTGTTTTTTTGGATGTTTTGATTTTTGAAAGAGTAGGATTCTTAGCAAATTTGAGTATGCTAAGGAAATCCTAATGTGTTTTATTTTGTTTTTTGATGAAATGGAATTTACTTTAGCAAATTTGGTATGCTAAGGATGAAGTCCACTTATTTTTGTGAAATGGAAATTTACTTAATGAGTATGCTAAATGAAATTCAAAGATGTGTTAATTTAGTTTTTTTGAAAATGGAAACTTCTCTTAGCAAATTTGGTATGCTAAGGAAAGAAGTTCCAAAAGGTACTTGAAGATTTTGGTTTTGACTTTGGAGACTTCACTTAGCAAATTTGAGTATGCTAAATGAGGTTCCAAAAGGTGTTTGAAATTTTTTGATTTTGGGTTTGGAGACTTCACTTAGCAAATTTGAGTATGCTAAATGAAGTTCCAAATATGTTTGAAAATTTTTGATTTTGGATTTGGAAACTTCACTTAGCAAATTTGATTATGCTAAATGAAGTTCCAAATGTGTTTGGAAAACTTTTTGATTTTAGCTTTGGAGACTTCACTTAGCAAATTTGAGTATGCTAAATGGAGTTCCAAAATGTGTTTGAAATTTTTGAGTTTTTGATTTGGAGACTTCACTTAGCAAATTTGAGTATGCTAAATAATATTCCAAAATGTATTTGAATTTTTTTAAAAATATGATTGTTAAGTTTCAATTTTTGAAAAGAGGACTTCCATTCAACAAATTTGAGTATGTAGGAATGGAGATCAATGTTATTTTTGAAATGTGAAAAATTTTATTTTGTGTGTGATTACTGCTTTTTGAAAGAGAGGAATTCCAACTTACACATATGTGGGATATGTTTAAATGGGATTTCCAAATGATGCCTATTTTTAGTTGGGAATGAAATCTTCATTTAATAAATTTGAGTATATTAAATGAAGATGTTCATATGTGCTTTTGAAATTTTAATTTATTTGAAAATGAAACTTTCATTCAATTGGTATGAGTGTATTGAATGGAAAGGTTCATGTGTGCTTTTCAAAACTTCATTTTGGATTTTGATTTTACTTTTGGAAAGATGATTGTTTATTTTATTTTGAAAATGAAATATTCATCAAAGTGAATTGAAAGAAGATGTTCATTTGTTCTTTTGAAAAGTTTAATTTTATTTTAAAATGAAACTCCCATTCAATAGGTGTGAGTGTATTGAATGGAAAGATTCATATTTTTTTTTTATGATTATGATTTTGGAAAGTTGAGTTCATTTTTTTTGAAAATGAAATCTTCATCAAAATTGAAAGAAGATGTTCATTTAGTGCTTTTGGAAAAGATTGTTAGTTTTATTTTTGAAAATTCCACATTACAATTATGAGAATTGTTAAATGAGTGATAAAATTTTGTGGAAAATATTTTATTAAGTGCATTTGAAAAGAGTGTTTGAAAAGTAAAGTTCTTATGGAAAATTTATTTTGTCTTTATTATTTTAGAATCTCTTTCCTTATCAAAATGATAAGGAGGAAGTCTTTAAATATTTTCTTTTTTATTTAGATCTTTTCATTTTACCCATTGGAGAACTATGGTTTGAGACAACATCTAAAGAATGAAATAAGATTAAGTCTTGGAAAATAAAGATAGTCTTGGATTCATACCAAAGTACAACTATCAATACTCAAAGACAATGATCATTTACCAAAGATGGAGAGGAACCATCTCAGCGAATCAAAAAAAAAAATCTATGGAGAAAAATTTCTATAGAGTCGCCTTCAATTCTATGGGTGAAGAGGCAAGAATATAAAATTCATCTTTTTAGGATGTCACGCAGATCCACAAATGTGCTTATTCAGGTGATCGGGTACGTCATCAAGGAATAGAGTACTATCTCAAAAGACAGAAGTCATTACCCTTTAATGGACCTAATCACCTCAATAAGGACTCCTAAGGATGATGGGTCTGCATATGTAGCAGAGATTCTTCCCTACTTTTGGAAAAGTAAAGCAAGGTTTATTTTAAATCGAGTTAGTTAAGTTCCCTACAGGAAAGCCCCATAGTTAATTACATCTAAGGAATGGGATTCTTAGAAAAAAAATGTAAATGATCGTTGTCTTCAAATATTTCAATAGAAAAGGAATATCAATTGATTATTACATTTTTTTGAAGATCAAATGGGATTGATCAAAGAGAGGGAGTTATTATCAAAGCCAAAATGGAAGATAAGTAGGAGATTCCTACGATGCTAGGAAACCTAACGAGCATCTCAAACTATCCTATAGTTGGGCTTTACATTTTTGAAATTTATTTAGTTTGTTTGAGTTATAGAAATTTGACTTATGATTCCTCATTAAATACATAAACTCAAAGAAGCAACCTAAATCTAGGGAGCTTTGGCGAGGGCCGAAAGCACAACCTAAATCTAAGATGAAAATGGGTATTTGGTCTACCTCTACAGGAGAGGACAAACCACCCGACTTCTTGGACATACAACCATCTTGGGGTGGCTGCCAGTTAACTTCTCTTATGATTTTAAATATATGTAGGCAAGTCTTATGCTTATGCAAGATACTTAGGCTATTATTTATTTAGAAAGAGACCAAGTCCTTAAACTCACTCTCTAAATAGACTAGATCATATAAGAAAATGCTTCAAATGACCTAAATCTAATGCAATTCAAATTTCATTTTATTTTCATTTTTGGACAATTATTTTGACTCTGGCTAATAGGATTCATATGCCTTGAGAAATAAAGTTATTGGCCAAAATCAGTGAGAAAAAAGGAGGTGTGTTTCCACCATGGCTCTCAAGCAAGTTTCTCAAGGTGGAAGCCCTCAATCAAGAGTGAAATAAGATGCATTTGTGCATGATGTATAAAAAAAATACTCATCCGACTAAGGGGTTGCTAATTCTTTTATCTTGATTTTAAACTAAGCTTTAGGTGAGGTTATGAATTCTTTATTTTAGTTTTGAGTTGTTAGATTTGGTAAAGATTTATTTTTCCTTAAGAGCCTAATCCACATCAGGCCATACATAAAGTAAGAAAGAAACTAGAAAAAGATGCCACTTAATGCAAAGCTAAACAAATCATCAATCAATTTATAAAGCTAATCAAAAAGAATAAAGAGAGTGGTGGGGCACCACACTCAAAATAAATTGGGTAGTGAGCTCTACCCTTATACAACCCAATTACAAATGAATTAAATTATAATTAAGTAAATTCATTATTATGGGGTCTTCAAGCTTTTATTTCATTCTTCTTTTCTTCTTTCTTCTTCTTTTCTTCTTTCTTCTTTGGTTCCTTCTTTTTGATGGTTGGAAGGTAGATGCTCCAAGGCTTCACATGCATAAGATAGGATCTTATGACCAATGCTCATCACCATAAATCATTCCAAAATCTAATTGACAAATTTACATATGAAAAGGAAAAGTAAATCTAGCTAACACAAAAATAAGGTTAGCTAAACAAACCACACAAATCCCAAGCATGTATATTGGACTTATCACCCATGGGTGACTAAGTCCACCCTATTATTATGCTTAGGGGTATAAGCACCTGAAAAAGCATTTATATTTTTATTATATAGCCCTTAAGCACAATCCCTGCTAAATAATGGTTAGACTGATCTATTCCTACCATTCATTCTATACATCTAACATTCAGTTTAAAACATATATCAAAAACAAAAGAAACATCAAACCATGCACCACCCTAACCTAAAGCTAGAAGTGTGCTTTGGAAGGTTTGTGTGGTATGCTTAGCTATGGCTTTAAGTTAGAATTTTCTAAGTGTGAAAATATGTTCAACAAAGAGGAGGGTTTCATTTAACTTGTTTAATTATTTTTGGGGTTGATTTTATTTCATGTTTTGATTAGGTTCAAAGTGAATCCTATAACTAATTACTAAGTTATAAAGAGAGGGAAAGAGAAGGGAACTTCTTATTCCTTCCCTAACCTAAGTAATTTCTAAAGTGGATTCACATTTTTTTGTTTAGTGAATGTTTTGATTAAGTGTTTTAATTAATCCTAAGTTTACATGAACTCTAAACAAACCCATTCAAAAAGAAAGGCATTTTTAAGATTAAATAAAATGAACTAAATTTATAAAATACACATCACTTCATTTCTTTCCCAACATGTATAGCATGCATATGAATGAATCCTTAGCATATCTATACACACAAATGAGAATTTTTAACACAATTTATGATGCATGATAAGTAATCCATCTAAGGAAATTTGGAAGTTTAAGATGCATGATTTTCATTAAGTAGAAAGGGGTTTCTTATCCAATTTTGGCATGCACACATGAAGGTAAGAAAGGCACAAGTGACTATAACGCCATTGTTAACCAGAGGTGTAAGGTACAAGACCTACCTTACTTAAAACCTCACAATCATGGTTGTAAATATATATCCTTTTCCTTAAACATGTGTACAAAAGAAATGAATGGAAAGAGAATGCAAAATTTTATTAGTTGATCATTTTGTTTATGCAATTTATATGAAGCATAGGTACCCTTAAGTGATAGCATAGGAATGAATAGGATATGGAATTAGGCAAGTGTTAGGTTCTTTTCAAATGAACCATACATCTTACCAACTCTTCAAAACTACTAAAAGAGAGAAGAGTAAAACCTATGCACATCCTTATATTCTCTCACAAACTTATAATTAAAATATAAATGCACATCAATTTTAGGCATTTGATTTATATGTTTTGAAAATAATTTGAATTTAATTATGATAATATTCTACTTTAGCCAACACATGCAAATTTGACATAAAGTAAACAATTTCATTTTAAATTTGATTTTGAAAAATATGGATGCATGAAATTTGACATACAAATTTAACATGGGGAAAGAATCAAAATGAATGAAAAACACATTCACTTTCAATTAAATCCTAAAGACAATCTTATGAAATAAGAAAGCTTAAAATAAATCAAAGTGTATTCAATGTGATTTTTGTTTGGTTTTAAGTTTGATTTAATTTTGAAAATGTGGATTGAGTTTGCTATTCCTAACCCATTTCCACATGTTTTTGATTTTTTAGATGATTTATTTTTTATATATTAATTAGGTTAAGGTATGAATTAAGCAGTTAATTAACCACCACCTTAGCATAGTTAACCAGGTAATTATGAGCCAATGAGATGACATAAAAAATCACAAAAAATTTAAACTTGCAATTCACCTAGGAAGAAAATGGCCTAATGCAATTTGGCTCATGATTAATGGTTAATTAAGCTAAGGGGTTTAACTTAAGTAATTTCAAAACACCCCTCACACATGTGAGTTGGGTTTTGATTTTCTTAATTGAACTTAGGCTCTTAAACACCTAAGCATCTATCCAAAGTAGATTAATTAAGTTCTGGAAGGTTTTAGAATTTTTAGAAATTAATTAAAGGGATAATTAAAGAAATAACCCTTAATTAGGAGAGGATTAAAGAAAGAAAAGGGGTTTAGAAAATAGTTTAGGGAAATACCCCAAAATTATTCTTTAAGCCTCTTATTCACTGAACTTAACCTTAATCAACCTTAATAATGGATTAAAACACTAATCCAACCCTTAATTATCCTTAATTACATTAAGGAGTAATTAAATACATTTGCAATTCCCCAATTAAGCCTTAAATCCCAAGAAAATTAGGGAGGCGAAGTCATCCTCAAAACATACCCAAGAGTTTGGGATTAATTAGAGGATTAATTAAGGAGTAATTAGCAATGATATTTCCATTAAAATCAAAGAAAAGTATAATTCAAAATCCATTCAAACCATTTTAAAAATATTCTAGGTTGAATTATCTTTCCATAGAAATTTACCTCATATTTTTTTTGAATTTTATTTAGGGAGATATAAATTTTTGAAGGCTAGGAGATTAATTAAAATTAATTAAATCCCTAATTGATCCCTTTTATTACGACTGACAAGGTTGTGTACACACGTAGTGGGGATCACTTAAACATCGCATTAGGGTGTGGCGGTGGCGGTTTGATCTCATTGATCAAGGATTGAATGGTCAGGGTTCATCTCGGGGTTTTCAAAGGGATAAAGGATTTCTAAAATGTGCGTTTCTTGGCGTCCATCCAAATGATGCGGATGATGGCGATCTCCCTTGTCCTTTCGATGGAGACCCTCCATGATCTAGGGAAGATCAGCTTCGATTGAGCTCATTTGATGAGATTGATCTAAGCACAATTACAAACTAATCCAACGGTGGATTTTACATGCCATGAACATTTCTTTCACAAAGGACCAACTCCTCCTAAGCTAAGTGGTCAAAAATTGCATACCTCACCAGAGGTGATCACCGGTGCTCGAGCTCGAAGTAGTCTAGTGGAGAGAAGCCCTTGAAAGTTTCAAGCCTTAGGGTTGAGTAGATCTCTTTATGGACCAACACCACTTGCCCCCCTTTGGGTCTTTGATCCAATTCACCTCCTCCTTGCTTTGGGAACTTGAGGGAATGCTTAGGTGCACTCGACTTGATCCCTTGAGGGAGTGTGCAAAGGAATTGGAGTAATTTTATGTGAGGAGGAAGTTGGGAATTGAGATGAGCTCCCCTATTTTCTAAGGAAGAAAATCGAGAAAGCTAAGATTCAAGTACCTCTTAGAAAGCTTAAGAATGCTCTCTGAAGGCTCCTAACTCTCTCTAGTGCTCAATCGAATGTGAGGATGATCAATTCAAATTGAATTAGGGTGAGTATATCTCTCCCTATGGCAATCTGAAGGCCGAACCATAGCTTGCCATTTTGATCCAATTGACTATATGGGAGGGATTGTTTATGCTGTTAGATCTCTGCAGATGATCAGTTTGAGATCTTAAGTGGATTGGTAACCTCCCATGTGCTTCAAATTGAGTGGAGGGAGGATTTTGAATTAGCCAAATTTGAAGGGTTTGGCCTTTTGGCTGACCCAAACCCATTGGGTTGGGTGCACCACTCTTCATTGGGTCCACTTGAGCTATTAGGAAGGCATCAAGTTGATATGAAGAGGGCTTGACCAAATTACCCATGGATTAGGCCAAAATTTGTTTTATGGCCTAGGTGTAAAAGAGTCATTTTGCTAATTTTTGAATTTGGATATGTTGGGTATGTAGAAAATAGGCCAAGTTTCATTATTTGGAGTTCATTTGATAAGGTTTGGCTCATGTTGACCCATTTAGGTCAAAATGGGTCAACTTGGTTAATTCAAGTTAAATTGGTCAAACCAAGGGTTGGGTCAAGTTCATATGACCATTTGAAATGTTTGGTGGCTTTGGTTTGGTTCAATTTGGTTTTATTTTTGGCTCATATGACTTCATTTAGGTTAAATGGGTCAAGTTGAACTATTTGACCTATTTGACCTATTTGGGCTAGGTCAAGGGTAGGTTTAGGTATAGTTGGTCATATGGAGTGGATTGGTATCTTTGTTTTCAATCAATTTCGGTTAAGTTTTAATTTGGCTTAACATGACCCATTTAGGTCAAGTTGGGTCTAAGGTCAATTGGGCTAGGTTGGGTCTAGTTGGCCAATTGAGGCTTTGGTTAAGTTCAACAAGTGATTTGGAATGAACTTGACCCATTGGTTTCAATCAATTTGGCTTAGATCAAGTTTTGACATATTTTGACTTTTAGGTCAAGTTGGGTCAACTTGGGTCAAGTGACCAATTGGGCTAGGTTAGGCTCAAATGTTGACTTGGTCAAGTTCAAACATAGTTCATGAATGAACTTAGATCAAATTTCAATCAATTTTATGGTGGATTTTGGCTATGTTAGGTTTCATTTTGGCTAAGTGTTGTTGTCTTGGTCAGTTTGACTTGGTTTGACTTAGTTTGATTTGAGTAATTGATCCTGATCATGATGAGAGGCATAGGTGAGTTTGATTCAATCCAATTTGGTTAGGATTAGAATTTGGCTCATAAGGGTACTTTAGGTCACTTTGGGTCAAGTGAGCCTAAGTGGGTCAAATGGCTTGGTCAAAGCTTGATTTGAGTTTGATTGAACTTGTATATGGACTTATGATTGAAATATAAATCCATTTGCAAGTGGTTTGAAGTCAAATGGGTTTTGATTCACTTGACAATTTCATATTCAAAGGAAGAATATGAATAGATTTGGGGTTTGATTTTTGAATTGATTTTTGATTTGGTGATTGAAGTTTGCATTTATACATGGATCCATGATTGTAGGGTTGATTGAATCATGAAGGAAAATCAAGAGTCTGGCTTGATTTTAAGTTGTTTTGGCTAAGTTCAAGATTTTAACTAGAAAGCCTTAGGTTGGATTTTGAGTGGATTTAAGTTTGATTTTTGGAATTGGTTTTGATTGTTTGAATTTATATTTCATTTATATATGTGAATATAAATGAGAATATAAATTGATCATGAGAAAATTTTAAGGATTTGATGCGATTTGATCATGATTTAGGCTAAGTCCATTAAAAGGGAATTTTAAAAGACTTAGGAAATTTTGCAGTTTGGAGCTTGAATTTTAGAATTTTGTTTGATTGATTTGCATTTATATTTCATTAATATATGTAAATATAAATGAGAAATGTTATGAGAAAATCCCATGAATTTGAATTGATTTGAATATGGATTTGGCTAAGTCCATCAAGGAAAACTTAAAGGACTTAGGAAATTTTTGAAGTTTTAAGCTTGAATTTTTAAATTTGGTTTGATTGATTTATATTTATATTTAATTTAAATATGTGAATATAAATGAGAATATAAATGAGTTATGAGAAAATCCCATAAGTTTGATTTAATTTGATCATGATTTAGGCTAAGTCCTTAAAAGGGAGATTAAGGACTTAAGAAAGATTTTAGATTTGGAATTTTAATTTGTGGATTTGATTTGATTGATTTATATTTATATTTCATTTATATATGTGAATATAAATGAGAATATAAATGAGTTATAAGAAAATCCCATAAATTTGGGATTGAACATGATTTAGGTTAAGTCCATTAAGGAAAACTTAAAGGACTTAGAAAAATTCATGAATTAATTTTGAATTTTGAGTTTAGTCGGATTTGTTTGAATTTATATTTCATTTATATATGTGAATATAAATGAGAATATAAATGAAATATGAGAAAATCTCATGAGTTTGATTTGGTTTGATCATGATTTTGGCTAAGTCCTTAAAAGGGAAGTTAAGGACTTAAGAAGGATTTGGACTTAGGAATTTCATTCATGGGTTTCAATCATGGATTTCAATTATGGATTTCAATCACATGGAATTGCTTTGAGTTTGGAGAAAATCAAATAATATTGATTTGGAGTTTGACTTGAAGGAAGGAAGGTGAAAAATGGTTCAAGCTAAGGGTAGGCAAATTTTCCTAACACCCCTAAGGCATGGCCTATTCCTATGGCTAGCTCTTTTAAGTCTCTAGGGCTTGGTTGAGTGTCCACCTAATCACTAGATGTGTCTTAAGACTAAGGAACTCTTAAAGTTTAAGATAAGTCCTATGTCTAAGATAGAGGGGTTGAGAGCTCATTCTAAAAATGAGGTCAACATAGCTTATGATGAAAAAAAATACCTCTTTCTCTTTTGATTTAGCTCATAATCAACTTCACCATGTATTTAGGCATATAAAATCTTATTTTTTGTGTCAAAATAAATAGTCCAAATTCAAATGAAATTTGATAAGATTTGTATTAGACTAAGTCATTATTCATACCACTCATGCTTTATTCTCTTAGAGAGTGGGTTTAAGGACTTTAGTTTGTATCTAAATAATAACAACTTAGCCATCCTACAAAAATATATGACTTGATCACATGATTTTAAAAGGAGTTAGTTAGCTGACACTTTAGGCAGTTATAAGTCCAGTAGTTGGGTGGTTTACTGTCTCTTGTAGAGATAAACAACATACCCACTTTTGCCTTAGATTTAAGTTGTACTTTGGCCCTCGTTAAAGCTCCCTAGATTTAGGATCCAATATTGTTGTTTTTTTTTGGGGCTGCAAGCATAAATCCTCACCTCTTAGGCATTTTCATAATCTTGTATTGTGAGTAAGTCCTAGATTTCTAATAAAATTTCAACTCAAATATATAATTCCTCTCAATTTTAAACATATAAAGCCCAACCATAGGATAGTTTGAGATGGTCACTAGGTTTCTTAGTATCATGAGCATCCCCTACTTATCTTCTTTTGGATTCTATAATAAGCATTTCCTTTCGATCTATCCCATTTGATCTTCCAAATATAACCAATTTATTGATAATTCTATCTTCGAACTCTTTGGAGACAATAATTGCCTACTTTAATTGAAAGTATTCCTAAAAAAATCCTTAGGATGTAATTAACTATGGGGGCTTTCCCCCATAGGGAATTTTAAAACCCAGTTTAAATAAACCCTACTTTATTCATCGATATAAAGTAGGGGAAAAATCTCTGGGACATATGAAGACCCATCATGCCTTAGGAGTCATTATTAGGTGATTAGGTCCATCATAGGGTAGTGATTTCTATCTTTCGAGATGGTGCACTATTCCTTAATATCATACCGGATCACCTCAATAAGTACATCCTCAGATCTGCATGGTGTCCCCCCCATATACACATACATACACATGAAACCCAAAATAAACACCACAGATTTTTTTGGCAACTCCATTGAGGAAGGTTCCTCTCTCCATCTCTAGTAGACAATTATTATCTCCAAACATCGATAGTGGACTTGTATTTCATATGAGTCCAAGACTATCTTTCCTTCGGTTGGCACTTAACTTATTTCATTCTTAAGCAAAGCTAGCCAACATCCTCTAGGTTTAAGGACCTCACTCCTTATAGGTCTTGGAACCCATATTGGGTTTCGTAATAGGTAAAAAATAAAATTAATTCATAAAAGGAAATGATAGAAATTTAAAACCTTTTTACCACTAGCTTGGTGAGGCAAGGTTCATCTTAATAATTAATGAATAAACTCTTTTACAAAGTGCCACTTTCCAAAAGCACCTTTCACAAAACTCATATAACCAAACCCTATTTAGCAATCCCTATGATTGCTACATGGAGGATCTTTTCAAAAGCACATTTTTGAAAATGACCATATTCATTCAACATACTCAAAATTGTTGAATGGGGATTATATTTTCAAATAAAATCATAGCAAAAAATTAAAACTTCACTTAACATATTTCACATATGTTAGAGTTGAGGTTTCCATCTTTTCAAAAGCATATTTTCGAAAATGATCATATGCATTCAACATACTCAAAATTGTTGAATGAGGATTCTATTTTTAAATAAAATTATAGCATAAGATTGAAACTTCACTTAATATATTTCACATATGTTAGAGTTGTGGTTTCCATCTTTTCAAAAGCATATTTTTGAAAATGACCATATTCATTCAACATACTCAAAATTGTTGAATGAGGAGTCTATTTTCAAATAAGATCATAACATAAGATTGAAACTTCACTTAACATATTTCACATAGGTTGGAATTGAAGTTTCTCTCTAAATTACACTTGAAAGCAAGACATATCATTGAACTTTATTTAACATACCTTAAATTGTTAAATAGATTTTCCTTCTTTAAAAGATGACATAAATTTGACCTCCACTTAACATATTCAATTTGTTAAGTGAGTCTCATCTTCAAAAAATAAATTTGACCTCCACTTAACATACCAAATTTGTTAAGTGAGGGTCTCATTTTCAAAATATAAATTTGGCTTTCACTTAACATATTCAATTTGTTAAGTGAGAGTCTCATCTTCAAAACATACATTTGGCTTCTACTTAACATACCAAATTTGTTAAGTGAGAATCATATTTTCAAATTATATTACATTTGATTCCCACTTAACATACCAAATTTGTTTAAGTGAGAATCTCATTCTCAAATCATATTACATTTGGTTTCACTTAACATACCAAATTTGTTAAGTGAGAATCACATAATCATGCAATATTTGATTCCCACTTAATAAACCAAATTTGTTAAGTGAGAATTCCATTCTCAAATCATATCACATTTGGTTCCACTTAACATACCAAATTTGTTAAGTGAGAATCATATTTTGAAATCATATAACATTTGGTTCCACTTAACATACCAAATTTGTTAAGTGAGAATCATATTTTAAAATCATATTACATTTGATTCCCACTTAACATACCAAATTTGTTAAGTGAGAATCCTATTCTCAAATCATATTAAGTGAGAATCACATAATCATGTCATATTTGGTTCCCACTTAACATACCAAATTTGTTAAGTGAGAATCCATAATCATATCACATTTGGTTCCACTTAAAATACCAAATTTGTTAAGTGAGAATCATATTTTCAAATCATATCACATTAGGTTCTTACTTAACATACCAAATTTGTTAAATGGAGAACCTCATTTTCAAATCAAACAAATAAATAATCAATCACCACAAGCAAAGATTTTTTACAAAATTTTAAAAAAATACAATCATAACCTTTCCTTAACATACCTAAATTTGCTAAGTAAAATCTTTCAAAATCAAAATATTTCAAACAAGATATCAACACAAAAATCTTCAAATATCTGAATCCCACCCAACTTACTTAAATTGATTGAGTATGGATTCTAAATCAAAATCAAATGGCAAAGACTCTTTTCACAAAATCAAAATCTCTCCACTGAACCCCACTTAACATATTTGAATTATTGAGTGTAGGTTCAGGACTCCAAATTTATATCACTCTCTTGGGACAACTATTAAAGTAGAGATCTGATTCAAGTTAAATTTCAACACATGTAGAGATACAGTGTAGACCAATTAGTTCAGTTTGTTTTCACAGTCACTATACATGACCTCCCAAGTTCATCTTTTCCTTTCCATTCGGATGGATTTGGCCTTGGATTGGGCTTAGCCTCCCTGAGATTGACTCCACCCACTTGGTTTTCTTTGGTCAAGGATTTGAGGGAGCACATGTTACCTATGAGGGTGCGACCTTCAATGTCGATGAGGGTGGTGAAAGCGTAAGCTTACATCCACATTGACCCCTTTCCTCGATATTGAATATCCTTCCTTAAATAGGAAGGAAATCGAGGTTCCACCGCAGCTCTAGTTCCTATGCCGCTGTTCTAGCCACCTCGTGAGTACTAGCACCTCCTTATTGGCCCCCTCTAAAGGGAAGGCTATCTTGAATTCAAAGATAGTCTCCCCTACCTTGGAGGTAGTATCTAATTCTCACTCTGCCCTACTCATCCACACACAACATCATACACAGAGTCACAATAGAAGCCACAAGATTAAGTGGCACCACTAGCATGTAGCCCGAGAGATAGACGTAGCATCCCAAGTTGCTAAGGAGGGATCTCCCCGTAAGACCTCTCTACTTCTTAGAGGCAATAGATTTTACCCCCTCTCGGCATCAGACAAAGAGAAAGACTACAGGAAGATAGTTGCATTACCTCGATCGCCTGCATACCACGAGGTTTCAACTAGGGATAGGAGAAAGTCCTATGTCAATCTACGGACGGTACTACGCCAGGTTGGCATAGCACACGGATGCTCATTGTCCAGCACACTATTTGGCTTGAGGACAATCATCCCTAGGAGTGTTACCAGGCATATCCATAGGGATAGAGCATCAGAGGCCAGAGTAGCAGCTCAGTTAGGGAGCAGGGAGTGATGGAGGTTTGCCAGGTAGTCGGCGGCCTCCGCTCTAGTTGATTTCCCAAGTCATCGGGCCACCAAGGTCGATAGGACTGACAACATAATGTTAACGGGTACCACCAGTCGTAGGGGGAAAGCCCCAGTGAGGGTGGAGCTTGTGTCATCTCCATCACACCGATCCACTCCTCGCCCGCCATCACCAGTTCAGGTCCCTCCATCCACCTTTCCCACAAAGGTCATGAAGTCAGATTCTAGGGAGAAAAAAGCCCCTTTGGTGATCCGGCTACGGCCTAAGGATCCCACTCCATCTACTCCACCGACTGGGGTAAGGACGAGTTCCCCTACTTGACCTCCTACTTCAATCTTGGTAAAGAAGGAGTGGCAACCCTGCAGTGTCATGGTTGCACCACCACCACCACCACCATCAGAGCTAGTGATAGTGATAATAGTAGAGGAGTGAGAGTTAGACCCATACTCGGGGGAGGCAAGCCTAAGACTGGAGCACCCTGAGGGTATAGGTGAGAGGGTGCAGCCTCATTAGGCGATGAAAACCATGGGGTGTATTAAAATCAAGGCTAGCACTACTGGGTACCATATACATAAAGTTTGGGACCGCTTTCCTCTTCGCCGAGAGATATGAGAGGTAAATCAAATCCGATGAGGGTCAATGTGGTCCATCGACTATAGTGAGGGGAGTGCCCTCACATGACCTTCTTGAGGATTCAGCTAAAGTCCACATGGTCGATACTAAAGGCTCCCTCCATAGAGACCAGCAGAGCCAGGAAGGTATTGTAGTTGAAGAGGATGATACTGTCCATTCAACTCAGCACCTCCTCCACCAGCTTAGGCAAAGAGACGATCATATTGACAAAATGGGGAAGAAGATCAAGGAGTTGATGGCAGTGATTTCAACATTGTAGAAGTCAACCCCGGTTTCACAACCTTCTCCCATAGTAGCCGATAGAGCAGAGTTAGCACATACCTCAAATCATCCTAGGTGCATTCCTGTAGAGGAAGATAGTCATAGCTTGCATGAGAAGGATATGAAGCAATTGGCATAGCAATAGGTGAGGGATGCATTGGCACAAGCTTGAGGTGGCTCATCTATTCCAAAGGGTAGACCATACCCGGAGGAATTCAAGATTTTCCAATATCTTAAGGGCTTTGTACCTCCTTCCTTCAAAATCTTGATGGCAGTGGGAACCCTCACCTACACATTGCACATTTCAAGGTTGGCTGCTGTAATACCGGAGGTAGTGATGCCCTTCTTTTCAAATTGTTTGTTAGTAGTCTACCAGGTGTTGCATTTGATTGGTATGCTGAACTTCCCAATAGTTCGGTAATGACATTTGTTGAGTTGGAGCACATCTTCATCAAGAGATTTGCTGGAGCTCATCAAAGGGTTACTATAGGTGATCTTGTTGAACAACACAAGTCCCCACTGAGTCTCTTATTGATTGCATTCTCAGGTGATGAAACTTGCGTATAAAATGCGAACCATTGCTGTCTGAACAACATGCCATAGAGATTCTCCGAAAGAACATCCATGGCCTAGTTTCTTTCATGCTCAATGGTTTTACAATCAAAACCTTCAAGAAATTAAACAACAAGGAAGCTAGTCTACAAGAAGAGGCCAAACAGTTGCCTTTTAAGGACCAGTCAGCTAAGCCCAAATTCAGAAGTCATTTGAGAAGAAGCTAAAGGTAGTCACAGTTTTTGACAAGGGGAAGAAGCCAACTAGGGTTGTTGACCTCATTTTTAGGATGAGCTCTCAACCCCTCCATCTTAGACATAGGACTTCTCTTATACTTTAAGAGTTTCTTAGTCTTAAGACACATCTAGTGATTAGGTGGACACTCAACCTAGCCTCAGAGACTTATAAGAGTTAGACATAGGAATAGGTCATGTCTTAGGGGTGTTAGGAAAATTTGCCTACCTTATAGCTTGAACCAAATCCTCACTTCCTTCTCCCAAGCCAAAACTCCAAACTCATATCAACTCTAACTCTAAACTCAAAACCAATTCACTGGATTTTCTCAAATCATGAATCAATTCCAAATAATTGAAACCTATGATTGAAGCCCATGATTGGATTCCAAATAAAAAATCTTTCCTAAGTCTTTTTGATTCCCTCTCATGGACTTAGCCTAAATCAAATCTAAATCAATTCAAATTCAAGGAATTTTCTCATAACCATTTATATTCTCATTTATATTCACATATATAAATGAAATATAAATTCAAATTAATCAAACCAAATTCAAAATTTAAATCCAAATAAAAAATCTTTCCTAAGTCATTTTGATTCCCTCTCATGGACTTAGCCTAAATAAAATCAAAATTAATTCAAAATCGAGGAATTTTCTCATAACTCATTTATATTATCATTTATATTCACAAATATAAATGAAATATAAATTTAAATATCCAAAACTAAATTTAAAATCAAATCAATCAATTCAACCTAAGCCTTTCAAGGCAAATTCTTGAACTTAGCCAAATCAATCTCAAATCAAGCCAAACTCCTGATTTCTCTTCATGATTTAATCAATCCTTCAATCATGAATCTAAATATAAACATAAAATTTAATCATCAATCCAAAAATAAATTCAAAACTCAAATTCCAAATTCAACCAAAATTCAACCTAAATCTTTCAAGTCAAATTCTTGAACTTAGCCAAATCAAATTCAAATCAAGTCAAACTCTTGGTTTTTCTTCATGATTCAATCAATCCTTCAATCATGAATCCAAATATAAACACAAACTTCAATCATCAAACCAAAACTAAAAAAAAAAATCAAACCCAAATCAAACTCATGTTCACCCCTTTGAACTTGAAATTGTCAAGTGAATCAAAACCCATTTGACTTCAAATCACTTGGAAATGGAGTTATATTTCAATCATAATCCATATGTGAGTTCAATCAAACTCAAATCAAGCCTTGATTAAATCATTTGACCTACTTAGTCTCAGTTGACCCAAAGTGACCTAAAATATCCTTATGAGCCAAATTCTAATCCCAACCAAATTGGATTGAACTAAGCCCATCTAAGCCTCACATTATGAGGAACAATCATCATGAGATGATCAATCACTCAAATTAGGTCAAACCAAGTTAAACCTAAGGGTTGACCAAGTCAACACTTAGCCAAAATGAAACCTAAACAAGCCAAAATCCACCATAGGCCAAACTGATTGAAACCATTGATCAAAACTCATTCATGATCAATGTTTGAACTTGACAAAGTCATCATTTGAACCTAACCTAGTCCAATTGGCCACTTGACCCAAGTTGACCCAACTTGACCTAAAAAGTCAAAATGTGTGAAAATTTGATCTAAGTCAAATTGATTGAAACTAATGGGTCAAGTTCATTCCACATCACTTGTTGAACTTGACCAAAGCCTCAATTGGCCAACTAGACCTAACCTTGCCCAATTGACCTTGAACCTAACTTGACCTAAAGGATCAAATTGAGCCAAATCCAAATATAAACCAAATTGATTGAAAATAAAGATATCAATCCATTTCAATTGACTAACCAAATATAAACCAACCCATGACCAAATAGGTCAAATGGGTCAAATTGGTCAACTTGACCCATTTGACCTAAATGAAATCAAATGAACCAAATTCAAATATGAATCAAATTGAACTAAACCAATGATGCCAACATATTTCAAATGATCATATGAACTTGACCCTACCCTTGGTTTGACCTAATTTGACCAATTGGTCAACTTGACCCAGGTTGATATATTATGACCTAAATGGGTCAACATGAGCTAAATCACATCAAACCAACACCAAATTTAATGAAACTTTGCACAACCATTTTTTCAATCATACCAAACATATTCAAACTGAAATCAATGTCAAATGACCATTTTACCCCTAGGCCATTGGGTGACCTAAAATCAAAATCACTTGAAATTTTGTCAATTCCTTTTCATAGACATTTGGCATCCTCTTAGTTGGACCAAGTGGTCACTAATGGACATGGTGCACATGACCCATTGGATTGGGTTAGCCTAACCCAACCTAAGGTCAAAACTGACCACTTCCTTCAAATTGTGGACATGGAAATCCTTCCTCCACTCAATTAAGCACAT
The DNA here is from genome assembly GCA_021442155.1 of Cymbidium sinense. NCBI lineage: Eukaryota > Viridiplantae > Streptophyta > Magnoliopsida > Asparagales > Orchidaceae > Cymbidium > Cymbidium sinense. The sequence continues at coordinate 22,293,329 of CM038226.1, forward strand.
GTCAAGCTTCACTACTCCACTCCTCTAACCAAATCGATTGCCAAGCCACCTCTAATAGCCTAACAAACCCACTCAAGGAGGTCAATTGGATCAAAATGGCAAGGAAGATTGTGGCCATCCAATTCACCAAGGGGGAGATATACTCCCCCTAATTTTACTTGAATTTCATTATCCCCTATTCGATTGAAGCATAAGAACTCAAACGAGGTGATTCCAAGATTCCCCAAGGTTTCCTAAGCATCTTCCATTTTCCTATTTTTCAATTTTCTTAGAGTAAAAATAAGGGAGCTCAAGTGAAAATTCAACTTAATCAATACTCCATATCAAGCTAATTCCTCTTGCAAGCTTCATTAGAGGACATGATCGAACTTTCCTAAACCTTTTCCCAAGTTCTCAAGGCAAGGGAGGAGTGCTCTTGATCAAGACCAGCCAAATTAGGAGAGATTGGTCCATAGAGATCTACTCAACCCCAAGGCTTGAAACTTTCAGTGGCTTCGCTCACTAGATGAAGCTACCTCATCAAACTTGAGCACCGGTGATAGACTCCGACGAGGTATGACATTAATCCTGGCTTAATTTAGCCATGGTGTGGTACTTTGTGAAACAAATTCTCACCTTATGAGAATTTAGCCATTGGAAGTGTTTCCCTTTACTCTTAGATGGTGTGGGTTGAATTTGGTTTCAACCCGAGCTCAATCAAACTCGGATCTTCCCTTAGAAGATGGATCATGGCCATCTTCCATAGGGAAGATCAGGGATAGATCATGGGCCATCCATCCACACTTTTTGGATGGATGGCCATGATCAAGACACGTAGGATATTTGATTTAATCCTTTAATACCGCTGGCTTAATCTCAACCATCCTTGACCGAATGGATGGGAAGAAAGTGCGTAGCGCCACCACTAACGTGGTGCTATTATGTGATAACTTAAATAGCCTCTCCCATCATGCCATGTGGAAAGTGCATGCCACGTCAGCGTCCACATGGTGCCGACGGGATTAGCTATTTAATTAGGGGCTTTATTTAATTATCCTTAATCATGAAAACTTTATAATTGCATTACTAATTCTAGAAAAATCCTAAAAATATAAAATAAAAAGTATATGAAAGATATTTTAATGTAGAATAATATAAAATTATTTCCAATGGATTTTGAATAGTGTATTTCTCTGAATTTGGGTTTTACTGAAAACCTAATAACCCTAATTACTCTCTAATTATCTCATTGATTAACCTCAAACTTCTCATGTGCATTTAGGGGATGACTTCTGCCTCTGCTAATTTTCTTGGGATTTATTGATGGGTTAATTAGGGAGATCAAATGATGAATCCTTAATTATTCTCTTTATATAATTAAGATAATACATGAGTGATTAAATCCTTTATTAAGTTAATTAAGCCTTGCTTAAGTAGGGAAGAGGTTTATGGAATGGATTTGGGAAATTTTTTCTAAGCCATTCCCTAAACCCCTTTCCTTCCATAATCTAAACTTAATTAAGGATTAACCCCCTAATCACTCACTTAAATAATTTGATAAAATTTTTCAAAAATTTTAGAACTTAATAAATCCATCTTGGGTAAATTCTTAGGTTACTAATAACCTAAATGGCTTAAGGAAATCAAAACCTAATCCACCTGTGTGGGAAGGGTTATGCAAGTACTTAACTTAAACCTCTTAGCTTAATTAATCATTAATTGTGAGTTAAATGCATTAGGCCCTTTTCTTCTTAGGTGCATTCTTGATTTAAGTCCTTGTATGCTTTTATGCCATATCATTGGCTCATAATTATTTGGTTAACTATGCTAAGGTGGTATAGGTAAGGGGTAATTAATACATGTACACCTAACCTAACTAAAACATAAAATTGACCTAATGTCTAAAAAATTAAACAAAAATAACATACACATGTGGGAATGGGTTAGGACCAGCAAACTCATCTCACATTTCTCAAATTGAAATCAAACCCAAACAAAATTCAAACTCTCTTTAAAACAAATTTGATTTGCTTTAAATAATTCTATTTCATTGGATTGTCTTTAGGAATTAATTAGGGTGAATGAATTTACATTGCTTTCATCACTTTATTTTCTTCATAGCATGATAAATGTGTATGTCATATGAAAATCATGCATTCATCCTTTTAAAAATCAAAATTAAATGAAATGTTTTCTTTATGTCAAGTTTCATGTTTTGGCTAAAGTAAGAATATGAATGGCTAGTATCACTATTAAATTCAAAATTATTTTCAAAATTTATAAATCAAACATCAAAAATAAAATGTATGTTACTTATAATCATTTATAAGCTTGCATGTGAGAAATATAAAGATATGTATTATGTGTCTTTGATTCTCTCTCTTTCTTAACATAAAATTGTATAAGATTGATAAAGTGTATAGTCCATTTAAAAAGGACATAACACTTGCTCAAATCCATTCCCATACACTCCTATGTCATGACTTAAGAAGGAAATTCACATCACACATATAAATTAAACAACCAAACCAAAAATCAAATAAATGTAAACTTTTGCATCTTTCTTTTTCCATTATTTCTTTTGTACATGCACATATATTTTAGAAAAGTGGTATATTAGTCCGACGCCCCTGGTTAGGCTTTAAGTAAGTAGGTCTTGTTACACCGGTTCTAACAATGGTGCCGTACTCACTTATGCCTTTGATACATACACATGTGCATATAAATAAAGGATAAAAGAATACCCCCTTTTTTTACTTAATGAAAATCATGCATCATAAAGCATCCAAATTTTCTTAAGTAACACTACTTAGCATCCATCATTAAGGTGTGCAAAATATTCTCATTTGCATGTATAGATATGCTTAAGATTCATCCATATGCATGCTATATATGTTGGGAAAGAAATAAAGTGATGTGTGTTTTGTGATATTACTTCACTTTACTTAATCTTAAAATGCCTTTCCTTTTGAAGAGGTTTATTTAGAGTTCTTCTAAACTTAGGATTAACTAAAACACATAAGAAAATGTTCACTAAATAAAATCAAACATGAATCTACTTTAGAAATTACTTAGGGTAGGGAAGGAGAAGTTCTCTTCTTTCCTCTCTTACAACTTAGTAATTAATTGTAGGATTCACCTAAACCAAATCAAAAATATAAAATAAAATTAACCCAAAATAACTAAACAACTTAAATTGAAACCATCCTCTAAGTTGAACATTTTCACTTAGAAAGTCTAAAGCTTAAACCCATAGCTAAGCATACCACACAAACCTTAAATGGCACACACATTAGGCTAAGTCACCACTTCTAGCTTTAAGTTAGGGCAGTGCATAGTTTAATGCTTACTTTTATTTTATGATGTATTATTTCTAGTCTGGATGTTAGGGTGTATGTGCATAGACTGAATGGTATGATGATTTAGTCTAATCATTATCTTCTGTAGGGGATTGTGCTTAAGGGGTGTGTAATAAATAAAAATATAAATATTTTTTCTGTGTAGGTGCTTATACCTCTAAGCATAATCTAACAGGCCAAGTGGACTTGATTACCCATGTGTGGGGTGTTAAGTCTAATATAAATGCTTGGGATTTTTATGGTTTATTTAGCTAATCTCTATTTTACAGGTGTTAGTTAGATTTACTTTTCCTTTTCATGTAATTTTGTAATTAGGATTCTTGGAATGATTGTTATGGGGGATTATGATGAGCATTGGTCATAAGATTTTATCTTATGTACCTGTGAAGCCTTGAGAAACATTCCAACCATCCAAAGATGGAACAAAAGAATAAAAGAAGAAAAGAAAAAAAGAAGAAAGAAGAAGTGAAGAATAAAGAACCCCCCCCCAACATGAATTCCTTGCTTAATTATAATTAATTAATTTAATGATTGTTTAGAGCTACCCAATTTTTAGTTTATGGAGTGGTGCCCAACCACAAATGGCCTTTTATTTTTTTGCATTAACTTTATAAAATGTTTGATATTTTATTTAGCTCGTGCACTCGAAATGGCATATTTTTCCTAGTTTCTTTCTTGCTTGATGTATGGCCTGGATGATGATTAGGCTCTTAAGTAAAAATAAATCTTCTACCAAATTAATCAACTCAAAATTAAAAATAAATAACTCATAACCTCACCTAAAGCTTAGACTAAAAATCAAGATAAAAGAATTAGCAACCCCTTAGCTAGATATGTACTTTCTTTTCTAACATCATGCATAAAAGCATACTATTTCACTCTTGATTGGAGGGCTTTCACCTTTGCTAGAAAACTTGGCTTGACCTGTTGGAGTCATGGTGAAACACACCTCCTTATCTTTTGATTTTGGCCCATAATCTTATTTCTCATGCATTAGGCATATGAATCCTATAGTATGAGTCAAATGATTGTCCTAAATGAAAATAAAATATATGAAAATTTTGCATTCGATTTAAGTCATTATTCATGCCCATACATGATCTAGTATCTTTAGGGAGTGTGTTTAAGGACTTAGTCTCTTTCTAGATAAATAATTACCTTGCTATCTTGCAAAAATATAAGACTTCCCTATATGAATTTAAAATTATAGTAGGAGTTAGTTGGCCACCCCGGGCGGTTGTAATAATCGATGGTTTATCCTGCATAAACCAATATTGCTTTTTAGTTTAGGTCATGCTTTTGGCCCTCGCCAAAGCTCCCTAAATTTAGGTTCATAGGTTGTTACTTCCCTTTGTGCTACGAGCATAAATCATCATCTCTTAGACAATTCCATGATCTTGTGTCATGGAATCATAAGCCCTAGCATTCTAATAAAAATTCAACTCAAACACATTAATTCAATTTCAAAAATGTAAAGCCCAACCACAGAGTAGTCTAGGGTGCTTACAAGGCTTCCTAGTATCTTAAGCATCCCCTACTTATTTCATTTGACTGCGACAAGAACTCCCTCTTCTTGATCGATCTCACATGACTTTCTAAAAATAAACTAATCGATTGATAGTCCTATCTTTTTGAAATCTTTGGAGAGAAGGATCATTTACCTTAATAAAGTGTATTCCTAAGGAATCCTGTTCCTTAGGATGTAATTAACTATGGGGGCTTGCCCCTGTAGAAAACTTAATGAACCCAATTTAAAATAAACTCTACTTTACTTTTCCATGTAAAGTAGGAGAAGAATCTCTGGTACATTCTATAGAACCATAGTCTTTAAGAGTCCTTATTAAGGTAATTAGGTCCATTGTAGGGTGGTGAATTATATCTCTCAAGATAGTACACCTCTCCTCAATGCCGTACACGATCACCCCAATAAGGACATTTGCATCTGTGGCATCAACAAGGCATAAAAGAAAAAAGAAAAGAGAAATAGATGAAGGTGGAGATGTATAGAATATTTTCACCACATATTTTTTTGGTGACTTCGCTAGGGATGGTTCCACTCTCCATCTTTGGTAAAAGATCGTTGTCTCCAAGTATCGATAGTGGGTTTATACTTTTGTGTGGATCCAAGACTATCTTTCTTTCTATGCTTCGTTCAGTTACATTATTGCTTCACTAGCCAACATATTTAGGTTTAGGATCTCACCGTGTTGGTCTAAAACTCATTGTTCCCAATGGGTGAAAATAAAATTTAATAAAAGAAAATAATCAAAGACTTCCTCCTTACCATTTTATGGTAAGGAAAGTTCATTACAAATAAAGATAAAATAAATCCTTCATAAAGTCTTATGTTTCAAAAGCACTTTTCAAAATACACTTAATAAAATATTTTTTATCACAATTTTCATAATTATTACATGTAGAAACATTTCAAAAATAAAACCAACACTCATATTTTCTAAAAGCACAAATGAACTTCTTCACTCAATTCATTTTGATGAAGACTTCATTTTCAAAAATAAAATTCTAACAATCATGTTTTTAAAAGCATAAAATTTGAAGATGGGCCTTTCCATTCAATACATCCAAATGTGTTGGATGGATGTTACATATTCAAGCAAAAATCACAACTTTAAAATTTCACTCAACACATTCCACATGTGTTAGGTTGGAACTTTCACATTTTCAAAAAGCACATATGAAACCACTCCATTCAGTATACCCACATCTATTGAATGGGGTTTTTATTTCTAATAAAAATCAAAAATAAACTTACAAAAAGCATATATGAACATCTCCATTCAATATACATAAATTTATTGAATGAAGATTTCATTTCCAAATAAAATAACATTATTTTGAAATGCCACTTAACATATTCCATACATGATTAGGTTGGAATTTCTTTTGTCAAATATATATAAATATATATATATCACATATGAAAATACATCTTTGAAAATGAAACATAATTGATTTCCATCTTACATACCTAAGTTTGTTAAATGGAAATCTCTCATTTCAAAATAAACAAAATAAAATTTTTCGAAACACATTTAGAACTTCATTCTAGCATACCACATTCGGTAAAATGAAGTTTCATTTTCAAAAACAAAAATTTTCAAAACACATTGAAACTTCATTCTAGCATACCCCATTTGCTAAAGTGAAGTCTCTCTTTTTCAAAATACAAAAATTTGAAACACATTTTTGAAATTTCATTTAGCATACTCAAATTTGCTAAGTGAAGTGTCCTTTTCACAAAATCCAAAAAACACATTGGAAGTTCATTATAGCATACCACATTTGCTAAGGTGAAGTCTCCATTTTCAAAACAAAATCTAAAACAAAAGAAACACATTAGGAGTTCCTTAGCATACCCAAATTTTCTAAGCATTCTATTTTTTAAAATCAAAATCTCTAAAAAAAAAGAAACACATTAGGATTTTTCTAGCATACTTAAATTTACTAAGAATCTTATTTTCAAAAATTTCAAAAAAAAATAAAACACATTTGGAATCCTCATTTAGCATACCCAAATTTGCTAAATAAGAATTCCATCTTTCAAATCACAAATGATTCACAAAATAAACAAGAAGAAAAAGAAGAAATTTATTCAAACTCACTTAACATACCCAAATTTGCTAAGTAGTCCAAAATCTCAAATCAAAATCAAATTGAACCTTTACTTTAACATACCCAAATTTGTTAAATAAAGGGTCCTCAAAATCAAAATCAAAATTCAAATATGAACCTTAGAATCTCTTCAATATTTGAACCCATTTTCAACATATCCAAATTTGTTGAAAGTGGATTCTACATCAAATTCTCTTTCAATCAAATCTCAAAATCTATTCTAAATCATTTGGGCGACTTAACACTTTCAAGATGTTGAGTGGGTTCAAATTCTAAATTCAAATTCAAAATCAACAAGCGAATCGATTCAAGTTTATTTTGACATTGCGATTCATAGGTCTTTCAAGTCATTCAATTTTGATTCAATGGCATTGCTCAGAATGATGTTCAATTTTCCCATGGGATGGATCGGCCCTAGATCGCCATCCCTTCATATGCTCACCTCATCCACTTTGAACTAGGTTTTGAGGGGGCCTGGATACATGCGAGGGGACCTCCTCATAGCATAGAAGTATGGAGAGCGATCATTCAGGTTGACATGCCATCAGATTCTGAGATTCCTTTAATGAAGAGGAAGGCTATGGCGGTTCCCATGAGCAGTGTCAATGCATGATTCCTCGTGGTTCCAGTTTGCCCTAGTTAGGTAGCACCCACTCATGCTTCAAGGGAAGGCTCCCAATCCGATTGTCTCTCTACTTTTGAGGTTGGGTCTAGCTCTTACTACTTTCACCAAGACCCAAAGAAACAGAAGCATGATAAAGTAGTACCACACTCGCATTACTAGGGAGATGGAGGCAGCCATGTAGTCTTTTGTTGAGGAGTTTCCCACATTGGTTTCCTCAGTTGCAAATATTCCATCCTCTCTCACATAGAGAGGATGTCGTGATTCTACTTCACCTCCACCAACATTCAGTTCATACGGTCAATGAGAGAGGAGAGATCATATGGCCTTTGATCTATTCTGCTTGATAAGCGGCTTATGGATGATTTGAGTCTAGGGCTAAGTGGGAAAGCATCTTAGACAAGAGAGGGCTAAGGCCCCCTCATTCATTTAAGGTTGAGGCGGTCGGCCTTATACACTCATTGATTTTTTTGATTGGCATATGCTTGATCATAATGATAACATACTCACCATCATGGAGAGAGCTCTATCCAGAGAGTTGGTGGTGCCTCCACCACCGCTCTACCCTCCACCATCTCTAATCCATGTTGCATCTTGATTCCACCAAAGGCCATGAAGGCGGAGAGAAGAGGACCCCATGGTGATAAGCTATGCAGAGATCCCATCCTATCTACACCACCTAGTGGCAGGTTGAGCTCTCTACTCGACCTTACCTGTAGTGAAGAAGGAATGGCGACCTCAAGCATAGTGGTTATCCTTCACCACCACCATGCATAGGACAAAGATGGTTGCAGTTCAAGGGTGAAGGTAGCTTCTTTACTATGATGATATAGCCTTAGAAGTGTACCCATGTAGGTGAGGTCGAGCATTCTTCCAAGTATAGCCCTCTGGATGACTCTCACAGTAATAGGGGAGGGAGGCCTCATAGTACATGATAGTGATCCCCACTTACCAAAGTCATTTATTTGTTGACGGATCATTCTCTAGATGAGATAGTAGCCCATTATTTCATGGAGAAGAAAGAGATCATAGGATATGATTGGTATGATGAGGAGAAGATCAGCTTTGATCCCAACAAAGATGATTTGTTGGGATACTCAAGGGTTTACATATGGGGGATCCTCCTAGAGAACAACGATATGGAAGGTGTTGAGGCAGGCGAAGACACGACTCAACTCAACATCTCCTTCAACAAATAAAATAGAAATTTGAAAAAATATATAAGATGGAGAAGAGGCTTGAAGATCTATTAGCAGCTATTTTAGCACTTCAAAATTAAGCCCTAGCTGTTCATTCTACCATAGCTGAGATCAGTCAGCCAGAGTTGGTGCATGTCTTGGATCCGGCCAAGTCTCTACCTCTAGTAGAGCAAGGTAGCACCATCATATATAGAAAGGTAGTGGATAGTACCTCCATATAAGAAAAAAGATATCAAGAGCATGATTGAGCAATAGGTGAAGGAATGGTTGGCCCAAGCTCGAGGAGGATCATCAGTTTCAAAGGGTAGACCCTTCCTAGAGGAATTTGATGCAATCTAATATCCTGAGGGTTTCCTGTCACCTTCTTTCAAGAGTTTTGATGGCAGTGGAAACCCGAGGTAGCATGTTGTGCATTTCAAAGCTAATTATTGCAATGCTGGTGGCAGTGACACTTTACTCTTCTGTCTCTTCATCAGTAGCTTAATGGGTATAGCATTTGACTAGTACGTTGAACTTCCCAATAGTTCAGTGAAGAATTTTGCTGAGTTGGAGCAACTCTTTATCAAGAGATTTGTTGGAGCTCAGGAAAGGGTCACTGGTGGCGATCTTGTTGTGGCTCAAAAAAATCCTGGTGAGTCCCTCATTGATTACATTATCAAATGGCATAATTTGATATGAAATATGAACTACAGTTATCTAAATAGCACGTCATCAAGATTCTACTTAAGAATATCCATGGCCCGGTCGCCTTCATGCTCAAAGGTTTCACCATCAAAACTTTCAAGAAATTAATCAACAATGTGGCTAGCTTGTAAGGAAAAGCCAAACAGTTACCTTCTCTAGATCTACCAACAAAGCCAATGTAGCGAAAGGTATATGAGAAGAAACCGAGGCGATTGGTGGATAAGGGGAAACATGCGAGTGGTTGAGAGACCTCGTGCTCCCAGCCATCACTTCCACCTCCTACCAGGAAGCCCTGCATGGACCTCCATGGCTGCACCACCTCCCCACATATCATCAGGTGACACATGTACACATTTGCCAAGTATGGTCCACCTCTTTTGGATAAACTTAATAAGCCTTATTCAAGAGGAGTAATCAAAAAGATCTTTAAGAATCTCTTAAGAAGCCGATTTTAGCCATGATCCTAACTTTTCCCTACCACCATATCTTGGGTCATGTTTTGGAAGATTGCTCACATTTAAGGAGCTGAACATAGCTTCAAAGTGCTAGTCATCTGAAGGAATACTTTTGTGGAATAATCATGTTCCATTAGGTAATCCTTGGGGATACTTATGATCCTTCCAAAACCAAAGAAGGTTGGGATATCTCCTTATCAAACCTAGAAAATTATCTCAAGATCAATAAACTTTTCTTGTAGGTGCCTCAATCAACTCAAACCTCCAACATCAAGAAAGGTTTGCAAGTTGCTAGAGCCAACTTAGGAAAGGGGAGCTTGAAGATGGCATGCTATGCAGATAGCCAAGTGACCATTGACCAGTCTGCCTCCTCCAATTACCTACATGATTACCACCTTCCTTATTCTTCTTCTTTTTGACATCTTGTATCAGATGGGCATTAAATCCCTCACCCCTCTTACTTTGATTCTACTTTGTATCTCCTATCAAATCTAAAATTAAAGAATAAAGCTAAGAATTATATTGTCACTTTTGATGGGTTGTTTGAATCTATTCCTAATAACTCTTCAAGTCTAAATAACAACTATAATTATTTTGATCTTCCTCTTTCTGATTCAAAGTTAGATTTTCCTACTCATGTGTGGGTTCTCTTGAGATAGACTTGGAATCATCCGATTGAGGGTCATAGAGAAGGCTAGGTGAGCTTGACATGTAGGTAGAATCTTTCATTATCTATACAAGAGATCACCGTCAACCTTCATAGTGACAGGTTCTACCTCCTAGTAGCACCTCAAGATAGAGATAAGTCATTGGTTAAGGATCAAGCCCCTTCAGGATGCTCCACCCTTAGATATGCTTGTGGAGGATCAGTCCAAAGTGGACTACAATGTCCTCTCTCACCTAAGAAAGTTTCCATTTAAGCTTAGCATTGTGGAGAAAAATTTCTATAAGGAGCCGCCTTCAAATCTGTGGTGAGAAAAGAAATGAAGAGGCAAGAATATAGAAATTCATCTTTTTAAGATACCACACAGATCCACAGATGTAGTTATTCAGGTGATCAAGTATGTCATCAAGGAATAGTGTACTCTCTCAAAAGATAGAAGTCACTACCCTTTAATGGGCCTAATCACCTCAATAAAGACTCCTAAGGATGATCTGCATATGTACAGATTCTTCCCTACTTTACATGGAAAAAGTAAAGGTGATTTATTTTAAATCGGGTTCATTAAGTTCTAAGGCAAGCCCCATAGTTAATTACATCCTAAGGAATGGGATTTAGAAAACTCTCGACAAGGTAAATGATCATTGTCTTCAAAGATTAATAGAAAGGACTATCAATCGATTGGTTCATTTTTGAAGATCAAATGGGATTGATCAAAGAGAGGAGTTATTATCCCAAAAATGGAAGATAAGTAGAGATGCTCATGCTAGAAACCTAGTGAGCATCTCAAACTATCCTATAGGGCTTTTTTGAAATTGATTTAATTTGTTTGAGTTGAATTTTTTCATTAGAAATTTAGGACATGTGATTCCTTAATACAAGATTAAGAAAATTACCAAGAGATGAGGAATTATGCTTATGGCCCATAAAGGGGAGAAGCAACCTCAAAACCTAAATCTAGGGAGCTTTGGCGAGGGCCGAAAGCACAACCTAAATCTAAGGCAAAATGGGTATTTGGTTTATTCCACAAGAGAGGACAAACCACCCAACTTGGACTTACAACCACGGGGTGCCACCAACTCCTCCTATGATTTTAAATACATGTAGGCAAGTCTTATGCTTATGCAACTAGGTCGTTATTTATTTAGAAAGAGACTAAGTCCTTTAACTCACTCCCTAAAGAGACTAGATCATGTAGGTACATGCTTCAAATGACCTAAATCTAATGCAATTCAGATTTCATTTTATTTTCATTTTTTTGACAATTATTTTGACTCAGCTAATAGATTCATATGCCTAATGCATGAAAAATAAAGTTATTGGTGAAAATCAGCGAGAAGGGAGGAGGTGTATTTTCACCATGACTCTCAAGCCAAGTTTCTCTTGCAAAGGTGGAAGCCCTCTAATCAAGAGTGAAATAAGATGTTGTTGTGCATGATATTATAAAAGAAATGCTCATCCAGCTAAGGGGTTGCTAATTCTTTTATCTTGATTTTAAACCTAAGCTTTAGGTGAGGTTATGAGTTCTTTATTTTTAGTTTGGGTTGTTAAGTTTGGTAAAAGATTTAATTTTCCCCAAAGAGCCTAATCCACATCCAAGCTATACATAAAGCAAGGAAGAAACTAGGAAAAGATGCCACTTAATATAAAAGCTAAAAATAAATCATCAATCAATTTGTCATTAAAAGAATAAAAGGAAGACATTGTTGAACTGTCACCACAAACCCAAAAATAATAAATTGGGTAGCCGAGCTCTACTCTTATACAATATGAATTATAAATGAATTAAATTACAATTAAGCAAGGAATTCATTATTATGGGGATCTTCAAGCTTTATTCTTCTTTCTTCTTTTCTTCTTTCTTCTTTGGTTCCTTCTTTTGGATGGTTGGAAGGTAGATGCTCCAAGGCTTCACATGGTGCATAAGATAGGATCTTATGACCAATGCTCATCTAATCCCCATAACAATCATTCAAAATCTAATTGCACAAATTTACATGAAAGAAAAGAATGGAAATCTAACTAACACCAAAACCAAAACAAACCACACAGTCCCAAGAATGTATATCGACCTATCACCTCACACATGGGTGACTAAGTCCACCTGCCTATTGGATTATGCTTAGGGGTATAAGCACCTGCAACAAAGCATTTTATATTTTTATTTATGATAGCGGCCCTTAAGCACAATCCCCTTCAAAAAATAATAGTTAGACTAAGAGCATCCTACCATTCATTCTAAGACCATACACCCTAACATCCAGTCTAAAATATATCACAAAATAAAACAAAACATCAAACCATGCGCCGACCTAACCTAAAGCTAGAAGTGGTGACTTAGGCTAATGTGTGTGCTTTGAAGGTTTGTGTGGTATGCTTAGCTATGGCTTTAAGTTTAAATTTTCTAAGTGTGAAAACATGTTCAACTTAGAGGAGGGTTTCATTTAAGTTGTTTAATTATTTTGGGTTGATTTTATTTTGTTTTGATTATGTTCAAGTGAATCCTACAATTAATTACTAAGTTATGAAGAGAGAGAAAGAGAACTTCTCTTTCCTTCCCTAACCTAAGTAATTTCTAAAGTAGATTCACATTTTAATTTTGTTTAGTGAATATTTTGATTAAGTCTTTTAATTAATCCTAAGTTTAGATGAACTCTAAACAAACCTATTCAAAAGAAAGGCATTTTAAGATTAAATAAAATGAACCAAATTCACAAAACACACATTACTTCATTTCTTTCCCAACATGTATAACATGCATATGAATGAGTCCTAAGCATATCTATACATACAAATGAGAATATTTAACACACTTTATGATGCATGCTAAGTAATCCATTTAAGAAATTTGAAGTTTAATATGCATGATTTTCATTAAGTAGAAAAGGGTTTCTTTATCCAATTTTCACATGCACACATGAAAGTAAGAAAGGCATAAGTGAGTATAAAGCCATTGTTAACCAGAGGTGTAAGGTACAAGACCTACTTAGGCTACTTAAAGCCTCACAACCTTGGGGTTGTCCAGACTAATATACCACTTTCCTTAAATACAAACATATGTACAAAAGAAATGAAATGGAAAAGAAAAATGCAAAAGTTGTATTACTTAATTCATTTTATTTATGCCATTTATGTGAATGAGCATAGGTAACCCTCCTTAAGTTATAGCATAGGAATGAATAGAATATGGAAATAGGTAAGTGTTAGGTTCTTTTCAAATGAACCATACATCTTACCAACTCCTATTCAAAATTATACTAACATAAAAGAGAAGGGACATATATGCTAAGTCATATCTCACATGCAAGCTTATAATTAAAATATAAGTAGCACTTTCATTTGATAATTTGATTTATATGTTTTGAAAATAATTTGAATTTAGTAGTGATAATAGCCACTCATATTTTACTTTAGCCAACACATGCAAATTTGACATAAAGTAAACAATTTCATTTTAAATTTGAATTTGAAAAATATGAATGCATGAACCACATGACATATAAATTTAACATGTTGGGAAAGAATCAAAGCAATGAAAGCATGTAAACACATTCACTTTAATTAAATCCTAAAGACATTCTTATGAATAAGAAAGTTTAAAATAAATCAAAGTTAATTCAATGTGATTTTGTTTAGTTTTAAGTTTGATTTAATTTGAAAATGTGAGTTGAGTTTGTTCCTAACCCATTCCACATGTGTTTGATATTTTGTTTAATTTTTAGATGATTAGATTCATTTTATGTATTAATTAGGTTAAGGTATGCATTAATTAACCCTTACCTACACCACCTTAGCATAGTTAACCAAATAATTATGAGCCAATGAGATGACATAAAACTCACAAGGAATTTAAATTTGTAATGCACCTAGAAGAAAAGGCCTAATGCAATTTGGCTCATGATTAATGGTTAATTAAGCTAAGGGGTTTAGCTTAAGTAATTTCAAAACACCCTTCACACATATGAATTGGTTTTGATTTTCTTAATTGAACTTAGGCTCTTAAACACCTAAGCATCTACCCAAAGTAGATTAATTAAGTTAAAAGTTTTAGAATTTTAAAAATTAAATAAGGGGATAATTAATGAATTAATCTTCAATTAATAGAGGATTAAGGAAAGAAAAAGGAGGTTTAGGGAATAGCTTCAAAAAATATCCCAAAATTATTTCCTAAACCTCATATCTATTGGATCTAACCTTAATCAACTCTAATAATGGATTAAAACCCCTAATCACACCTTAATTATTCTTAATTACATAAGGAGGGTAATTAAAAAGCACATTTGCAATTCCCCCAATTAAGCCTTCAATAAATCCCAAGAAAATTAGGGAGGTCATCCCAAAACATACCCAAGAAGTTTGGGATTAATCATTTAATTAAGAGTAATTAGCAAAAATGATTTCCAATAAAACCAAAATTAGAGAAAATATAATTCAAAATCCATTGAAATTATTTTAAAATATTCTAGGTTGAATTATCTTTCCATAGAAATTTATTTCATATTTTTAAAAATTTTATGAGAGAGATATGAATTTTAGAAGATTAGAGATTAATTAAATTAAATCCTAACTAATCCTCACGACATGTGGCGCAGTGTGCTTTACATCACGCTGAGCATCACTTAAATGTCATCCATGGCTGGCGCGGGATGCGCTTTGATCTTTTCCGCTCGATCAAGGATCAACCGCCAGATCACCCCATTTTAAAAGATAATTCATTTCTAAACAGGGAATAATCTAATCGTCCATCCAAAATGTGTGGATGGCCAGATCTCCCAGTTCCCCAAAGACCGGCCCATGATCTAGGGAAAGATCCAAGCTCAATTGAGCTTAGATTAGAATAAGACTTTATCCACACCATCTAAAGCCAATAAAAAGCACATCCAATGATGGATCTTGCATGACTTGAAAATTCCTTTTACAAAAGACCAACACCTCGTATGCTAAATGGTTGGAAAATTCTATACCTCACCGACGCTCAAGCTCAATGAGGTAGCTTTGTCTAGTGGAGACGAAGCCTTGATGAAATTTTCAAGCCTTGGGGTTAAGTGGATCTTCGTATGGACCACCACCACTTGATTTTCCTTACGACTTTGATCCAATTGAGGATCTCCTTATTGTGGGAACTCAAATTGATGCTTGGGTGCACTTGAATTGGTCCTTAAAGGAAGTGTGCAAAAGGGATCAAAGAAATTTTGAGTGTGGAGAAAGTTGAAGATTCAAAGGAGCTCCCCTAATTTTTAATGGAGAAAATCGAGAAGAAGCAATTTCAAATCCTCCTTAGATAGATTGTGATGGCTCTCTATTCATTCTTAACACTCTCTTTACTTCAATGGAATTGGGGAATGATCATTTTGAATTGAATTAGGGGAATATATCTCCCCCTATGGCAATCGGATGATCGACACCTCCTTTGCCATTTTGATCCAATTGACCACATTGGAGAGGTTGTTTAGGCTGTTAGCTCTTTGCACATGGTCGGTTTGAGGCCTTGAGTGGATTGCCAACCTCCCATGTGCATCAAATTGGGTGGAGGAGGGATTTGGAATGAGCCAATTTGACCCATGGGGTCGGGTTTGGCCTTAGGTCCATTTGGGCTAACCCAAACCCATTGGGTTTGGTGCACCACTCTTCATTAGGTCCCCTTGAATTATTAGGAAGGTATCAAATGAATATGAAGAGGGTATGACCAAATTACTCATGGATTAGGCCAAAATTTATTCTATGGCCTAGGGGCAAAATGGTCATTTTATTTATTTATTTTAATTTGGATATGTTGGGTGTGTGGAGAAACTAGGTTTGGCCAAGTTTCATGAGATTTGGAATTCATTTGAGAAGGTTTGGATCATGTTTATTTCATCAAAATGGGTCAACTTGGTCAAGTTGACCAATTGGTCAAATGGGTCAAACCAAGTTGTCAAGTTCAAATGACCATTTGAAATATTTTGGCTTTGGTTTGATTCAATTTGGGTTAGGTTTGAATTTGGCTCATATGACTACATTTAGGTCAAATGGGTCAAGTTGACCTAATTGACCCATTTGACCTATTTGAGCTAGGTCAAGGGTAGGTTTAGGTTTGGTTAGTCATATGGAGTGGATTTGTATCTTTGTTTCAAATCAATTTTGGCTATGTTCAAATTTGGCTCAACATGACCCCTTTAGGTTGGGTCAAGGTCAATCTAGGTTAGGTCTAGTTGGCCAATTGAGGCTTTGGTCAAGTTCAACAAGTGATTTGGAATGAACTTGACCCATTGGTTTGAATCAATTTGACTTAGATCACATTTTGGTACATTTTGACTTTTTAGGTCAAGTTGGGTCAACTTGGGTCAAGTGGCCAATTGGGCTAAGTTAGGCTTAAAGGTTGACTTCGTCAAGTTCAAACATAGTTCAGGAATGAACTTAGATCAATGGTTTCAATCAATTTGGCATATGATAAAAATTTAGCTATGTTAGGTTTCATTTTGGGCTAAGTGTTGACTTGGTCAATCCTTAGGTTTGACTTGGTTTGACCTCATTTGGTAGATTGATCATGCCATGATGATTGTTGATCATGATGAGAGGCATAGGTGAGTTTAGTTCAATCCAAGTTAGTTAGAATTAGAATTTGGCTCATAAGAGTACTTTAGGTCACTGGGTCAAGTGAGCCTAAGTGGGTCAAATGGCTTGGTCAAAGCTTGATATGAGCTTGATTGATCTTGTATATGGACTTATGATTGAAATATAATCCATTTGAATGGTTTAAAGTCAAATGGGTTTTGATTCATTTGACAATTTCATATTCAAAGGGTGAACATGAAATGATTTGATTTTTGAATTGGATTTTATTTAATGATTGAAGTATTTATATATGGGTTCATGATTGTAGGATTGATTGAATCATGAAGGAAAATCAAGAGTTTGGCTTAATTTGGAGTTGATTTGGCTAAGTTCAAGATTTTGACTTGAAAGGCTTAGGTTGGATTTTGAGTGGATTTGAGTTTGATTTTTGGAATTGGTTTTGATTGTTTGAATTTATATTTCATTTATATATGTGGATTTAAATGAGAAAATAAATTGATCATGGGAAAATTTTAAGGATTTGAAATGATTTGATCATAATTTAGGCTAAGTCCATTAAAGGGAATTTAAAGGACTTAGGAAATTTTGGAGTAGGTATTTAAATTTTTGAATTTAGTTTGATTGATTTATATTTATATTTCATTTATATATGTGAATATAAATGAGAATATAAATAGGTTATGAGAAAATCCCATGAGTTTGAATTGGTTTGATCATAATTTTGGCTAAGTCCATGAAGGAGAACTTAAAAGACTTAGGAAAATTTTTAGATTTTGGCATTTGATTTGAGGATTTGATTTGATTGATTTGAATTTATATTGCATTTATATATGTTAATATAAATGAGAATATAAATGAGTTATGAGAAAATCCCATGAATTTGAATTGATTTAGATCATGATTTTGGATAAGTCCTTTAAGGAAAATTTAATGGACTTAGGAAAATTTCATGAATTGATTTGGAATTTTGAATTTAGTTTGATTGGTTTGAATTTATATTTCATTTATATATGTGAACATAAATGAGAATATAAATGAATTATGAGAAAATCTCATGTGTTTAATTTGGTTTAGATCATGATTTTGGCTAAGTCCTTAAGAGGAAGATTTAAACACATAGTAAGACTAGCCAACCAAAGGGATGCCTTTGATAAACAATGCATTAGAAGAAAGCATTACTTACATCCTCCAAAGTAGAGACCAATTGCTAGGGTAATCTATTCACAAGATAATAGATTGAACCCAACCTAGGGCTGATTATTGAGTGAATGCCGCTGGGGGACTTAGATCAACTCAAAGATAGTCAAGATCAATTTCATTTTTTAAGATTTGTTTATTTTGATTATGATGGATTGGATAAGTTTATGATGAACTGCACTGAGTAGGGGCAATGGAGGCCTAGACATAACTTAGATTTATCAATTTAAAGGGAATAGTCTACCAACCACAAGGTAGGGCTATCCAACTAAAGGGGTGCCTTCACACAAGTCTTTAAGAAGAAAGAAAGACATCTTCTAGAAATAAGGAACTACTGGAGTGATTGGTTGCTTTGGGCAACATATTGAACCAACCTAGGATTGACTATTGAGTGAATGCTGCTGGGGGACTTAAATCAGCTTAAGAATAGCCAAAATTAATTTCATTTTTAGTTTGTTTTGATGGATTCCATTGGTTTGTGATGGATCATAATGAAAAGGAGTTTATAGAAGCTTAGACCTATCTCAGATTTATTGAACCAATGGGAGTAGCTTCCTGACCGATGGGAGAGCTATTCGACCAAAGGAGTACCTTTCAGTTTACAATGATCAATTGAAGGGAAGAAAGCTCGGGACTCTTCCACTAAAAGACCATTGGGTGATCGGTTGCTTGGGCAATAAATCAACCCCACCTAGGGTCGCCGGATAATCATGCTAGAAAGAATGCGTCATAGTCTTATATCTTTTGAAGCGGAATGACTACCAGGGTAACCTACATATGGCAAAATAGATTGAACCTGACCTAAGGGCAACTATGGAGTGCATACTGACCCAAGGATTTATCTCAACTCGCAATTCCTATGTTTTCGACACCTAAAGATAGATGCCCTGGGCTTTGGGGCTTGAATTCTAATCCACAAGTGAATTAATTTTTGTTTGTTTATTTAGTTTAGTTTATTTTATTTATTTTATCATGGACCCTGTTAGTTTGTGAGGGATCAAACTGAGAAGGAGCTTATATCCTAGACCCATCTCAATCAACTGGGAGAATTTGCATCCAAATAAATTTTCCAACCACAGGGGTGACTACAAGGAAAGGAGGACTGTCCAATCCAAAAGTAACCTGGGTAGTTTCTAAATGGGGTTGCAAAGGACTTGATCCAAATAGAGTCCAGTGATGGGGCTAAAGGATTAATCCACCTGAGAAAATGACATGGCTAGTCATATATCCAATAGGTATTGTCCAACTCAAGGAGAAAGCATGGGGACTCATTCGCCAAGAGTGGTGTACTCACCGGGTGAGTCAATAGTGAAAAACATCAACCAACCTAAGGTGCTCGGGCTTTGCAACATTCACCTAGAAGAAAGCTCTGGACATCCTCCTGGAACATTGCTTGGATAGTATGTCTTCTCTTGACAGTTATCCGACCTGGGTGACTAGAGTGAATGCCACTGGGGACTTAAATCAACTCAAAAGTAGTCAAGAGGAAAGGAGCCTCGGGGACTTATCCTAAACCTCAAATATACTCAATTGTGCATGATGGCTAGTTTAAGAAGAAAGCACGACTCACATCTTCTTAAACAAGTCAACATGAGGTAGCACCGGGTAGTGAAGCCTACCATACTAACAAGGTGCTCATTAGTTTGCAATGGTCAAGTTAGGAAGAAAGCACGGAGACTCACATCCTCCAACAAATGATCACTAGGGTGACACACTAGTGAGGTAGCATGTAGATCCGACCTATAGCAGCTAATGAGTGAGTGCCACAGGGGGCTTGCTCCCACATCAAAAAGCTCGAGACAAAAGATTTGTGTTTGTTGTTGTGCATGTGTTAAAGGGAATAGGATGCCACTGGGGGACCTTACACCTACCTTAAACATGCTAGGGGTTTTGCTAAAACAGTGCCATGGATGGAAATCAAAAATTCCCTCTAAGAGAGGATATCACTTCGGTTCTCTCACACCTATCTTAGTTATGCTAATCAAAATAGGATGCCTCTCGAGTTCTCTTACACCTATTCTAATAGCATTGAGAGATTGTGTTTGTGTTGTGAAAGAGGGATAGGATGCCACTGGGGGACTCTTACACCTACCCTAAACATGTCATGGCTGATTCACGAGACAAGAAAACAACACTCTGAAAGAAGAGAAGATTTGATGAATGGAATTTGATTTTTATTCTTTTTATTAACAATTATTTTCAAACATGATTTATTTCATGGGTAATTAGGTAGAGCCCATTAATTGGAAGCATCGGGTGTTCCCTTTTACAATCAATAAGCTGATAAGATCCTCCTTGTAGCCTTCTATGACATGGGCCTTCCCAAGTGGGTTCAAACTTGCCTCCCATCTTTTGACGGCAATAATTGGTCTCCTTAGACTAACACAAGTTCTCCTACTAAAAGACCTAGGGACCATTATGAGCTTGAATCATTTTGGCCTTATACAACTCGAGGTTTTGCATGCAGTACTCCTCCAAACCTTTGAGCTCTTCTAACAGTAACTTCGCATTCTACTTTGTAGTGATCTTGTTTCCCAATGCTATCCTTAGTGATGAGAGTTGAACTTCTAAAGGTAGAACCGCACTCACACTAAGAAAATGGAGTAGTAAGTTGGAGTTCTATATGGTGGTAAGCCCAAGGCTTCAACCAACCGCTCATTCCACTTGTTTGTCATCAAGAGTCTTCTTCAACTGATGAGAGTTTTGTTGAATGCTTCTGCTAAGCCATTTGCTTTGGGGGTAGTATGGTGGAGTATCTCCAATCATACCTTCCTAGAAAGCTATTGATCTTCATGCTTTGAATGCATACATTATCGATATAATTCAAGGCACCAACCTATACATGATATGGTTCCTAAAAAATTGAAGCACATGGTGAGTTGTGACCTCTGAGTGGGATGGCTTCACCACTTGGAAAAGTAGTCGGTGGCTAAGATGAATCGATGCCCTTGGAAGAAGGAGGATCGACGACTACAATCCCCAACACTCAAATGGCCATGAGGCCAAAGTAGGGTGTAGAATGTTGGGTGGTTGGTGGAGGACCACACCGTGCACCTAACACTGATGGCATCTCCTAGCTACATCCATGCAGTCTGTAATCATCAAAGGTTAATAGTATCCATGTCGCTTGATCTTCATCTTCATCTTTAGACTGGATTGATGTGCTCGATAGACCAGTACCTTATAATGCCATGGGCTTCATGTTTGTCTAAATACATAACTACATTTGGTCAAAGTCAAGGCTGTGGTGCCATCAACAAGAGCATGGAGAGAGCTCTGTTTCACCGATGGGTTTGTGACTTCTTGGTAGTTTTGTTCAAGTAATCTAAGAATGGTTGCCTCCAATCCAACTCCTTGTCCATTTTGGCAACAACCTCCCCTTCAAGAGAAAGTCTCTGATGAGTTCAACATCAATAAGTGATAAGACTATTCTATTTTGGACCCTTATTGAAATGGACTCATCTTCCTGACATGCCAATTCTGGCAAGTTTGGCCAAAGCATCCTACCATTCTGCTTGAACCTTGTAGATGGTGACTTCAGAATTTTAATAGCTTCATGGTATACGTAGTAATGATGAAGCTTGGTTTAAGAACTGTAGGACTCAATTTGGTTGATGACCAAGAGAATCCCCAAAGATGTTGATGCTCTTGACATTACATAGTGATGGCTAACTCTAGATGTAATCAAAGCCTCATACTCGCCTGTTGGTGCGTTGAAAGATAGTATGAGAATCTCATCACATCAGGTTTGGAGTTAGAAGAACTATTCCTACCGCTTTCTAGAGTAGATCATGGTGCTTCACCTTTAAGAAGCAACACCATCAAAATACATCTCCCATCGATGGTTGCCCCCCTAAGTTCATGATTTGTTCATCGGGAGATCTTCATGTGCGAGAATCGGGAAGTGGGTGTGATGCTAAGAAATTCACTAGTGCCTATCCTTTACGCACGAGGGTACAAAAGTGATATCAAATCATGAAGAGAATCATGGACCAAACATCCAAAGTGATTGGATGAGATACTATAATGGATTTGTTCAGAGATCAAGTTCACCTTATGAGAAAGATGTAGTGTCGTAGCTTTTGAGATACAAAGATCAAAGCTAGGCAATATTTCAATAGGTGGATAGTTTGTTTGAGGGATCGACAATGAGATAGTAGAGCATCTCCTTCCCTTCATCATTGGTTTGGGCCAACAGAGCAAGAGAGTCATCAATGTGTGTAAAGGATGAGTGGCCGCTGATAGGGGCTAGAGACGCTTTCACCAAATACTTTGATGTATTTGAAAGCATGCACTTGTCATCCCACTTGAACTTGACATCCTTTTGACAAGTGAGAATGGCTTGCAACTCCCTATAGGTTGGAGATAAAGCATCTTAGATATGCCGCCATCCTTGAAGGATCTAAAGTTGAGTTAAACTGATTTCTAAGATAGCTTTAATCTTTTCTAGATCTATTTCTATTCCGTGTCAACAACAAACCCAAGGAATTTCCGACACTGAGGATTCATTTTGAGGTTATATTATCTTAACCATTCAAAACTACTCTCAAGTCAAAGAGATGGTCTTCTTTGCTTTGACTACTAGATCATCAACATGTAGCACTCAACCCGATGATGGATGAGTTCAGAAGATTTGTCATGGCCCGTGGTATGTAGCACCAACATTTTAAGGCCAAAAGGCATGACCCTATAATAGAAGATTTGATCGGGGTTTGAAAAGTGTTTCTTTCATCTTTAGAGACATCTGATTTGGTATAGCCAAATGACCCATCCATGAAAGAAAATACGCATGAGATGAGGCATGTCCACCATTAATTCTGTATAGGAAGAGGAAACTCATCCTTAGACATGCCATGTTTAAGTCCCTAAAATCAATAAAAATGCAAATTTGGCCATTCTTCTTAATGATGACACTAGCTAACTGTAGGATGTTTTTCTTCCTCGATGAAACTAGCATCTCGGACTAAATGACCTGTTGTTCAATTTCACGCATGCTCTAGGAGCTTGCTTAATAGGGGTTGCATTAGATCTATTACTAGCTTGTGGACTTATATCGAGATAATCGGCATCTTTCATAACTCCATGTGAAGTAGTCTTTAAACTCCAATAGCCTAACTAAGTCATTTTTTCTTCATTCATAACCGATGTATGTCGCAGGATTTTCTTCTATCTCGAGGTTGATTTCTTTAAGCTTGTCTATTATTGAATGAATCTCCTCTTCAAATTCTGGTGCCTCTCTTTGACTTGGAGATCATCGGATCATCTCGATTTCAAAACACACATTCTCATAAGAGTTGGGGTGTGAGAAGAAACTATCGACTCCAAATGATTGGTAATAACCAAGCAATCTTCATCATCGACCGACCCACTATCAAATCCTAGTCATGTTCTTGATTGTGCTTCCTCACTGTATTGTTCCATAGCTTTTCAAGTACTCGACCTATGCTTGGACCATGTGAGGAACTAAACCTTTTGTATAAAATTTTGAACACAAGGTGAGTAAAAGTCAAAAGGTAATTCCATTAATTCTTTAAAAATATCCTCCTCAAGCTCTACATCAACTTCAGGGCTTCAAGATGATGATCCCAAAAAGAAATTCTTCTGCTTCATGTCACTAGAAGGCTTAGGGACTTCCTGAACTACTAAACCTTGAACTTTCTGAGATGTAAGTGAGGTAAGAGCTAAGGTTACCAACTGCCACCTAATAGTTTCACATAAACTAGATTTGAATACTTTGCTTTACTTGGAGGCTGGTCTTCATCTCTGGATCAAAGTCACCTCCAATGGAACCCGAGAGGGGTTGGGTATACTAATCACATTAGACTCATCCCAGGATTCCAAGTCTATGTGAATAGTAGGGTACTCCTATGAACTGAACACCTCTCTGCAAGGCCAACTAGGGTCTCCACCTCTGAACTACCCTTCTCCGCCTCTCTAGTGGAGGTTGAGCCATCCTACCCACATGTCCATATGATGGAATGAACTATGATGGAATGTGATATGCATCTATTTCTTCTTTATTTCCCCTTTCTTTCACTTGGACTTTTATTTTCTTTTCTTTTCTTTTATCTTTTCTTTGCTTCATTTTCTTTTCTTTTGTGTTTGCATTTGAATTTTGTCCAAGTTCAAGAAAGAGGTGTTTTGAGGAAGATAGTAGGTCATCCTCATAAATCTCAACCTCTAACCAAAAAATGGTTTTTCATCATTGACACGGTATTCAATTTCATCTTTTCTAAGCTTGATGCACTGATGAAGGGAGGATGGAATGATCTTGTTCTAATTTATTCAAGGCCTACCAAGAAAAATAGTGAATGAAGTATTCAAATCAATGATGTAGAACTTGGCTCCAGTCTTCCAGTCACCTATCTTCAAAAATAACACTATAGAACCTAAAGCCCGCTCACCTTGATCATTGAATCCTCTCAACAACATCCAATCTCCTTGGAGTGTAGAGATGTTGATCCTCAAATAAGCAAGGGTCTTTAGACTCATAATGTTCACCGAAATCAATCCATGAGAACCCCAAGAAGTCTAATCCCATGTCAACTGTGATGTAGAGGGGACGGTTGTGCTCCAAGTCCTCTAAAAGGAGGTCTTCATCTGTGAAGGTGATCCCTTGGTATAATGTGCTTCCTCACCTATAGCTGAGAAGCTAAGCATATTTGTGATCAAGGAGGGCCTTGATTAGTGATTCCCTCATCTCTTTGGATAAGACAAGGGCATCATATATGCTTAGCTTAGATGACAACTTTCTTAGAGAGAATTGTAGTCCACCTTGATGATCTTCCACAAGCATATCCAAGGGTGGAGCTTCCTGTGGAAGGGCTTCTTGATCCTCTGTACTAATGACTTGTTTCCCTCTATCTTGAGGTGTTGCCCTAGGAGGTAGAACCTTGCCACTGCGGAGGTTGACTTGGATCTCTTGTGTGGTAATGGAAGGTTCTACCGCATTAGCTCACCTAGCCTTATGGGACCCTTAGAATCGGATGATTCCAAGTCTATCTCAAGAGGTGAACCCATAGTATTCAAAGTTGGAAAGTCCAACTCAATCAAAAAGAGGAAGATCAAATTATTATAGTTATTTAGACTTGAAGAGTTATCATTAGAATAGAAGAAGACAACCCAGAAGTGACACAAATATAATTCAAACTAGCTTTATTCTTCAATTTCTTGGAATTATTTGGAGGTACAGAAAATCAAGTAAAGTGAGTGGGTAAGAGATTTGATGCCCTTATCTCACATTATAGAAGAAATAAAAAGAGCTAGCTAAATGGAAGAAGTCACATGTGGAAGCTGCAACTAAGGCTGGAGGTCGGACAAGATTGGGCTATGCTAAAGGGCGCACATGCCGCCGAGCTCCTTTCCTAAGTTGGCACTAACAACTTGCAAACCTTCCTTGGTGTTGGAGGTTTGAGCAACAAGCACCTACAAGGAAAGCTTCTTGATCTTCGATGATCTTAGAGGTTTGGATAAAAATATCCCAACCTTCTTTGGTTTTGGTAGGATCACATGTATCCTCAAGGATTGCCCCTAATGGAACTGAAGGTTGTTCCACAAGGTATTCCTTTGGGATAACTACAACAATCTTGAAACTATGTTCAAGCCAATCCTTGAATGTGAAGCAATCCTCCAAAATGTGACCTAGCATATGGTGGTAAAAGTTTGATCATGACTTTTGCCTACTTCCTCTCCCCAGCGTAGAGTTAGTTTCTTTAAGAGATTCTTAAATATCTTCCGATTACCTCTCTTAAAAGAATAAGGTTTGTTTAACTTATCTAAAAGAGTAGTGGACCATAGCTACGGTGGATATGCATGCCAGTGGTGGTATGGTCGAGGTTAGGTGGCCGTTGGAGGCTACGGTGGAGGCCTTAGGTGCAGGATGGCAAAGGAGGTGGAGGACCGAGGTCATGGTGGTCTCGACTGATCTCCGGCTACTTCCCTGTCAACCATCTATTGCTCGCTTCTTCTCATGACCTTTTAAGCAACGATCTTGAAAAGGCAACTATTTGGCCTCTCCTTGTAGACTAGCTTGATTAGCTTCTCAAATGTCTTGATAGTGAAGCCCTTAAGCAAGGTGATCGCCATGGATATTCTTCAAGAGAATCTCAATGCATGTTCAAATACTCTTCACACTTCACTCAAAGCTCACGTAATGAATCACTATAACCCTTTTGCTAAGCTCTAGAAACCTCTTGATGAAGAGTTGCTCTAACGAAATGTCTTTACTTGAACTATGGTCATACCAATCAAAAGCACCGCTAGGCTACTAACTAAAAAGAGAGTAAAGCATCGCACACCTAACAATGCCCTAAAATGTGCTATATGCTACCTTGGGTTTCCACCGCCATCAAAGCTTTGAAGGAAGGAGCATCAAATTCACCCTTTCTACCCTTTGGAACATGATCCCCGGGCTTGAGCCAAAGCTTCCTTCACTTGTTGCTCAACCATGATTTTATGTTTTTTATTATATGGAGGTACTTTCCACTACCTTCCCTGCTAGTGCTACCTTGCTCAACTAGAGGTAAGTCTAGGGTCCAAGACATGCACTAACTCACCGATGATGTCAAGTAGGATGAACTAAAGGGGCTTATTTTGAAGCACTAAATCGCTGCTAAGTCCTCTAACCGCGTGTCATCCTATTTATTTGCTCATCCTTCGCTCAACCGATGTTGAGGTGTGGAGGCTTCTTGATCAACCTCATCACCTTCCATGGCTTATATTGTTCCTAAGAAGAGATCCTAGTGTCAACCATGCACTCAAAGTCTCATAAGTCATCTTCTGGGATCAAGACTTTCCATTTCATCCGACCAATCATGCCCCAAGATCTCCTTCTTCTCATGAAATAATGTGCCACTATCTCATCTAAGAATGATCCATCTAAGTATAAATAATCTGAGGCAGGTGATCACTATCGTACCAAGAGGCAGGACTCGCTACAAGAGTCAATCCTATGTGACTCACTGGATGAATGACACTACCGCTATTACTATGAGAGGGGTAACATTCCGGATGTTCCACTATGCGGACTATCATCTCTAATCTAAAATGATTGTCACCATCTCCACATCCTGGCAAGGCAGTTGGTGAAGGATGACCACTAATGCTGGGGTCGCCACTCTTTTCGCATCACCACTAGGCGTAAGGTCAGCAAGAGATGCCACAATATGGTGATGAAGGGTAGGATCCTCTCGTAGTGATCACCAACGGGTGCGCTTTTCCTCGAATATGTCCTTCATGGCCTTGAACATGAGATGTGTATTGAACCGGTGATGGCAGACGAGGGGTAGAGTAGTGGGGTGGAGACACCAACTCTATGCAGAACTACCCTCCTCATGAACTAGTCCGAAGAAGGATAGTCAAGATGGTATGGGTAACCGAGCTAGAAAATTAATAAGAGTGAAAGCCAAAGTGGTCAACCTCGCCCTCCCCCTCGGTGATATGTCTATGGGCCTCTCAATCCCTCTCGTGGATATGCTTCACATATGAGGATGATGGATCAGATCAAATTATGTTTCACTGAACTCAGGCCTCCCACCTAGATAAGAGATCGAGTCGATATGACCTCCCGCCCCGAACTTGGCTAATGTTGCACCACTAGAGGAGGTGATGAGAAGATCCTCCTAACATCCTCTTCTGTCCCTGAGAGAGGATGAACTTCATAACCGGTGGTGATCAATGGGGAACTCATCCATAGCTGAACAAGTTGTTGTCTCTAGCTCCCTAACGATCCTGGTGTGGTACTGCTTGATCATGTGGTTCTTATTCCTACACTGTATCCGGGTAGGATGGGAGTAGTATGAGCTAGACCCATACTCAAATGTAGGGGGAGGTAAACCTTGAGACCAGGAGAGCTACCTTGAGGGTATGAGATGATTACTACCTCATCAAGACAGAAACTGGGGCACACCAACTAGTATGGTGCTGCCTCACAAAAGTTATGGGATGCCACCACTTTCCTCTTCAATGACATGTGAGTTGAGGGCAAATCAATCTGATGATATTTGCTCGATCAAATCCCTACTAACTATGTGATTGCTTTGTGAATTTTTTTTGATTTTGAAATTTTGGAATCCATTTAGCAAATTTAGGTATGCTAGGTGAATCCAAGTGTGTTTTGTTTGATTTGAAAATAGGATTTAGCAAATTTAAGTATGCTAAGAAAATCCTAAGTGTTTTGTTTTGTTGATGTTTTGATTTGGTAGGATCCTTAGCAAATTTAGGTATGCTAAGGAAATAAGTGTTTTGTTGATTTTGATAGAATTCTTACAAATTTGGTATGCTAAGAAATAAGTGTTTCATTTTTTGTTTTGATGTTTTGATTTGAAATAGGATCTAGCAAATTTGGTATGCTAAGGAATTAAGGTGTTTCATTTTATTTGATGTTTTGATTTTTGAAAAAGTAGGATCCTTAGCAAATTTAGGTATGCTAAGGAAATCCTAATGTGTTTCATTTTGTTTTGATTTGTTTGAAAGTGAAGACTTTACTTTAGCAAATTTGGTATGCTAAAGATGAAGTCATACTTAGTTTTGTGAGATGGAAATTTCACTTACCAAATTTGTATATGCTAAATGAAATTCCAAGTGGTGTGTTTAAAATTTTTGATTGTATTTTGGTTTTGAAAATGGAAACTTCTCCTTAGCAAATTTGGTATGCTAAAAGGAGTTCCAAAGGTGTTTGAGAATTTTTTATTTTGACTTTGGAAACTTCACTTAGCAAATTTGAGTATGCTAAATGAACTTCCAAGAATTTGTTTGAAAAAAAAAATTTGATTTTGGATTTGGAGACTCCACTTAAAAAATTTGGGTATGTTAAATAAAGTTCCAATTTTTTTTTTTTTTTTTGAAAATTTTTGGATTTTGGATTTGGAGACTTCACTTAACAAATTTGGGTATGTTAAATGAAGTTCCAAATGTGTTTTTTTTTTTTTTGGATTTTGGATTTGGAGACTTCACTTAACAAATTTGGGTATGTTAAATGAAGTTCCAAATGTGTTTGATTTTGATTTTGATTTAGACTCACTTAACAAATTTGGGTATGTTAAATGAAGTTCCAAATGTGTTTTTTTTCGAAAATTTTTGGATTTTGGATTTGGAGACTTCACTTAACAAATTTGGGTATGTTAAATGAAGTTCCAAATGTGTGTATTTTTTTTTTTGTGAAAATT
The DNA here is from genome assembly GCA_021442155.1 of Cymbidium sinense. Taxonomy (NCBI): domain Eukaryota; kingdom Viridiplantae; phylum Streptophyta; class Magnoliopsida; order Asparagales; family Orchidaceae; genus Cymbidium; species Cymbidium sinense. The sequence goes on from CM038226.1 coordinate 22,322,838, forward strand.
TTTGGATTTTGGATTTGAGACTTCACTTAACAAATTTGGGTATGTTAAATGAAGTTCCAAATGTATTTAGAATTTTGAATTTTGGATTTGGAGACTTCACTTAACAAATTTGGGTATGTTAAATGAAGTTCCAAATGTGTTTTTTTTTTTTTGGATTTTGGATTTGGAGACTTCACTTAACAATTTTGGGTATGTTAAATGAAGTTCCAAATGTGTTTAGAATTTTGAAAATATGATTGTTAAGTTTCAACTTTTGAAAAGAGGACTTCCATTCAACAAATTTGGGTATGTAGGAATGGAGATCAATCTTATTTTTGAAATGTGAAAATTTTATTTTATGTGTGATTATTGCTTTTGAAAGAGAAGAATTCCAACTTAAACATATGTGGGATATGTTTAAATGGGATTTCCAAATGATGTTTATTTTTAGTTGGGAATGAAATCTTCATTTAATAAATTTGAGTATATTAAATGAAGATGTTCATATGTGTTTTTTGAAAATTTTAATTTTATTTGAAAATGAAACTTCCATTCAATAGATGTGAGTATATTGAATGAAAAGGTTCATGTGCTTTTGAAAACTTTATTTTTTGATTTAATTTTGGAAAGATGATTGTTCATTTTATTTTGAAAATGAAATCTTCTTAAAATGAATTGAAAAGATGTTCATTTGTGCTTTTGGAAAATTTGTTAGTTTTATTTTTGAAAATCCTATATGTAACAATTATGGGAATTGTTAAATGAGGATGATAAAAATTTTTTATGGAAAATATTTTATTAAGAGCATTTTTGAAAAGCAAAATTTTTATGAAAAATTTATTTTGTCTTTATTATTTTAGGATGAACCTTTCCTTATCATAAAAATGATAAGGAGGAAGTCTTTAAAAGTTTTCTTTTTATTTAGATCTTTTTTTACCCATTGAAGAACCCAACGGGGGTTTAAAGACCAACAAGGAATGCAGTCCTAAAACCTAAAGATGTTGGCTAACTCAACTTAAGAATGAAGTAAGCTAAGTGCCAAATGGAAAGAAAGATAGTCGATTCATACCAAAGTAAAACCCACTATCGATACTCAAAGACAATGATCATTTACCAAAGATGGAGAGAGGAACCATCCCAGAGTCGAAAAAATCTATGGAGAAAACTTTTTAGAAGGAGTCACCTTCAAATCTGTGGTGAGAAAAGAAATGAAGAGGCAAGAATATAGAAATTCATCTTTTTACGATGCCACACAGTTCCGTAGATGTACTTATTCAGGTGATCGAGTATGTCATCAAGGAATAGTATATTATTTCAAAAGATAGAAGTCACAACCCTTTAATGGACCTAATCACCAATAAGGACTCCTAAGGACAATGGGTCCGCATATGTACCAGATTCTTCCCTACTTTACATGAAAAGTAAAGTAGGGTTTATTTTAAACGTTCATTTCCTAGGCAAAGCCCCATAGTTAATTACATCCTAAGAATGGGGATTTCTTAGAAAACTCTCGATTAAGGTAAATGATCATCTTCAAAGATTTCAATAAGAAAGGACTATATTGTTCATTTTTTTGAAGATCAAATGGGATTGATCAAAGGGGGAGTTATTATCAAAAAGAAAGATAAGTAGGAGATGCCCACGATGCTAGGAAACCTAGCGAGCATCTCAAATTATCTTATAGTTGGGCTTTAAATTTTTGAAATTGATTTAATATTTTTGAGTTGAATTTTTCATTAGAAATTTAGGACTTATGATTCCTTAACACAAGATGTGAGGAATTATGCTTATGGCCCACAAAGGGAAGAAGCAACCTCAACCTAAATCTAGGGAGCTTTGAGAGAAAAGCACAACCTAAATCTAAGGAAAAAATGGTTTGGTCTCCATAAAAGAGGACAAATCACCCGATAGCTTGGACTTACAACCCTGGGTTGCCAACTAACTCCTCCTATGATTTTAAATATATGTAGGCAAGTTTTTATGCTTATGCAAGATAGCTAGGCTATTATTTATTTAGAAAGAGACTAAGTCCTTAAACTCACTCCCTAAAGAGACTAGATCATGGACATGTTTCAAATGACCTAAATTTAATGCAATTCAAATTTTATTTTATTTTTATTTTTTTGGACGACTATTTTGACTCAGGCTAATAGGATTCATATGCCTAATGCATGAGAAATAGAGTTATTGCCAAAATTAGTGATAAGGGAGAAGATGTGTTTCCACCATGGCTCTTAAAGGTCAAGCCAAGTTTCTCTATTAAAGGTTGAAGCCCTCCAATCAAGAGTGAAATAAGATGTTGTTATGCATGATATTATAAAAGAAATGCTCATCCAACTAAGGGGTTGCTAATTCTTTTATCTTGATTTTAAACCTATGCTTTAGGTGAGGTTATGAGTTCTTTATTTTAGTTTGGGTTATTTAGTTTAGTAAAAGATTTATTTTTTCCTAAAGAGCCTAATCCACATCCAGGCCATACATAAGCAAGGAAGAAACTAGGAAAAGATGCCACTTAATATGAAAGCTAAACAAATCATCAATCAATTTATAAAGCTAATCGCAAAAAGAAAAAAAGGCCATTGTGGTCGGGCACTACTGCACAAACCCAAACATAATAAATTGGATAGTCGAGCTCTACCCTTATACAACCCGAATTGCAAAGGAATTGAATTACAATTATGCAAGGAATTCATTGTTATGTGGGTCTTCAAGCTTTATTGTTCTTCCTTTTTTCTTCTTTCTACTTTGGTTCCTTTTTTTGGATGGTTGGAAGGTTGATGCTCCAAGGCTTCACATGGTGCATAAGATAGGATCTTATGACCAATGTTCATCTTAATCCCTATAACAATCATTCCAAAATGTTAATTGCACAAATTTACATGAAAAGGGAAAGAATGGAAATCTAACTAACACCTACAAAATAGAGATTAGCTAAAACAAACCACACAAATCTCAAGTATGTATATTAGACTTATCACCCCACACATGAGTGACTAAGTTCACCTTTATTGATTATGCTTAGGGTATAAAGCACCTCCAAGCATAAGCATTTATATTTTATTTATTGCCCTAAGCACAATCCTAAAAAATAATAGTTAGACTAAGATCCCTACCATTCATTCTACGAGCATACACTCTAACATCCAGTCTAAAACATATATCACAAACTAAAATAAAATATCAAACCATGCACCACCCTAACCTAAAGCTAGAAGTTGTGACTTAGGCTAATGTGTGTGCTTTGAAGGTTTGTGTGGTATACTTAGCTATGGCTTTAGGTTCAAATTTTCTAAGTGTAAAAACATGTTCAACTTAGAGGAGGATTTCATTTAAGCTGTTTAATTATTTTGGGTTGATTTTATTTCATGTTTTTATTATATTCAAGTGGATCCTACAATTAATTACTAAGTTATGAAGAGAGGGAAAGAGAAGGGAACTTCTGTTTCCTACCCTAACCTAAGTAATTTTAAAATAGGTTCACATCTTAGTTTTGTTTAGTGATTATTTTGATTAAGTTTTTTAATTAATCCTAAGTTTAGATGAACTCTAAAATAACTTATTCAAAAAGAAAGGCATTTAAAGATTAAATAAAATGAACCAAATTCATAAACACACATTACTTCATTTCTCAATATAACATGCATGAATGAGTCCTAAGAATATCTATACATACAAATGAGAATATTTAACACACTTTATGATGCATGCTAAGTAATTCATTTAAGGAAATTTGGAAGTTTAATATGCATGATTTTCTTAAGTAGAAAAGGGTTTCTTTATCCAATTTTTCACATGCACACATGAAAGTAAGAAAGGCATAAGTGAGTACAATACCATTGTTAACCAGAGGTGTAAGGTACAAGACCTACTTAGGGCTACTTAAAGCCTCACAACCCTGGGTTGTTGACTAATATACCACTTTCCTTAAATACAAACATGTGAACAAAAAGAAATGAAATGGAAAAGAAGAATGCAAAAGTTGTATTATTAATTCATTTTATTTATGCCATAGAGAAGGGACATATATGCTAACCACATTCTTATAATTTTTTCACATGCAAGCTTATAATTAAAATATAAGTAGCACACTTTTATATTTGATAATTGATTTATATGTTTTGAAAATAATTTAAATTTAGCAGTGATAATAGTCACTCATATTTTTTACTTTAGCCAACACATGCAAATTTGAGATAAAGTGAATAACTCCAATTTTAAATTTGAATTTGAAAAATATGAATGCATGAAACCATATGACATACAAATTTAACATGTTGGGGAAAGAATCAAAGCAATGAAAGCATGTAAACACATTCACTTTAATTAAATCCTAATGACATTCTTATAGAATAAGAAGGCTTAAAATAAATCAAAGTTAATTCAATGTGATTTCTATTTAGTTTTATGTTTGATTTATTTTTGAAAATATGAGTTGAGTTTGTTGTTCCTGACCCATTTCCATATGTGTTTGCTATTTTTGTTTACTTTTTAGATGATTAGATTCATTTTATGTATTAATTAGGTTATGGTATGAATTAAGCAAGTTAATTAACCCTTACCTACACCACCATAGCATAGTTAATCAAACAATTATGAGCCAATAAGGTGACATAAAAACTCACAAGGAATTTAAATTTGTAATGCACCTAAGAAGAAAAGGGCCTAATACAATTTGGCTCATGATTAATGTTAATTAAGCAATTTAGCTTAAGTAATTTCAAAACACCATTTCACACACATATGAGGTTTTGATTTTCTTAATTGAACTTAGGCTCTTAAACACCCAAGCATCTACCCAAAGTAGATTAATTAAGTTAAGTTTTTTAGAATTTTAGAAATTAATTAAGGGAATAATTAATGAATTAACCCTTAATTAAGAGAGGATTAAGGAAAGAAAAAGGAAGTTTAGGGAATAGCTTAGGAGAAATGCACCAAAATTATTCTCTAAACCTTGTATTTATTGTATCTGACCTTAATCAACTCTAATAATGGATTAAAACTACTAATCACACCTTAATTATGCTTAATTACTTAAGGAGGGCAATTAGGAAGCACATTTGCAATTCCCCCAATTAAGCCTTCAATAAATTCCAAGAAAATTAAGAGAGGCAGAAGTCATCCCATAAAAGATACCCGAAAAGTTTGGGATTAATAAGATGTTTAATTAAGACGTAATTAGCAAAATATGATTTCTAAAACCCAAAGAGAAAGAATAATTTTGAAATTATTTTTAAAATATTCTAGGGTGAATTATCTTTCCATAGAAATTTATTTCATATTTTTTAAGATTTTATTGAGAGAGGTATGATTTTTAAAAGATCGAGATTAAAAAATTAAATAACCAATCCTGCCACTAATGACACATGTGGACGGTGCGTTTTTTACACATCACACAGTGAGCATCCCACTTAAATGTCATCCATGGATGCACGGCATGGGACGCACTTGATCCTCATTTGATCAAGATCAACGCCAGGATCACCACTTCTAAAAAGGATAATTCATTTTCTAAATGTGGTAATAATCTTTCGCCCATCCAAAATGTGATGGAGAAAGATCTCCTTCTTCTCTTTCCCAGAGCCGCCCATGATCTAGGGAAGATCCGAGCTTGATTGAGCTCGGATTGGAACAAGACTTTACCCACACCATCTAAAGCCAATAGGGAGCACATCCAATGGTGGATCTTGCATGACTTGAAAATTCATTTCATAAAAGACCAACAGCTCCTATGCTAGATGGTCAAAAAATTCCATACATCGCCGGAGGTGATCATCGTGCTAGCTCGATGAGAAGCTCAGATGAACCTGAAATTTGTGCCTTGGGGTTGAGTGGATCTTCCTATGGACCAACACCACTTGATGTCCCTTGCGACTTTGACCCAATTGAGGCTCTCCTTGCTGTGGAAAACTCAAATGGATGCTTGGGTGCACTCGAATTGGTCCTCAGAGGAAGTTTGCAAGAGGGATTGAAGAAATTTTGAGTGTGGAGAAAGTTGAAGATTCAAAAGAGCTCCCCTATTTGTCAATGGAGAAAATCGAGAAGAAGCAATTACAAATACTCCATAGAAAGCTTGTGATGGCTCTCTGATCTTTCCTAACACTCTCTATGCTTCAATCGAATTGGTGAATGATCATTTTGAATTGAATTAGGGATATGGCAATCGGATGGTCGACACCTCCTTTGCCACTTTGATCCAATTGACCACATTGGAGAGGTTGTTTAGGCTGTTAGCTCTATGCACATGGTCAGTTTGTGTCCTTGAGTGGATTTCTAACCTCCCATGTGCATCAAATTGGGTGGAGGAGGGATTTAGAATGAGCCAATTTGACCCATGGGGTCGGGTTTGGCCTTGGGTCTATTTGGGCTGACCCAAACCCATTGGGTTGGGTGTACCACTCTTCATTAGATCCCCTCGAAGTATTAGAAAGGTATCAAGTGGATATAAAGAGGGCATGACCAAATTACCCATGGATTAGGCCAAAATTTATTTTATGGCCTAAGGGTAGATTGGTATCTTTGTTTCCAATCAATTTTAGCTATGTTCAAATTTGGCTCAACATGACCCCTTTAGGTCAAGTTAGGTCAAGGTCAATTGGGTTAGGTTAGTTCTAGTTGGCCAATTGAAGCTTTGGTCAAGTTCAACAAGTGATTTGGAATGAACTTGACACATTGATTTGAATCAATTTGGCTTAGATCAAGTTTTGACATATTTTGACTTTAAGTCAAGTTAAGTTAACTTGGGTCAAGTGGCCAATTAGTTAGGCTCAAAGGTTGACTTGGTCAAGTTCAAACATAGTTCATGAATGAACTTAGATCAATGGTTTCAATCAATTTGGCCTATGGTGGAATTTGGCTATGTTAGGTTTCATTTTGGGTTAAGTGTTGACTTGGTCAACCCATAGGTTTGACTTGGTTTGACCCCCATTTGGTTGATTGATCATCCCATGATGATTGTTGATCATGGTGAGAGGCATAGGTAAGTTTAGTTCAATCTAATTTGGTTAGGATTAGTCATAAGGGTACTTTAGGTCACTTTGGGTCATGTGAGCCTAAGTAGGTCAAATGGCTTGGCCAAAGCTTGATTTGAGCTTGATTGATCTTGTATATGGACTTATGATTGAAATATAAATCCATTTGCAAGTGGTTTGAAGTCAAATGGGTTTTGATTCAATTGAAAATTTCATATTCAAAGGGTGAACATGAAAGGATTTTAGCTTTGATTTTTGAATTGCATTTTGATTTAGTGATTGAAGTTTGTATTTTATATGGATTCATAATTGAAGGATTGATTGAATCATGAAGAAAAATCAAGAGTTTGGCTTGATTTGAAGTTGATTTGTCTAAGCTCAAAATTTTGACTTGAAACGCTTAGGTTGGATTTTGAGTGGATTTGAGTTTGATTTTTGAAATTGGTTTTGATTCTTTGAATTTATATTTCATTTATATATGTGAATATAAATAAGAATATGAATTTATCATGAGAAAACTTCATGGATTTGAAGTGATTTGATTGATTTAGGCTAAGTCCAATAAAGGGAGTTTAAAGGACTTAGAAAATTTTAGAGTAAGGATTTGAATTTTTAAATTTAGTTTGATTGATTTATATTTATATTCCATTTATATATGTGAATATAAATGAGAATATAAATGGGTTATAAGAAAATCTCTTGAGTTTGAATTAGTTTGATTATAATTTTGGCTAAGTCCATGAAGGAGAACTTAAAGGACTTAGAAAAATTTTTAGATTTTGGCATTTGATTTGATTGATTTGAATTTATATTGCATTTATATATGTGAATATAAATGGGAATATAAATGAGTTACGAGAAAATCCCATGAATTTGAATTTATTTAGATCATGATTTTGGATAAGTCCTTTAAGGAAAATTTAAAGGACTTAAGAAAATTTGATGAATTGATTTAAAATTTTGAATTTAGTTTGATTGGTTTAAATTTATATTTCATTTATATATGTGAATATAAATGAGAATATAAATGAATTATGAGAAAATCTCATGAGTTTAATTTGGTTTAGATCATGCTTTTGGCTAAGTCCTTAAGAGGAAGATTAAGGACTTTGAAAGATTTGGACTTAGGAATTTTGATGGGTTTTGATCGTGGATTTTAATCATGGATTTCAATCATGGATTTTGATCATGGAGTTTATTTGAGTTTGGAGAAAATCAATCAAGATTGATTTGGAGTTTGACTTGAATGAAGGAAAGTGAGGAATGGTTCAAGTTAAGGGTAGGCAAATTTTCCTAACACTCCTAAGGCATAACCTATTCCTATGGCTAACTCTTCTAAGTCTTCTAGGGCTAGGTTGAGTGTTCACCTAATCACTAGATGTGTCTTAAGACTAAGGAACTCTTAAAGTCTAAGAGAAGTCCTATGTCTAAGATGGTAGGATAAAAGAACCCAAAGTTCTCTGCCCTTTCTCATTAAAACCATGCACCATTAACTTATCCCTCCCAAGATGTTGAATATCAAGGGATAATCCTCTTAATGCTTTTAGACTCATAAGATTGATAGAAGAACCAGAATCAATTAGTATTTAATTGATCAAGATACCATTACTATCTATGATAACCTATAGAGGACAAGATTGTTCCCAACATAAGATCTTCTTCAAAATATGTAATTTGGAGTTTGTAATCATACATTTTAATGAGTTCATATCTCTCTAGATCTTTAAGTGCCTATATTAATATTTCTTGTAGATCTTTTGACATTAAGAAAGCCTCATAACACTTAAATGTGCAGAGATCTTTCTCAGATGTGATAAGATATTGTAATCTATTTTTTCACTTGATCTAGGTTTCTTTTTATAATTTTTGTGAATAATATCTTCATTGATTTCAATTTATTGGAATTTATCTTTATTTGAATTTCCCTTCTTTGATGGTGGCAATAATACTTTATCACTCCTGAATTGAACTTTAATCTCCTTGTGATGTTCAGATTCCCCTAAAGAAGTAGTTTCTTCCAATTCACCTTTCATTCTAGAGAATTAGCCAAAAGAGCTAGAATCACTTTTCAACTTCATACATTTCATACGTGATGTTGTTGATAAGTCTGACTCTTTTCCATTAGAAAAATATAAATCCTCATCTGAACTGTTATCTTTTTATTGTGTCATCAAACAAAATTCAGATGTTAACTCCTCAGGCTCTTCTTTCTTTTCTACAAAGAATCCTAGTGGGTTTGTCTAGTATGTTTGAGTATCATTATCATTTTGGAGTGACTTGTGCTGAAGAACATTCGATATCACATAATTGATTTAGCATACCTCTATTGGGTAAAATTCACTATCATCTTCTTCATCCAACCCAACAATATGGAGTTTAGACATAAAATCTGCAAGCCTAACTGGTTGTCTTATCGGCAGATGACATTTCTCTAAATTATTAATAACCTTTTGAGTTGTAGTCTTCTTCTTTTTTTTTTTTATTCTATTTGGATTGATTGACTTCTTTGAGAGGTCTTGTGGAATTTATGCCACTTGCTTTTCACTTTGTGATGAATTAGCAGTATTCAGGAGTCTCTAAGTCGACGACGTGGAGGTTGACGCATACAACCTTGGCACTGCTTTCAGATCAATCACTGGTTCAATAGATAATTTTGACCTGACACCAGGAACTCCTTCAAGTTGTTTCAACATTTTTATTGTATTTTTAGAGATTGTAGTCTCCCATTCTTCAGTCTAAATAGATTTCTCTTTCTTCTTGTCTTTAATGGATCTTATAGAAGAGGGCGCAATCATCCTTATAGACTCTCTTTTTGAGTTGACTAGAACACTATTAGATAATGTAAATTCACCTCTTTGATACTTCTTTTTAAGCCAATCTTTGAAGACATAACAATCCTCAATAGAATGACGAGTCACCCAATGATACGGACATTAATTTGGATTACTAACTTGACTAGCTTCTTTAGGCCTTTTACTTTCTAGTAATTGTAGGCCAGCTTTGACTACTTGTCAAAATAGTTTGGCCACACTATCCCTTTTAAAAGAATATTTTTATTCATCTTTTTCTTAAGAGATGGTTGCATTGGCTCATCATCTCTTGTTGTTTGTTTTGGATGCTCTCCACCACCTAGAAAACTTTGTTTAACTTTCTGATTAGGATGAACAAGCTTCTTTCCTTTATCATCATTGTACATTGGCTATTTTCCTTTATTTACATTGTAGATCACCCATTTTTCACCACTTGAGTTATAAGAAGTGGCCTGAGTTTCATTTCTTCTTGAATCTGAAGGCTTATTTTTCTTTGATTTATTTGTATAAATTTCAGACTTAGAGCGATTCAGCTTTTCAAATTTGGCAACCCTATCAAGCAAGTCCTGGAATATTGTGATTAATTCCATACATAAAAATGGTGACATTATATCATCCATATTGCCCATTAACAATTGGATTGCATGCTCTTCCTTCAATTGTTATTCATATTTCATGCTTAAGTTACACCAACAACTTATGAATTTAATCACTAACTCATCTTTTCTCTTTAGCAAGACGAGACCAATGATCATTATTTTTTTGGTTGCACTAGGAAACCTTTTTATGAACATTGTCTCCAGCTCAACAAAGGTTCTGAAAGAATCATTTGACAATTCTGCATACCACTCAAAAGTAGTTAAAATTAGGCCACTAATAAACTGGCAAAAAAGTAGTACATCATTCCCTCCAGTGTTACTACAGGTAGCCTTGAATTAGGCTAGATGATGTTTTGGATTATCATACCTGAAAGTAAATTTTTTGTATGATAACCTTCGTGTATGTCACTTGATCATATTCAGCTGGGTAAGGATGACCCTTACTCATCTGCATTTCAGCTTGCCCTAAAGCTATAACTACCCTAATCTTTTCATTGATTATCATTTCCAATAGAGCAGTTGTTACTATTCCAGATGTACTAGGCATATTTTGAATTATTGGTTGAAGAGGTAGCTAATTAACTTTACTCCTCCCTTCAGTTAAATCATGTATTGTAAGAGCCTGAGGTATCAGAGTGATTGGTGGTATAGAAGTAGTACTAGTAACTACTTGTTGATTAGTAGGTTGTGGTCTTTATTTTTGATTTATGTATATGGGGGACACCAAGTAGATCTAAGGGTGTAGTTATTGAGATGATCGGGTATGACATTAAAGAATAGTGTACTATCTTGAAAGATAGAAATCGCTACCCTATAATGGATCTAATCACCTAATAAGGACTCCTAAGGCATGATGGGTCTTCGAATATACCAGAGATTTTCCTCTACTTTACATGGATGAATAAAGTAGGATTTATTTAAACCGGGTTTTAAAGTTCCCTATGGGGACAAGCCCCCATAGTTAATTACATCTTAAGGAAGATGAGCTCCTTAGGAACACTCTCAATTAAAGTAGGCAATTATTGTCTCCAAAGATTTAAAAAATAGGACTATCAATAAATTGGCTATGTTTAAAAAATCAAGTGGGGATAGATCAAAAAGAGAGACTTATTAGCAAAGCTAAAGGGAGATGAGTAAGGAATGCTCATGATACTAAGAAACCTAGTAAGCATTCCAATCAATCCTAAGGTTGGGCTTTATATATTTGAAATTGAAGAGAATTATATGTTTGAGTTAAAATTTTATTAGAAAGCTAGGACTTATAATCCCACAATATAAGATTATGAAAATGCCTAAGAGGTGAGGACTTATGCTTGTAGCCCGAGGGAAAACAACAATCTCAGATCCTAATTCTAGGGAGCTTTTGCGAGGGCCAAAGCACATCATAAATCTAAGGCAAAAATGAGTATATTGTTTACCTCCACAAGAGAGGGGTAAACCATTTGACTACTAGACTTATAACCATCAGGAGTGATAGCCAGCTAACTCCTCCTACATTTTAAAACTATGTGGTCAAGTCATATGTCAATCTTATTTTTGGATGTTATCGCCTGAAACCAAGAATTAGGATGTTCTAATTAGAAACCTACTAATTTAGTGCCTAGGACACTGGACCTAGTGTCTTAGGGAATCAACCTAAATTTTTAATTTAGATTAACTCAAATCAAATCTAATTAATTCAAATTAAAATTTAATTGAAACCAAATGAAATTAATCACTCCAAATCATCTCACATATGTAATCAAATATTATTGGAGTCCAAACCCAATCCAATTGAGTCAAATTGGTCATTTGAACCCAATTAGAAAGAAATTCAACCCATTTAGGCCAAATGGGTTAAATTGAAACAAAATTCAAAATAAATCAAATTCCATATCAATTAATCATCAAATCAAGATGATTAAAATCCAAATTGAATTTAATTTCAAACACCTTTGAATTGACTTTGAATTAGATCAAGTTTGAATCAATATATTTATTTTGAACTCAAGCCCCAACCCAAATCAAATGGGTTCCAATGTAAATTCAAAATGGGCAACGCACATTAGTCTAGGGCTATGTGATGATGCCATAATTCATAAAAATAAAATGGGAAAATGGGAAGAAGAAAAATGCAAACTCCCTTCTTCCCACCTCATCCCACTTCACCTCTTATGCTACCTCTTATGAGAAGGCTACCTTCAAGTGAAGGCTGGCAATTAGCAACCAATAGCAATCTTCCAAGAGCTTGCCATCACTCTAGTCAACTAAAAGAAATGGAGAAAAGGAAGGAAGCAAGCTCACGGCCAAACACAAAATTCTAACCAACACACTTCCAAAACCCAAATTGACTTCTCCAATACCTTCACCAGCCCAAATGAAGGAGAATCGAATCATCCCCACTTCCCAAGTTGTCAGCAAGTAGGAGAATGGCCAACTCCTCAAAATTGAAATCCACCTTGGTCTAGGGACCAATCCACAAGGAGATAGCTCAATTCCTTTGCCACACGAGTTTCCCTTGGAGTTTTAAAGCTATTGGAGGTGATCCCATCATCTAAAATCGCTTGCACGATGGTACACCACTAACGTACTTCTCCTTTGCTTCAAGCTTTATGTCTTTGGTATTTTATGAAGGAAACTTGATCTCAAGTGAGATCAAGCCATATAGAATCATAAGATTTTCTTCAACAATCATTTTGCAATTGAAATCATTGAATTTCATTGCTTGGATCGTGAGAAATTAGGGAAAAATAATCAATGGTTCTCAATTTACGCAGGTTGGGTAGAAAATAAAATATCTACCATCTATTCCTTCTAAAAGAAATGGACGGCTCTGATCGCATTGGATGATTTGATTTATAAACCATGGATCAATTGTGGATCGTTTGATATTTGATCGGACGGTCCTATTCGATCATGCATTTTCCCTGATGTTGATGCAGACGTCACACGGATCTGCATGGACCAATCCACGTGTGGTACATGGCAACGCGCATCATGTAAGCACACGGGTCTCAAGGCCAGTGGACCCCTACTTAAAACCATTAAATTAAATCTTGTTAAATAATGGTTTAAAAATAAATTAAAATTCAGAGAAAATTCTAAAATTCATAAAAATAAATAATTAAATACTAGAAAAAAAATGCAAATAAAGGCTCTATGGATTCATCTTGATGAGAGGAATCCATAAAAATTAAAATCCCCAATTTATATTGGATATTTTTGCCTTAATTTAGATTTAATTGAAAAATATTAAACCCTAATTACCTTTAAAGCACTAATCCAATTAATGTGAAACTTTGAGGAAATGAAATTAACCTTAAAACACACCCTATAAAAATATTTCATAATTTAGTTCAACATATTTTATGAGAAATTGAATTTTCAATCATAAAATCTTAATTTAATTAAATAAACTAAAATTAATGAAATTAACTTATAGAAATGATTTAAACAACCTTAAATCAACCTAATAAACATCAATAAACATTAAAATATTATTAAAACTTATCTGAACTTAATAATTCACAAATTGGCTTAATTAACCAATTAAATGAATTAAATAATTTAAATAATTAACCAGAACATAATTAAATCATAATAAATCAACAAACAATCCAATAATTATGAATAAACTCTCATTGGAAACATATTTCAGTAAGGAATTGATGAAAAATAAAATCCTTAACAAAATCTAATTAACTTAAGTTTAATGTAGGATTTAAAGAAATAATTAAAACCTTAATTACAAATCTAATCAATATCAAACTTTGGGCATATGAAATTGGCATGTAACCCACTTGCCAAAAAAATTCTCAAACCCAATTAATCTCTGGATTAGGACTTGTTAAATTTCTAAATCTCTAGATCAATATTAATCAAATAATGGATTAAGAAAATTCATTAATTCATTAAATCATTTGATAACTTAAACTAATCCTAATGAAATAATAAAAGACTCTTAGAGAATGTTTATTTACATTCCTAAGCCAAAGAACTTAAATTGATTACACATTTTAGGATTAATAAATTTAATAACCCATATAAAGAAAAATCAAATGAATGGAATTAAATGAATACCTAATGAATCCTAACACTTGCAATTAATCCAATCTAAGAATAAATACAAACCTTAACCTAAGAACATTAATTTAACATAAACTAGACTAAATCAACATAACTTAATAACTTGATCTAAAAAGATAACATAAACTTTTAACATAAACTAAATAAAACAAACCAAATCAACATTTTCTAAATAAAATAATGTAATTGCAAACATAAGTAACATCAAAAGGATTAATTAAGATACTTAAGGATCTTAGTTAGACTTTTTGGAACCTTCATTAGGATTTAGGCGTGAAATAAAATGAGTTTCACCTAAAATGAAATTCATTCTATTTCTCATTCTTGAAAACCTAAATATTACTTTAACCAAATAAAATGAACATAAAATGGGAATTAAATTACTAAAGCATTTGAATTTAAACCACCTCAAGGTAAAAATTAAATAAAGTCAAACTTCAAATTGAAACTTAAACTTAAAGGAGCCTAACAAAGCCTTATCACACAAACCCCTCTTCTTCACACACTAGATCATTTAGGTCACAGACTCTAGATCTAAGTTAGATCATTCTATAATTTTCTTTAATTTTTTGTGAAATGTTGTGTTGTTCTTCACATCTTTGTGTGGTGTATTACTTTAGACTGGATGCCTAGGCTTGTTTGCTCGATAAACTGGATGGTAGGGAGCTCTTTTTAGTATTAACACAATTTTTTTGGAGGGGATAATGTTAAAGGAATCATTGTCATAAATAAAAAATTATAAAATTATTGTATTCTTGTAGGTGCTGAAAAATCCCTTAACGTAGTCCATAGGACAGGCGGGCATGGCAAGTAACTAATGTTAAGCCCGTATGTTTGCAAAATATAACTGTTGTATGTTATTTGTATTTCCTAACATCTATTTTGTAGGACTTAGGATTTCTTTTTTGAATTTTTAAATTTAAATTTTAGCTTAGAATTAGGTTATGATCTATGGGGTCTAGGATTAGTAGGAGCCAACCCTACCAGAAGATGGTGCAATGGTCCCGTGTGGAGCCTGATGGATGCCCTTGAAGAAGGATATTTTTCTAGAAAGAATACTCATAGATCTAAACTTGTAGTTCTAGGCCGATTTGTAAAAGGATAGAACTCAACTGCCCATTTTTCTTTCTTCCAGGGTGTGCAGCAGTACTCGACAGCATTGACCTATTTCTATCAATTTAATTTGGCTTGATTTATTTTGGGGTGCGTAATAGAAACGACATGCTTTTTTAGGTCTCTTTATATGCTATGTTTGTGTTGTGATGAATGCCTGGACGTAGGCTCATAGAATAAATTAAATTTTCTACCAAACTAAATCAATCGAAACCCAAAAATAAATGCCACTCAAAACCTCTCAAGAATTAAATCCTTAGGTTTAATACAACATAAAATCAATTAGAAACAATTAGGTTTGAAATCATACAATCATATTGTCTTCTACTCCTTGAATTGGGAAACTTCACTCATTGCACATAAGGGGCATATGTTTTGTGAGGATGACCACCTTCTTGAGGAAGCCTGTCATCTAAAATATTGATTTAGCCCATAACCATTTCTAATTACATGACATTAGGCATAAATTTCATACCTATTTCCTAAAATGAATCCTGAGTCAACATTTGTAAAAAGCTAAAAATATGCATTAGTTAGATGCATCTTCATACCCTACATGGTCTTAGGGATCAGGGAGTGAGTCATAGATTCCTTTCTTAAAAATGCAACAGCCCAACCATCTTGCATTCATGTGACTTGACTTCATGAATTTAAAATGTGCTTAGGTGGTGTTAGCTGGCATCCTTCTATAGGCAGGTTATAAGTCCAAAAGAGTCACAGATAGGCTAGTTCCCTCAGGTGAGGAGAATGGCCAATGATTCCCAAGGATAGAATTAGGTTGAGTATTTGACATGTGTTAGAAGCACCTATGGACTGGGTTCTGAAGCATCCTTTCTTTTTAGGAATAAGTATTCAACCCTAGGCTTTTCTGCAATCTTGTGCTGCTAGAATCTAAGTCCAAAATTTCTAAGAAAATGACAACTTGAAATTTAAAAAATTAAATCCCAAATTTGAAGCCCAATTATATGATAGTTGAAATGTGTACTGGGCATCCCAATATCAATAGACATTTCCTACTCTCTCTCCCCTTTGACACTTGAAAATAATTCTCTCCAATTTGGATCTCTCCCAATTGAATATCCAAAAATCAATCCTTTGAAAACTATCTTAGCAGTCTTTAGAAATAACCATTTATTTTTTTAATCAAGAGTATTCTTAGGAAGAGACCCTGCCTAAGATGTAACTAACTATAGAGGCTTTCCTTTATAGGGAACCACAATCCCAAGTTAAAATAAACCATGTTCTGCTTTTTTGTGTAGTTCAGAGGAATATTCTGTGGTACTCAAAAGACCCATTAGCCTTAAGAGTCTTTTATTCAAATGATCGAATCCATTATAGGAAAGCATGTTTATCTTTCAAGATAATATGTTTATTCCTTATTTCCATATTTGGCCATCTAAATAAAATATTCCTAAACTCTATGTGGTGTCATATTTTCCTCCATTCCATAACTCCATAATTTTCTGGTGACTCCACTAGGGATTGGTTCCTCTCTCTATCTTTAAAAATAAGTTGTTATTTCTATATATCAACCATGTACTAGTGCCACTCACCAGTCAAGACTGCCTTTCTTTTCATTGGACTAGTGCCACTCACCGACCTAGGGAGACTACTAAGTGGGGAGTCCCGTGTAAGGACTAGACCCAGACTTGAAGTAGTCAGGAGGGAAGGAGCCACTGGGGGACTTATCCTAAGCCTCAAATATACTTGACGCATAATGCATGATGGCTAAAGAAAGCATGTAGGATTACATCATCTTAAACAAAGTCAACATGAGGTAGCTTACCGACTGTGCAGTAAGGCTTACCCAACTAACAAGGCGCTCATTAATTTGCAATGGTTAAGTTAGGAAGAAAGCTTATAGACTTACATCCTCCAGACAAGTAACCACTAGGGTGACGCATAAGCAAGGTTGTATGTCAGCCCGACCTAAAACAGGTAATGAGTGAGTGCCACAAGGGGCTTTATCCCACATCAAAATAGCCCAAGATAAAAGATATGTGTTTATTTTATGTGGCTATGTGTAGTTTGTGTTGGTGCTGTGTTGTTAAAGGATAGAATGTCGCTTGGGTTCCTTACACCTACCCTAAACACATCGTGGTGGATTCGTAAGCAAAGATATTTCAAACAAATATGAAGAGATAGAATTTGAGATGAAAAAAATTTTATTGATAATCGATTTGAAACAAGATTTATGGATAGTATTTCTCTAGGTAGAGCCCATTGATTGGAAGCATTATGCGCTCCCGCTTAAAATTTATAAGCTGAAAAGATCCTCCTTGGTAGGCCTTCTCTATGGCTAAAGAGCCTTCCCAAGTAGGTTCAAACTTGCCTCCCATCTTTTGACAGGCAACAGTTGGTCTCCTTAGAACTAAAACAAGCTCTTCTACTTGAAAAGCTCTAGGACAAACCAACTTGTTATGAGTTTGAATCATTTTAGCTTTGTACAACTCAAGGTTCTAGCATGCCCGGAGGTGTCTCTCCTCTAAACCTTCGAGCTCTTCTAACTGCAACTTGGTGTTCTGCTCCATTATTATTCTACTACCCACAGCTATCCTTAATGATGGGAGTTAGACTTCTAATGGTAGGACAGCTTCAGACTCATACACTAAGGAGAAAGAGGTAGATTAAGTTGAAGTTCTGTATGTGGTGTGGTAAGCCCATAGGGCTTCAACTAACTGCTCATGCCACTATCGCTTATTATCGCTGAGTGTCTTCTTTAATATTCAGATGAGAGTTTTGTTGAAGGCTTCTACAAAGCCATTTTCCCTTAGGTAAAAGATGGTAGAGTATCTCTAATATATGTTGTGTCTCCTGGCAAAGCTGTTGATTTTGGTGCTCCTTAATGCAGTACCATTATCAGATATAATTTATCGAGGCACCCCAAACCTATATATGATATGGTTCCTGAAAAACTGGAGCACTTGCTGAACTATGACCTCTCTGAGTGGGATCTCCTTCGCCCACTTAGAAAAGTATTCGGTGGCAGCTAGAATGAACTGATGACCCTTGGAGGAAGGAGAATCGATCGAACCCACTATGTCGATACCCCAACACTCAAATGGCTATGAGGCCAATGTAGGATGTAGAATGTTTAGTGGTTGGTGTAAGATCACACCATGCACCTGAGATTAGTGGCATCTCCTAGCTACATCCATGCATTCTGTGATCATCAAAGGCTAGTAGTATCCTAGTCTCTAGATCTTGGCTTTCATCTTTGGACCTGATTGATGCACTCTGCATAAACCTGAGTGTACCTCAGTCATGATCTTACGGGCTTCATGTTTGTCCAAATAATGTAACCATATATGATTCAAGGACTGCTGGTCTTGATTGAAGATGTCTAGTTTGGTTGTCCCATAACCTTTCAAAGTAGTCTGACTTATGTTTAGACCAAGTATGTGAGATTAATCCCTTCTTGCTTGATTAAGAATACCAATCAAAAAAGTAATTGTATTAAATCTTTATATGAATCATCCTGTTGTAAAGACTTTTCTAACTTGATGATGCTCCCAAAAAGAACCTCTAGGTTTTTCCCATCTATGGATGACTTAGGGGCTTCTTTAACTACCAAACCCTCAACTTTCTGGGAAAAAGTGGGGTTAGAGCTAAGGTTCCCACCGACTCGACCGTATATACGACTTGGATACATTTATGCTTTGGTTTAGCTCATCTTGACACATTGTGCTCTAATCACCCAAAGGGATCTGTCACGAGGCCAATAGGGAGGCTTTCCACCTGGTGCCTCATAACTATCCTCTCACCGGTGGAGGTTGGTCATCCTACCCATGTGAATGGAGTGACTATATGGGTGAAATCTAATGTCAAGCTCTATGTCTTCCCCTGAGTCCACGTCTCGCTCTCTTTTATTTTCTTTTTCTATTTCTTTTCTCTTTTTTTCTATTTATTTTTCTTTTTCTCTTCTTTCTTTTTGTCCCTCTTGGGGATCTTGACTAGGTTCACGAGAATGAACTTGTTGGTTTGGGGGAAGAAAATAGGCTGCATCCTCATATATCCCGACCTCATAAACTATGAAAGGCTTGAGATCTCCTTTGATGTAGTACTCAATTTTGTCTCCCTTGAACTTCATGAACTGATGTAGAGAGGATAGAATTGTGTTGTTCTCATGTATCCATGGTCTTCCAAGCAAAGCATTAAAAGATGTATCTGAGTCTATGATATAAAACTTGGCTTCAAACTTCCAATAATCTATCTCTAATGGCAACACTATGGAGCCTAGGGCCCTCTCGCCTTGTTCATTGAATCCTCTCAACATCATTTTTTCCTTTTAGAGTTTAAAGATGTTGATCCTCAAGTAGGCAAGGGTTTTTAAACTCATAATGTTGACTGATGCACCTTGGTCAACTAGAACTCTTGATAACCTATATCTGCCAATGTCCACTATAATGTAAAGAGGGTGGTTGTGCTTGGTCATTCCTAGAA
Organism: Cymbidium sinense; assembly: GCA_021442155.1. Lineage (NCBI taxonomy): Eukaryota > Viridiplantae > Streptophyta > Magnoliopsida > Asparagales > Orchidaceae > Cymbidium > Cymbidium sinense. Next base: position 22,342,815 of record CM038226.1, read on the forward strand.
ATAAGTCTTCATCATTAAATGTAACCCCTATGATATCCTTTGAGCTGTGTGCCTCCTATTCAGTAGCGACTAGCTAAGCTAAGCATATCTTTGGATCAAAGAGAGCCTTGACTAGCAATTCCCTCATATCTTTTGAAAAGATAAGGGCATCATATATGCTTAACTTAGCTGGCAACTTTCTAATATGTGCTAAGATGTTGTAATCAACTCTGACTTGGTCTTCCATAACCATATCCATGGGTGGAGCATTCTGTGGAGGGGCTATCTACTCACTAGAACCAATGACTTGTTTACCCTTATCAAGAGGTTCTACCCTAAGAGGTAAAACTTTGCCACTTCGTAGGTTGACTTCAGTGACTTCTTGGAATGATGAACTTGCAAAAAGTTCTACCTTCTCATCAAGTATACTTACACCTTTTCCTAGGGAATCCTCAAAGTCAGTTGACTCCAAGTCAATCTCAAGAGGTGAACCCGATTGATTCAGAAAAGGAAAGTCTAATTCTGAATCAGAACAGAGTGAATCAGAATGACTAGAGCTATCATTATTATTTTCTAAACTTGGGAGAGTTTTCTAGAGAAATAAAATCTAAAGTATCAGAAGTAGACAAAATATAACTGAAAGTTTTCTTCTCTGATTTCTTTTTAGGTGGAGGTACATGATAGAAATCTAACAAAGTAAGTGGGGTAAGGGATTTAATGCTCTTATTCAATCACACCTAGCGTAAGAGGAGCTAGTGGAGGAAGAAGTAGCAATTATGGATGGAGTCTGACTCGGACGGTTGCACTCTGAACTATCCGGGCAAGTAAGGTGGAGCTATTAGTCGCCACCTTCTTCAAGTTGTCTTCAGCAACTTGCAAACCTTCCTTGATGTTGGAGGTTTGAGCTACCTCGGGCACTTGTAGAGAGAGTTTCTTAATCTTAGAAACTACTTTTTTAGAGGTTCGGGATAAGGCAATATCCCAACCTTCTTTTTCCTTGAGAGGATCACAGGTTTCCCCAAGAATTACCCTAATAGAACTGGAAGGTTGTTCTACTAAGTATTCCTTGAGGATAACTATGGTGCCTAACTTGTAGCTACACTCAAGTCAGTCCTTAAATGTAATGCAATCCTCTAAACAATGACTAATCATGTGATGGTAGGGGCAATGTCTAGGATCATTACTCTTGCCCACTTCCTCTGACCTCTTGGGCTCTGGTAATTGAAAGTCAGGTTTCTTTAAGAGATTCTTAAAGATTTTCCTAACTACCACCCTCTTGAATGAATATGGCTTATGCAATCTATCAGCAAGAGTAGGTGGGTAATAGCTACCTAGCGGGGGATAAGAATACCACTATTGGGTAGGCTGCTGATGTGGTGGGAATGGCCATTGTGGTTGCTCATATGATAGCTGAGGTGGTGGCAAAGAATGTAGCAAAGAGGGATGCTAAGCTAGGGGTCTCTCATACTAGACTCTAGCTGGTTGCTTCTCTCTATCCACTAACACAACTGTCCTTGGCTTCATCTCGAACACCTTCTCCCTACAAAACTATTGTGAAGTTCGGCATACCAATCAAATGCAACCCCTACTAGGCTACTGAAAAAAAGTCTGAACAATAGTGTGTCACTACCACTGGCATTGTAATAATCAGCTCTAAAATATGTGATATACTGATGCGGGTTCCCACTGCCATCAAAGATTTTGAAGGAAGGTGGCACAAAACCCTTAGGGTATTGAACTACATCAAATTCCTCTGAGTATGGCCTACTCTTTGGAATAGATGAGCTCCCCCGGGCTTGCTCCATCATTTCCTTCATCTGCTGGTCTATCATATGCTTGATATCCTTCTTATGCATGGAGGTGCCATCTATAATCTTCCTATGCAAACTACCAGCATCATCCTCTGTGGGAGTGTACCTAAGATGCTCTAAAGTATGTACCAACTCTGGACGATCAGCTATCATGGGAGAGGGCTGTGAAATTAGGGCTGAGTTCTGTAATGCTAAAACTACTACCATCAACTCCTCAATCTTCTTCCCCATCTTGTCAATGTGATCATCCCTGTCTAAGCTGGTGGAGGAGGTGCTGAGTTGAGTGACAAGTGTCACTTTTCTCGAGCATGACACTTTCTTGGCTAATCTGATATCTTTGTAAGGATCCCCGTGTATCAACCATGTGGACCTCAGTTGTATCATCCAACAAGTCATCCTCATCAAGATCGAAGCTGACCCTTTCCTCATCCTGATTTGAGTGGTCACTCTTGAAAATTCATCTCTTCTCAAAGTAGTCTCTAAAGTATGTCATATGGTCTCTATGCCTCCGAGGGATAAATTACCCGCCACTGTTGGATTATGCTCTTCTACTTCTAAATCTGACACTACGAAGTAAGACCTCCTCACTGGGAGGATCAACTATCATGGGGACCATGTCTATGTCCACTCCCATCTCTATCTCTATATGTTGCGATGGAGGTGGTGTGATGATGATGCTCTTGGGTCGCCACGCCTTCAATCGAGGAATCGGCGGGAGCTCAATCTCGCCTCAATAGGTGGAATGGATGGAGCAGGATCCTTGGGTCATAGCCAGATCACCAGAGGGGAAGGTCTCTCCACAAATGGGGGCTTTTGAACCTTGGCAGGAGTGGTAGATGCTGTGAGTTGAACTGATGATGGTGGACTATGAGGGGAGCAGTGTGATGGCAACACCGACTAACCCTCAACTAGGGATCTCAGGTGGACTTGATAAGAACAATCTCAATGATTGGCCTGACAGGCACAATCGGAAAATCCATCAAAGTAGAGGTTGTCGACTGTTGGGCATATCTTCGTCACCCTCCCCTGCCTGCCTGGGCAAATACTCAAGCCTCTATGGCTCTCTCTCTATGGATCTTACCCCTATCATTAATCATAAGTCAAATAAGGTACTGGACTTTGAGAGTCCATAAGCTCCCGACTGAGATAGAGTCTACAGAGGACCTCATGCTCCCTAACTAGTTTCTCATGATATGTATGCATGGAGGAGATGCACCCTCAATCCTCCTCTCCATCTAAAGTCGAGAGGGGTGGAACCTACTACCACTGGGGAGAGGTCTCATGGGGAGAACCCTCCTATATGGGACAGGTCAAGCTCTCGCTACTGCTCATGACCCACAATCTAATTTGTTGTGATATTGGGTGAGTGAGCAGCAGCAAGAACTAGCACACCGTGGAGAGACTATCTCAAAGACTAAGATAGCCTTCCCTTTGAGACTAAGGAGGTAATACTCACTAGAGCTATGGCAACAAATGGGCGTGTATGGAAATTGACACTAAATGGGGCATGGACTACAACCTTCCTCTTCTAGTGAAGGAAACTCATGAGATGGGATATCCAAGCGATGAGTGGATCATGCCACCTCCTCCCTAAACGGTTGTGAGGCTTCCCTCACATGGACCCTCTCAAAGCCATGGCCAAAGTAGATCCTTGGCAGACCATTGTGAGATATCCAAATCTACACCAGAAGGGAAAGACAAGATGAACTTGCTAGGAGCCATGATCACTGGACTGACTAGAATCTGGACTGACTAACCATACTGAAATCACTACATTTGTTGAAATATAATTAAGTTAAACTCTTGACTCAATGTTTTCTTTCAATCATTGACTTCTATACTTAAATTCCTAAACCTAATTTAAATTTAGGTATGCTAAGTGGGGTTCATTGAATTTTGGAGAGATTTTTGATATTTGGAGGAGAGACTTTGTCATATGATTTTGATTTAGAACCCATACTCAACAAATTTAAGTAGGTTGGGTGGTGTTCAAATATTTGGAGAGACTTTTAAAGATATTTGTATTATGTATATTGTTTAAAGATTTTGATTTAGAAAACCCTCACTTAGCAAATTTTTAGTATCCTAAGATGAGGTTTTGATTATATGATTGAAGATTTTGTGAAAGTATCTTTGCTTGTGATGATTCATTATGTGTGTAAAATTTGAAAATGGGGCTTCTTACTTAACAAATTTGGTATGTTAAGAAGAGGCCAAATGTGTTGATATGTGTTTGAAAATGAGACTCACTTAACAAATTTGGTATGTTAAGTAGAAAGTCATATGATTTGAAAATGAGATTCTCAATTTGGTATGTTAAGTAGGAACCAAGTGTGTTTATAATTTGAATGAGACTCTTACTTAACAAATTTGGTATGTTAAGTAAGAATCAAGTGTGATTATGATTTGTGTTTTGAAAATGAGACTCTTACTTAACAATTTTGGTATGTTAAGTGGAAGCCAAGTGTGATTTAATTTGCTTTTGAAAATAAGACTCTCACTTAACAATTTTGGTATGTTAAGTTGAAGTCAAAAAGTGATTATGATTCAAAAAAGAGACTCTCACTTAACAAATTTGGTATGTTAGGTGAAAGCCAAATGTGACATGATTTGAATTTTGAAAATAAGACTCTCACTTAACAAATTTGGTATGTTAAGTGAAAGCCAAATGTGATATGATTTGAGTTTTGAAAATGGGACTCTCACTTAACAAATTTGGTATGTTAAGTGAAAGCCAAATGTGATATGATTTGAGTTTTGAAAATGAGACTCTCACTTAACAAATTTGGTATGTTAAGTGAAAGCCAAATGTGATATGATTTGAGTTTTGAAAATGGGACTCTCACTTAACAAATTTGGTATGTTAAGTGAAAGCCAAATGTGATATGATTTGAGTTTTGAAAATGAGACTCTCACATAACAAATTTGGTATGTTAAGTGAAATCCAAATGTGATTTAATTTACTTTTGGAAATGAGACTCTCACTTAACAAATTTTGTATGTTAAGTGGGAGCAAAATGTGATTTAATTTATTTTTGAAAATGAGACTCTCACTTAACAAATTTGATATGTTAAGTGGAGTTAAGTGTAATTTAATTTATTTTAAAAGAGGGGAAATCTATTTAATAAAATTGGGTATGTTAAATCGAGTTTAATTTGTTTTTGTAAATCTTGGAAAAGGGAGTCTCATTCGACAAATTTGGGTATGTCAAATGGAGTCCAAAATATGTCATGATTCCAAGTGTGTGAGCTCTTGATTTTGAAAAGATGGAAATTTTAACTCTAGCATATATAAAATATGTTAAGTGAAGTTTCAATTTTATTCAATGATTTCATTTAAAGATAGGATCTTCATTCAACAAATTTGAGCATGTTGAATGAAGGTGGATATCTTCAAAAGTGTGCTTTTGAAAAAGAGGGAAACACCAACTCTAGCATATATGAAATATGTTAAGTGGAGTTTCAATTTTATCCTATAATTTTATTTAAAAATAAAACCTTCATCCAACAAATTTGGGTATGTTGAACAGAGATAACTTTTTTCAAAAAGATGCTTTTGAAAAAATGAATTTGAAAAGAACATCCATGTAACAATCATAGGGATTGTTAGATGAGGTTTGGTTATATGAGTTTTGTGCTTTTTGAAAATTTCTTATGAATTTTGTGCAAGATCTTTTATTATGTGAATTCTGAAAAAGTGCTTTTGGAAAGTGAAATTTTGCAAAAAAAAATTTATTTTCTTAAATATTGGAATGAACCTTGCCTCACCAAGCTAGTGGTAAGGAGGTTCTAAATTTTTGTCATCTTTTATTAGTTAATTTTATCTTTCACCTATTAGGGAACCCAATAGGTTTCAAGACCTACAAGGATGTTGGCAAGTTTTGCTTAAGAATGAAATAAACTAAGTGCCAATGGAAGGAGAGATAGTCTTGGACTCATATGAAATACAAGTCCACTATCAATGCTTGGAGACAACAATTGTCTACTAGAGATGGAGAGAGGAACCTTCCCCAACGAAGAAGCCAAAAAATTTTATGATGTTTATTTTTTATTTGTGTATATGTGAGACACCATGCAAATCTGAGGGTGTACTTATTGAGGTGATCGGGTACGACATTAAGGAATAGTGCACTATCTCAAAAGGTATAAATCACTATCCTATAATTGACCTAATCACCTAATAAGGACTCCTAAGGCATGATGGGTCTTCAAATATGCTAGCAATTTTTCTTCTACTTTATATGGATGAATAAAGTAGGGCTTATTTAAACAGGGTTCTAAAGTTTCCTATGGGGGCAAGCCCCCATAGGAAGATGAGTTTCTTAAGAATACTCTCAATTAAAGTAGGCAATTACTGTCTGCAAATATTTCAAAGATAAGACTATCAATAAATTGGCTAAGTTTGGAAAATCAAGTGGGATAGATCAAAAGGAGAGACTCATTGTCGAAGCCAAATGAAGATGGCTAGAGAATACTCATGATACTAAGAAACCTAGTAAGCATTCCAATCTATTCTATGATTGGGATTTATATATTTTAAATTGAAGAGAATTATATGTTTGAGTTGAAATCTAATTAAAAATCTAGGACTCACAATACAAGATTGTGGAAATTCCTAAGAGGTGAGAACTTATGCTTATAGCTTGAGGGGAAAAAATAACCTTAGATCCTAAATCTAGGGAGCTTTAGCGAGGGCCAAAGCACGTCCTAAATCTAAGGCAAAAATATGTATATTATTTACCTCCACAAGAGAGGGTAAACCACCCAACTGCTGGACTTATAATCACTTGGAGTGGTAGCCAACTAACACATCCTACATGTTAAAATTATGTGGTCAATTCATACATTTTGCAAGATGGTTAGGATGTTATTATTTAGAAAGAAACTAAAGTCCTTAAACCCACTCCCTAAGAGACTAGAGCATGAGTGGTATGAATAATGACTTAGTATAATGCTAATTTTATCAATTTTTATTTGATTTTGGACTCTTCATTTTGACGAAGGTCATAGGATTTTTACATGTCTAAATGCATGTTGAAATGAGATTATTGGTTAAATCAGAGTGAAAGATATATTTTCCACCACAAGGGAGACCCTCAAAGGTTTAGTCTTCCCCTATCGTGCAAGGATGGAAACCCCGTCTTAGCAAAAGTGAAACAAGATGACATGCATGATCTTAAGCTTACAACATCCAACTAAGAGTTTGCTAAATCTTTTAATTATTTTGATTTAATACCTAGGCTTTAAATAAAGTTATGAGTTGTTTAGAAAATTAGTTATGAGTTGTAGTTGAGGTAGAAAGTTTATTTTTTTTCCTAAGAGCCTAATCAGATCCAGGCTACACATTAAATAACCATACATGAAGAAACTAGGAAAATACATGCCATTCTTATTACAAAATTGTAAACAAAGCATTAAACAATTTATAAACTTAACATAAGAGAATAATAAGCCGGTATAGTAGGGTACCACCATACAACCTGAAAAGAAAAATAGGTAGCCGAGCTCTAGCCTTATACAACCCAGTATATGAAAGAATAATTACAATTTCATAAGTGAATAAATGCTATGGGTCTTCTTCTTCTTTCTTATGTCTCCTCGATTCCTCCTTTGGATTTGTTTGCTTCAAAGGCATCACGGGAGCCTCCTAGGACAAAGCCTTCTAGCCTCCGCTCATCATAATCCCCCATAACACTAATCCAAATTCCTAATGCACAACTACATCAAAAATGGGAAAAAAAAGAAATCTAACTACTCTTGTAAAACAAGTGTTAGATAAACACACCATACAACCCAAGCAGTTATATATATAATTTGGACTTAGCACCCTGCACATGGGTAACCAAGCCCAACTATCCTAATTTATATTATGCTTAGGGTTAAGCAACCTACAAAGAGCATTTATATTTATTTTAAGCCCCTTAAGCACAATCTCATGCATAAAAAATATAATTAGGCTAATCATCAACATTCATCTACAAAGCATACACCCTAATATCCAGTCTACAATAATACATCATAAAACCAAACATACATCAAACCATGCACCACCCTAACATAAAGCTAGAAATGGTGACTTAATCGAATGTGTGTGTATTAAAGCTTGTGTGGTATAATCTAACTAGGCTTTTTTTGTAATTCTCTAAGTGTGAAGAGATTTAATTATGAAGCGTTGTTTCAAAAGACTTAATTGATTTATGAGTTTTGCTTAATGTTTTCTTTTATTTCACTTGATTTACACTTAACAACTAAATGTTATAAAGAGAAGAAAAGAGAGGATCGCTCTCTTTCAACCCTAATTTAAGTAACATCTAAAGGAAATTAATTGAATGAATTCCCCTTAATGAATTGCTTATTACATATTTTAATTAATCTTAGGTTTAGGTTCACTTTAAATAATCTCATTCAATAAGAAAGGCATCTTAAGACTAATTGGAGTTAATTACTATCACACAACACATGTTTGTTCATTTCTTTCCATCATATGTAGCATGCATATGATTAAACCCTAAACATAACTATACATGCAATTTATAACTTAGCACACTTAAATGATGAATGTAAGCAAATGTACTTGGAATTGATGTTTCATTTGGTTGAATTATTTTGTCATATTAATTTAAAGCTCTATCTAAATTCTTACACAAAAACATAAGAAAAAAAACTCTAAATCATATGACTAATCAATCCAACCACTTGAACAAAATATGAATGCATGCCTTTTTAATAGAAAAAGGGGATTTTCATTCATTAGCTAAATACACATTCAAATGTATGAAAGTTTTAAGCAAGTACGCCACCATTATTTTGCACTGGGAGTAGGAACCTCCTTGGGGCTACTTAAAGCATGCATCCTAAAATGTCCGACTAATATACCCACTATTCTTAAATACATATGGATGTATAAGCAACTATAAGAATAGAAAATCATGTGAAAGTAGAGTTTGATTTAATTGATTTATTTGTGTGAATGAATTAAAGCTCTATCTAAATTATAATGTCAAAGTGCATCAGAATGAAATCAAACGGGTACGTTGCCATTATTTTACACCAGGGGAATGAGGTAGGAACCTCCTTGGGGCTACTTGAAGTCATGCATCCCCGGAATGTCGAGACTAATATACCCACTAATATTCTTACTTATGCAAATCAACATATGAATGAAAGAAAGGAACTTTACTTCATACACTAAGCTTATATTCACATGCACCTCCTATGTATGTATAACTAAAGTCACAATATATATTATTATTCATTAATAATCTTTTGAAAATATATTTATAATTTAATAGTAATAATAGCCACACCTATTTTTAATTATGCCAACACATACAAGTTTGACATAAAGGAATTAATTTTTGAAAGAAATGAATGCATGACTACAAGTGGCATACAACATTTTAGCATGATTAGAAAGAAATAAACAAACACAAGCATGTAATTTCATTCAATCTAACTAATTCCTAAGGACAATCACATTAAACAAGTTTATTTAAAATAAACCAAAGTTTTTTGGTTTCATGTTTGATTTGATTTGAGGGATGTGAAAGAGGTTTGCTAATCTTAATCCCATTTCCCATATGTGTGAGTTAATTTGATTTCATGAAAAATAATTAGGTGACTTTTAGGGATTGATTAAGCTAAGCATGGATTAAATCAATTAATTAACCCTTACCTATGTCACCTTAAGGTAATTAATTAAACAATTATGAGCTAATATGATGTTCAAATAAATTGAAAAGTAAATAACAATGCTCCTATAAAATGAAAGGGACCTAATACAATTAGCTCATAATTATTAATTAATTAAGCTTAAGGAACTCACTTAATTACTTGTATGGTTTTCTCACACATATGAGCAAACCATAACTCATTAGCTCTCTCTTTAGGTTATTGAACACCCAAAAAGCTACCCAAGAGTTAATTAGGAAAACAAGTTTAATCAAGTTAATTAAGTTTATTAATTATCTACTTAAATCAATTATCTTAATCAACAATATGAAATGGACTTAAGAAAAGAGACAAAGGAAGCCAAATCTCAATCCAAATCTTTAATTAGTTAAAGTTGATATGATTTGGGTTTTAACTAATTAAATTAATTAATGAGTTTTAATTAATTAATTTTAAAGAGGGAATCAAGAAGACTTAAGGAAAATATTGGAAGAGGGGTCCCAATCCATTTTCCTAAGTTTCTCCACTATTAATAGAGGCTAATGAACTCAATTAAATGATCAATTCATTATTCATTTGATTAATTATCACTAATTAAGCTAAGAGAGTAATTAAGGCTTAACTGATTAATTACCCCAATTAATCAGCTAATAAATTCTAAGAAAAATGAGAGTGGCAAAGGTCATCCCGCTAAACATCTCTGAAAAGTTTGAAATTAATTAGATGATTATTTAAAGAGTAATTAAGTTAATTAAATTTTTAATTAAGCAAAAATTATATTTCAAAGTTAGTTAATAATAATTTTATTAGACTCGCCTCTGAAACACCTTCAAAACGAGCCCTCATTTGTATTTTTTGAATTTTTTTTATAATTAGTTATGAATTTTAGAAATTTTAGCCTTAAAAATTAATTAAACATCCCTAATTAAGCCCTAATCCCGTCGGTGCCACATGGCTGCTGACGTGGACCTCTTTCTACGTGGCATGATGGGATAAGTTTTTATCACATCGTTGAGTCTGGGATGCTTCCGGGACCATCGATCTAAGATTGAAGGGCCATTAAATCATAGTTAAGGAGAAAATAGAGAGAATCTAGTTGATCAGACGCCCATTTTGATCAAAAAATAGACGGCCCATGATCTATCTCCTCCTATGAGGCGAGAGATGGATGTCGTTCATCTTTCTATGTTCGATGCAATCTCACCAAAGCTCAGATGGAGATCAAATCAATCCCACACCTTCAGGGAGGCAAAATAAGAAGTTCCAATAGTGGAAATCTCATGACATGGAACTTTCCTTCACAAAGGACCAAATCATTTTCATAAGGATCGCTTTAATATACCTCACAGAGCTTATGGTAGAACGACGAGGAAGCTTCTTTTGAAGGTTGTTAAGCTACACGAGCTTTGATTTGAGGTGATTTGCTCGGACGATAACACATGGGGCATAAGTGATCGGTCTTGGTTGAACTCATGCTTAGAGTGGATTTTGAGCTTGTGAAATGGTTTCAATAGCTTCGACGACAAATGAGGATGGCGTGTGTTTAATTGAAGTTTGATGAAGAAATGAAAGAGTTTGGATCGAAGACACCCTCCCCTATTTTAGTTTGACCTGAAATCGAGAAAGGAGAAAATGGGTGAGCTTGGGAGCTTGGGGAACGGCTGTGGCAGACTCTCCTTCACTTCTCTAGATCAAACGAAGTTGAATTCTTCATATCCTATTTGAATTGAGCGACTATATCCCCTCAATTGCTACGGTGGATAGATGGGATTCAATCTTGATTTCTCACTGGCCAGCCACTGTAAGACTGCTGGACTTGTCTCCATCGAGTCCACATGGCTCGCCAGGAGTGGGGGAGGCTTGGGAGGTGGCTCAAGGTTTTATTTGGGGAAATTTTATTTCCTTTGTCCATGGTCTTGAGTGAGGGGAGGAAATTGGGTTCCCTTTGGTCCATGGCTAATCCTAGTGTGCTTAGAGTGGGCTAAAAAGGCTATGCATACTCCATTTGGTAATTGGATGGCTGCCATGTAATGGGGGAGTGGACTTTGCCAAATGGGGGACGAATCTTATGTGGGGAGGTTTTTCCAATGGCTAATCTCCATGGATGTGGCCCACTTGGCTTATGGGCAGACCTTGGGCTGACCTAGGGTCAATTTGGGTCGGGTTTGGTCAGGGACAAAGGTCTCATGAGTTGGTTTTGGGTGCTTTGGCTTCATTTGGTCAAATGGGTTCATATGGGTTCATATCAAGTTGGGTTGACCAATTGGTCAAATTGGGTCAAACCAAGGCTTGGGTTAGGTTCAAATGATGATTTTAAGAATTTAACTTCAAGTGGTTTCAATCAATTGGTTTTGATTTTGGCTCATTTGGATTCAAATAGGTCAAATGTTGTTGACCAATTTGACCAAATTGACCAAATTGGGTTGAAGGTGATGTTCAATTGGTTAATTAAAATGATGATTTTGGTGATTTTATTTGAGTTTAGTTTGAATTTTGGTCAATTTGACCTTAATTAGAATTTGTCAAGTTGACCAATTGGTCAAAATTTGGTATGGCTGGTCAAGTTCAATAATGATTTAAATGAACTTGGGATATTTGTTGCAATCAATTTAGGTTAAATCATATTTTGACCCATTTTTGGCTTTTAAGCCAATTTTGATAAACTTAGGTCAAATGGTCAATTGGACTTGGTTTGGCTCAATTGAGGGTTTGATCATGTTCAATCATCGATCATGAATTAGTTTCAATCAATTTGGTATATGGTGAGTTTTGGCTAGTTTTATTTCTAAGGTTGACTTGGTCAAAGGACCAAGTCGACTTTTCACCCAATTCAAGGTAGTTGATCACCCTAGATGCTTATTGATAATGATATGAGGTTTTAGTTCAATCCAATTTGGGATTAGTACTTGGCTCAAAGGACTTTTAGGTCACTTTGGGTCAAGTTTTAAATGGCTCAATTGGTTTGGTTTTGGCTTGATTCAAGTTTAGTTGAACTCACATGTGAGCCTAAAATTGAAAAATAAATCCAACAATAATCAATTTTGAGTCTAATGGATTTTGGCTCAATTGAAATTTTCAAGTCAAAAAGGCTAACTTGGGTTCAACGTGGGTTAACTTGATTTTGGTTTGATAATTATAGTTTATGTTTATATTTGGATGAGTGATTGAAGGAATGACTGATTCAAGAATAAATCCATGGGTTTTAAATTAATTTGGGTATCTATGGGTGAAAAATTTCTATATAGTCTCCTTCCATTTGTGGTGAAAAGCAAGAATATAAAAATTCATCTTTTTGGGATGCCACATAGATCCGCAGATGTGGTTATTCAAGTGATCGAGTATATCATTAAGGAATAGTATACTATCTTGAGAGATAGAAGTCATTACCCTTTAATGGACCTAATCACCTCACTAAGGACTTCTAAGGACAATGGGTCTACATATGTACCATAGATTCTTCCCCTACTTAACATTGAAAAGTAAAGTAGGTTTATTTTAAACCGAAGTTCAAGTTTCCCTACAGTTAATCCCCATATAATTACATCCTAAGGGATGGGATCAAGAATACTCAATTAAGGTAAATGATTTTTGTCTTCAAAGATTTTAATAGGAAAGGACTATAATCGATTATCATTTTTAAAGATCAAATGGGACTGATCAAAGAGAGGGAGTCATTATCGAAGACAAGAGAAAGATAAGTAGGAGATGCTGCTAGAAACCTGAGCATCTCAAACTATCCTATGGTTGGGATTTACATTTTTGAAATTGATTTAATTTATTTGAGTTAAATTTTTCATTAGAAATTTAGGGCTTATGATTCCACAACACAAGATTATGGAAATGCCTAAGAAGTGAGGATTTAAGCTTATGGCCCATGAAAGGGAGAAGAAACCTTAGAACCTAAATCTAGGGAGCTTTGGTGAGGGCCAAAAGCATAACTTAAATCTAAGATGAAAATGAGTATTTGGTTTGCCTCCATAACAGATGACAAACCACTACAGTGGACTTACAACCGCCTGGGTGGTACAACTAACTCCTCCATGTTTTAAATACATGTAGGCAAGTCTTATGCTTTATGCAAGATAGCTAGGTTATTATTTATTTAGAAAGAGACTAAGTCCTTAAACTCACTCCCTAAAGAGACTATATTATGTAAGGACATGCTTCAAATGACCTAAATCTAATGCAATTCAGATTTCATTTTATTTTTATTTTTGGACAATTATTTTGACTTAGGCTAATAGGATTCATATGCCTAATGCATGAGAAATAAAGTTATTAGCCAAAATCAGTAAGGGAGGAGTTGTGTTTCTACCATGGCTCTCAAAGGTCAAGCTCTCGGCAAAGGTGGAAGCCCTCCAATCAAGAGAAATAAGATGCATTTACATGATTATGTAAAAAAAATACTCATCCATAAGGGTTGCTAATTTTTCTATCTTGATTTTAAACCTAAGCTTTATATGAGGTTATGAGTTCTTTATTTTTAGTTTTGAATTATTAAATTTGGTAAAAGATTTATTTTTCTCTAAGAGCCTAATCCACATCCAGGCCATACATAAAGAAAAGAATAAATTAAGAAAAGGATGTCACTTAATGCACAAGCTAAATAAATCATCAATCAATTTATAAAGCTAATCATAAAAAATAAGAGTTCATGGTCGCACCACCGACAAACCCAAAACAAATTGGGTAGAAGTTTCTACCCTTATACAACCGATTACAAATGAATTAAATTACAATTAAGCAAGAAATTCATTGTTATGGGGTCTTCAAGCTTCATTTCTTCATTCTTCTTTCTTTCTTCTTCTTTTCTTTTTTCTTCTTTGGTTCCTTCTTTTGATGGTTGGAAAGTGGATGGTCAAAAGGCTTCACATGGTGCATAAGATAGGATCTTATGACTAATGCTCATCCTAACCCCCATAACAATCATTCTAAAATCCTAATTGAAAATTTACATGAAAGGAAAAGTAAATCTAGCTAACACTTGCAAAACAAAGGTTAGCCAAATAAACCACACAAAATCCCAAGCATGTATATTGGACTTATCACCCCACACATGGGGGACTAAGTCCACCTACCTATTGGATTATGCTTAGGGGTATAAGCACATGCGCAAAAGTATTTATATTTTTATTTATTACGCCTTAAGCACAATCTTCAAAAAATAATGGTTAGACTAAGATCGCCTACCATTCATTCTATGTATACATCCTAACATCCAACTAAAACATATATCAAAAGCAAAAATAAAACATCAAACCATGCACTAACCTAAAGCTAGAAGTGGTGACTTAGCTAATGTGTTTTGGGTTTGGTGTGGTATGCTTATGATTTAAGTTAGAAAAGTGTGAAGCATGTTCAACTTAGAGGAGGGTTTCATTTAAGTGATTTAGTTGATTTGGGTTGATTTTATTTCATGTTTTGATTAGGTTCAAGTGAATCCTACAATTAATTAATTAATTTTATTTAAGAGAAAAGTGGAAAGAGAAGAGAACCTCACTTTCCTTCCCTAACCTACACAATTTCTAAAGTAGATTCATGCTTTGGTTTTATTTAGTGAATGTTTTGATTAAGTGTTTTAATTAATCCTAAGTTTAGATGAACTCTAAATAAACCCATTCAAAAAGAAAGACATTTTAAGATTAAATAAAATGAACCAAATTCACAAAACATACATCACTTCATTTCTTTCCCAACATGTATAACATGCATATGAATGAGTCCTAAGCATATCTATACACATAAATGAGAATGTTTAACACACTTTATGATGCATGCTAAGTGACATTTAAAAATTTGAAAGTTTATGATGCATGATTTTCATTAAGTAGAAAAGGGACTTATCCAATTTTCACATGCACACATGAAAGTAAGAAAGGCATAAGTGAGTCCATTGTTAACAGACGTGTAAGGTACAAGATATACTTAGGGATACTTAAAGCCTCGCAATCTCGAGGTTGTTCAAACTAATATACCACTTTTCTTAAATACAAACATGTGTACAAAAGAAATGAATGGAAAAGAAGGAATGCAAAAAAATTGTATTAGTTGATTTATTTTGTTTATGAAATTTATATGTGCAAGCATAGGTACCCTTCTTAAGTAATAGTATAGGAATGAATAGGATATGGAATTAGGCAAGTGTTAGGTTCTTTTCAAATGAACCATACATCTTACCAAATCCTATTCAAAACTATACTAAAAGAGAAGAGAAGGAAAACAATACTAAGCACATCTTTATATCTTACTCACATTTAAGCTTATAATTAAAATATAAGCAACACACTTCCAGTTTTGATAATTGATTCATATATTTTGAAAATAATTTGAATTTAATAGTGATAATAGCCACTCATATTTTTACTTTAGCCAACACATGCAAATTCAACATAAAGTAAATATTTTCATTTTAAATTTGAATTTTGAAAAGTATGGATGCATGAAACCACATGACACACATATTTAACATGTTTGGGAAAGAACTAAAGTAATGAAAGAAAACATTCACTTTAATTAAATCTTAAAGACAATCTTATGAAATAAGAAATCTTAAAGTAAATCAAAGTTCATTTAGTATGATTTTGGTTTGCTTTAGAATTTAATTTAACTTTGAAAATGTGAGTTTATTTTGTTGTTCCTAACCCATTCCCACATTTGTTTAGCATTTTTGCTTAATTTTTAGATGATTATATTCATTTTATACTTTAATTAGGTTAAGGTATGAATTAAGCGTGTTAATTAACCATTACCTATACCACCTTAGCATAGTTAACCAAATAATTATGAGCTAATGAGATGAAAAAAAACCTCACTAGGAATTTAAATTTGTAATGCACCTAGGAAGAAAAGGTCCTAATGCAATTTGGCTCATGATTAATGGTTAATTAAGCTAAGGGATTTAACTTAAGTAATTTCAAAACACCCCTCACACATATGAGTTAAGTTTTAATTTCCTTAATTAAACTTATGCTCTTGAACACTAAGCATCTACCCAAAGTAGATTAATTAAGTTCTGGAAAGTTTTAGAATTTTAGAAATTAATTAGGGTAATTAATGAATTAGCCCTTAATTAAGAGAGGATTAAAAAGAAAAGGGGTTTAGGAATAACTTAGGGAAATATCCCAAAATTATTCCCTAAACCTCTAATCACGGATCAAACCTTAATCAACTTCAAGGGATTAAAACAATCAAACCCTTAATTATCCTTAATTATATAAAGGGTAATTAAGAAATGCATTCCCCAATTAAGCCATCAATAAATCCCAAGAAAATTAGGGGAGGTAGAAGTCATCCCCCAAAATATACCCAAGAAGTTTGAGATTAATCAGAAGATTAATGAGGGAGTAATTAGCAAATTAATATTTCCAATAAAAGGAAAAAATTAGAGAAAGATACAATTCAAAATCTATTAAAACCATTTTTAGAATATTCTAGATTGAATTATCTTTCAATGGCAATTTTCCTCATATTTTTTTATTTTTATTTAGGGAGATATGAATTTTTAAAGCTTAAAGGATTAATTAGAATTAATTAAAACCTAATTAAACCCCTTAATCCACAACCTGACATGCGGCTGCGGTGTGCACTTTCCACGCCATGCGTGAGCACCACTTAAACATCCCATCATGTGGTGGCACGGTTTGATCGCCATTCGATTGATCAAGATAAAGCCGTTTAAAAAAGGATAAATTAGATATAAAATGTGTTTAATCTCGTCCCATCCAAAATGTGGATGGATGCGAGATCTATCCTCCAAAGCCGAATCATGGAACCCCATGATCTAAGCCTTGATCCAAGCTCGATTGAGCTTGGATTGGGATAAAATTTTGCACACACCATCATACACTAATGGCAATCCTATCCAACGGTTGAATTTTCATGCCATGACACTTTCTTTCACAAAGGACCAACACACCTTAAGTCTAGTGGAAAATGGCATACCTCATTGAGGTGATCACGAGCTCTTCTTGGAGGAGCTTCAGTTGAGACAAAGATGTGGTGAAAGAATTAGCTCTTGAGGTTGGGTAGTTTGCTCTATGGACCAACCCCTCCTCTTCTTTGTTTTGATCAAATTGACTCCTCTTGCCTTTGGAACTTGGGAAGGCTTGGTGCACTGTCCCCATGGAATGTGCAAGAATTGGACTAGTTTTGAGTGAAGAGGAAATTTTGAATTGATTTCCTCCCTATTTTCTCTATCCAAAGCTGAGAATGGGAAAATCTCTAACTTTCACTTACTCAATTGACAATGAGCATGGTGTTGAATTGAATTAGAGTATATCTCCCCATGGCAAAGATGCAAAGCTTTTGCCATTTTGATCCAATTGACCAATATGGAAAGGGTTTGTTTGTTAGAGTTGGCACATGGTCGATTTGAGCTAAGGAGTGGATTGGTAACCTCCCATGTGCTTCAAATCAAGTGGAGGGAGGTTTCACACATGGCCAATTTGAGCCATGTGGTCAGTTTTGGCCTTGGGTCCATTTGGGCTGACCCAAACCCATTGGGTCCCACCTCCATAGGGTCTACTTGACCTATTAGGTATCAAGTTGATATGAAGAGGGCTTGACCAAATTCCCCATGGATTTGACCAAAATTTGTTCTATGGCCTAGGGGTAGAATGGTCATTTGGCTAATTTTTTGAATTTGAATATGTTGGGTATGTTGAGAAAATAGGTTTGGCCAAGTTTCATTGGATTTGGAGTTCATTTGATATTTTCATGTTGACCCATTTAGGTCAAAATGGGTCAACTTGTCAAGTTGACCAATTGGTCAAATTGGGTCAAACCAAGTCAAGTTCATATGACCATTTGAAATGTTTGGTGGCTTTGGTTTGATTCAATTTGGTTTAGTTTTGAATTTGGCTCATATGACTTCATTTAGGTCAAATGGGTCAAGTTGACCAATTTGACCCATTTGACCTATTTGAGCTAGGTCATGGGTAGGTTTAGGTTTGGTATCTTTGTTTCCAATCAATTTTGGTTAAGTTTGAATTTGGCTCAACATGACCCCTTTAGGCCAAGTTGGGTTAAAGTTCAATTGGGCTAGGTTGGGTCTAGTTGGAAATTGAGGCTTTGGTCAAGTTCAACAAGTGATTTGGAATGAACTTGACCCATTGGTTTGAATTAATTTGGCTTAGATCAAGTTTTGACACATTTTGACTTTTAGGTCAAGTTGGGTCAACTTGGGTCAAGTGGCCAATTGGCTTAGGCTCAAATGTTGACTTGGTCAAGTTCAAACATAGTTCATGAATGAAGTTAGATCAATGGTTTCAATCAATTTGGCCTATGGTGGATTTTGGCTATGTTAGGTTTCATTTTGGCTAAGTGTTGACTTGGTCAACCCTTAGGTTTGACTTAATTTGACCGAATTTGATTGATTGATCATCCCATGATGATTGTTGATCATGATGAGAGGCATAGGTGAGTTTGATTAAATCCAATTTGGTTAGGATTAGAATTTGGCTCATGGGTACTTTAGGTCACTTTGGGTCAAGTGAGCCTAAGTGGGTCAAATGGCTTGGTCAAAGCTTGATTTGAGTTTGATTGAACTTGTATATGGACTTATGATTGAAATATAAATCCATTTGTAAGTGGTTTGAAGTCAAATGGGTTTTGATTCATTTGACAATTTCATATTCAAAGGAAGAACATGAATGGATTTGGGGTTTGATTGAATTGAGTTTTGATTTAGTGATTGAAGTTTGTATTTATATGGATTCATGATTGTAGGGTTGATTGAATCATGAAGGAAAATCAAGAGTTTGGCTTGATTTGAAGTTGATTTGGCTAAGTTCAAGATTTTGACTTGAAAGGCTTAGGTTGGATTTTGAATGATTTGAGTTTGATTTTGAATTGGTTTTGATTGTTTGAATTTATATTTCATTTATATATGTGAATATAAATGAGAATATAAATGATGGAGAAAATTTCAATGATTTGATGATTTGATCATGATTTAGCTAAGTCTTTAAGAGGAATTAAAGGACTTAGGAAATTTTGGAGTTTTTGAATTTTGGATTGATTGATTTATATTTATATTTCATTTATATATGTGAATATAAATGAGAATATAAATGAGTTATGAGAAAATCCATGAATTTGAATTGATTTGATCATGATTTATAAGTCCTTAAGAGGAATTAAGGACTTAAGAAATTTAATTTGAATTAAATTTTGGATTTTGGATTTGATTGATTTGTATTTATATTTCATTTATATATGTGAATATAAATGAGAATATAAATAATTATGAGAAAATCTCATGTTTGAATTGGTTTTGATCATGATTTAGGCTAAGTCCTTAAGAAGGAAATTAAAGACAAAGAAAAGATTTGGAGTTAGGAATTTCATTCATGGGTTTCAATCAAGAATTTCAATCATGGATTTCAATTGCATGGAGTTGATTTAAAATTGGAAAAAATCAAATAAGATTGGTTTGGAGTTTTACTTTAAGGAAGGAAGATGAGGAATGGTTCAAGTAGGAAAATTTTCCTAACACCCCTAAGGCATGATCTATTATGGCTATCTCTTCTATGTCTTTTAGGTTGAGTGTCCACTTAATCACTAGATGTGTCTTAAGACTAAGGAACTCTAAAAGTCTAAGAGAAGTCCTACGTATAAGATAGAGGGGTTGGGAGCTCATTCTAAAATGAGGTCAACAAAGGGCCCAATAGGTGGTGTGACTAACAAGGAACACGCACATTTGGTGGCAAAATGATCAACAACGATCACAAGCACTAAAATAATCTATCCCTAACCCAGGTAGAAAGAATCAGGCTTAGTGCAATGTGGCTCTACTTATGTCCAAGACATAAGAGAGGGAAGGAATCCACTAAGGGATAGAGTGTGAACCTTCCACTAGGAAGCAGTTCAAGTCATCCACATGAGAGTTTGATTTGATTTGAGTCTTGTTGAGGAGAAATTTCCATTGGGGAAAAGGGTTGAATTTGTTTCAAATTTTATTAGGTTTGAATTTTTTAGATGAACCCTGTTGGTTTTGATGGATGCACGTAGGAGCCATGGAGGCTAGACTAACTCATTTATCAATCAAAGGGTAGTCTACTAAAACATAGTAGACTAGCCAAAAAGGGATGCTTTAGTATGCATTGTACTAGAAGAAAAAGTAGACTTACATCCTCCAAAGTAGAGACCAGTTCTTTGGGGTAATCTATTGGCAAGACATGATTGAACCAAATGAGTGAATTCTTGGGGACTTAGATCAACTCAAAGATAGTCAAGATTAATTTATTTTTTAGATTTATTTGATGGATTTTGTTGGTTTGCGATGGATCAAGCGGGAGCTCATATCCTAGACCTATCTCAAATTTATTGAACCAAAGGGAGTAGCTTCCGATGGGAGAACTATCCAACCAAAGGAGTGCCTTTGGTTTGCAATGATCAATTGAAGGGAAGAAAGCTGAGACTATCTTCCACTACAAAAGACCAGGGTGATCGGTTGCTTTGGGCAACAAATCAACGACCACATCGGTTTTGCAATAATCATGCTAGAAAGAATCTTTACATCTTTCAAAGAAATGATGGTAACCTTTGCTATGGAAAAATAGATTGAACCTAAGGGTGACTATGGAGTGAGTGCACACAGACTTATCTCACTCAATAGTTGGGCAATTCCATAGGGAGTTCGCTATCGCCCAAGATAGGATGCTACTTGGGAAAAGGGGCCCTTTGGGGCTTGAATTTCTAATCCACATGAATATTTTGTTTATTTTGTTTAGTTTTTGTTTTATCATGGACCCTTAGTTTGTGAGGATCAAACTAGAAGGAGCTTATATCGACCTAAATCTATCTCATTCTTGAACCAAGGAGAATCTATGCATTTAATAAATTCTCCAACCACGGGTGGCTACTAGGAAAGGGGATTGTCCAATCCAAAGTAACGGGTAGTTTCTAAATGGGGTCAAGGACATGATCCAAATAGAGTGCCCATAATGGATGGGGCTAGGGCTTAATCCAACACCACGAGAAGATGACATGGCTAGTCATATATCAATAGGTATTGTCCAACTCAAGGAGAAAGCCCAGGACTCATATTTGCCAAGAGTGGTGTATCCACGGGTGAGTCATTAGCATAGTGAACATCAACCAACCTAAGGTGCATCAATTTGCAACAATCGCCTAGAAGAAAGCTTTGGGGACTCACATCCTCCTAGCGGATGCTGGGATAGTCTATCTTGATGGGTGCTATCGACCTAGGGAGACTTGAGTGAATGCCATTGGGGACTTATATCAACTCAAAGTAGTCAAGAGGAAAGGAGCCTCAGGGACTTATCCTAAACCTCAAATATACTCAACTAGTTAGGTGCATGATGGCTAGTTCAAGAAGAAAGCAGGGACTCACATCTTCTTAACAAAGTCAACATGAGGTAGCTTCTTTGTGAAGACTACCATACTAACAAGGTGCTTTGGTTTGCAATGGTCAAGTTAGGAAGAAAGCAGGACTCACATCTCCAACAAGTGACCAGGGTGACATACTAGCGGTAGCATGTGGGCAGACCTAGAGCAACTAATGAGTGAGTGCCATAGGGGGCTTGCTCCCACATCAAAATAGCTCGAGATAAAAGATTTGTGTTTATTTTTGTGCATGTGTTAAAGGGAATAGGATACCTCTGGGGACTCTTACACCTACCCTAAACACGCTGGGGAATTTGATGAAATGGTTCCATGGATGGAAAAAAGGGATTCCCACTAAGAAAGGATGCCGCTTGGGTTCTCTCACACCTAACTTAATTGTGCTAATCAAAATAGGATGCCTCTCGGTTCTCTTACACCTATTCTAATAGCATCGGGATTGTGTTGTGTGTTGTGAAAGAGGGATAGGATGCCACGGGGACTCTTACACCTACCCTAGACATGGCGTGGATTCACAAGACAAACATACGAAGAAGAGAAGATTTGATGAATGGAATCAAATTTTTGTTCTTTTATTAATAATTAGTTTCAAGCATGATTTATTTCATGGGAAATATTTCTTTAGATAGAGTACACTAATTAGAAGCATTCGGTGTTCCCCTTTACAATCAATAAGCTGATAAGATCCCCCTTGATAGGCCTTCTCTATGACATAGGGGCCTTCCCAAGTGGGTTCAAACTTGCCTCCCATCTTTGATGCAATAATTGGTCTCCTTAGGACTAACACAAGTTCTCCTACTGAAAGACCTAGGCGGACCAGCTTGTTGTGAGCTTGAATCATTTTGGCCTTGTACAACTCGAGGTTCTGCCGTAGGTGACTCTCCTCCAAATTGAGCTCTTCTAACTTTGCATTATGCTCTGTAGTGATCTTGCTACCCAATGCTATCCTTAGTGATGGGAGTTGAACTTCTAAAGGTAGAATTGCTTTAGACCCATACACTAAGAAAAATGGGGTGGCGAGTTGGAGTTTGGTATGTGGTGCGGGCCCACAAGGCTTCAACCAAGCTCGTTCCACTATTTGTTGTCATCAAGAGTCTTTTTCAATATTTGGATGAGAGTTTTTATTATGCTTCGCTAAGCCATTTGCTCAGGTAGTAGATGGTGGAGTATCTCCAATCTATACCATGTCTTAAAGCATTGATCTTATGCTTTTGAATGCATGCTCGATATAATTCATCGAGGCAACATATCTATATGGTTCTCAAAACTAAAACATGTGGTGTGACCTCTAGGGATGGCTTCCACTTGGAAAAAAGTAGTGGCGGCTAAGATGAATGATGCCCTTGGAAGAAGGAGGATCGATGACCACAATGTTGGTACCACGTTCAGTTACGTATTGCTTTCTCTTGATGTAGCTTCATTGTACGAATTGATGCACTCCATGATGGTATACCTTAGTTATAATTCCATGGGCTTTGTGATTATCTAAATAGCATATCCTAGTCTCTTGATGTAATCTTCATCATCAGGGATTGATGCACTCGTATGAACTGGTATACCTGATTATAATTCCATGGGCTTTATGATTATCCAAATAGTGTAACCACATTTGGTCAAAGGATAGGCGGTACATGGTGCCATCAATAAGAGTGTAGGAGAGAGCTCTCTATTTCACCTGATGAGCTTATGACTTTTCTTGAGATAGTTTACCGGTGTTCAAATAATCTATGAACGGTTGCCTCCAATTTAGCTCCTTGTCCATTTTGGCAATGGAAACCTCCCCTTTAAGAGAAAGTCTCTCGATAAGTTCAGCATCAATAAGGGATAGGACTTGTCTATTTTGGACCCTTATTGAAATAGACTCATCTTCTGGACATGCCCATTCTTTGGCAAGTTTAGCCAAAGCATCTGCTACTATTTTTTTAGCTCAAGAAACCTTGTAGATGGTGACTTCAGGAATTTGGCCCAACATCTTCATGGTATACTCGTAGTAATGATGAAGCTTGGGTTTGAGAACCATGTAGGACACAATCGGTTGATGAGCGAGAATCCCCAAAGATGTTGATGCTCTTGACACGATAGTGATGGCTAACTCCCCGATAATCAAAGCCTCATACTCCTTCATTGTTGGTGCAAGGTTGGAAAGATAGTATGAGAATCTCATCACATCATTAGAGAAGAACTATTCTACCCTGCCTTTCTGGAGAATAGATCATGGTGCTTCCCCTTTTGTGAAAAGAAGCACCATCAAAATACATCTCCCATGGTTGTCGGCCTCCCCTAAGTTCATGATTTGTTCATCAGGAGATCATCACTAAGTGGAGAATCAACAGGAAGTGGTGTGTGCTAAGAAATCCGCTAGTGCCTATCCACCACCATGAGGGTACAAATGTGATATCAAACTGTGAGAGAATCATGGACCATCATGCCAAACATCCGGATAGCGTTGGCCATGTCATGAGGTACTGCAGTGGATTTATTCTGGAGATCAAGTTCACCTTATGAGAAAGCATGTAATGTCATAGCTTTTGGGAAGCAAAGATCAAAGCTAGGCAATGTTTCTCAATAGGTGGATAGTTCACTTTAGCAGAAATCAAATAATGGTTGAGGTAGTAGAGAGCATTCTCCTTCCCTTCGCTATTGGCTTGGGCCAACAGAGCACCGAGAGAGTCATCCAATGCGACCGTGTAGAGGATGAGTGGCTAGATAGGGATGCTAGAACTGACTTCACCAAATACTCTTGATGTCTTCAAAGGCATCACTTATCATCCCACTTGAACTTGGCATCCTTTTGACAAGTGCTAAAATGGCTTGCATCTCCCGATAGGTTGGAGATAAAGCATCTTAGATATACGCCATCCTTGAAGGATCGAGTTGAGTTAAACTCTTAGAGGTGGCATTTCTAAGATAGCTTTGATCTTTTAGGATCTATTTCTATTCCCCAGTGTCTAACAACAAACCCAAGAAATTTCCCTAAAGCTACTTCGAATGCACACTTTAGGCATTTTGAGGTTGTATTGTATTAACCATTTGAAAACTACTCTCAAGTCAAAGAGGTAGTCTTTCTTTTCTCTACTCTTGACTACTAGATCATCAACATAGATGAGTTCATTGAAGATCTGAGTCATGGCCCATTGGTATGTAGCACCCATTTTAAGGCGAAAGGCATGACCCTATAACAGATTCTGTGGTTGAAAAGTAGTTTCTTTCATCTTTAGACATCTTGATTTGGTTGTAGCTAGATGACCCATCCATGAAAGAAAAGAGCTACATGAGATGAGTGATGTCCACCATTAATTTATAATATAAGAGGAAACTCATCCTTAGGACATGCCTTTGTTTAAGTCCCTAAAATTGATGCATATAAATTTGGCCATTCTTCTTCTTAACGGGATGACTAGCTAACCAGGTAGGATATTTTTCTTCCACCATCAATTTTCTTGACTTAAATGATGTTGTTCAATTTCTAATCATGCATCTAGGAGCTTGCTTAATAGGGTAGCATTAGGATCTATTGCTAGCTTGTGGACTACTACGTCGAGATAATCGGCATCTCTTCATAACTCCATGCAGCGGTCTTTAAACTTATCAATAGCTAACTAAGTCATTGGTTTCTTCTTCATTCAATAATGAAACTAATGTGTATCGGTGTGGATTTTCTTCTCGAGGTTGATTTCTTTAAGCTTGTCAATTGTTGAATGAATCTCCTCTTCAAATTCTGGCGGTGCCTCTTTGATTTGGAGATCATCTAGATCATCAAGGTTTCTAAACACATTCTCATAAGAGTTGGTGTTGTGTGAGAAAAACCTATCGACTCCAAATGATTGGTAACAACTAGCGTGTGTCATCATCATGGACCCACTGTACCAATCCTAGTCTTGATTGTGCTTCCTGCCTGTATTATTCCATAGCTTTTCAAAGTACTCTGAACTGTGCTTGGACCATGTATGAGGAACTAAACCTTTCTGTATAAGATTATGAACACAAGGAGTAAAAGTCAAATGGTAATTCCATTAATTCTTTAAATATCCTCCTCAAGTTCTACATCAACTTAGGACTTGAGGATGATGATCCCAAAAGAATCTCTTCTACTTCATGTCACTTGGAAGACTTAGGGACTTCCTTAACTACTAAACCTTCAACTTTTAGATGTAAGTGAGGTGAGCTAAGGTTTCACGCTTCAATAGTTTCACATAAACCTGATTCTTGCTTTGTATGGAGGCCTGTCTTCATCGCCTAGATCGAAAGTCACCTCCAATGGAACCCGCTGAGAGGGGTTGGTTATATACTAATCACATTAGACTCATCCTCCAAGATGGATTCCAAGTCTATGTGAATAGTAGGGGTACTCCTATGAATGAACACCTCTATTGATGGCCAACCAGGGGTCTCCACCTCTGAACTACTCTATTTCCTCCCTCTTGGAGGTTGAGCCATCCCACATGTCCATATGATGGAATGAACTGTGGTGGAATGTAATATGCGGATCTATTTCTTCTTCAATTCCTCTTCTTGTTCACTTGGACTTATTTTTCTTTTCTTTTTTTTTTATCTTTTCTTTTTCATTTTCTTTTTTTTGATTTTGCATTTGAATTTTGTCCAAGTTCATGAGAAAGGGTGTTTTGAGGAAGATAGTAGGTCACATCCTCATAAATCTCAACCTCTCTAACTGAAAATGGCTTTTCATCTCCATTGACATGATATTCAATCCCATCTTTTCTGAACTTGATGCACTGATGGAGGGAGGATGGAATGATCTTGTTCTGATGTATCCAAGGCCTACCAAGCAAAGTGAATGAAGTATTCAAATCAATGATGTAAAACTTGGCTTCGCCTTCCAAACACCTATCTCCAAAGGTAACACTAAAGCTTGCTCACCTTGTTCATTGAATCCTCTCAACATCATCCTCTCCTGAGTGTGGAGATGTCATCCTCAAATAGGCAAGGGTCTTTAGACTCATAATGTTCCCATGCACCGGATCCATGAGAACTCTAAAAAACCTATCCATGTCATGTGATGGGGGGGATGCTCCAAGTCCCCTAAGAAGGTCTTCATCTATGAAGGTGATCCCTGAGCTTCTTTTGTATAATGTGCCTCCTCACCTATAGCTAAGCATATTTCAGATCAAGGAGAGCCTTGATTAGTGATTCCTCTCATCTCTTTGGATAAGATAAGGGCATCATATGCTTAGCTTAGATGGCAACTTTCTTAGATGAGACATTGTAGTCCACCTTGGCTCCTCCACAAGCATATCCAAGGGAGCATCTGTGGAGGGGCTGATCCTCTATACCAATGACTTATTTCCCTCTATCTTGAGGTGCTCCTAGGAGGTAGAACCTTGCCACTAGGAGGTTGACTCTGGATCTTGGTAATGGTAAAGGTTCTACCCACATCTGCTCACCTACAACTTCTCCTATGGGACCCTCAAAATTGGATGATTCCAAGTCTATCTCAAGAGGTGAACAGTATTCGTGAGTAAAGTCCAACTCAATCAAAAGAGA
This sequence comes from Cymbidium sinense, assembly GCA_021442155.1. Lineage (NCBI taxonomy): Eukaryota > Viridiplantae > Streptophyta > Magnoliopsida > Asparagales > Orchidaceae > Cymbidium > Cymbidium sinense. The sequence goes on from CM038226.1 coordinate 22,370,144, forward strand.
AGATCAATTATTATAGTTATTTTGACTTGAAGAGTTATTAGGAATAAGAAGATAACCCAGTGACAGATGTAATTCAAACTAGCTTTATTCTTCAATTTCTTGAATTATTTGGAGGTACAAAGTAAAATCAAGTAAAGTGGTAAGGGAAGGATTTGCCCTTATCCCGATACAAGAGTTCTACAAGTAGAAGAAGTAGAGCTAGATAAAGTAGAAGAAGTCACTGGTGTGGAAGCTACAATTATAGGAGGTGGACTTGGTCGTGGTTGCTAATGGCTATCCCTGCCACATGATACGCAAAGCTCCCCTTTCCTCGAGTTGGCACTCAACTTGCAAACCTTCCTTGATGTTGGAGGTTTGAGTGACTCAAGCACCTCAAGGAAAGCTTCTTGATCTTCTGATGATCTTCTTAGAGGTTTTGAGAAATATCCCAACCTTCGGAAGGATCACATGTATCCCCAAGGATTACCCTAATGGAACTAGATGGTTGTTCCACAAGGTATTCCTTTGGGATAACTACAATTCTTGAAGCTATGTTCAAGCTAGCCTTGAATGTGAAGCAATCCTCCAAAACATGGCCTAGCATAGGTGGTAGGGTTGGGATCATGACTTTTGCCTACTTCCTCCTCCTAGTTCTAGTAAAAAAATCAGTTTCTTTAAGAGATTCTTAAAGATCTTCGATTACCTCCCTCTTAAATGAATAAGGTTTGTTAAGCTTATCTAAAAGAGTAGGTGGACCATAGCTACCTAAGGTGTGCCATTTGAGGATGGTCAGAGGCTATTGTGCAGAGGTGGTGGCAAAGGAGGTGGAGGTCACTGGTCATGGTCTCTGACCGATCTCTAGCTATCTTGCTTCCCTTATCTACCATCACTACTCTCGGCTTCTTCTCATAGACCTTGTGGCTTTTTTAGGCAACCTATCTTGAAAAGGCAACTATTTGGCCTCTTAGACTAGCCTTGTTGATTAGCTTCAAATGTCTTGATAGTGAAGCCCTTAAGCATGAAGGTGACCAGGCCATGGATATTCTTAAAAGAATCTCAATGGCATGCTACTCAGATACGGTCATTTCATACTCAAAGTTATGCCATTGAGAATATAATCACCTACAATAATTTTTTTGTCAGCTCCAAAGAACCTCTTGATAAAGAGTTGCTCTAACTCAACAAATGTTTACAACCATTGGGTAGCATACCAATCAAAAGCAATCCCTACTAGGCTACTAATGAAGAGAAAGTAAAGCATCCGCCACCACGTTGCAACAACCGCCCCTCAAGTGTGTCGCCTTGGTTTCCACGCCATCAAAGCTTTTGAAGGAAGGTGGCACAAAACCCTTGGGATATTGGATTGAATCAATTCCTCGGTAGGGTCTACCCTTTGGAACCTGATGATCCTCCTGCTTGAGCCAATGCTTCCTTCACTTGCTTCAACCATGGATTTCTGTCTTTCATATGGAGGTACTTTCCACTACCTTCCCATACATGCTAGTGCTACCTTGCTCAATGGGAGGTAAGGTCTTGGGTCCAAGACATGCAGAACTGATAATGTGTAAGTAGATGAACTGGCTTATTTTAAGTACTAAACTACTAACAAAGTCCTCTAACCGTCGCCATCCCATTTATCTATTCATCTTTATGCCTCAAATGGAGGTGTGATTGGGTGTCTTCTGATCAACCTCATCACCTTCCATGGCCTTCGCCCGAGAAGAGAGATCCTCGGTATCAACCATGACTCCAGAAAGTCTCCCAACAAGTCATCATTGGGATCAAAGCGACTTTCTCGACCAATCCCCAAATATGAAATAATGTGCCACTATCTCATCTAAAGAATGATCAATCTAAGGTACAAATGTCTCTGACCGTGATCACTATTGCACAAGAGGCACCTCGCCTCACTAGGAGTCAATTATGAGGACTACTCACTGAGAGACACTCGACTATCACTAGTATGAGAGGGTGACATTCCTAGAGGTTCCACTCATGGTGTACTGGCTATCATCTCAACCTCTAAATAACCATATAATCTATGTCTAATCTGAGTTGGTGAAGGGATGACCACTATGCTTCATGGTCGCCTTCACCACCAGGGTAGAAGGTCAAGAGAGCTCCAATAGGGTAGATGGGGGATCCTAGCCAAATCACCAATGCGCTTCTCTAATATGGCCTTCATGGCCTTCATGAAAGATGACCAGACGGATGGTAGACGGTAGAGGTGGAGACACCACCGACTCTCTATGAATAGAGAGCTATCCTCCTGATGACTAGTCCGTAAGTAAGATGTTATCTCATGGGTAACGCCGATGGAAAATCAACAAGTAAGTCATCAGACCAATATCCTCGCATCAAATTGAGTCAACTCAACATCGTAAGCTCCACCTACCTAGCACAAGACTGATCGGAGGCCAAAAAATGATATCCTGCTCCTAGTAACTGTTGTTTGATGTTGTACCACTAGTGGAGGTGATGTGCGAATCCTCCTAACATCCTCTCTGTCTGACCTAGAGAGAGGATGAAACAAGTTTGTTGTAACCAGTGGTGAAGTCAGAACGGGAATCTCCTTAATAGCTGAACGGGGGGCTTCCTCCATCTCCTTGGCAATCCTAGTGTGATACCGCTTGATCATGCAATTTTTGTTCCTATGTTGTGTCCTGGTAGGATGGGAGGAGTGAGATCTAGACTCGTACTCAAAAGTAGGGGAGGCAATCCCTGAGATTAAGGGAGCCTTACCCTTAGAGGGTACTAATGAGAGTGAGCTAGCCCTCACTGGGCAAGACGAGAAACCATGCACTAAAATTGGGTAGCTAATTATCACCATCAAGTGGGACGCCATTTCTTTCCTCTTCAATGAGGAGATGTCAAAATCGAGGTAGATCACTGATGACCGCTGCACACCATGGTCACCGAACATGTAATCACTATCAAAATGGATAAGGTCTGTATGATCCAATCAGGGGAAGTTGGCTTGGTCCAAAGCCAAATCCATGCCATGAGGGAAAGTGAAAACAAATTTCTACGAGCCTGTCATCTTATATCAACTGTAAAGACTAAAAACATGAACTGTCGTTGTACTATAACTGATGGTAAGAATCTTCAATAGGAAATGAGTTCGGATCATATTTCTATATTTGTTGATTTTTGAATTTGAATTGAAAATTTGAACCCACATCCAACATCTGGAAGTGTTAAGTGGGTTCAAATGGATTAGAGAAGATTTTAAAAATTTGATTGGAAAGAGGAATTTTTGAATATGAATCGAACTTCAACAAATTTGGTATGTTGAAAAGTGGATTCAAATATTTTTAGAAGGATGCTTCCATAGGTTCATGTTTGTTTGAATTTAGATTTTGATTTGTGGACCCTTTCCTTTAACAAATTTGGGTATGTTAAAGTAAGGGTTAATTGATTTTGTTTTTGATGATTTTGAATTTTACCACTTAGCAAATTTGGGTATGCTAAGTGAAGTGTTTGAAAATGATTGTTTCTTTTGTGAATTATTGTTTGATTTTGAAAATTGGAATTTCACTTAGCAAATTTAGGTATGCTAAGTGAAGAACCCAAGTGTGTTTTGTTTGATTTTGAAAATAGGATTCTTAGCATGCTAAGAAAATCCTAAGTATTTCATTTGCATTTTGATTTATTTTTTATTGCAAGTAGAGGCTTTACTTTTAAATATGGTGCTAAAGATGAAGTTTCACTAATTTTGTGAAATGAAAATTTCACTTAGCAAATTTGAGTATGCTAAATGAAATTCCAAAGATGTGTTCAAAATTTTATATTTGGTTTTGAAAATGGAACTTCTTAGCAAATTTGGTATGCTAAAGAATGAAGTTAAAGTGTTTGAAAATTTTTTTTTGAATTTGGAGACTTCACTTAGCAAATTTGAGTATGCTAAATGAAGTTCCAAAAATGTGTTTGAAAATTTTTGTTTTTGAATTTGGAGACTTCACTTAACAAATTTGAGAATGCTAAATGAAGTTTCAAACGTGTTTAAAAATTTTTGATTTTGGATTTGGAGATTTCACTTAGCAAATTTGAGTATGCTAAATGAAGTTCCAAATATGTTTGAAAAAAAAATTTGGTTTTGGATTTGGAAGCCTCACTTAGAAAATTTAAGTATGCTAGATGAAGTTCCAAAAATGTGCTTGAAAATTTTTTATTTTGGATTTGGAGATATTGCTTAGCAAATTTGAGTATGCTAAATGAAGTTCCAAATGTGTTTGAAAATTCTTGATTTTGGATTTGGAGACTTCACTTAGCAAATTTGAGTATGCTAAATGAAGTTCCAAATGTGTTTGAAAATTTTTTATTTTGAATTTGGAGACTTCACTTAGCAAATTTGAGTATGCTAAATGAAGTTCCAAATGTGTTTGAATTTTAAAAATATGATTGTTGATTTTTGAAAAGAAGACTTCCATTCAACAAATTTAGGTATGTAGGAATGGAATCAATATTTTTAAATGTGAAAATTTTATTCTCTGTGTGATTATTGCTTTTTAAAAGAGGGAATTCCAACTCAATAATATGTGTGATATGTTTAAGTGGGATTTCCAAATGATGTTATTTTTATTTAGGAATGAAATCTTCGTTTAATAAATTTAGGTATACTGAATGAAGGTGTTCATATGTACTTTTGAAAAATTTAACTTTATTTGAAAATGAAAATTTCAATCAATAGGTGTGGGAATATAGAATGGAAAGGTTCATGTGTGCTTTTTGATAGTTTAATTTTGATTTTGATTTTTGGAAAAATGATTGTTCATTTTATTTTTGAAAATTCCTACATGTAACAATTATTAGAATTGTTAAATGAGGGTGATAAAATTTTGTGGAAAATATTTAATTATGTGCATTTTTGAAAGAGTGCTTTTTGAAAAGAAAAGTTCTTATGGAAAATTTATTTTGTTTTTATTATTTTAGAATGAACCTTTCCTTATCATAAAAATGATAAGGAGGAAGTCTTTAAATGTTTTCTTTTTATTTAAATCTATTTACTTTTTACCCATTTAAGAACCCAACGTCAGTTTTAAGACCAACATGGGGTGAGGTCCTAAAACCTAAGGATGAAATAAGCTAAGTGCCAATGAAAAGAAAGATAGTCTCGGATTCATACCAAAGTACAAACCCACTATTGATACTTGAAGACAACAATCATTTACCAAAGATGGAGGAACCATCCCCAGCGGAGTCGCCAGAAAAATCTGTGGGGGAAAAATTTCTATATAGTCACCTTCCATCTGTGGTGAAAAGCAAGAATATAAAAATTCATCTTTTTGGGATGCCACGTAGATCTGTAGATGTTAAGGTGATCGGGTATGTCATCAAAGAATAGTATACTATCTCGAGATATAGAAGTTACTACCCTTTAAAGGACCTAATCACCTCAATAAGGACTCCTAAGGATAATGGGTCTACATATGTACCATAGATTCTTCCCCTACTTTATATGGAAAAGTAAAGTAGGGTTTATTTTAAACCGGGTTCGTTAAGTTCCCTACATGGGCAAGCTAATTAATTACATCCTAAGGAAGATCCCTTAGAATACTCGATTAAGATAAATGATCATTGTCTTCAAAGATTTTAATAGGAAAGGACTATCAATTGATTAGTTCCTTTTTGAAGATCAAATGGGACTGATCAATAGAGGAAGTTATTATCGAAGCCAAGAGAAAGATAAGTAGGAGATGCCCATGATGCTAAGAAACCTAGTGGGCATCTCAAACAATCCTACGGTTGGGCTTTATATTTTTGAAATTGATTAATTTGTTTAAGTTAAATTTTTTAATAGAAGTTTAGGGCTTATGATTCCACAACACAAGATTATGAAAATGCTTAAGAGGTGAGGATTTAAGCTTATGGCCCATGAAAGGGAGAAGTAACCTCAGAACCTAAATCTAGAGAGCTTTGGTGAGGGCCAAAAGCACAACCTAAATCTAAGGCAAAAATGAGTATTTGGTTTGCCTCCACAAGAGAGGACAAACCACCCGACTGCATGGACTTACAATCACCTGGGGGTGGTCGCCAACTAACTCCTCATACGATTTTAAATACATGTAGGCAAGTCTTATTCTTTATGCAAGATAGTTAGGTTGTTATTTATTTAGAAAGAGACTAAGTCCTTAAACTCACTCCTTAAAGAAACTAGATTGTGTAAGGACATGCTTCAAATGACCTGAATTTAATGCAATTCAAATTTTATTTTATTTCCATTTTTGAACAATTATTTTGACTTGGGCTAATAGGATTCATATGCCTAATGCATGAGAAATAAAGTTACTGGCCAAAATCAGCAAGAAGGGAGGAGGTGTGTTTCCACCAAGGCTCTCAAAGGTTAAGCCAAGTTTTTCTGGCAAAGGTGAAAGCCCGCCAATCAAGAGTAAAGCAAGATGCATTTTTTCATGATGTTATAAAAGAAATACTCATCCAACTAAGTGGTTATTTATTCTTTTATCTTGATTTTAAACCTAAGCTTTAGATGAGGTTATGAGTTCTTTATTTTTAGTTTTGAATTGTTAAATTTGGCAAAATATTTATTTTTTTCTAAGAGCCTAATCCACATCTAGGCCATACATAAAGAAAGGATGAAACTAACAAAAGGATGCCACTTAATGCACAAGCTAAATAAATCATCAATCAATTTATAAAGCTAATCGCAAAAGAATAAGAAGCCATTGTGGTCGGGTATCACCACACAAACCTAAAAAACAAATTGGTAGTGAGCTCACCCTTATACAACCCGATTATAAATGAATTAAATACAAGCAAGAAATTCATAATTATGGTCTTCAAGCTTCATTTCTTCATTCTTCTTTTCTTCTTCTTCTTCTTTCTTCTTCTTCTTGGTTCTTTCTTTGATGGTTGGAAGGTGGATAAAGGTTTCACATGGTGCATAAGATAGATCTTATGACCAATGCTCATCTAACCCCCATAACAATCATTCCAAAATCTTAATTGCAAAATTTACATGAAAAGAAAAGTAAATCTAGCTAACACCGCAAAATAAAGGTTTAGCTAAATAAACCACAAAATCCCAAGCATGTATATTGAACTTATCACCCCACACATGGGTGACTAAGTCCACCTAGCCTATTGGATTATGCTTTGGGGTATAATCACCTGCACAACAAAAGTAATTAAATTTTTATTTATTATAGCGCCCCTTAAGCATAATCCTCTGTAGAAAATAATTGTTAGACTAAGATCGCCCTACCATTCATTCTGCACACATACATCCTAACATCCAATCTAAAATAATATCACAAAATAAAAATAAACATCAAACCATGTACCGCCCTAACCTAAAGCTAGAAGTGGTGACTTTGGCTAATGTGTGTGCTTTGGAGGTTTGTGTGGTATGCATAGCTATGACTTTAAATTAAAATTTTTTAAGTGTGAAGCATGTTCAACTTAGAGGAGGGTTTCATTTAAGTGATTTAGTTGATTTTGGTTGATTTTATTTCAAGTTTTGATTAGGTTCAAGTGAATCCTACAATTGATTACTAAGTTATAAAGAGAGGGAAAGAGAAGAGAACCTCTCTTTCCTTCCCTAACCTATGCAATTTCTAAAGTAGATTCATGTTTGGGTTTTATTTAGTGAATGTTTTGATTAAGTGTTTTAATTAATCCAAAGTTTTGATGAACTCTAAGCAAACCCATTCAAAAAGAAAGACATTTTAAGATTAAATAAAATGAACCAAATTCATAAAGCATACATCACTTCATTTCTTTCCCAACATGTACAACATGCATATGAATGAGTCCTATGCATATCTATACACACAAATAATAATCTTTAACACACTTTACGATGCATGCTAAGTGACTCATTTAAGGAAATTTGAAAGTTCATGATGCATGATTTTCATTAAGTAGAAAAGGGATTTGTTAGTCAATTTTCATATGCACACATGAAAGTAAGAAAGGCAAAAGTGAGTCTATTATTAACCAGAGGTGTAAGGTACAAGACATACTTAGGGCTACTTAAAGCCTCACAACCTCAGGGTTGTCTAGACTAATATATCACTTTTCTTAAATACGAACATGTGTACAAAAGAAATGAATGAAAAAAAAAAGAATGTAAAAAAATTTATTCTTTGGGTCCATTTGGGCTGACCCAAACCCATTGGGTTGGGTTCACCACCCTCCATAAGGTCTACTTGACATATTAGGAAGGTATCAAGTTCATATGAAGAGGGCTTGACCAAATTTCCCATGGATTTGACCAATTTTGTTCTATGACCTAGGGGTAGAATGGTCATATGGCTAATTTTTGAATTTGAATATGTTGGGTATGTTGAGAAAATATTTGGCCATGTTTCATTGGCTTTGAGTTCATTTGATATGGTTTGGCTCATGTGACCCATTTAGGTCAAAATGGGTCAACTTCAATTGACCAATTGGTGAAAATGGGTTCAAGTTCATATGACCATTTGAAATGTTTTGCTTTGTTTGATTCAATTTGGTTTATTTTGAGTTTGGCTCATATGACTTCATTTAGGTCAAATGGGTCAAGTTGACTAATTTGACCCATTTGACCTATTTGAGCTAGGTCATGGGTAGGTTTAAGTTTGGTTAGTCATATGAAGTGGATTGGTATCTTTGTTTCAAATTAATTTTGGTTAAGTTTGAATTTGGCTCAACATGACCCCTTTAGGTCAAGTTGGTTCAAGGTCAATTTTAGGTCTAGTTGGATTGATTGGTCAAGTTCAACAAGTGATTTGGAATGAACTTGACATTGGTTTCAATTAATTTGGCTTAGATGTTTTGACACATTTTGACCCTTTAGGTCAAATTCAACAAAGTTAGGCTCAAATGTTGACTTGGCAAGTTCAAACATAGTTCAAGGAATGAACTTAGATCAATGGTTTCAATCAATTTGGCCTATGGTGGATTTTGGCTATGTTAGTTTCATTTTGGCTAAGTGTTGACTTGGTCAACCCAGTTTGACTTGGTTTTGATCCAATTTGATTGATTGATCATCCCATGATAGTTGGGATCATGATGAGAGGCATAAGTGAGTTTGATGCTATCCAATTTGGTTAGGATTAAATTGGCTCATAAGAGTACTTTAGGTCACTTTCAAGTGATTTGGGTCAAATGGGAAAGTTTGATTTGAGTTTCATTGAACTTGTATATGGACTTATGATTGAAATATAAATCCATTTTAAGTGGATTGAAGTCAAATGGGTTTATTAGACAATTTCATATTCAAAGGAAGAACATGAATGGATTTGGGGTTTGATTTTTTGACTTGAGTTTTGGTTTGGTAATTGAAGTTTGTATTTATATATGAATTCATGATTGTAGGGTTGATTTAATCATGAAGGAAAATCAAGAGTTTGGCTTGATTTGAAGTTGATTTCTCTAAGTTCAAGATTTTAACTTGAAAGGCTTAGGTTGGAATTTGGATGGATTTGAGTTTGATTTTTGGAATTGGTTTTGATTGTTTAAATTTATATTCCATTTATATATGAGAATATAAATGAGAATATAAATGGGTCATGTGAAAATTTCAAGGATTTGAAGAGATTTGATCATGATCTAGGCTGTCTTTTAAGAGAGAATTTAAAGGAGTTAGACAATTTTTGGAATTTGGAGCTTGAATTTTGGATTTAGTTTGATTGAATTATATTTATATTTCATTTATATATGTGAATATAAATGATAATATAAATTATGAGAAAATCATTATTTTGAATTGATTTGATCATGATTTGGCTAAGTCAAGAGAGAAATTAAGGACTTAAGAGGATTTTAAATTTGGAATTTAATTTTTTTGGATTTGATTTGATTGATTTGATTTATATTTCATTTATATATGTGAATATAAATGAGAATATAAATGAGTTAGAGAAAATCCCATGAATTTGAATTATTTGATCATGATTTCAAAGTCTTAAAGAGAAATTAAGGACTTTTTTATGAATTGATTTTAAATTTTGAGTTTAGTTTGATTGGTTTGAATTTATATTTTATTTATATATGAATATAAATGAGAATAAAATAAATTATGAGAAAATGTCATGAGTTTGAATTGGTTTGATCATGATTTAGGCTAAGTCCTTAAGAGAGAAATTAAAGACTTAGAAAAGATTTGAACTTAGGAATTTCATTCATGGGTTTCAATCATGGATTTCAATCACATGGAGTTGATTTAAATTTGGACAAAATCAAATAATATTTATTTGGAGTTTGACTTGAAGGAAGAAGATGAGGAATGGTTAAGGGTAGGCAAATTTTCCTAATGCCTTAGGCATGACCTATTCATATGGCTAACTCTTCTAAGTCTCTAAGGCTAGGTTGAGTGTCCACCTAATCACTAGATGTGTCTTAAGACTAAGGAACTCTTAAATCCTAAGAGAAGTCCTATGTCTAAGATGGAGGGGTTGAGAGCTCATTCTAAAAATGAGGTCAATAGTATCATTTGGCGAAGTTCAAGGAAATGGCTTAAAGGGCTAAAATTGAAATTTTGATTTTATTTTGGTTTGTTTTTGGCTATTTGAATTATATTTCATTTATATTTTGTAATATAAATGAATATATAAAAGATCCATGAGAAAATCATTTGAGTTTGGAGTGATTTGGAAGCAAATTTGACCAAGCTTAGGAATGTAGGTCCAAAGGGCTTAAGGAGGGAGTTGATTTATTTTGATTTATTTTTGGTAATTGGAGAGTGGGTTTCATTTATATTTATGAATATAAATGAATAAATAATTGATTTATGAATAAACTAATTCATTTTGGGTTGATTTGGTTTAAGAATTGATTAAGCCTATGGAGGTAGGTCTGTAGAGCTTAAGAAGGGATTTTGACTTGGTTTGATTTAGTTAAATTTGGTTTTGGATATTTGAGTTTGGATTTTATTTATATTTATGAATATAAATGAATAAATAATTGATTTATAAAGAAATCAATCAATTTTGGGATAATTTGGGTTGAGATTTGATTAAGATTATGAGAGTGAGTCAAAAGGCTTAAGGAGGGATTTTGGCTTGGTTTGGAATTTTGATTTGGATTTGGTAAATGATTGAAGGATTGAATTGATCTCTTGAGAAAATCAATTGAATTGGGATTGATTTGAATTTGGTTAAGGCTAAGTCCATAGGATGAAATCAAAAGGGCTTAGAATGGTTTTGGAATTTAGTTTGGGTTTTATGGAGAAATTTAACTTGAATTTTATCATGGGATTGATTATCACTTGGAAATTTTTGGTATGAATTTGAGGTTTGAGAGAAGGAAAGGATTGAATTTAGGCTATAGGTAGGAAAAATTTTCTAAGTCGCTAAGGCATTTATGGCTAACCCTTCAAAGTCTTGGCTTAGATAAAGTGTTCACCTATCACTAGAAGTGTCTTAAGATTAAGAAACTATGATAAGAGTTGATATATGATGAGAAAGTTTAAAACTCACTCCAAAAGTGAGGTCAATATAGGTAGAACTGGTATTACATTTGATGAGATGTTCTTCTGTAACATATCCATCATTATATTCATTTGTGTCATCATCTCATTCATCTTGGCACTAAGCTGTAAAATTTCCTTGTCTTTAGCTTTCATTTGATGTTGCATTTCTCTTTGCTCTCTTGCTAGTGCAACAACATCGACAAATATAGGCTCTTCTTCTTCTTCTATTTCTTTTTGTTATTCTCCTCCTTGCTCATATTTAGAAGAAGAACTTGATTGTCCTTATCTTTGTGTGTTTGTAGGGACAATTTTTACTGGGGCTGAATGATGACATTGATTGTAAAAGCATGTACCAAGCTAATCATTTTTTGATTCAATCATATAAACAGCTTCAACTCCCATGATCTCCTTTTTTATTTTGATCTTCTTCTTCTTCCTCTTTAGTAGAGATTGAAGATCAATCTTCTACTTGATTTTGTGATGACTCTTCTTTATAAACATCGAATTCAGGTTCAGGTTCATTAGATTTATGTTGTTGTTGGTGTTGAGCAAAAAGTTCATCTATATGTCTCACCATATTGAAAATTCTACATCCATAGTGTTTTCATCCTCCTCTTCTTGCACATGAATTTGTGATCAACACCTCCAATGAATCTTGCAGGTGGAACAAACATTTTGCAATTGGGAATGATAAAGTCAACTTTATGAGATGAATATTTCAAATATGAAATGGATACCTAAAACAACAGAGATTCTCTGTGAACCATCATAAATTTTATCAACATCTTATTTTTAGTATTCACTTGATAGGTTATTTTGAGGTGGATTTCAAATATACATTAGATGATTTCCTTTCTTCAAGATAACCTCCTCATGAGGATTTTGGATATCTTTACCATCCCATGGGACCATTCAAGAAGGGATTTGGTACATCCAAGTGTCACTGATGCTCACCATGAGGTATACTTGGTTTCATGACTAGTCACCATAAGAGATGAAAACCTCCTTATAGTTTCAAGATTTTCAATCATGAGCCATTAAAGTTTTCTTCATTATCTCTTTAGCTACTTTAAAAAATTTTATGTATTCTAGAGATGTTGGGTTATCTTTGTGATGCTATTGATGTTGTTGAGCCCAGAAGAAGTGCTTCACCTCACCAGTAAAGCTATCCATTTTATCCATTTTAAATTGTTAAAATTCTTATAGGTAAAAAATATCAGATAAAATTGCTTTAATAGTCATTTGGTGATTTTTTTTAGCCCTCAACTCAACATTTCTTATTCTTCTTGGTTTTGCTTTTGATGTGAAAGCTTCATAATCATGTCTCTAGATAATGAAAGTTTTAATTGGCAAAGCTTATGCTCAAGACATCAAAGACATAGTTTACCCAATGATGGTCCTCTTATCATGGCTTATTCGATTTCAAACATAAGTTCTCCTTGAGAGACCTTGAGGTTGGTTATTGCATGGGTTGGCAAGCATGATGCGTTGGAGTTTCAATAAATTGAGGCCTTCCAGCATGGCCTCAGACAAGTGCACTATGGGTGGGTACTTCAGAAGTTGCATCTATAAAGGCTGGGAAATTGTGGTATTTATTTTTATATTATATATGTATGACACACGAAAAGGGTGTACTATTGAGATGATTGTATGACATCAAGGAGTAGTGCACTAAGAAAATAGAAATCACTAGATGGACTAATCACCTAATAAGGACTCTAAGGCATGATGGATCTTCAAATATACCAGAATTTTTCCTACTTTACATGGATGAATAAAGTAGGATTTATTTAAACCGTTCTAAAGTTCCTATGGCCCCATAATTAATTACATCCTAAGAAAAGAGTGAATACTCTCAATTAAAGTAGAAATTATTATCTCAAAGATTTCAAAGATGGACTATCAATAAATTGGCTAAGTTTAGAAAATCAAGTGATAGATCAAAAAAAGGAGAGACTTATTATCAAGCCAAAAAGAGATGAGTAGGGATGCTCATGATAGGAATCTAATGAGCATCCCAATCTATTGTGGCTTTATATATTTGAAATTAAGGAGAATTATGTATTTGAGCTGAAATTTATTAGAAAGCTAGGACTTATGATTCCACAATGCAAGATTATAAAAATACCTAAGAGATGAAAATTTATGCTTGTAGCCTAAGGGAAAAAAACAACCTTAGATTCTAAATCTATGGAGATTTAGCGAGGGCCAAAGCACATCCTAAATCTAAGTGAAGATGGGTATATGGTTTACCTCCATAAGAGAGGGTAAACCACCTAATTGTTGGACTTATAACTGTCTTGAGTGGCAGCCAGCTAACTCCTCCTATATTTAAAACTATGTGGTCAAGTCATTTGCTATCCAAGATGGTTAGGTTATCATTATTTAGAAAGAATCAAAAATCCTTAAACCCACTCCCTAAGAGACTAGAGCATGAGCGGTATGAATAATGACTTAGTTTAATGCAAATTTTATCAAATTTCATTTGATTTTGGACTCTTCATTTTGCTAAAGGATATAGAATTTTATATGCCTAAATGCATAATGAAATAGGGTTATTTAAAAAATCAGAGAGAAAGAGGTATTTTCTACCACAAGGGAGACCCTCAATGGTCAAGTCTTCTCCTATAGTGCAAGGATGGAAACCCTCTCTTAGCAAGAATGAAATAAGATGATATGCATGATATTAAACATACAACATTCATCTAAGGGGTTGCTAAATCTTTTAATTATCTTGCTTTAATACCTAGGCTATAAATGAGGTTATGACTTGTTTAAAAAATTAGATTATGATTTATGATTGGGGTAAAAAGTTTATTTTTCCCTAGGAGTCTAAGTGGATCCATGCCACACATTAAATCACCATACAAAAAGAAACTAAGAAAATACATGCCATTTCTTACACAGTATAAACAAATCATCAAATAATTTATAAACCCAACATAAAATAATAACAATAGAGGTTGGGTACCACCGCATAACCCGAAAAGAAAATGGTAGCTCTACCCTTATACAACCCGGTATATGAAAGAATAATTATAATTATAAATGATGATAAGGGGGGGTCTTCATCTTCATGCTTCCTTCATTTCTTCATTTGATTTACTTCATTTGGTATTTCTAGGCATCACATGGCATCCCGTGATTAAACCTTCCAATGTTTATTCTTAACCCCCATAACACTTAACCAAAGTCCTAATGCATAATTACATTAAAAGAATGGAAAAGTAAATCTAATTATACATGCAAAACAAGTGGTAGCTAAACACACCATACAACTCAGACAGTTATATGAATAATTTGAACTTAGCACCCTGCACATAGGTAACCAAGTCCACCTATCCTAATTTAGATTATGCTTAGGGGTTAAGCAACCTACAAAAGAGAGCATTTATATTTATTTTAAGCACCCTTAAGCACAATCTCCTGTAGAAAACATAATTAGGATAATCACTAACATGACTAAGCATACACCCTAACATCCAGTCTATAATAATACATCACAAAACAAACATACATCAAATCATGCACCGTCCTAACATAAAGCTCAAAGTGGTGACTTAATCTAATGTGTATGTATTAAGCCTTATGTGGTGTGTTCTAACTAGGCTTTAGAGTAATCATTCTCTAAGTGCGAAGTACATTTAATTATAAAGGGTGGTTTCACTTTAAGTGACTTAATTGACTTCTAAATTTTACTTAATATTTTCTTTTATTTCATTTAACCTACACTTAACAACTGAGTGTTATAAAGAGAAGAAAAGAGAGGATCACTCTCTTTTATCCCTACCTTAAGTCACATCTAAAACAAATTAATTAATTAATTTTTTTAATGAATGGCTAATTATATATTTTAATTAATCCTAAGTTTAAGTTTACTTTAAATAAACTCATTCAATAAGAAAGGCATCTTAATATTAATTGGAATTAATTACTATCACATAACACATGTTTGTTCATTTCTTTCCATCATATATAGCATGCATAAGATCAAATCCTAAACATAACTATACATGCAATTTATACCTTAGCACACTTAAATGATGAATGTAAACA
Source organism: Cymbidium sinense (assembly GCA_021442155.1). Taxonomy (NCBI): domain Eukaryota; kingdom Viridiplantae; phylum Streptophyta; class Magnoliopsida; order Asparagales; family Orchidaceae; genus Cymbidium; species Cymbidium sinense. Next base: position 22,385,592 of record CM038226.1, read on the forward strand.
AATGTACTTGGAATTGATGTTTCATTTGGTTGAATTATTTTGTCATATTAATTTAAAGCTCTATCTAAATTCTTACACAAAAGAATAAGAGTAGAACTCCAAATCATGTGACTAAATAATCCAATCATTTGCACAAAATATGAATGCATGTCCTTTTAATAGAAAGAGGGGGGTTCATTCATTAGCTAAATACACATTCAAATGTATGAAAGTTTTAAGCAAGTACATCATCATTGTTTAGCACCAAGGAGTGAGGTAAGAACCTCCTTGAGCCTACTTAAATTCATGCATCCCCGAGATGTCCAGACTAATATACCCATTATTCTTAAATTCATATGGATGTATAAGCAACTATAAGATTAGAAAACCATGCAAAAGTAGAGCTTGAATTAATTGATTTATTTATGTGAATGAATTAAAGCTCTATCTAAATTATAATGTCAAAATTCATAAGAATGAAATCAAAAGTATGTCCATTGTTTGCACTGTGGAAGTGAGGTAGGAACCTCCGGGGGCTACTTAAAGTTGTGCATTAATGTCTACTAGTACATCCATTAAAATTCAAACTTATGCAAATCAACATATGCATGTAAGAAAGAGATTAAACTCATGCACTAAACTTAGATTCACATAATAACTAAATCTATATATATGTATATATATATATATATATATATATATATATATATATATATATATATATATATATATATATATATATATATATATATATATATATATATTATATATTATTTAATAAACTTTGAAAATACATTTGAGATTTAATAGTGATAATAGCCACACATATTTCTAATTAAGTCAACACATAAATTTGACATAAAAAAATCATTTTATTTAATTAATTTTGAAAGAAATGAATGCATGAATACAAGTGGCATACAACATTTTAACATGATTGGAAAGAAATAAAGCAACAAAAGCATGTAATTTCATTCAATCCAACTAATTCCTAAGGACAATCACATTAAATAAGCTTATTTAACATAAACTAAAGTTTCTTAAAGCCATTTTTTATCTTCATGCTTGATTTGATTTAGAAAATATGAAAGATATTTGCTAATCCTAATCCCATTCCCCATATGTGTGAGTTAATTTAATTTAATGAAAAGCAATTAGGTTAATTTTATGAATTGATTAAGCATAGATTAAGTCAATTAATTAACCCTTATCTGTGTCACCTTAAGGTAATTAATTAAATAATTATGAGCTAATATGATATGCAAATAAATTGAAAAGTAAATAGCAATGTTCCTATGAAATGAAAGGGGCCTAATGCAATTAGCTCATAATTATTAATTAATTGATCTTAAGGAACTCACTTAATTACTTTATGGTTTTTTTCACACATGAGCTAACCATAATTTCATTAGCTCTCTTAAGTTAGTGAAAACCAAAGAGCTACTCAAGAGTTAATTAGGGAAAATAGATTTAATCAATTTAAGTTCATTAATTATATTAAATCTTAATTATCAATAAAACAATATGAAATGGACTTAGAAAGAGACAAAGAAGGAAGCTCAATCTCAATCCCCAAATCTTTCAATTTGCCAATTAAAGTTTAGATATTAATTAGGTTTTGATTAATTTAATAAATAATTAATTAATTTAATTAATTAATTTTAAAGAGGAATGAAGAAGACTTAAGGAAAGATTGGAAGAGGAGTCATCCATTTCCTAAGTTTCATGTAACAAAGGTTAATGAACTTACTTAATGGATCGATTTTATGTTCATTTGATTATTTATCATTAATTAAGATAGGAGAGTAAATAAGTCTTAATCAATCAATTTCTCTAATGAACTATCCAATAAATTCCAAGAAAAATAAGGGAGGCAAAGGTCATCCGCCTAAACATCTCTTAAAAGTTTGAAATTAATTGGATAATCAATCAGGGAGTAATTAGGCTAATTAAATTTTTAATTAAACTTTAATTAAGTAGAAATTACTATTCAAAATTAATTAATACTAATTTTCTTGCATTCTCCTCTAAAATACCTTTAAAATGAGCCATCATTTAAATTTTTTGAATTTTTTTAGGATTAGTTATGAATTTTAGAAGTTTCAGCTTTAAAAGGGATTAATTAACCTAATTAAAGCCCTAATACCATCTACATGTACGCTAACGCAACGCTTTCCACATGAGATGGTTTCAATTATTTATGTTGTCAATGATCGATGACATGGACGCTTTCAGAGACTACCCATCTAAGATCATGGCCATGATTAAATCTAAGGAGAGAAAAAGGGATCTATGACTAAATCGACGTTTCGATCATGCGAATGGGCTGATCTCCTTCTTCACGAAATAAAAGACGATACCACCCATCTTTCTCCATTCAATCTGAGCTCACCAGAGTTCGGATTGGGATCAAATTGATCCCACACCATCAGGAGAAAAAGTCAAACACATCAAACGGTTGAGATCAACCCACATGAAACTTTTCTTCACAAAGGCCTACGAAAAATTAACCTAAAGTATGGTTCTGAGGAATTACCTTCCCGAACCTAATCTATGGCAGTGTGATCGACAGAGGTAGCTTCACCTAGTTAAGGCAAAGCTTTGTTGAGAATCCTAGACCTCAATTTGAAGTAAGCCGCTCGGACGACCAATCCATGCACGTAGGAGCTTCAGCTTCGATCGAACTTGAACCTCCGGTGGATTAGAAGCTTGGGAAATTACTTAGTATTGCTTGATGAGGTGTGTTGATGGTGTGTGAAAGGTTGATTGAGGTTAGGTTGAGTGGAGAAGAAATGGACTTGCCTCCCATTTTGCTAAGCCTGAGAAGAAAACACGAGCTGAGGCTTTGAAACACTTGAGGAAGGCGGGGATTTCTCACTTGGGGCTAGGTTTGAATGGTGCCAAATCCCAGAATTGAGGTATACCCCCATTGGAAGGATATGGATGGGCTTGTTTTTTTAGACAATAGGCCACTTCATGAGAGGTGTGGTGTTTATTTTTGGATTTCATTGTGTGTGTATATGTGAGAGGATACCACGTAGATCTAAGGATGTACTTATTGAGGTGATCGGGTATGACATTGAGAAATAGTGTACTATCTTGAAAGATAAAAGTCACTACCCTACAATGGACCTAATTACCTAATAAGGACTTTTAAAGCATGATGGGTCTTCGAAAATACCAGAGATTTTTTCCCTACTTTACGTTAAAAAGTAAAGCAGAGTTTATTTAAATCGTGTTCGTTAAGTTCCCTATGGAGGCAAGCACCCATAGTTAATTACATATTAAGGACAATGAATCCCTTAAGAATATTCTCGATTAAAGTAGCATTATTATCTCTAAAGAATTCAAAGATAAGACTATCAATAAATTGGTTGAAAGACCAAGTGGGTGGATCAAAGGAAGAGTTATTATCAAAATTAAAGGAGAAGTAGGAGTGCTCATGATACTAGGAAACTTTGTGAGCACTCCAATCTATCATATGGTTAGGCTTTATATACTTGAATTGAGGAGATTTATTTGAGTTAAAATTTTATTATAAATCTAGGACTTATAATTTAATAACACAAGATTATGGAAATGACTGAGAGGTGAGGATTTATGCTTGTAGCCCGCAAAGGAAAATAGCAATCTCAGATCCTAAATCTAGGGAACTTTGGCAAGGGCCAAAGCATGACCTAAATCTAAGGCGAAAGTGGGTATATGGTTTACCTCTATAAGAGAGAGTAAACCACCAGAATTTATTATCACTGAGTGGTAGCCAACTAACTCCTCATACGCATTAAATCCATGTATGCAAGTCATATACTTTTGCAAGATGGCTAGACTATAATTATTTAGAAAAGAAACTAAGTCCTTAAACCCATTCCCTAAGAGACTAAAGTATGAGGGGTATGAATAATGACTTAATCAAATGCAAATCTTTATCAAATTTCATTTAATTTAGAACTCTTTATTTTGACACAGGCTGTGGGATTTTGTATGCCTAAATGCATGAGAAATTGATTATGGGCCAAATCAAAAGAGAAAGAGATGTTCTTCTATCATGGCCTCTCAAAGGTTAAGCCCATTCTATCTGACAAGAATGGAAGCCCTCTCTAAACACGAGCGAAACAAGTTGATATGTGTGTTGTTAAATATACAACATCCAGGTAAGGGGTTGCTAAATATTTTTATTATCTTGATTTAATACCTAGGCTTTTATATGAGATTATTAGTTATTGTAAAAGTTTAGTTATGAGTTATTAATGGAATAGAAAATTTATTTTTATCCTAAGAGCCTAATTGCATCCAGGCCATACAATAATCACCAATCATAAATAAACTATGAAAAGGCATGCTTTTTCTAATGCACAAGTTAAACAAAATATCAAATAATTTTATAAAGCTATTGTAAAAGAATAAAAGGCTGATGCATTCGGGTACCACCGTACAACCCGAAAAGAAATGTGGGTAGCTGATCCCTACCCTTATATAACCCAGATTACAAATGAATGATTACAATTACAAATAATGAATGTTAAGGGGACTTCTTTCTTCATTCTTCATTTCTTCATCTTCCATGTCTTCATTTGATTTGCTCCATTTCTTCCTTCCTTTTAACTTGATTTGGATGTGCTTACTCCAAAGGCATCACATGGTACATAAGACTTAGTCTTATAACCAATGCTCATCCTAATCCCATATAACAATCATCCTAATCCTAATGCAAAATTACATTAAAAGAAGAAATGTAAATCTTGATATACCTATAAAATAAATGTTAGCTAAACACACCATACAACCTAAGCAATTATATGAATAATTTGGACTTAACACCCCACACATGGGTAACCAAGCCCACCTATCCTAACTTGGGTTATGCTTAGGGGCTAAGCAACTTGCACAGCAAAAACATTTATATTTTTATTTAGCGGCCCCTTAAGTATAACCCCGTGCAGAAAATATGATTAGGCTAATATCGGCCTAACATCCAGACTATGCACATACACCCTAACATCCAATCTATAATAATACATCACAAAACAAGCATACATCAAACCATACACCGTCCTAACATAAAGCTAGAAGTGGTGACTTAGTCTAATGTGTGTGCATTAAAATTTATGTGGTATGTCCTAACTAGGCTTTAGAGTTGTAATTTGCTAAGTGTGATGGATTTAATTTATAAAGGATGATTTCTCTTTAAGTGATTTAATTGATTTAAAGATTTTACTTAGTGTTTTCTTTTATTTCATATGGCCTATACTTAACAACTAAGTTTTATAAAGAGAAGAAAGAGAGAGAATCTCTCTTTCATCCCTACTTTAACTAAATTCTAAAGCAAGTGAATTAATTAATTTTCTTTAGTGAATGGCTTATTATATGTTCTAATTAATCCTAAGTTTAGGTTCACTCTAAATGACTCTATTCAATAAGAAAGATATCTTAAGATTAATTAGGATGAATTACTATACTTAACACAAGTTTATTCATTTCTTTCCATCATGTACATCATGCATATGATTACATCCTAAGCATGCCTATACACACAATTTATATCTTAACACACTTAAATGATGAATGCAAAGAAGTGTGCTTGGAATTTAAATTTTTCATTTGATTGAATTATGAATGCATGTCTTTTTAATATAAAAGAGGGATTTTTCATCCATTAGCTAAGATACACATTCACATGTATAAAAGTTTTAAATGAGTACATCACCATTGTTCTGCACCAGAGGCATAAGGTACAAGACCTACTTAGGGTTACTTAAAGCATCATAGCCCCGGGGTGTCCTGACTAATATATCACTTTTTTAGATACATGTAGATGTACAAGCAACTATAAGGATTAAAAAAGTCATGCAAAAGTTGTATTTGATTTATCTAACTATGATTCTCATTCATTTGTGACATCATACATACATGTGTATAAGAGTTTTAAGTGAGTACGGTTCCATTATTCTGCACCAGGAGCGTAAGGTACAAGACCTACTTAAGGCTACTTAAAGCCTCGTAGCCCCAAAGTGTCCAGACTAATATACCACTTTTCTCAGATACATATGAATGTACAAAAAGAACCACAAGAATAAGAAGTCATGCAAGAAATCATATTTGATTTGATTATATGATTTACATATGTGATATGAAATTCTTCCTAAGTCTTAAGATGGAGATGCATGGGAGTAGATTTAGGCAAATGTTGTGTTCTTTTCAAATGAACTATATATTTTTAAATCCTATATTAATCCATGTAAGATCAGGAAAGAGAGCTTCGTATTACTTACCTTATATTATCAACACATGCAAACTTGTAAATACTTATAATTAGCATCACTCCATCCATTATAATTGACTTATGGGCTTTTGAAAAAAAACATTTGATTTAATAGTAATAATAGCCACACCAATTTAATTTAAATCAACACATGCAATTAGATATAAAAGAAACCATTTCATTTAGTTAATTTTAAAAGAAATGAATGCATGATTATACATGGAAAGCAAAATTTAACATGAATGGAAAGAAATAAATGAACATAAGCACATGATCTCATTCATTCCAATTAATTCTTAAGGACAATCATACTAAACAAGGCAAGTTAAAATAAACCAATGTTCTTTAATGTCATTTCATTTTTTGAGTTGAACTTGATTTAGGAAATGTGAAAGAGGTTTGCTGGTCCTAATCCCACTCCTCATGTGTGAGTTAATTTTGGTTCAAAGAAGAAAAAATTAAGTTGATTTTATGATTTAATTAGGTTAAGGTATGAATTAAGTGGATTAATTAACCCTTACCTACATCACTTTAAGTTAATTAACTAATTAATAATGAGCCAATATGATATGCAACCACATGGAAAGTAAATTTGCAATGCTCCTAAGAAATGAAAGGGGCCTAATGCAATTTTTACATGATTAATAGTTAATTAAGCTTAAGGGATCTCACTTAACTACTTTTATGATTTTCTCACACAAATGAGCTAACCATAATTTTATTATCTATCCCTTTGGGTTATTGAAAACCCAAAGAGCTACCCAAGATTAAATTATATAAATAGACTCAATTGAATTAATTAAGTTCATTAATTAGTTAATTAAATCTTAATTAACCTTAACCAACCAAAATGATATGGGCTTAGAGAAAGAGACAAAGCAGAGATCCTAAGTCTCAATCCCTAAATCCTTTCAATTAGTTAATTAAGGTTCAAGTATGATTTGGACTTTGATTAATCTTGTTGACTAATTAATTAAGGATTATTAATTAACTAATTATTTAAGAGGGATTAGAGAAGACTTAAAGAAAAGATTGAAGAGGGAGTCCCAATCCATTTCCCTAGACTTCATCATCATTAACAGAGGTTAATAAGCTTAATTGATTGATTAATTTACTATTCATTTACTTAATTATCACTAATTATATTAAGAAAGTGATTAAGGCTTAATCCATTAGTTTTTCTAATTAAGCAACCAATAAAATCCCAAAAAATAGGGGAGGCAGAAGTCATCCCTTTAAACATGCACAAAAATTTTGAGATTAATTGGATGATTAATTAGAGAGTAATTAGGCTAATTACATTTCTAATTAAATCTTAATTAAGCCAAATCTATTGTTCAAAATCAATTAATAATAATATCCCTAGATTCTACTCTGAAATATCTTTAAAATGAGCCTTAAGTTTGTATTTTTTTTGAATTTTTTTAGAATTATTTATAAATTTAAGAAGTTTCAGGATTAAAAATTAATTAATTAGCCCTAATTAAAACCTTAATCCTGTTGGGACACGTGGGGCTAATGCGGTGCGCTTTTCATGTAGCGCAATGAGATTCGTTATTTAAGTTATCACATCCAAGTGCTGACTCGGATGGCGGTGCATGCAGTAACTCCATGGATCGTATGATCTAAGATCATATGGCCATGATTAAACTTGTAGTTTTGAGGGATTAATGAGAGGCTCTAAGCGTGATCTGATCAGGACCATCCATCCCGATCATGCAAGATGGATGGTCCATGATCTATCTCCTCTTGAGCATTGAACAATGGCTACCATCCATTGATCATCGCGATCCGAAGCTCGATGGAGATGACAATGATCACACACCTTTAGAAACAATCAAATCTAACGGTGAAAATCACATGACATTGAAATTTCTTTCATAAAAGATCAAGTTATTTTCATTTAAGGATCGATTTCAATGGCATACCTCACCGGAGCTTATGACCGCCAGTTCTAATGATTGAGAAAGCTTCATTTGGTAGAAATGAAGCTCTGTTGAGTTGCATGAGCTTTTATTTGGTGTAGTTTGCATGAAAGACCAAAGCATTGGACGTAGGTGGTTGGGCTTGATCGAACTCTACCCTCCGGTCATCAGGAAGCTTGAGAAAGGATTCATTCTCAATCATTTGGCTCTAAATAATATGTGTGCAAAGTTAATTGCACTTTTGTGGATATTTAAGCAAATGGGAATCGAAGGTGGCCTCCCCTATTTCAGTTTTGCATAAAACTAGGAATGGGGATTTTGGGGAGCTTGAGAAAGCTTGGAAATCACTTTGGGAACTCTCTTCTTGGCTGCTAGGGTCGAATCGAGTGTGAGTGTGTGGGTTTAAGTGAGAATGAGGGGGGTATACCCCCTCATTCCTTGGATCGGATGACCATGGCTGATTTGGATTCTTCTTGATCAATTGGCCACATCGAGATTAAAGGTCCTTGGGTGCATGGCGGTTTGGTTGGGTGAGGGTGTGGAGGTGGCTGCCAAGTGAGGAAGTGCTTATCCTTGGTGGTTTGAAAAGCTCTAATGGGGATGGAGAGGTGATTTCACCTCCCCATGGATCATGGCTGACCCAACCACCTTTGGGGCAGGTTAGCCATGGTCCAAGGTGCCTAAGTGGGCCTATGAGTGGCTTCCAAGTGGCTAGGGGAGGAAATGACCCAATGAGCATGTTTTTTTTCTCATGAGATTCCCTAAACCCAAGGGAAAAATGATCATTTTGCTATCAGTTTGATTGGGCAGATTTGGGATGGATCAAAAGTGGGTTAGCCCAAATTTCAAGTGGTTTAGAGTTTGTTTGATTTCATTTGGCTTGAGTTGATTTATTTACTTCAAATTGGGTTAGGTTCGATCAAGTTGACCAATTGGTCAAATTGGGTCAAACCAAGGGTTAGTCAATGACCAATTGGATTATTGGTGTCATTGGTTTGATTCAATTTGCTTGGATTTGATTATATGGCTCATTTAGTTCATATAGGTCAAATGGGTCAAGTTGACCAATTTGACCAATTTATTAGTTAGGAGGTGTTGAGAAGTTCAATTGACTAACGAAAATGATTGTAGGCTTTGGTTTAGTTTAATTTGGAATTAATTTTGGCTAATTTGACCCTTTGGGCTAAGTTGGGTCAAGTTGACCAATTGGTCAACTTGGGCTCAACTATGGCTTTGGTCAAGTTCAAAAGTGATTTGGAATGAACTTGAGCCATTGGTTATAATCAATTTGGTTGAGTTGTGATTTGACCTATTTTAGCTTTTTTAGGCCAATTTTGATCAACTTGGTCAAATGGCCAATTAGGCTTGGTTTGACTCAATTGGGGGTTTGGTCATGTTCAATCATTGATTATGAATGGGTTTGAATCAATGGTTTTAATCAATTTGGCATAAGGTAGATTTTGGCTAGTTTGGTTTCATTTGGGCTAAGTGTTGACTTGGACAATGGGCTAGGTTGACTTGGTTTGACCCAATCCAAGGTGATTGATTAACCTAGAATGATTGTTGATCATGTTGTGAAGTTTGGATGGGCTTAGTTCAATCTAATTTGGGTTGAATTAGAACTTGGCTCAAAAAGGTATTTTAGGTCACTTTGGGTCAAGTGGGCCTAAATGGGTTAATTACTGATCTTGATTCAAGTTTAGTTATATTGATAAATGGGTTTGAGATGGAAATATAAATCCAATTGCAAGTGATTTTGGATCCATATGAATTTTGGCTCATATGACAATTTCAAGTCAAAAAGGGCTACCTTGGGTTTGATTTAGGTTAGCTTGGATTTGGTTTGATAATTATAGTTTGTGTTTATATTTGGGACAATGATTGAAGGAATGATTGAATCATGAAGAAATCCATGGGTTTTGATTTGGTTTGGATAGGATTTGACCAAGTTCAAGGACTTGGCTTAAAAGGTATAAATTTGATTTTGGATTTAATTTTTTATTTGAATTTATAATCATTTTATATTTGGAAATATAAATAATTCATGAGAAAATCACTTTGGTTTGGAGTGATTTGGATTTGGTTAAGACTAATTCCATAAGATGAAATCAAAAGGCTTAGAAAGATTTTAGAATTTGAATTCAATCATGGCTTTCAATCATTTGATTTGGAATTGATTTATGGCTTGGAATTTTGATTTGAATTTAAATTTGAGGTTTGGTTTGAAAGAAGTAAGCAAGGATCGGGTTCAATGCTATAGGGTAGGCAAGTCTTCCTAAATCCCTATGGCATACCCTATTCTTATGGCTAAACCATCTAAGTCTCTATGCTTAAGTTAAGTGTTCACCTAATCACTAGAAGTATCTTAAAACTAAGGAGCTCTTAGTATCTATGAGAGTCCTAGATCTATGATAAGAAATTTAAGATCTCACTCCAAAAGTGAGTTCAATAAGAGGTTACACTCACATCCACATGGCTCGATGTGAGTGGAGGAAGGGCTGGTGTGTAATAGTTTCTTGGCTTGAATCTAAGGGGTGCTCAGTTTGCATGGGAGGTGAGTCAACTCACCTCCCATTGGTCCATGGCCAACATAGGATGGGTTAGGGGAGCTAGGTGGGTCAGGTGGAGCCTCACTTGAGTGTTTTGAGGGCTGCCATGGTGATAGGGGAGTTAACTTTGCTTCTTAAAGGGAGAATCCAATGGAGAGAGGCTTAACCAATGGTTAATCCATTTGGGTGGGGTCCACTTTGCTTTTAGGCAGATTTTGAATTGAATTATAATCAATTTAAGTTGGGTTTGGTCAGCCACCAAAGCCCCATGGGTTGATTTTGGGTGTTTAGGCTTCACTTGGTCAAATGGGTTCAAATGGGTTAGGTTGGGTTGACCAATTGGTCAAATTGGTCAAAAAAGGCTTGGATTCAAATGATCATTTGGAGAGTTTTAGTTTAAGTGATTTTGATTAAGTTGTCTTAAGTTTGATTTTGGCTCATTTGAAATCAAATGGGTCAAATAGGTCAAGTTGACCAATTTGACCAATTTGACCAAATTGTGTTGGGTTAGGTGTTGGTTCATGTTCAATTGGTTAATTAAAAATTATTGTAGGCTTTGGTTTGATTTGATTTGGGTTTAATCAGGATTTTGGCCAACTTGACCCTTTAGGTCAATTTGGGCTAGGTTGGGTCAAGTTGAGAATTTGTCAAATTATGCTCAATTATAGCTTTGGTCAAGTTCAATAATCAATTTGGAATGGACTTAAGCCATTGGTTACAATCAATTTGGGTTAAATCATGATTTGACTCATTTTGACTTTTTAGGCTAATTTGGGTCAATTTAGTTCAAATGATCAATTGGACTTGGTTTAGCTCAATTCAGGGGTTGGTCATGTTCGATCATTGATTATGAATTAGTTTGAATCAATGGTTTCAATTAATTTTGTATATGGTGGGTTTTGGCTAATTTAGGTTTCATTTGGGCTAAAGGTTGACTTAGTCAAAGGACCAAGTTAACTTGGTTTGACCCAATTCAAGATAGTTGATCATGGTATTAGGCTTGAATTGGATTGGTTCAATTCAATTTGGGTTGGATTAGAACTTGGCTCAAAAGAGTCTCTTAGGTCACTTTGGGTCAAGTGGACCTAAATGGCTCAATAGGTTTGGTTTTTAGTTTGGTTCAAGTTTAGTTGAACTCATATATTAGCCTAAAATGAAAATATAAATCCAATTGCAATTGGTTTTGAGTCAAATAAATTTTGGTTCACATGATAATTTCAAGTCAAAAGGGGTCAACATGGGCTTGACTTGAGTTGAATTAGATTTGGTTTGATAATTGTAGTTTATGCTTATATTTGGATGAGTGATTGAAGTAAAGATTGATCCATGAAGAAATCTATGAGTTTTGAATTGATTTAGGTATCATTTAGCCAAGTTCAAGAAATTATCTAAAAAGGATAAAATTATAAATTTGATTTGATTTGGGTTTGGTTTTGGCTATTTGAATTTATATTTTATTTATATTTATGAATATAAATGAAGGTATAAATGATTCATGAGAAAATTACTTGAGTTTGGAATGATTTGGAAGCAAATTTGACCAAGTTTAAGGATGTAGGTCAAAAGGGCTTAAGTAGGAAATTGATTTAGTTTGATTTATTTTTGGTCATTGGAGGGTAGGTTTCATTTATATTTGTGAATATAAATGAAGGAATAACTGATTTATAAAGAAAACAATTGAGTTGTGTTGATTTGGGTTGAGATTTGATTAAGCTTATGGAGGTAGGTCCATATGGCTTAACAAAGGTCTTGATTTGGTTTGATTTAGTTTGATTTGATTTAGCTTATTTGAATTTGGATTTTATTTATATTTATGAATATAAATAAGGGAATGATTGATTTATAAAAAAATCAATCAGGTTTGATTTGGATTAAAGAGGGTTTTGGCTAAGCATATGAAGGTGGTTCATATGGCTTAGGAAAGGATTTTGGAACTTGAATTTGGTTTTGGGTTCTCATAATTTGGAGCTAGATTTGATTTAGAATTTGATTTAAGATTGAATGGATATTTGAGAAAATCAACTAAATTTAGGTTAATTTGAATTTGATTAAGGCTAAGTCCATAAGACAAAATAGAAGGGCTTAGGAAGGGTTTTGGAGTTTGAATTTGATTATGAGTTTCAATCATTTTATTTGTAATTGATTTATAATTTAGATTTTAATTTGAGATTTGGTTTAAGGAAGAAAGCATGGATTTAGTTTAGGCTATAGGGTAGGCAAGTTTTCCTAAATCCCTAAGGCATAACCTATTCCTATGGCTAACTCTTCTAAGTCTCTTTGCTTAGGTTAAGTGTTCACCTAATCACTAGAAGTATCTTCAGACTAAGGAGCTCTTAGTGTCTATAAGAGTCCTAGATCTATGATGAGGAAATTGAGAGCTCACTCCAAAAGTGAGGTCAATAGAAATCCACACTACCAAATTGAATGGTAGCGCCAACATCTCTTATGTTGATGATGGTTTTAGCTAAACGGATGTTTGCACCACACCCAAGTTGAACATTGAAATGAGTGTTTTGTAGATCCATTCTGGACAAATGAAAGATGAGGATTAGTAATTAGCAATTATCATTTTAACCCATACTTTTAAAATGCAAAGATACTACAGAACAAGATAATAATATATTAAAATCACCATTTTTTTTTTGAATTTTCAAATATTTAGTTGCTACTATAACATATATATATATATGACTAGCCAAAGATGAAAATAAAAACATGTTCCCAGTAGAGTTACCAGAAATATATGGGCTCTAAAAATTCATGCCCAGCCTCTCAATGACACGAGAGTATAGATTTAGTGTTGAATGAAATTTTAAGAAGGCAGATGATTGTTTGTAGTGGATAAATAAGACACTACCCAGAGATTTCACCCTCATTTGGTGAGGACTTTAGATCTGGTTCCAGGTATCTTATAGGCACAAGCACCTATAGTTAATTACCCCTCTCCAATCAATGAGAGGGAACTTTTGATTAAGATTACTCATAGGTCTCTAATTGCTTAGCATATAGTAGCAATAATTTGGATTTGAAAGTTAATGAAATTCATCATTTTTATTTGTTTTTCTTACGCTTGAAGTATATGATTGGGGGAACACCCGATCAAGATCCCATGGTTCCATCATCATGGGTTGTCATGATCCCTGGTCCACTTAGTCAGAGGAGGTGGTTGACCCAACCTGATCAAAGGATCCTTGTCAGTAGCCATGGGTTGCATCATTCAAAGAGACCTTGTAGATTAGGGTTGATATTTGTCTAAAAGGACAATCTTAAGTCCACCCCAGCTGACAAAGGATTTTTTGCCTTATTAGATATGCCTTATTATTCACAACTCAAATGGGTAGAAAACCATTGGGGAACATACGGGCTATAACTGTGACCGCAATATAGTGGAGCTCGCCAAATCTCCGTGAGGGCTCGGTCAGTCACTTCATGTTGGAGCCTCCCCGCGTGGACAGATGACACGGGCCACATCCTTATTGGTGTAGAATATTTTGAGTGTGAATATAGTAGTATGCATAATATGACATTAGCTCCTTTGCGAGCTTGGGTTAAAATTAAATTTATCATCGCCAACAAATAACTGCAGAAGGCGGATGGATGAATTTATTATTATTTTTTCATAATGAAATTTCATTTAATAAATTTTCTTATTTTAAAATTTTCTTGAATATTTGATAGTTGATAAGAATTTTGCATAATATTAAAAATTTCAGGAAATTTTGATTATAGTAAACCCCTTCGATTGATATTCTCAATCAACATAGCCATCATCGAGGTAGACCTTATCAACTCTGCTCTTTTGTTAGCTGAGGATCGGGTTTGTAACTTTGAAATCTCATTATATCACATTAGATCTTGTCAACTCCACTCTTATAGGAGGAGGATTGGATCTATGGATTGAAGCCTATAATTATATTTTATGATTTTTGAAATTAAATATTTGAATTTTTAAACATGAAATGGTCATATTAAAACTATTAAAGGCTTTATGAGAGTAGTAAGAGTAGGCTTGATGTGATTAACTTGAAGGTATCATTTATATTAATTTTCATATACAGCCTTATTGAGATTAATTATTTAATTTTCTATTAAAAAGAATCAGCCTTATCGATTCCAGTCCCTATGGGGAAGAGGATTTGACTACTTAAAATAGGACTTAACTTTCACCATATGAATGTGTTAGCTTTTTAAAATACATACATAAGTATATATATAGAATATTGAATTTTAAAATATGCTCAAGCTTTCATAATGATTGTCTTCCTCTCAAAATATTTGCATGATTCACAGTGTAAGATATTTAAGTCATGTTGACCTCCATGCATGTGCCACAAGTCAAGTCGAGTTTATAAGGTGAATTTGGCGAGCTTCAATACAAATTGGAGCTGAAATGCACTCGACGGTGTAGAAAATTAGTCAAAATGATCTCTAATTCACCAACGGACTCTGTCATCATGTTCGAAACTTTAAAATTTATCAGAATATGCATCTTGCATAGTTTGACGGTCCACCGATCAAGAAGGAGGGTCGCCGATGTGCTGACATGCATATTGAGAAGCTACGATGATACCTAAATGACCTCCATTCACAAAATTAATTATGTCGTTAGCATCAAAATATCACCTATCAAACGAGACTATTCGTACCCAATTCGGATGAGTATGCATGAGTATCGAGCAATCAGATACAATAGTGCACAAATCAGAGCTAAAATACACTCGATGGCACCGAAAATCCATCAAAATGATCTCCAATAGATGAACAAACTCTGCCATTACATTCAAAACATCGAAATTGATCATAATTTTCATCTTGCATAATTCGACGGTCGACCAATCAAGAAGGATGGTTCGATGTTTTAATATATAAATTGAAAAGGCGTGATGATGCCAAATAACCTCATAAAATTGATCACCCCGTTAGTGTTGAAATGCCGAAACCTATTAAATAAGACTGTATGTGCTCAATTCGGATGAGTATATGTGAAATCGAGCGAGTGGAAGCGACGACGCGCAAATTTGAACTGAAATTGACCTCGATTTGATGCCGACTTGAACCAAACGGCCTCCGATCACAAAACAGACTGCAACGTTGCATCCGGAACATCAGAGAAACCTAAAATTGATATATATATATTATCTATGCGATAATGTATGCATGAAAATTCAAATTATGGTAAATAAAATAATAAAAAAACAAAACCTATAAATACCCCTCTTAAAACCCTAAACATAATTTTTTTTACTCTCCCAAAACTCTCAGTCGGCAGCTCTCTCCCTCTCCCTCTCTCTCTCTCTCTCTCTTTCTCCCCGTCATCTCCTCTGTTCGTTCCGTGCTACAATACTTGGTGAAGATTTGGCGCGAAATAACCCGCGGCATTGTAGCAATCATTATTCACAGCACTGTAGCACTAGCACTATTCATGTTGTGCCGCGCACCCTCGTGCCCTTGCACTGCCAGCGGCACACACTCGTCGGATCGTAACTCTCGCGCCCGCAGCGTCTGGTGCCGTGTGCGACACCAGAGCTCATTAACCCATGCCACACATGCCCGCAAAGCTTATTGACCATCAGTACCTATACACGCCTTTCTGTTATATCGCCACCGACCTCTTCGATGAAAAGAGTGTTTAAGTGTATGTATAATTTTCAAAAGGTAGATGGAATAGTAGATAAAACACTACCCAGAGATTTCACCCTCATTTTGTGAGGATTTTAGATCTTGTTAGGTTTCCTATAAAGCAAGAACCTATAATTAACCCTCTCAATCTTTGAGAGAACTTTGATTAAGGCTAGTCATTAGATCACTAAATGTGTAACTTATAGCGCATGTGGAGTTTTGGAACTTAGATTTATAAAATTTATTATATTTACTTAAAGTGGATGGTTGGAGCAACAATAACGCCGATCTAGATCATGGTTCGTCATCCGAGTTGTGCGGTCCCTAGTCTAGTCGGAGGAGGTAGTGACCCAACTAACCAAGGATCCTTATCAAACACATGGGTTACGTCGTCCAAGAAATCCTTGTAGACCTGGGGTGGTGTTTTTCTAAAGAGGCAAGCTGAAGTCTACCTTAGCTAACATAGGGTTTTTTTCCCAATCAACTCTATGGTTTATAACTCAAAGGGCAAAGCCATTGGAGAACATACGGGCTATAGTTGTGACCATGATATGGTGGGGTCATTTGGAAACAACCACCCGGTCAGAGGACTCTGGTCGTAACTATATCATGTGAAGCTCTTGGCCAAACCATGCAATAGGACAGACGCGTCCTGGCGACATAAGATTATTTGAGAGTAAACATAGTTATGTACTTGATTTGACTTTAGCTCCTTTATGAGTTAAGGTTTTCTTAATTTGTCACCTACAACAAATAATTGCGAAAGGTGGATTGAGTTTTAGTTTTAAGTTCTTTAAAGATTGGATTTCACTTAGACATTTATAGCTCAATAATATTTTAAATTCTGCATTTAGATTGATATTCAATCTAAGTTAATTTGCTTTAAAATTGTAATCATATTTTGATGGAAGTATCCCCTCTGGTTAAAATTTTTATTTAACACAACCATCATTGGGGTAGATGTATTATTTTGCTATTTCAGATCCTATCGACTATATTAATTTAATAATAGAGGATCATAACTGCTGTCATATGATAGAATTAGCTTCTCAGATATTTTATTAGATTGAAGATATTATAATAACATCATTAGATTTTTAGATTTTATTAACTCCAGTCCAAGACGGAATCAACGTGCATCCTTGACACTAAGTTAAAGTATTCAGAATAATGTGGATCTGGTGTATTCGATTCAGCATTAATTTAAGGCTAAGGAATTTGTATAATATTGCTTATTTTGACTAAATTTCATTACAAGTATAAAATTTTAGATAAAATTTTGACAGCATTTTGGCTGCCTTCAAGCGTCAACCCCACATAAGAAGCTACAATGGGGGATGGGCATGTCCACCATGCAAAAAAAGGCATGTATGGTTGGTGTAAACACCATGACCAAATGCATCCTCCCACCATGTCAATAAAGACATGTATGGGTCTCTAAAGTACCTGTATGAAGCATAGATTTTCCCATCACGCTAAGAAAAGCATGTATGGGTACTTACCTACTTGCAATGTCAATTTAACACATCAATTTTAGCTTTTTAGATGATTATTTATTAATTTATTTATGCCTACTATCAGTGTAGAAGTTTGGTAGCATTTGACATCCGAATCGTTCGTTAGGGGATACTTGCATGTTGGCACGCCAAGAAAGACATGTATGGGTCGTATAAGCCATAGCCTAAATGTGTCATCCCACTATGCTAAGAAAGTCATGTATGGGGCCCTAAAGTACTTGAAAGATTTTCCGCCATAGAAATGTCTATACTATGCACACAATGTTAGTTCAAATAATTTTTTGCATGATTTTATGTCAAGCTCAGATCCCTTGTTTTTGGCGGATTTCACATAATTCTCCATTATAGGGGCTACTTGATCTTTGGGTCTATGTCAAAGGAGTGTATGGGTGTTATAAACCCCTAAATGTGCCTCAATACCAAGAAAGGAATGTATGGGCTTTAAGGTTTATTAAAACAAATTTCTTCTGCCAAGAAAGGTGTTGTACTTATACACATGCAAAAGACTGATTTCCACGCCATACTAAGAAAGGCGTATGTACTTATGGTCAACAGCTTTTTGGTACATCTTGTAGAATAGAGCACTCCTGGCCTTCCGAATGGCCGACAAGGGAGCACTTGCATGCACACCTAGATTGAAAAAGCGTAAGATGGCGTTGAAAATTTTGATAATGTAGTGTATTTATTTCGATTACGTGTTGTATTCGATTGCTCGATACTTATGCATACTCATCCAATTCGAGAACAATCTCATTTGATAGGTTTTGACATTTGATGCTAAAGAAATTAATTTTATGGATTTTAGATATTATCTCTACTTCGACCTGATATCGTGTTCTATCCCCTCCGATCGATTCCATGCAAGGTGCATATTGATCAATTTCGTGTTCTAAATGCAATGATTTAATTGTCGAGATCATTTTGACTAATTTTCGGCATCGTCAAGTGCATTTTAGCTCTAATTTATAAGCTTCGTCAATTCACCTTGTGAGCTTTTTCTTGATGCATGCATGGAGTCACAAGTCAATCTGGTTTTAAGAAGCATCTCGACACACAATTTAATATTCAATAATGTGTCGGGGCCCATGCGGGTATTTAATAATTTAGATAATTTTATTTTTAAATTACAAGATTAATTTCATTTTTTTATTTAATTTCAACTTAGCCTCCGCAGCCTTTTTAGATATTAAAATGTACACTATAAATTCCTATGTCCGAGCACACGCAGGCATTTTTAGTTTAGATAATTTCATCTAATTAATGAAATCATTGATTTTAAAAATCTTAATTAGAATGAATATTTTCTAATTTTTGGATTGAATGAAGATCCATAATTCGTGCAGAATTTAATTTAGTGTCACATTCTGTCTGCTTGCATGAAGAATTGCAGATTCGGTGATGAATTACTTTAAATTTTCAAATGATGTCTTCTACCCGCTTACACTTGAGTATTGCGGGTTCGGTGGCAAATTACTTTAAATTTCAAATGATGTCTTCTGCCCGCTTGCACTTGAGTATTGCGAGTTCGGTGGCGAAGGATTTAGGTTGCAATTCAAAGTATTTTATCTTTAATTGTATTTAGCTTGTTAATGAGCAAAATTCAAACAAAGTGATTACTTGGCTCTTGCACATTTATGATATATCAAGCCCTTTGACAAATTTAATTTAAATATTATTGTCTATCTTTAATTTTCTCAATACCATGTAGTGTATCCCAAATGGCTATTAAAAGGCTTTATATATACTCATTGACAAGCTAGTTTGTCTTGCTCTTATTTGTATATATATAATAAACCTTCAAGCTCATTGTAACTTCAACATGTTCAATATTCTTTTTTTCGTTTATAGATTATTTTATTTTATTTTTTTATTATTATTATTTTATTTTATTTTTTGAATCCGAATTTCTTTCAATTATCTTAATGCATGATGTAACAATATTCGACTATCCATTTTGAAAAAAAGATGTTTATTGATGATTTTGAAATCATATGCTTCATCAGAATATTTGAACAAGTCATCCACCTCTTCTCAAATCTCAATTAAGATTTTTTTTACTCTCCTTCAACTTGTCCGATGGAGAGTTTTACTTATGCTTGTTGATTAGCCATTTTCCTACACTATGACTTTCTTTGATAATTTTATTTGAATCTCATTATATATGAAGATAAGCACTTAAATATATTACAAATATTATGTGCTTCATGTTTGTTTATTTTGGTGATTTATTCATATCATTGCATTTATATTTCATTTAGAATTATATAATATTAGTCTTTTACATCATCATTTTTTTATTACAAGTCCAAAAAAATTTGGAGTTTTAGTCCACAATCCGTCAGAATTTCAATAACATCCCGGCATCATCCCTGTGTAGAGGACTACATCGAGGTGCTTTGGCCTACCTTGTCACACCTAAAAAAAGCGTGCATCTTTGGGTGACACCATGAGTCAAGCTTATAAGAAACGTGCATGGGGTCTTCAACGCCTGCGCAAAAACTCAAGCTTCTTAGGCTTTTCCCGCCTCATTGGAACAACAAGAATGTGTACTTAATTCTAACAAGTTTCTCCGCTGTGTTGGAACAATACAAATGAGTACTTAATGCAAACTTTCCGCACAGTATTGGAATAACACAAATGAGTACATATAATTACTAACAAAACCACTATTTTTACACATTATGTAAGACTATCGACAATAATAATTTTCAAAACGGTAAGTAATAATTCTAAACAATAATAATTTTTATAGCTGAGGGAGAGCTTCGGTTGTTGATTAAACAGAGGAGATGCAGCTGTTGTGCGTGTAGAGGAGAACTACAGAGGAAATAGGAGAAGGCTATTGCGTCCAGGTCTATAGTTTAAAAGATGTTGGCTTGTGTTTCCCAAATGAGAGAAAGGAGTGAGGTAAATCACGGCTTGCTTGTGAGAAAAAAGGGAGCAAGAGACATTGTGAGCTGCGGGTAGCCAAGACG
Organism: Cymbidium sinense; assembly: GCA_021442155.1. NCBI lineage: Eukaryota > Viridiplantae > Streptophyta > Magnoliopsida > Asparagales > Orchidaceae > Cymbidium > Cymbidium sinense. The sequence goes on from CM038226.1 coordinate 22,406,415, forward strand.
ATTGAGAATTCTGTTGGAAGAGATTCAGTGCTCACACGAGATAAAACGTGGATAGGAGCTTGTGAATGGGAATAATGAGCATATGGATGGCGAACTGCAAATGAGTGGTGTGCTGTTATGTGAGATGCAATAATGTTGGGTAGCATAGGATGCGAGGCAAGAATAGAAAGTCATTGTCCAGTTGCTGTTGGGATAGAACAGAGCTGTGAGTTTCTGGGCTGCAACCTGAGCCTTTAGATGGAAGACAAAGAGGAGATTTCACGGTTGAGTTGTAGGAGTTTGGCTTAGCTGGAGTGGCTTAGAAAATTAGAGAGAGGGGGAGGAAGAAAGCACTTAGTTCTTGGTGCGGCTTTGCAAGGCAAGACAAGGAAGATGGGATTTCGGCAAGGTTGCATACAGCATGCGGCTGTCCCCGATGAGCAGATGAGACGACACTGAGTGGATAGGACGAGATCGGCCTTAGAGGTAGGTTGGAGCTGGCTGAAGTGATGTGCAGCTTCTACTGTAAATGAAGGAGAAGCAATAGCGTAAGAGAAAGATTAGGAAGAAGTGCTGAGAGTCTTCTCGAGTTGGATGGCCGAATAGGGAGAGGACGACTAAACTGCTGTGAAGAAAACCTGAATGGGAGGAGCCTGCTACCGAGAGAAGGGATAGTTGAGGCTTGCACTAGAGAAAGAGCTGTGGTTTGGGAATCCCTCAGGAAAACGGGAATGGGAGCTTAGGTGAGATTTGCTCGGCTTTAGTGTGGAGAAGAGGAGAATCGCCTGAAAAAGAGGGAGCCGAAAGGGAGTTTCTTACCGATCGTTGGATGCGGAGAAGAAAAGATCGAGAAGGAAAGACGGAAGGAACCTTTGAGACCATGGGAAAATATTACGTCAGTCCATAAATTTACGCGGACTCCTGACGTGTAACGCCATGGCCAAAAATGACGAGCATGCTATTTAGCCGGCTACAGCTGGGAATGAGTATATCGCGAGAGAAATTTAAAATATCTTCATTTGGGGCGATGTACGTATTTTTTATTTGCGGTGGTGAGAAAGCATTCTGAAAGAGCTATGAAGAAGGAGAATGAATCACGAAATGGAGGCGTTGAGGAAATAGATGATGTCGTAAATAAAATGGATGTCTTTTAAGGAGTTGTAATCCTTCCTGTATTCATATTTATTTTCATGATTTTTTTTGTTCGGAGAAAACATATTCAATGTAATCCTTGAGGAAATTGGTATTTGATTAATTTTTTAGTGCTTATTTACATATGTACTCTCTGTCTTTCAGTATAGACGATTTTTTTCCGCTTTGTTTCACTTTCTCGGTTGTTGATCATGGTAACTAAATCCCAATCAAGCAATGATGTGGTTTTTATGGATTTTAGGAGATTTCGGCACTCTCTCTCTGTACCACTCATGCCCTCTGTACCTCTGTACCTCCTCTTTACTGCTCTAATGCCTCTGTGCCCTCTTTCTATACCTCTATACCTTCTGCACCGCCATACCCTCTCAGACTCTATACTCGTACCTCTATACCCTCTGCATCCTCAGACAGAATTTGGGTACTCAATGCATTTCAATTTTTGGGTATTTTTTGTGTCTATACTCCGACTAACTGTACCCTCTATGCTCTCAGATTCTCTGCTTTCATCTGATTTCTATTATCTGTGGAACTGCTTGGACTCTATGTTTTCGCATGAATGTGGTGAATGAGCAATGCGATGATGAAGTTGTTTTATCTAATGACCCAAATTTGGTATCTGACCTGGCCAGGTATAATGAAACCGCTTATGCACATAGCATCAGGATTATGCACATCAAACCGCTTCTGTTAGAAAAGACCATACAAGTTATTGGCCAAACTCTAAGAAATTGAAATCGAGAGATTTTCTCAGCAAAGCAGTCGAAAAAAACCACAATCTAAAACCATATAACAAAATTCAAGAAAACCGATAAGAGGAGTGGTTGTCCGGATGATTCGACTGGTGGATTTGAGGGGAATTGGCCTGCTAAAAAATATATAGAGAGCCATAATCATTCACGGCAAAGACCGGTGATCAGATCTTCTCGACGCGACAGATGCATCGGCGAGAAGGCATCGCTTTGAAGACGAGCGATGAGGGCCGACATTAGTGCAACCGACGCTCAAATTTATCCGAGAGAAGTTGGTGGGGTAGAATATTGATTCACCAAAAGAGATGCTTTCAATTTCATCCGTAAAGAGTCACTTGCAAGTGGTGATAGCAACGAATTAATATACTCTCAAGGAAAGACAAGCAAATGGACAGATGTTTGCATGGGATGTTCGTGATCGCCCATTGCTTGGTGAGTTTTTTTGGAGCAATGGTATGTCTAGGGTTGAATTTGATTGTTTTGGGGATGTGATAATTTTTGATACTAGCTATCTACCAATAAATATAATCTTGTTCTGCGGCCCCACTCTTGGAGTGAATCATCATTGGCAAAACGCCTTATTCGAGTAGCCTTTTGTCTAAGAGACCATCGAGTCATTCACATGGTTATTCCTGACATTTCTTCATTGATGGGTGGAAGGCATCCTATAACGATATTTACCGATCAAGATCGCTATGGCGAGCTATCGAGAATGTACTATCACGCTGCCACATAGGTTGTGCCAATGGCATATCTCAAAGAAAGCCCTCCAAGGTCCATTGTTTTAGTAGTAACAAGAGAGTTCAAGGGCTATTCTATGCATGCATGAGCAAATGTGACACGAGGATGAGTTTGAGGATGCTTCTCCGCCATGCTAGAGGAGGGCAATCAGATGATCATGATCGCTATCAACTTTACAAAATTACGTAAATGGTCCACCGTGATTCAACAAAGATAAATTTTGTATTGGCATCTTGTCCACTCAGAGTGAGGCCACAAATGGCGCGGTGTCATGGTATTGCCAACAAGTTCACATGATTGTTTCTTGGGATTGGAGAAGGTGATGGAAACATGGAAATGAACATGATGAAGACTTCAAGTGTATCCAACAAATTGTTCTGTTGTTAGAGTAGTCCAATTCTTAAGCAAGTCGCTTTGTTTTATACGGAAGCTTTACTCTATGTTCAAGAAGAATTGCATGGAGTTGGGGATTATCTCACATCGTCGATGATAGGCCCATGGAGTACTTGGTGAGGAACTTAGAGAAGAAGAATGCATCCAAAACCCGGATTGTCCACTTTGATGTGTCTACTATGGATATTTCTTGTAGTTGAAATTTGAAATGATGGGCATACTTTGTGCACAGACAGAGTTCTTAGCCGTAATGATGTCGCGATTCCTGGATAAGTACCTCCTCATGCTGGTCTACCGAGCAAAGAGGGACATCTACATCGATGGTTCATATAAGGTTAGTACATGTGGAGAGCGAGATGGAACTGCATTATTTTCGTGAACCATATAAGTCGATATGCATATCAAATTAGCTCCAGCAGTGGTAATAAGATTGCCGAGATTACATGCTTGCATCTCTTAAGCGACTATCGATGAAGTGGACTGTAAGTGGGAATTCTCCACCGCTTGATGATTAGTTAAGAGGAAGAAGGCACCACATCATCGCCTAAGGATGAAGAAGGATCCAATCAAGAGACGCCCAAAGGGTGTTTCCAACGCAAAGGCTCAAGGCTTATTGGGAGAAATCCAAAAAATCCACAAGTACTTATCCTTGCCTCGATGTTGCTATTACTTATAGTTCCCCGTAAATATTTAATTCATTATATTTTCTTGTCTTAGAAATAAAAGTGAAGTCCGAGAGTCAGAGAACGGATGCGCCACCTACAGCCCACTCTCGCTATCCGCTGTTTTCTGTGTAAGCCTAGAATATTTCACATTGACGCCAAACATTCATCCATTACTAAGATGTTGTACCATTACTACGTGAATTACGTGAATCAATCATCAATCAACCAACATGAAGGGTACACTGTCATGATGGATATTACACGAGATTGATGCATGATATTATCCAAGAAGGCACTTTTTTAATTTCATTTTGCTCGCTTTAGTCATAATGCTTGTATTTTTTTCGTTCATTTCATAACTTCAAGAAAGTTCTTTTCCTTTTAATCTTACCATTTTTGCAAGTGAACTGCATAATTTTTCCTTAATGTCTTCTCAAATTTTTTATTATTTTTTTAGTCTAGCCTTATTTGGTGAAGAATTGTTTAACTCTATAGATGAGGTCTAATATTTGACTATTTTGTAGGTCTAGTTTCATGCCTCCTTTTGAATGATTTTATGGTTGCTTTGTTCTCTTAAATTGGCATTAGTTTCTTAAAGTTAAATAACAAACCAATATGTCATTTTTTTCTTGAAGGATGTGTCCAAATTTCTGTTATTAGATGAAATAAGTCATGATCTCCAAAAAAAAGGAGAGAAAAAAATTGAGATTGTTCCAAGTTAATTTATGAATCTTAGTTGATTCAATTAATCACAATGATTTAGATTTAATCAATCGCAATGATTTATGATCTTGTTTAAACCACTTTTATTTGTTTTTTTATGTTGCATATTGGTAGATTCTAAATTATTGTAATCCCTTCTTGTTAGTTAAGTTTAACTATACAAAGATTGTAATGATTCATTTTGGGAGATATGTTGCTTGAACTCAAATTCTCATGTAATGAGGATATGTTGCTTGAACGATCAAATTCTCATGCTTGATTTCTGCATTTACCTATCTAATTCCTCATGCTCACCGCCGGTGTTTTCGTTTCTTCCATTGAGTTTTGTTTCAAATGCTATCATTCAAAACTAACCTTTTTCATTTTTTTATGTGAGACTAAATTTTACATGCAATTACATGCATGTCACACAATTCTCATTCATTTACATATCCAACTCAAAAATATTAATATTTATATAAATAACATCAAATCTTTAATATTACATCATTGAATATCATCATCATTATCTTTTAAAATAAAATACATTATTTTATACATGAAAAAAATGCTATATTAAAAGAATTGTATATGTATGTAATATTTAGATAGAATTCATTTTCTAAAAAGAATTGTATGTATTTTTTTTAAACATATTTTCTCAAACCGATGAATTTATTTCTATGCTCAAGATAAAAGAAGCATCCAACCATTTCATGTATTTAAGGTTATTTTTTTGCCTATTCGCTTTGATTATAAAAAATACTATTTACCATTTCTCTCATATGGAACATATATTCAATGATTAAAACATATATTAAATTAAATTCTAATAAGAAATACCATAATCATGTATTTGAAAACACCTTTAAACAAAAAATAAATTCACAAGCAACAAATGTACATACAAAAAACAAACAAAAAAGAAGATAAATTGGCCATTTTGCCTTTCTAGATCTGTGATATAAACCCTGGCATTGTCAAAGTGATGAGCACAATATTCAATTGATATGTATTCAATAAGTCTATTGTGGAGCTCAAAATCGCCATAAGGCTGCAATTAAACCATAATATTAATAAATATTTAGTTTAAACATTTCCTATGGTTGATCCAGCTTTTATCCCTATTTTGCAATTTTATTTATTTTTAAGAGATTTACATGCTTAACACATAATTAACATGCGCCATCCTATTTACATACTTAACTAAATTTTAATTTTACATATATAATATTTACTATCATCAATACCGACTTTTTAAAAATAAAATATATGTTTTAAATATAAGAAAGTATTGATAAATAAATCTTTAATTTGCATAAAATTGTCTATTAAATTTGCATAATACATAGGGTATAGGCACAGTAGGTGCAGAGGTCCAGGTGTGGTGATACTGAAATCTAAAAAATTCCGTATACCACCTCATTGCCTCATTAGGATTTAGATAGAACAAAGTGCTAAGTGAAACAAAACAGCACAGAGAGTACAATGTGAATCTCCTAAAATTTGTCAACCCACCTTATTACTTCGGTTGGGATTTAGTTACCATGTTCTGAACAACCAGGCTGCAGAAAGTGAAACAAAACCTGCATAGAGAGTACAAATACCAAGAATCTCCTAAAATTGAACAAATTATTATTTATTGGGATTTAGTTACCATGATCCAACAACCATGCTACGTAAAGTGAAAAATTGAAAAAATCATCTATCTGCCTCAAAATGCAAATGAACATGCCTAAACAGAATGTCAGTACAGAGAACAACGGAATTATCCCTACATAAACCCACTGAAATAACAAATAGTTTTATCCCTAAACAAAATCGTCTATTTAAGTGTTTTTTGAGGCCAAGCAAAAAATTGCATAAACAAAGTCGGCCCTAAATCTATTCATTTTTTTGTCCCAGTTCGTGAGCCCAAGTTAATTGTGGGCTTCGAGTCCATGTATTTGTAAATGAACATGCCGCAATGACACATCGTTAGACTGACCGCAACCCGCCACCGCTTCAACCGCCATTTTAGGGTTGTGCCAAAATAATGGCCGATATCCCGAGCGAATTTAATCGCAGTGAAGATGGATAGGTATTAGTGATCCCTGTGAGAACCCGCAAGAAGAGTGCATACCATTTTCGGCAGAATGGCTTTATGTGTCGGTTTTGGCAATGAGTCGTAAAATGACCACACGCCAAGCTTGATATTACCGACAATAAGTGTCCAGTGCTGATTATGGATAACTGGGAGTAAGAGTGTACCGATGCACTATCTCAGTGACATGCTGATATACATCTTGCTTTCTTTTAGCAAGCCATATCAAGATAAGCAAGGATGCGATAACATCTATACACGCAGACATAGAATATCAAGAATGAATTTAACCGTAATTTTGGAGGAGTAACTCACCCAATGTAAGCATGAAATGTAAAGGAATGGGACATACAATCGCACATGGGAGTACTTCTCAACAATGATATGCGAACGATCGACGGTGTATCCGATACGATCCATCAAGAATCGTCAATCCGCCTCGCAAATAATAATATTTCAGCATCAGATCTCCCGTGATTATCGCACATTTTGTAATATTTTACAAAGAAATGAAATGTAAGTACTTAATGATATGACATTTGAATCGGTGAAAAGGAGGAAGATGCGGTGACTTACTTGTCCCGAATCGCACGACCGCCTAGAGTTGGAGCATCGAGGTATGCCATCTGGATGGGAAGTCCACGAGCCAGCGGCTCTACCGGGTCGTAATATAATTATTTAGAAATTAATTGGTAAAAAAGCTATATCCATTGTCATCTAAAGCTCGAGAATCAACTTCCACTTTGACCGGTGCTCCACAACGATAGCCTCGATGGCTCATCGAGGAAATCACACCGACGCAGCCGCTAATTCATAAGGTGAAACCAACAACCGGTCATCTATTGTATCACATTATTCATGAAATTAACGACACCGCACGCCGTGGGTGGAGGGCGAGATAAACACCATGAGTGTGTAACCCTAAACGGAGAGAACATAGCTTTCCTCTTCCTCGTCTACCGTGCCTTCACCCGAATGATAAGGTCCAATAATGAAGGGGAAGGAGGGAGTCTCCCTTCGCCACCACGGATCTTCGGCACAAGACTCCACCTGGGCTTCCACTATAAAGATCTCCGAGAAGATACCCCGGTCTCCTCAGAGCCTTCCACTGGGATGGAAGCACTCTTCTGGTAGCACCAATACAGAACCCTGCATGAATGCCATCCAACCTCTCAAGATGGTAGGATGCCACAACTTCCCTCAACTCCTCAAACCCGCAAATAACCTATCTACGCAGATCCTTCGATTGGGGTAAGAGAGGCAAGTTAGACACACGCTGGGGAATATCCGGGAGAGATATAATGGAATCAAGAGGAAAGAATGGACATGGATGGTATGTCGAAGTTCCGGGAAGTTTCATGGAGAGGATGATAGGATGCGTCCCTCTTTCCGATAAGTCCTCGAAAGTGACTGTTAAGCCAAAGATAGATATGATGACAAACAACATGTAAATGCATTACTACACCAAAATGAACGATAACATAACTAATGTCCTGTCTCCTCCCAAATCGTCAAGGCAACATCAGAACTTTATTTTAGCCAACGCAACATAATATCGTGCACAAAATGGCTAATGCTAATAATGTGCTCACTGATCTACAACAAAAAATTTATTAAATTGCTCACATCAAGTAAAACATAACCGACGAACATACCATAAGAAGAGGGACAAAGCCACTCATGTAGCCAGCAGATCTTTCTTGTAATGCCATTGAATCGGACACTAAGAAGACCCAAATGGTTTCCAAATTGAAATTTTTCAATATTATCTACAGTAAATTAAACTAAGCTACTCTATAGTTGTGGTATGCAAAGAACAAATTTGAAATAAGAAATGTATGTACAACTATACAAACTGTACGCAAGAACGAAGATTACCCATTATTTATTTTAACATAATCTGAAATGACAAAAACTTTCTCGTCTTCATGTCCCAAAGGCGGCAACCCAGTCTGCCCGTAATAATTAATGGTTCAGAAGCCGCTTCATTTCGCCACTTCACAAGTAATATTATCAAATAATGCTCGATGGCACTACGCATCTGCGTTATCCTTTTGCATCCAACTTCAAAATAAAGGTAATCGTAATATTAAGATAATGGATCAAGCACAGAGGTACAGAGCAGGGCATGAGCATGAAGGTACAGATTCATTTTCTCCACAACACATCCAAACCGCAAAATCTCAAGAAAGTATAGAGAGAGTATGAGGGTTGAGAGTACATTTACAAACAAGCATCTAAATTAGCTTCCAAACAACCTCTAAACTACTTCCACAAGATATAGAAGAAACATTGTCTCAACAACCGTACCAACAATCAAAAAAAAAAAATCATCTCTAACGAGACAGAGGTGCAGAGTGTGGTACAGAGGGCATTCATTTTCCACAACACACCCAACCGACAAAACACAACTTCCCGTTATAATAATGGAAGCCAGATGCCCTCCAAACGAAAATGGATAAAAAAATACAAAATCTCAAGAAAGTATAGAGAGGGTGAGGGTTCTGAGAGTACATTTGCAAACAAGCATCTAAATTAGCTTCCAAACAACCTCTAAACTACTTCCTAAAGATATCTCTCAACAACCATCAACAATCAAGAAAAAAAAAAATCATCTCTAACATCGAGGGTAGAGAGGTACAGTGCAGGTATAGGTACAGATAGATTCATTTTCTCCATAACACACCCAAACCGACAAAACACAACTTCCCGCTATTCATAACGAATTCTAACATAAGATGCCCTCCAAATAAAAAAATGGATCAATAAAATGCAAAATCTCAAGAAAGTATGAGAGAGAGGGTAAGGGTTCGAGAGTACATTTGCAAACAAGCATCTAAATTAGCTTCCAAACAACCTCTAAACTACTTTCCACAAGATGAAGAACATTGTCTCAACAACCGTGACCAACAATCAAGAAAATAGCCCAAAATCATCTCTAATATAGAGGGTGAGGTACAGAGGGGAGGAGACAGAGCAGTATAGATAGAAAGATGGTGTGAGGTGAGGGTGAGAGATTCATTTTTCCAATACACCCCAAACCAAAACACACCCCAGTATTAACGGATTCTAGCCATAGATGCCCTCCAAACGGAAAAATGGACCTAAAAAAAAAATCTCAAGAAAGTAAGGGTACCGTTAGTTTCTGAGAGTACAGAAATAACAATCAATAAAAACAGAAAATCTCTAATATCGAGGGTAGAGCAGAGGTACGAGGTGACAGCAGACCATATAATCAAAAAAAACGCCATAAAAAACCTAAACACTTATCACGATGAATGACAAAGACAGAAAACTCTAAAATCTTTCAAAGTCAAGAATGACGTGGAAATACCTCAGAACCAACCGAAATACCTCAATTTGAAATTGCTGCCGCTGATCGAACGAGGTGGTCACCGACAATGGAGCAAATTCTTCGTCGCTCTATACAGATACGAGATACCGAACCACGCAGAGATATTTTGAGGTATGAGAATCGGTCGGCGCTAAACCGCAAAAAAAAAATAGCCGTTCGCCTTACCATTTTTTTTCACCATTAATCGCTGATGATCGATTGAAACGTAGTTACGGACTGGACGCAATATTTTCCTTTGAGACCGAGAGAGAGCCTTCCTTGCGGGAATTAGTCGTTTTTTTCTTCGTGAGTTCTTTTAGTTTATTTTATTTATTAATTTATTTTTTGAAGATTGGAGGAGATGAGTGTTTAGATAATTAATATTTTTTTTTGTCTTTTATGAAACGGCAAAAGACGGAATCGTGGCGTACGAAGATTTGAAATGATATATATATATATATATATATATATATATATATATATATATATATATATATATATATATTTTTTTTTTTTTAATATATTTTAAACTTGGTCACGTGAAAATCAAAAGATTAAATTTTTTAAATTAGGTATAATTATAATTTTAATTAATAAATTAGATATAAAAAAAATTAACAAAATAAATCGAGTTATCGTTGGCGGATGGTAGCCAATACTGTAGCATCGGTAGTAGTCGTTGATGGTATCTCATGACATAATGATAAGAGAATTTATAAAAAACTGAGAGATTTACAATGTTAATTTATTTTTCAACACACGTTAATTAAATTGTTGTCGTTCTTTTCAAATATCTTAATCATTTCTTATCCACTATGTCCTTAATTAAAAAAAAAAAAAATTGGGAGGTTAACAATGTTGGTTTATTCACGTTAATTAAATAGTTGTCGTTCTTTTCAAATATCTTAATCATTTTTATCCACTATTTTAATAAAATAAAAAAAATAATAATTTAATATCTAATAAAAGAAATAAAATATATTATGTTATAAACTTAGGTACTTAAGCGATCTATAATATTGATACACGGTGACTTAAGTTAGCAACTTTATATTTCTATAATTAAATATAGCCGTTCATCTATTATTGATCTAGTACGTTGTTTTTTTTTTTTTTCTAATGCAGAAAATTATTATTTTGGCAATTAAATAATTATTTTGCCCTAAAAAAATAAGAAAAAGAAGATGAAGCATTTAAAATTTTAAAAATATTTTAAACCTTTGAAATACTTTTGTATTATAATAATATTATTATTATTTTGTTATTTTTTTAAATCTCTAAAAATTCAATAAACAAATATAACAAAACATCAACTTTTTTTCTCCAATATTTATATTGATAATTGATGTAATTGCATTATTTGCGCCGTATTATAATAATTATAATTAGCATTTCAATAATATCAATATATTATTGGAGAAAAACTTGATGTTTTGATATATTTGTTTATTAGATTTTCAGAGATTTAAAAAATAACAAAAAAATATTATTATTATTATTATTATTGTTATTATTATTATTATTATTACAAAAATATATCAAAGCTTTGAAATATTTTTAAAATTTTAAATGCTTCATCTTCTTTTCTTATTTTTAGAAAAAATTATTTAATTGCCAAAATATCTTTCTGCATTAAAAATAAATAACGTACTAGATCAATAATAGTGAACAATTAATTATAGAAATATAAAACTAAACTTAACCCGTACAATATAATATAATATATTTTCTTTATAATATAATATTTTATTTCTTTTAATAATAGTATTATAATTTTAATATTTGAAAAATATTAAGATATGGCGTTCAATAAACTAACATTGTAAACCTTCCAGTTTTTTTAAAAAAAAATTCAGGACAGGACTACTAGCTTTGACGTGAACGTCACGTTGATGCTAGTCATTCATTTAACGAATGACTCGACCTATTTTATTTTTTTTATTTTTTTTATCGTATCCAATTTACTAATTAAGATTATAATTAGGCCTAATTTAAAAATTTTCCAAAATCAAAACTGGGATGTGTTACCTTTAGCTTCACTTATTTTTATTTTTATTTTTATTTTTATTCACACTATTTTCTCTATTTTTAGAGATAATTTGACATCTTTTATATATATATATATATATATATATATATATATATATATATATATATATATATATTGCTATTTAACCCTGCTAACTAGTTAATTATAATATATAACTATTTATGCATATATAACAAAATAAAACAAGTATCATTATTTTAAACTTGACTTAATTTAATGTATATATACTAACATATTAATTAGTTTGATTTAATTTATTAAAAGAAAGCAATGATTTAGAATTTTTTAAAAAAAAAATTTATGTTAGACATTTTGAATTATCATTGTCGAGTCTTGCACGTAGGTAACTTTGGCATTTTGTATTTATTATCTCATTATCTTCCATCAAATTAATCAAGACAATTCTTTAGACAATTTAGCAAGCACTATTTAAATTAAATTTAACCCTTTTTATGGAGCATTTTAAACTAAACTTGCATGATTTTATGTCCTTTATTCATTGATTTTATCTTGCTTAGTTGACCATCTTATGGAGGTAGATTGAAGGTCAACAAATGCCCCCCAATAAATATGGTGCACGCTTAAAGCGTACAGTGTTTGTTGTAAGCTACTTAACCTTGTTGATTTTGACGAACCATTTTGTGCATTAAATTTTATCATTTGATTTTAATTTTTATGCATTGTGATGAATTTTGCCTTTCCCTCATGTAATTTATAGCTCCATCTTAGCATTTTATGCACTTTGTGTAGCTTAGTGTTTTACTCTTATTTGCATTTTATTATATTATCACCTATATACTTATATGCATTTTCTCTGATCATTTGACAGGAGAATGTTTAGATTTGGTGAAAGGCAGTATTTCAAGTGAGTCTAGTGAGGAGACCATTTGGTATGAGATTAGGCATCCCAGGGAGATGCGATATTAGAATAGGTTAGAGTAGCATTGATGATAAGTTGCGAGAGGTCGCGATGTTTTGAGGGCTTTTCACACCCATTTCTTCTTCTTCCGTGATCAGACGCCACGCTCTCTTGCTTTTTTGAGGATCTTGCTGTTTGGGTGAGTAATATCAAATTGAAGTGTGCAAAGTACAACCCTGTAGATAGTACTATTGATTAGATCACCTTCAGACAAGCAGACATTCTACCGCAAGACACCATTGAGCCAACAGACTGCACTTTGAGTCACCGACAATTACAAATGAATACATGTTGACCTCATTTTAGGATGAGCTCAACCCCTCCATCTTAGACATAGGACTCTCTTAGATTTTAAGAGATCCTAGTCTTAAGACACATCTATTAGTGGACACTTACTTATCCTGAGACTTAGAAGAGTTAGTCATAGCAATAGGTCATGTCTTAGAGGTGTTAGAAAAATTTACCTACCCTATAGGTTGAACCACATTCCACTTCCTTCCTTCAAGTCAAACTCTAAATCAAATCAACATCAAACCTAAATCAATTCCAGATTGATTGATTTTCTTCAAACTCAAATCAATTCCAAATGATTGAAATCCATGATCAACTCCAAATGATTGAAGCTTATGATTGAAATTCCAAGTTCAAAATATTTCTAAGTCCTTTGATTCCTCTAAGGGCTTAGCTTAAATCAAATCCAAATCAATTCAACTCATGAAATTTTCTCACAACCTATTTATATTCTCATTTATATTCACATATATAAATGAAATATAAATTCAAATCAATCAAACTAAATCCAAAATTCAAATCCAAATAAAAAATCTTTCCTAAGTCACTTTGATTCCCTCTTATGGACTTAGCCCAAATCAAGTTCAAAACACTTAAAATCCTTGAAATTTTCTCATAACCCATTTATATTCTCATTTATATTCACATATATAAATGAAATATAAATTCAAACAACCAAAACCAACTCCAAAAATCAAACTCAAATTCAATCAAAATCCAACCTAAGCCTTTCAAGTCAAAATCTTGAACTTAGCCAAATCAATTTCAAATCAAGCCAAACTCTTGATTTTTTTTCTTCATGATTCAATCAATCCTTCAATCATGAATCCAAATATAAACACAAACTTCAATCATCAAATCAAAACTCAATTCAAAAATCAAACCCAAGTCAAACTCATGTTCACCTTTTGAACTTGAAATTGTCAAATGAATCAAAACCCATTTGACTTCAAACCACTTGCAAATGGATTTATATTTCAATCATAAGTCCATATGTGAGTTCAATCAAACTCAAATCAAGCTTTGACCAAGCCATTTGACCCATTTAGGCTCACTTGACCCAAAGTGACCTAAAGTATCTTTATGAGCCAAATTCTAATCCTAACCAAATTGGATTGAACTAAGCCCACCTAAACCTCTCATCATGATCAACAATCATCATGAGATGACCAATCACTCAAATTAGGTCAAACCAAGTCACCTAAGTGTTGACCAAGTCAACACTTAGCCAAAATGAAACCTAACATAGCCAAAATCCACCATTGGCTAAATTGATTGAAACCATTGATCTAAAATTCATTCATGATCAATGTTTGAACTTGACCAAGTCAACATATTGAGCCTATTAATTGGCCACTTGACCCAAGTTGACCCAACTTGACCTAAAAGTCAAAATGTGTCAAAACTTGATCTAAGCCAAATTGATTGAAACCAATGGGTCAAGTTCATTCCAAAATGATTGTTGAACTTGACCAAAGCCTCAATTGGCCAACTAGACCTAACCTAGCCCAATTGACCTTGAACCCAACTTGACCTAAAGGGTCAAATTGAGCCAAACTCAAATATAAACCAAATTGATTGGAAACAAAGATACCAATCCATTTCATATGACCAACCAAACATGAACCAACCCATGACCTAACCCAAATAGGTCAAATGGGTCAATTGGTCAACTTGACCCATTTGACCTAAATGAACTCAATTGATCCAAAACCAAATAAACCAAATTGAATCAAACCAAAGCCACCAAAACATTTCAAATGGTTTTATTAATTTGACCCAACCCTTGGTTTGACCCAATTGGACCAATTGGTCAACTTGATCCAAGTTGACCCATTTTGGCCTAAATGGGTCAACATGAGCCAAATCACATCAAATCAATTCCAAATTCAATGAAACTTGACCTAACCTATTTTTCAAACATATTTAAATTAAAACCCAAACTAAATGACCATTTTACCCCTAGGCCAAATCCACTTGGAATTTGGTCAAATCCTCTTCATGGCCACTTGGCACCCTCTTAGTGGACCAAGTGGACACTAGTAGAACCCAATGGGTTTGGATCAGCCCAACCTAGTCTAAGGTCAAAACCAATCACTTGCTTGAACATGACCACATGGAATCCATCCTCCACTTGATTTAATCATATGGGAGCTCCACTACTCCACTCTATAGGCCAAACTGAATGCACGAACACCTCTAACAGCCTAACAAACCCATTTAAGGATCTCAATTGGATCAAAATGGAAAGAGAAGGCACGGTCGTCCGATTGCTCTAAGGGGAGATATACTCCTAATTTGACAACATTCCATCACTCACACATTGAACTTAGGAGGAAAGCAAGCATTTGGAACTCTCCCAAGTTTCTAACTGAGCTTCCCATTTTCAATTTGACTAATAGGGAGCTCAAGTGAAAATCCATGTTACCCCACACTCAATACTCCAACCCTCCTCAAGCTTCATCGAGGATCAAATCCAATTCACCCAAGCTCTTTCCCAAGCTCCAAAGGCAAGGGAGGACCACTCTTGATCAAGACCAAGCTCAAGTGAAGGTGGACTTGACCCATAGAAGGATTCATCCAATTTTAAGGCTTCAAAACTCCAACAAAGCTTCATCTCCACTGAACTAAGCTTCCAAGGAATCGAGCTTGTGATCACCTTCTGAGTATTACTTAAATCGAGCTCATAGATGTGGTATGGTCCTTTATGAAGTAAAGTATCACCCCATGAGATTCTAGCAATTAGATTTGATCTCCTTTGCATATTGATGGTGTGGGTTGAGTTTCAATCCAATCTAAGCTCAATCGAGCTCGAATCTTCCCTTGGAAGATGGACAATGGCCATCTCCCATGGGGAAGATCAGAGACAGATCAGGGGACATCCATCCACATGTTTTGGATGGACGGTCATGATTATATCCATGTAGATTCGACATTTTATCCATTTAGAACTCAATTTAACCTCCTCGCCCATTTGATCCTGACGATGATGAGGAGAAAGCGCATAGCACCGCAGCTGACGTGATGTTACGATGTGACAATTTAAATAGTGAATCCCATCGCACCGCATTAGCCTCCACGTGGCGCCGACGGGATTAACTATATAATTAGGGATTTAAATGACTTAATTAATCAAGGAAACTTCAAAAATTCATATCTAATGTAGAAAAATTAGATTAATGTGAAATAAATTGCATATGAAAGGTATTTGAATTTAGAATATTATAAAATTAATTTCAATGAATTTTGAACTATGTTATTTTCTGGATTTGAGTTTTATTGGGAATTTGATTTTGCTAATTACTCTCTAATTACCCCCACTGATTAATTCCAAACTTCTTGTGTATAATTAGTGGGATGACTTTGTCTCTCCTAATTTTCTTGGGATTTATTGATGGTTTAATTAGAGAAATTTTTAGATTAATTTTTAATTATACTCTTAATATAATTAAGTTTAATTAAGTGGATAATTAATGGTTTAACCCGTTGATTGAGTTAATTAAGATTTATTTAAGTGAATAGGAGGTTTAGGGAATAATTTTGGGATATTTTCCTTAACTTATTCCCTAAACTCCCTCTTTCTTCCTTAATCCAAACTTAATTAAGGATTAATTCACTAATTACCTATATAATTAAGAAATTCATTATCTAAAACCTTCCAGATCTTAACTAATCCATCTTGGGTAGATATTTTGGTGTTCAATAACCTAAGTACATTAAGAAAATCAAAATCCAACTCACATGTGTGAGAGGGGTTATGAAATTACTTAACTTAAACCCTTAGCTTAATTAATCATTAATCATGAGCCAAATGCATTAGGCCCTTTTCTTCTTAGTGCATTTGATTTAAATTTTTGTGAGATTTTATGTCATATCATTGGCTCATAATTATTTGATTAAAATATGCTAAGGTGGTATAGTAAGGGGTAATTAACACACTTAATTCATACCTTAACCTAATCAAAATATAAAAATCATCTAATCATCTAAAGATTGAACTAAAATGTCACACACATGGGGAAAATGGGTTAAGCTAGCAAACATTCTTTCACATTTCTTAAATCAAATATAAAATAAATTCAAAACAAAATCACATTAAACAAACTTTGATTTAACTTCTTTCTTATTTCATAGATTATCTTTAGAATTAATTAGGGTGAATGAATTTACATTACTTTTATCACTTTATTTCTTTCTCAGCATGCTAAATGTGTATGTCATATGAAATGTATGCATTCATATATTTTAAAAATCAAAATCAAAATGAAATATTTTCTTTATGTCAAATTGCATGTTTTGGCTAAAGTAAAAAATATGAATGGCTATTATCACTATTAAATCCAAAAATATTTTCAAAATCTATAAATCAAACACTAAAACTGAAAGTATGCTACTTATAATTATTTATAAGCTTACATATGGATATAAATATGAAGATGTGCATAGTGTAGCTTTCCTTCTCTCTTTTCTTTAGTATAGTTTTGAATAGATTTGGCAAAGTGTTCATTTGAAAAGAACACAACACTTGACTAACCCCATTCCTATGCTATTACCTAAGAAGGACATCCACACTTGTACATATAAATTGCATAAATAAAATAAATAAACAAATATAATTTGTTTGCATCTTTCTTTCCATTCATTTCTTTTATACATGTGTTTGTATTTAAGGAAAGTGGTATATTAGTCCACAACCCGGTTGTGAGGCTTTAAGTAGCCCTATCTTGTTCTTGTACACCCTGGTGCTAACAATGGCACCATACTCACTTATGCCTTTCATACGTGCATGTGCATGAATAATGGATAAAAGAAACCCTCTTTTCTACTTAATGAAAATCATGCATCATAAAGCATTCCAATTTTCTTAAGTAATATTTCTTAGCATTCATCATAAAGTGTGCTAAACATTTCCATTTATATGTATAGATATGCTTAGGATTCATTCATATGCATGTTGTACATGTTGTAAAAGAAAATATTGTGATGTGTGTTTTGTGATATTAATTCACTTTACTAAATCTTAAAATGTCTTTATTTTTGAATAAGTTTATTTAAGGAAAATCTAAATTTAGGATTAATTAAAACACATAATAAAACACCAAATATGAATATGCTTTAGAAATTATTTAGGGTAGGGAAGGAAAGAGAAGTTCTCTCTTTTCCTCTCTTACAACTTAGTAATTAAGTAGGTTCACTAAACCAAAAAAATAAATCAAATAAAACCACCCTCAACTAAACACTTAAATGAAACCACCCATCTAAGTTGAACATCTTTACACTTAGAAAATCTAACCTTAAAGCCATAGCTACATACCACACAAACATTTTAAAGCACACATATTATGTTAAGTCACCACTTCTAGCTTTAGGTTAGGTGCATGGTTTGATGTTTGCTTTATTTTGTGATATTATTTTAGTCTAGATGTTAGTGAATGTGTAGAATGAATGGTTGGATGATTTAGTCTAATCATTATTTTTTGTAGGGGATTATGCTTAACGGGCGCTATAATAAAAATATAAATGCTTTTCTTGTGCATGTGCTTATACCCCTAAGCAAAATCAAATAAGCCAGGTGGACTTGGTTGCCTATGTGTAAGGTGCTAAGTCCAATATACATGCTTGATATTTATATGGTTTGTTAAATTAATCTTTATTTTACAGGTGTTAGATAGATTTACTTTTCCTTTTCATGTAGTTTTTACAATTAGGATTTTTTTGAATGAATGTTATTGGGGATTAGGATGAGCATTGGTCATAAGAGCTCATCTTATTTACCATGTGAGGCCTTTGGAGCAACCACCTTCCAACCATCTAAAAGAAGGAACCAAAAGAAGAAAGATAAAAGATGAAAAAAGAAAGAAGAAAGAAGAATAGAAGAAATGAAGACCCCTATAACATGAATTTTCTTACTTTATTGTAAAATATTTCATTTATGATCCGGGTTGTATAAGGGTAGAGCTCGGCTTTCCAATTTATTTTTGGGTTTGTGCAGTTGTGCTCGACCATAAATTATCTTCTATTCTTTTGTGTTAGCTTTATAAAATATTTGATGTTTTGATTAGCATGTGCATTAAGGTGGCATGCTTTCCTAGTTTCTTCGTTGCTTGATGTATGGCCTAGATTACAATTAGGCTCTTAGGAAAAAACAAATCTTCTACTAAATTAATTCACTCAAAATCAAAAATAAATAACTCATAATCTCACTTAAAGCTTAGGCTAAAAATCAAGATAAAAGAATTAACAACCCCTTAGCTGGATGAGTATTTCTTTTATAACATCATGCATAAAAGCATATTATTTCACTCTTGATATGAGGGCTTCCACCTTTGCCAGAGAACTTGGCTTAACCTTTGAGAGCCATTGTGAAAACACACCTCCCCCTTCTCGTTAATTTTGGCCCATAATCTTACTTCTCATGCATTATACATATGAATCCTATAAGCCTGAGTCAAATGATTGTCCAAAAATGAAAGTAAAATGTAATATATTTTGCATTAGATCTAGGTCATTTTTCATGCCCTTACATGATATAGTCTCTTATGGAGTGAATTTAAGGACTTAGTCTCTTTCTAAAATAAACAACAGCCTAGCTATCTTGCATAAAGCATATGACTTGCCTATATGAATTTAAAATTGTAAGAGGAGTTAGTTGGCGGCCACCCCCATGTGGTTGTAAGTCCAACCAGTCGGGTGGTTTGTCCTCTCTTATGGAGGCAAACCAAATACTCATTTTTTCCTTAGATTTAGGTCATGCTTTTGGCCTTCGCTGAAGCTCCCTAGATTTAGGTTCTGAGATTACCTCTCCCTTTTATGGGCCATAAGCATAAATCCTCACCTCTTAAGCATTTCCATAACCTTGTATTGTAGAATTATAAACCCTAAGCTTCTAATAAAAATTCAACTTAAATAAGTAATTCAATTTCAAAAATATAAAGCCCAACCCTAGGATAGTTTACGATGTTTTACTAGGCTTCCTAGTGTCTTTAGCATCCCCTGCTCATTTTTATTTGGCTTTGATAAGAACTCCTTCCTCTTGATCGATCCCACTTGACTTGATAAAAATAAACTAATCGATTGATAGTCCTACCTATTAAAATCTTTAGAGACAATGATCATTTACCTTAATCAAGAATATTCCTAAGGAATCCCCTTTCTTAAGATGCAATTAACTATTGTGAACCCTGTAACCTTAACTTTTTACCATGTAAAGTAGGGAAGAATCTCCGTACATATGCAGACACATTGTCCTTAGGAGTCCTTATTGAGGTGATTAGGTCCATTGTAGGGTGGTGACTTCTATCTTTTGAGATAGTACACCTCTCTTCAATGTCGTATCCAATCACCCTCAATAATAATATCTGTGGATCTATGTGGTGTCCAAAAATGCATAAAAGAGTATATTTATATCTTCATTTTATTCCACATAGATTGAAGATAGAAGTATACATTCTTAAAAATTGATATATATTTCACCACAATACCCTAGAGTGGCCTCGAGATTCATCGGTAGGTCGATCTCATAATCTACCACCTGGATATGTTACATGGGCCAGATATGTTATACAGGCACACAAGTAAGCTCTACATGAAGTCGGGGTTTATGAGGTTATCTATGCCTCTTTGTTTAACTTCAGTGGCATTCCTTCTTCCTGGATATGAGGTATAGCTGAGTTTTGGGATCCCAATAGGAGTACTTGTTGGATTGGCCCCGATGAGCTTACAGTCACACTTTGGGAGTTACATGCAGTTTCAGGACTTCTAGTTTTTGGCTACCGATTTGAGGAGTGTATACCCTCAGATGAGGAGCTCTTTCATAAGCAGCTTTCAATAAATGGACATCAATGAGGGAGGATGGTTCTACCATCAGTTTACCCACATTTGCTTAGTCATTACCAACAAGCTTATAGGGTAGGAGGTTTGTCGATGCGGTCTCGAGCCACCATTCCTGTTGATGTTTAGATTCATGGTTTCTTAGTAAATGAGAGGATTTTATAATGTACATTATCTTTGAGCGTTCCATTTGATTTAGGAGTACAATTTGGTGATAGCTTGACAGAGGAGACTCCTGAGCCTTCGATTTCAGTAGGATAATCATCTCCAGTGATGTAAAGTGCGAATGATGATTTATTTTTAGCAATTTTTTAGCTACATGGTTGTGTACCTTTGTGTTACCTGTTAGAGAGGGATCTATAAGGCCCAGTGCATTTCTAGCAGCTAGCAGAATATCTTAGGGAGAGCGACTTTCCCTAGCTCCTATAGTACTTGCCAGTATGTTCAGAGTTTTGAGACTTATTTGAGAAGCGAATACTCTTTAGTTATGAGATTGACTTTACCATGGCAGTGCCTCTACGCTTGGATTCATATTCATGTTCATGGAGCTTTTGCTTGTTTGGAGTGTCCTCCTTACTTTTTAGAGAGGGGATTTCCTATAGTGATGCACTTGTGCCAAGCTTCTTCCACTTTGGAGCGAGAGTGAGTTCGTTTGTTCTTCTTCGCTTCGTATTTGATTACAGATAGATTTCAGTTGGTTCATCAGCCAGAGATACCAAGTTTATCTGCTAATTTGATGGAGGTTACTATCACAGATAGTGTAGACCACAGGGGCAGATATACACTTCTTCATGGCGGTTGCACTGTATTGTTGAGTGCTTTATCAGCATGTGTCTTGGCTAGTTGTGCTTTCATTTTGGTCATTCTGTTATTTTAGAGGGATATTAGCCCAACAGGGCTACTAGACAATTTAGCTTTTCACAGGTGATAGCATATGATAGGAGGCCTTTCTTACGAGGTGTTGTTGATGCTCATCAGATAGATAGCTTGCCAATTGAGACTAGATTTTATACAGTTTTAGTTCTATGGGTACATTTTCTCAGACTGGGTACTAGCACGAAGTTTCTCTTAGTTGTATATTCTAGTTATACAAGAGTCAGTTACACCCACCTTACTTGGGTCCGATTATCTTTTGGCCCTTCTTTGGAGAGAGGTGTTAGGAAGTATGAGCGGAAGGTGAGATCTTTGGGAGTTCCTGGGGTCGAGGCTCATCGCCACCACCACCCAGAGGAGACAAAGAGACTAGAGGTATAAATAATATATTTCTCTTTAATACTTTTGTATCTCTCTTTTTAATATCTTTCTTTTTAAAAATGATAGGTGTGCTGGTTGAGGAGCAAGCTAGACCTGAGGCCCCCTGGTAGAGTGTGAGCTATGGATTCTTCTCGGGTTACCTTGAGGTACCTTCATCTTCATGTGACGTAGTATAGCACCCTGAGCTCGCTCGAGCTTCAATTGATTGGTCCATGAGTCCATTTCCACGGTGACTTCTAACTCTCGATGAGGTGCCACAAGTGTTAGCTAGCACTAGATATGCTACTGAGGACCTTGGAGTTGGGCTGTCGAGAGTGCATATTTTTGATACTACCGCCTCAAATTTTGCTACTTCTTTCATGGAGTCACTTTTCCCTACAGAGTCTTACTCCATCCATTGCCCCGAGGAGACTTTTGAGGTGAGAGACCTTATACCTAGTGGAGCTTTTGTAGAGCCATCATATAGTACTAGAGCTTACCATATAGTGAGGGTTTGCCAAAATGATGCATCGATTCAGTTAAATTCACCATGTTCAGGTTTTTTTCTTCTTTTTCTTTATTTTCATTTACATTTATTATTTACCTTATACTGTTTATTTTCATTTATTTCTTACAGTGCCTGAGATTGGTTATGAGTTTGAGATCTATCACCGATGTCCATCTGCACCAAATCCACGTGATAGGGGTATGCAGAATTACAGCCTATTATTTTTGAGGGATGTGATTTCTAGGCTTGCTCCAGGTTCACCAAAGTCATTAGACTACTTTACATCATACGTGAACAACATTCTAGATCTTCTAGCTTGCACTAGTTTGGAGGACCTGGATCTCAGTTACTGGGAGGCTATTTATAGAGAAGCAAAGTTTTTGATCCACCAGAAGAGATCACTTAGTATCGTCCGCTCCAGCACTTCACTAGCAGAGCTTCAAGAGCAAATCAGGATCCATAGGGAGGCTGCTCATCTGGCACATGATGAGTTTGAGAAGAGTGCTAAGGCTCTTCGACACTACTACCAGAGATCGATAAATGCCACTTCAGAGTTTGACAGGCTAACTACTAGGATCAGGGAGTTGAGAAGGGATCTCATGAGCACGATATCCTACAAGTATAGAAGATAAATCTTTCAACTGTAGAATCATCTTATGTACATCTTATTTAAAGATATATTTTCACTATTCAGGATAATTGAAAGTATCTTTACTACCAAGATATTAGAGTAATCAAACGGGGATCTCAGCTCAAAATATGATGTCTACTTCAATCAGAATATATTCAAGGATCTCGTCTTATGGCTTGATGTCAACCCATATGAAAATAAAGAAATGCCCCTTGTCTTGCATGGGGAATTCTAAAACACAGTTGAAAGAATTTTAAGATGAATTTAAGCAAATACATCAATATTTGAGTTGATATATTTGCTTTTAAGAGAGCTTAACACATAATATTAATTTCATCTATATATAAAATTGTTGACCTCATTTTTAGGATGAGCTCTAAACCCCTCCATCTTAGACATAGGACTTCTCTTAGACTTTAAGAGTTCCTTAGTCTTAAGACATCTAATGATTAGGTGGACACTCAACCTTGCCCTAGAGACTTAGAAGAGTTAGCCATAAGAATAGGTCATGCCTTAAGGGTGTTAGGAAGATTTGCCTACCTTATATCATGAACCACTTTCCCTGCTTCTTTCCTTCAAGTCAAACTCCAAATCAAATCAACATCAAATCTAAATCAATTCTAGCCTAATTGATTTTTATCCAAACTCAAATCAATGCCACATGATTGAAACACATAATTGAAATCCATGATTAAATTCCAAGTTGAAATTCCAAATTCCAAATCTTGCCTAAGTCCTTTGATTTCCCTTCATGGACTTAGCCAAAATCAATTCTAAATCTATCCAGATTCATGAAATTTTCTCATAACTAATTTATATTCTCATTTATATTTACATATATAAATGAAATATAAATTCAAACCAATCAAACCAAATCCAAATTTCAAAATTCTAATTCAAAATCTTTCTTAAGTCCTTAACTCCCTCTTAAAGATTTAGCCTAAGTCAAGTTCAAATCACGCCAAATTCATGAAATTTTCTCATAACCCATTTATATTCTTATTTATATTCACATATATAAATAAAATATAAATTCAGACAATCAAAACCACTTCCAAAAATCAAACTCAAACTCATCCAAAATCCAACCTAAGCCTTTCAAGTCAAAATCTTAAACTTAGCCAAATCAATTTCAAATCAAGCCAAACTCTTGATTTTCCTTCATGACTCAATCAATCCTTCAATCATGAATCTAAATATAAATACAAACTTTAATCACTTAACCAAAACTAAATTCAAAAATCAAGCCAAAATCCATTCAATGTTCACCCTTTGAACTTGAAATTGTCAAATGAATCAAAATCTATTTGACTTCAAACCACTTACAAATGGACTTATATTTCAATCATAAGTCCATATGTAAGTTCAATCAAACTCAAATCAAGCTTTGACCAAGCCATTTGACCTACTTAGGCTCACTTGACCCAAAGTGACGTAAAGTACCTTTATGAGCTAAATTCTAATCAAATTGGATTGAATCAAACTCACCTAAGCTTCTCATCATGATCAACAATCATCATGAGATGATCAATCACTCAAATTGGGTCAAACTAGGTCAAACTTAAGGGTTGACCAAGTCAACAATTAGCCAAAATAAAATTGAACATAGTCAAAATCCACCATAGGCCAAATTGATTGAAACCATTAATCTAAGTTCATTAATGACCAATGTTTGAACTTGACCAAGTCAACATTTGAGCCTAGCCTAGCCCAATTAACCGCTTGACCAAAGTTAACCCAACTTGACCTAAAAAGTTAAAATGTGTTAAAATTTGATCTAAGCCAAATTGATTGAAACCAATGGGTCAAGTTCATTCCAAATCACTTATTGAACTTGACCAAAGCCTCAATTGGCCAACCAACCTAGCAATTGACCCAACTTGACCTAAAAGGGTCATATTGAGCCAAATTCAAACTTAACCAAATATTAATTGGAAATAAAGATACTAATCTACTTTATATGACTAACCAAACCTAAACCTACCCATGACCTAGCTCAAATAGGTCAAATGGGTCAAATTGGTCAACTTGACCCATTTGACCTAAATGAAGTCATATGAATCAAATTCAAACCTAAATCAAATTGAATCAAACCAAAGCCACCAAAATATTTCAAATAGTCATATGAACATGACCCAACCCTTGGTTTGACCCAATTTGACCAATTAGTCAACTTGACCAAAGTTGACCCATTTTGACCTAAATGGGTCAATGAGCCAAACCATACCAAATGAACTCCAAATTCAATGAAATTTGTCCAAACCTATTTTCTCAACATACCAAACATACCCAAATTCAAAAATTAGACAAATGACCATTTTACCTAGGTCATACAGTAAATTTTAGTCAATTTTACTTGGAATTTGGTCAAATCCTTTTCATACCTACTTGATACTCTTCTAATAGATCAAGTAAACACTAGGGAGGGTGGTGCACCCAACCCAATGGGTTTGGGTCAACCGACCCAATGAAACCGACCATGTGCATGGAAATGGCCACATGGGAATCTTTCTTACACTCAAATGGAGCACATGGGAGTTCACCATTCCACTCTAGCCTAAAATGAACTCAAGGACAGTCCTAACAACTCAAAACCCAATCAATCAAGGCAATTGGATCAAAATGTTTATGCTCAAACGTCTGATTGCTAAAAGGGGAGATATACTCCCCCTAATTCATTTGAATATTCGTAAGGTCATAGTCGATTGAGTGAGAGGGAGTCATAGGAGCTATTTGCAAGTGATCCTAAGCTTCCTAGAGGGAGATTCAATTTCAATCTTCTCAGTTTTTCTTAAGTAAAAAAATAAGCTCGATTGAATTTCCAACTTTCTCCACACTCAAACTCCACTCAATTCCTTCTTCAAGCTTCATCTGAGGACCAAGTCGAGTGCACCCATACTCTTTCCCAAGCTTCAAAGGCAAAGGAGTGCCCTAGACCAAAGCCGAGCTCAAGCTAAGGAGAAGTTGGCCTCTAGAAGAATCCATTCAATTTCCAAGCCTCAAACTCTCAGCAAAGCTTTGTCTCAACCAGATGGAGCTTCTCTAAGAGAATCCAGCGCCGGTGATCACCTCTGATGAGGTTAGCCATTAAACTAAGCTTAATTTCATTGTGTGTTGGTCCTTTGTGAAGAAAATCTTCACTCCATGAAAATCTAGTTGTTGGGTGTAATCTTTATGCATGTTGGTAAAATTTGATCAATCCAGCTCAATCGAAGCTGGATCATCCCTGGAACGCCTCCATTGTTCATAGGGGAGAATAAAGACGGATCTCTGGCCATCCATTAGCATATTTTGGATGGACTACTGAGATTAAAATGCTCGATATATTCATTTTAAAATCCTCTAATCTGCAGCTTTAATCTCAGCCATTCGATCCTTGATCGGACGACTGAGGAGAAAGCGCATAGTGTCGCCACCACGTGGCACTACGATGTGACATTTTAAAAAACTAATTGGGAGGTGATGCATGTAAAATGCATGATGCGTCAACCGCATGCATGGTGTCGTAAGATTAATGATATAATTAAGGATTTATTTAATTTAAATTAATTAGCTAAGCTTCTAAAATTCATATCTAAACATATAAAAATTAAAAAATATATGAAATAAATTGCATTAGAAAGATAATTGAACATAAAATATTCTAAAATTGATTTTGATTGATTTTGAATAGTTCTTTTCTCTGAATTTGGGTTTTATTGGGAATGTTAAATTGCTAATTACTCCCTAATTAATCCACTGATTAATCTCAAACTTCTTGTGTGTAATTAGAGGGAAGACTTCTGCCTCCCTTAATTTTTTTGGGATTTATTGGTGGCTTAATTAGGAGAATTGCTAGTTCATTCTTTAATTACACTCTCAATGTAATTAAGGTTAATTAAGGTTGTAATTAGCAGTTTAACCCTCTGATTGAGTTGATTAAAGTCTATTTAAATTAATAAGAGGTTTACAAAATAATTTGGTGCATTTTCCCTAAGATATTCCTTAAACCCCCCTTTTTCTTCCTTAATCTATCCTTAATTAATGGTTAACTCACAAATTACATAATTAATTTAATAAAATTTTTAATCTACTCAATATTTTAAAATAGTTTTAAGTACAATTAAGAAAATCAAATTCAACTGTGAGGGGTGTTTGAAATTACTTAAGTTACTTTAATTAATCATTAATCATGAAAATCTTTCTTCCTAGGTGCATAATTTAAATTCATTGTGTGGTTTATGTCATCTCATTGGCTCATAATTATTTGATTAACTGCTAAGGTGTAGTAAGGTAATTAACATGTTTACTTCATACATCAACCTAATCAAAATATAAAATGAATCTAATCACCTAAAAATTGAAAAAAAATATCAAACACATGTGGGAATAGATTAAGAACAGCAAACTCACCTCACATTTTGTAAATTAAATCAAACTTAAAATCAAACAAAAATCACATTAAACAAACTTTGATTTACTTTAAGCTTTCTTATTTCATAAGATTGCATTTGGGAATTAATTAAAGTGAATGTTTTTTTACTTTAGTTCTTTCTAACATGCTAAATATATGTTTCATATGATTTTATCCATTCATGCTTTTCAAAATCAAATTCAAAATGAAAATATTTTCTTTATGTCAAATTGCAAGGCTAAAGTAAGAATATTGTTCTCACTATTACTTATTTTCAAAATATATGAATCAATTATCAAAATTGAAAGTGTGTTACTTATATCTTACTTATAAGCTTGCATGTGAGTAAAATATAAGGATGTGCTTAGTAGTTTTCCTTCTCTCTTTTATAGTTTTGAATAGAAATTGGTAAAGTGTATAGTTCATTTGAAAAAAAAAACACTTGCCTAATTCCACCTCCCATTTCATATTACTAAAGAAGGATACCTACATTGCATAAACAAAATAAATCACAAACTCATTCATTCACACATGTTTGTATTTAAGGAAAGTGGTATATTAGCCGACAACCCAATTGAGGTTTTAAGTAGCCCAAGTTCTTGTACCTACACCGGTTAACATTTCAGACTCACTTATGCCTTTCATACATCCATATGTGTATGTGAAAATTGGATAATTTCTTACTTAATGAAAATCATGCATCATAAACATTCAAATTTTCTTAAATGAACTACTTAGCATGAATCATAAAGTGTGCTAAACATTTTGTATAGATATATTTAGGACTCATTCATATGTATTTATACATGTTGAAAGAAATGAAGTGATGTATGTTTTGTAAAATTTTTTTACTTAATTTAAAATGACTTTCTTTTGAAGAAGTTTATTTAGAGTTCATCTAAACTTAGACAAAAGCACAATAAAACTAAAACATGAATCCACTTTAGTTACTTAGAAGGAAAGAAAGTTCTCTCTCTTCCCTCTATAACTTAATTAATTATGGATTCACTTAAACCCAAAACATAAAAATACCCAAAACAACCAAACCATGAAACCTCCTCTAAGTTGAACATTCTTCAGAAAATTCTAATTTAGCATAAAAAACATACAAAGCACACACATTATGCTAAGTCACCACTTCTTTTAGGTTAGGAAAGTGCATGGTTCGATGTTTGCTTTTATTTTGGGATATATATTTTAGTCTGGATGATTAGGATGTTCGTGCATAGAATGAATGATAGGATGATTTAGTCTAATCATTATTAGGGAGGGCATTGTAATACACACACACACAAACATATATATATATATATATATATATATATATATATATATATATATATATATATATATATATATATATATATATATATTATTTGTTGGGTGCTTATACCCCAAGTCCTAACAGTGTGGACTTATACCCATGTGGTGATGAGTCCATTACATGGATTTGTGTGGTTTGTTTAGCTAATCTTATTTTGAAAGTATTAGCTAGATTTTACTTTTTCATGTAATTTTGTAATTGGAATTTTGAATGATTGTTATGGGGACTAGGATGAATATCATAAGATCTCATCTTATGTACTATGTGAAGAACCACCTTCCAACCATCCAAAAGAAGAAGAAAGAAGAAAAGAAGAGAAAGAAAGAAGAGAAAAATAAAGAAATGAAGCTTGAAGACCCATAACAATTCCTTGTTTAATTAAATTCATTTGTAATAGGGAATGAGCTCCCAACAATTTTTTTGGGTTTATGTGGTTCTACCATAAATGGTCTTATTCTTTTGTGTTAGCTTTATAAATTATTGATGATTTGTTTAGCTTGTGCATTAAGATGCATCTTTTCCTAGTTTCTTACTTGATGTTTTATGTGGATTAGGCTCTTAGAAAAATAAATCTTCTACCAAATTTAATAATTCAAAATTAAAAAAATTAAAGCTTAGTTAAAATCAAGATAAAAGAATTAGTAATTAGATGGATGAGTACTTCTTTAACAACATGCATAAATGCATATATTGATTGGAGGGCTTTCACCTAGAAACTTGGCTTTTGATTATGGTGGAAACACACCTCCTCCTTTCAATCATGCCACATGAATTATTATAGTCAAAATGATTGTCCAAAAATAAAAATGAAAATGAAATCTAAATTGATTAGATTTAGGTCATTTGAAGCATACCCTTACATGATTTAGTCTCTTTTAGGAGTGAGTTTAAGGACTTAATCTCTTCTAAATAAATAATGCTAACTATCTTGCATAGCATATGACTTGCTATGAATTTAAAATTGTAGGAGGAGTTAGTTGGCCACCTGTGCGAAGTCACAAGCAATCGGGTGGTTTGTCCTCTCTTGTGGAGGCAAATCAAATACCCATTTTTGCCTTAGATTTAGGTTGTGCTTTTGACCCTCTCCAAAGCTCCCTAGATTTAGGTTCTGAGGTTACTTCTTCCTACCATGGCTCATAAGCATAAATCCTCACCTCTTGTATTTCCACGATGGAATCATAAGTCCTAAATTTCTAAAAAATCACTAACAAATTAAATCAAGTTCAAAAATATAAAGCCCAATTATATGATAGTTTAAGATGCTCTCTAGGTTTTCTAGCATCATGGGCTTCTCCTACTTATCTTCCTTGGATAATAACTCCTCTCGATAAATCTATTTGATCTTCCAAAATAAACTAATCGATTGATAGTCCTACCTATTGAAATCTTTAAAGCATTATTTACCTTAATTGAGAGAGTATTTCTAAGGGATCTCATTCTTGGATATAATTAACTATGAGGGCTTGCCCCTAGAGGAACTTAACAAACCGCTTAAAATAAACCCTCTTACTTTTTTCAAAGTGGAAGAATCTTGGTACATGTCACCCATTATCCTTGAGTCCTTTGAGGTGATTAGGTCCATTGTAGGGTGGTGATTCTTATCTTTTGAGATAGTATGCCTCTCCTCAATGTCATACCCGATCACCCTCAATAAGAACATCTGCGGATCTATGTGGTGTCAAAATTGCATAAAAAGAAGAGATGTATATTTCAATCTTCATTTCATCCCGCATAAAGTGAAGATGGAAGTATATATTTTATTCTTTAGAAACCATCATATAAAAATTTCACCACAAAAAATCTAAAAAAATTGTAATAGATTTTCTGTGTTTTTTTTTAAAAAAAATTATGATATTATCAAAGATTATCTTCCTTTTCTGATTATATATATTTATTTAGGATCTGTAAGCACAATGTCAACCTAAATAAAATATAAAAAAAATTGATCTTGTAGGGAATTTCTATACCTCAAAAAATATATTTATCATGTATTTTTTTTCAACTATCGACCATTATTATGGTCTTGCCATTTAGTCAATGTATTATGCTATACACCTCTCAATGATAAAGGACTCCTATTAGGCTCAAATTTACCACCAAGATTAAGAATAGTCTTCCTCAAAGAGAATTCTCCTTAATGTTTTAGTCGCACTATATGATCAAAAGCCATGCACATATTTGCTGTACTTTCAAATTTTGATCGGACATAACTCCATCTGTGAGTTCTCCATTCTCAAATAAGCATGTTGATCTTCGAGGTTGATTCTATCAAGTGATGGTAACTCAACTTCTGGAAGGTCGCTTCAAAAAATACCAATGAATAGTGGTTTTAGTTTACATCTGTATTTGATACACCCATAATATCTATGCTTTGGTATCATTCTCTTTTATTTTTAGTAAGGATTTTCTTAAGCAGCTTGATCAATATCATGTTGAAGGCTTCTGCCAAATCATTTATCCTTGGATTATATATTGAAGAGTATCGCCATTCAATTTTATGTCAATTAATGAATCTATAAATCTTTGTACTTTTGAAAATTGAGCCATTATCAAAAATTATTCGACGTGACACTCCAAATCTATAATTCATACATTAAAAAGTTGATCACTGAACCTTTAAATGGGGTACCACTAGAGAAATAATCGCTAAGATGAAGGTGACTCCATAATGGTGGATCAATCTATTTATAACACCAAATGGTCAAGATGCTATTGTTTAGTGTAGCTGATTTTAAAGTTACTGGATTATATTCTAATGTACTTGACATTCATGGCACCTCTTGGCATGTTTAATATAATCTCTCACCATAGATGGCCAGTAATATCCCATCTCTTTGATCTTTACTACTATCTTGGGACTGTTGTGCAAAAATTCATGAATTTCAACCATTACTTTTCTAACTTCATATGTATAGCATGAGCCACATTTGTTCAAATGATCTATGATATAAGGTGTTATTGATGAAAGCATAACATAATATTCTCTTCTCAATTTGAGCTACCAATGATTTATTATTTGGTAATTTTCTTTCTTTAAAGTAATAGATGAAGGGCAGCCTCCAACCATGTGGCTCTTCTACTATAAAAGCTTTTCATTATTTTTCTGAAGCAATGTCATGCTTTCTGGTATAACTCCTTGATTTTGGGGATGAGAGCAACTTGATTTAATTTGGGTTGAATTTGATAATCCCTCTTTCTACGAGGTTTGTAACTTTGCTGGCTCTAAAACTCATCTAGTAGATATCCCATTCATGACATAATTATCATTCATACTTGTCATCTCCTTAGTTAATTTTGCTAAGCAATCTGCTTTTCTATTCTTATATCAAGATACTCGACTTATTGTGACATTTGGTATTTGTTTCATAAGCTCAAAAACTCACTTGTGAGAAAAAGCTAACTCAAGCTTATTGATTTTATAGATGCCAAGTATTTGATTTATAATAAGCTGAGAATCATCAAAAATATATTTGAATGCCTATAAAAATAGCTTCTTCGAGACCTGCCACCAATGCTTCAAACTCAACTTCATTATTAGTTCTTGGCTTGGTCAACCCATATGATCGTCTCATTATCCCTCCTTCTGGTGTTATGATGACGATGCTAATGCCTGCTCTTGCCCTTGAGAGATTTGAAGGTTAGACATGTTTGACTGATGAGTGTGGTGAAATTTTTATATGAAATTTCTAAAGAATAAAAATATATACTTTTATCTTCACTCTATGCGGGTTAAAATGAAGATAGAAATATACATCTCTTCTTTTTATGCAATTTTGACACCATGTAGATCCAGATATTCTTATTGAGGGTGATCGATACATTGAGAGAGGTGTACTATCTCAAAGATAGAAGTCACCACCCTATAATGGACCTAATCACCTCAAAAAGGACTCCTAAGGATGGGTGCATGATTTCTTCCCTACTTTACATGAAAAGTAAAGTAGGGTTTATTTTAAATCATGCTCATTAAGTTCTCTATAGAAGCAAGGCCACATAGTTAATTATATTCTAAGGAATGAGATCCCATAGGAATACTCTCAATTAAAGGAAATCGTCATTATCTCCAAAGATTTCAATAGGTAGGACTATCAATCGATTAGTTTGTTTTGAAAGATTAAATGGGATTGATCAAAGAGAGAGAGAGTTATTATTAAAGTGAAATGATGATAAGTAAGAGATGCTCACGATGCTAGGAAACCTAACGAGCATCTCAAACTATCCTATGGTTGGGATTTAAATTTTTGAAATTAATTTAATTTATTTGAGTTGAATTTTTATTAGAACTTTAGGGCTTATGATTTTACAACATAAGATTATGGAAATGCCTATGAGGTGAGGATTTATACTTATGGCCCACAAAGGGGAGAAGCAATCTGTAACCTAAATCTGGGAGCTTTGGTGAGGGCCAAAAGCACAACCTAAATCTAAGGCAAAATGTATGATTTACCTCCACAAGAGAGAGAAACCACACCGCTTGGACTTACAACCGCTGGACCGCCAACTAACTCCTCCTATGATTTTAAATTCAAATAGGCAAGTCATATGCTTTATGCAAGATAGCCAGGCTATTATTTATTTAAAAAGA
Organism: Cymbidium sinense; assembly: GCA_021442155.1. Lineage (NCBI taxonomy): Eukaryota > Viridiplantae > Streptophyta > Magnoliopsida > Asparagales > Orchidaceae > Cymbidium > Cymbidium sinense. The sequence continues at coordinate 22,439,977 of CM038226.1, forward strand.
GACTAAGTCCTTAAACTCACTCCCTAAAGATACTAGATCATGTAAGGGTATGCTTCAAATGACCTAAATCTAATGCATATCATATTATATTTTATTTTCATTTTTGGATTTTCATTTGACTCAGACTTATAAGATTCATATGTCTAATGCATGAGAAGTAAGATTATTGGCCAAAGTTAGCAAGAAGGGAGAAGGTGTTTTTCCATCATAGCTCTTAAAGGTCAAGCCAAGTTTCTCTGGAAAAGGTGGAAGCCCTCCAATCAAGAGTGAAAATGATAGGCATTTGTACATGATGTTATAAAAGAAATACTCATCCAGCTAATGGTTTGCTAATTCTTTTATCTTCATTTTTAGCCTAAGCTTTAGGTGAGGTTATGAGTTCTTCTTTTTTAATTTTGAATTATTAAATTTGGTAGAAGATTTACTTTTCCCTAAGAGACTAATCCACATCTAGGCCATACATAAAGCAAGGAAGAAACTAAAAAAATATGTCATCTTAATGCACAAGCTAAACAAATCATCAATCAATTTATAAAGCTAATGCAAAAAGAATAAGATGTCATTTATGGTCGAGCACCACCGCACAAACCTGAAAATAAATTGGGTAACTGAGCTCTACCCTTATATAACCCAATTATAAAATGAATTAAGTACAATTAAGCAAGAATTCATTGTTATGAGGTCTTCAAGCATTATTCATTCTTCTTCTTCTTCTTCTTCTTCTTTCTTCTTCTTTTCTTCTTTCTTCTTGGTTCTTCTTTTGATGGTTGAAGGGTGTTCCAAAGGTTTCACATGGTACAGATGTAATCTTATGACCAATGCTCCCTAATCCCCATAATAATCATTCCAAAATCCCATAAAAAAATTACATGAAAAGGAAAAGTAAATCTAATACACAAAATAGAGATTAGCTAAACAACCACACAAATCCCAAGTATATTGGACTTATCACCCACATGGGTGACTAAGTCCACCCTATTGGATTATGCTTGGGTATAAGCACATGCACAAGCATTTATATTTTTATTTATTACAATGCCCTTAAGCATAATCCCTAAGAAATAATGACTTAAATCATCCCATCATTCATTCTATGCACATTAACATATCCGTAAAAATATAAATCATAAAATAAAAGCAAACATCAAACCATGCACCCTAACCTAAAGCTAGAAGTGGTGACTTAGCCTAATGTGTGTGCTTTAGAGGTTTGTGTGGTATGCTTAGCTATGGCTTTAAGTTAGAATTTTCTAAGTGTAAAGAATGTTCAACTTAGAGGAGGGTTTCATTTAAGTGGTTTAGTTGTTTTGGGTTGATTTTATTTTATGTTTTGAATTGGTTCAAGTGAATCCTACAATTAATTACTAAGTTGTGAAGAGAGGGAAAGAGAAGAGAACTTCTCTTTCCTTCCCTAACCTAAGTAATTTCTAAAGTGGATTCATTTTTTAGTTTTATTTAGTGAATGTTTTACTATGTGTTATAATTAATCCTAAGTTCAGATGAATTCTAAACAAACCTATTCAAAAAGAAGGGCATTTTAAGATTAAATAAAGTGAGTTAATATCACAAAACACACATCACTTCATTTCTTTATAAATAAATCCTAAGCATATCTATACATACCAAACGGGAATGTTTAGGACACTTTATGATGCATGCTAAATAAGTTACTTAAGAAAATTTGAATGTTTATGATGCATGATTTTCATTAAGTAGAAAGGGTTTCTTATCCAATTTTCACATGCACATATGAATGTATGAAAGGCATAAGTGAGTACACCATTGTTAATAGGGTGTAAAGACCTACTTTTACTTAAAGCCTGAACCTGGGTTGTCAGACTAATATACCACTTTCCTTAAATACAAGCATATGTATAAAAGAAATAAAATGGAAAAGAAAGAATGCAAAAGTTTGTGTATTGATTTATTTTGTTTATGTAATTTATATGTGTAGGTATTCCTTCTTAAGTAATAGCATAGGAATGAATAGGAGATGGAATTAGGCAAGTTTTATGTTTTTCAAATGAACTAAACACTTTACCAAATCCTATTCAAAGCTACTAAAAGAGAGGAGAAGGAAAACACTAAGTAATATCCTTATATTTTACTCACTAAGTATAAGTAAGATATAAGAAAATAATTTGATTTGATAATTGATTCATATATTTTGCAAAATTGCAATTTAAAGGAAATATTTCATTTTAAATTTGATTTTGAAAAGAATTAATGAATGAAATCATATGACACATTTAATGTTAGAAAGAACTAAAGTAATGAAATCATGTAAACACATTCACCTTAAATTAATTCCTAAAGACAATCTTATGAAAAAGAAAGCTTAAAGCAAATCAAAGTTTGTTTAATGTGATTTTGTTTGATTTTGAGTTTGATTTAATTTGAAAATGGGAAGTGAGTTTGCTGTTCCTAACCCATTCCCACATGTATTTGATATTTTGTTCAATTTTATGATTAGATTCATTTTATATTTTGATTAGGTATGAATTAAGCATGTTAATTACCCTTACCTACACCACCTTAGCATAGTTAATCAAATAATTATGAGCCAATGAGATGACATAAAACCATACACAAGGAATTTAAATCAGTAATGCAAGGAGGAAAAAAAAGGGCCTAATGCAATTTGGCTCATGATTAATGATTAATTAAGCTAAGGGGTTTAACTTAAGTAATTTCAAAACACCCCTCACACATATGAGTTGAATTTTGATTTTAATTGTACTTAGGCTCTTGAACACCTAAGCATCTACCCAAGAAGAATTAATTGGGTTCAGAAAGTTTTAGAATTTTATGAAATTAATTAATGGGATAATTAGTGAATTAACCTTTAATTAAAGTAAGATTAAGAATAAAGGGGGTCTAAGGAATATCTTAAGGAGAGTATCTCAAAATTATTCTCTAAACCTCACATTCACTTAATCAAAACTTAATGGGCTCAATCTGATGGTTAAATCACTAATTATACCCTTAATTAAGTTTAATTACATTAAGGGAGTGGTTAAGGAATGAACTAGCAATTCTCCTAATTAAGCCACTAATAAATCCCAAGAAAATTAAGGGAGGTAGAGTCATCCCTCTAATTACACCCAAGAAATTTAAGATTAATTAGTGGATTAATTAGAGAGTAATTAACAAATTAACATTTCTAATAAAATCCAAATTCAGAGAACATAACTATTCAAAATCAATCAAACTCAATTTCAAAATATTTTATGTTCAATTATCTTTCTAATGCAGTTTATTTCATATTTTTCATTTTTTCTATGTTGAGATATGAATTTTAGAAGTTTAGGTGATTAATTAGGTAAAATTTTAATCATATTATTAATCTAGCATGCATGCGACGCATGCGCTTTATACATGTCGATGCCTGATTAGATACTTAACCCATCACATCATAGCACCGTATGGCGGTCTACCATCCGATCAAGGATCAGACGACTAGATTAAAGTTGTGGATCATAGGAGTAAATATAAATATATTATGCATTTTAATCTTGGCCGTCCATCCAAAATACGTGGATAGACGGCCAGAGATCCATCTCTATAATTCCATACGGGAAAGGGGATCTATCCATCTTCTAGGCCATGATCCGAGCTTGATTGATCTCGGATTGGGCTAGAATTTGGCCCACACCTTCTTCAGGTATCCTAGAACACATATAATGATCAAAATCCTATGCCATGAAAATTTCTTTCACAAAGCTCTAAACCATATTGAATTTAAGCTCGAAAAATGGCTAACCTCATCAGGTGACCACCACGCCGATTCCTTTGGAGAAGCCTGTTGAGCAAAGCTTTCTGAAAGTTTGAGGGGAGGTTGAGTAACTTCTCCTATGGACCAACTCCTCCTCCAATTGAGCTCGACTTTGATCTAGAACACTCCTCCTATGCCTTTGGAGCTTGGGAAAGATATTAGGTGAGTTCAATTGAGCTCACTGATGGAGCTTGCAAAAGAAATTGCACTGATTTTGAGTGTGGAGTAAGTTGGCAGTCAAGCTGAGCTCCCCTATTTTCAGTGTATTAAAATCAAGAAGATGAACTTTCAATCTTCCTCTAAGAAGCTTAGGATCACTTGCAAATGGCTTCTCTAGCTTCCTAAAACTCAATCGACAAAAGCTCTCTTAGAATGAAAGTGAATTATGGGATTATATCTCCCCCTTTGGCAATCGGACGGCCGAGCAAGGGGAAGCCATTTTTGATCAATTGCCTGATTCAAAGGGTTTGTTAGGCTATTTAAGATGTCCTTGAATTCTGTTTGTCCAAGGAGTGGAATGGTGAAGTGGCCATGTGCTTCAATTGAGTGGGAAGAAGTTTGCCAACTGGTCATTTCCATGCACAATGTTGATTTGGCCATTGGGTTGGGTTTGGTTGACCCAGACCCATTGGGTTGGGTGCACCACCCTCCCTAGTGTTCAATTGATCCACTAAGAGAGTGCCAAGTGGGTATTAAGAGGATTTGACAAAATTCCAAGTGGAATTGGTCAAAATTTACTCTATGGCCTAGGGGTAAAATGGTCATTTAGTTGATTTTTGAATTTGGGTATGTTTGGTATGTTGAGAAAATAGGTTTGGCCAAGTTTCAATGGATTTGGAGTTGATTTGATATGATTTGGCTCATGTTGACCCATTTAGGTCAAAATGGGTCAAGTTGGGTCAAGTTGACCAATTGATCAAATTGGGTCAAACCAAAGGTTGGGTCAAGCTCATATGACCATTTGAAATGTTTTGGTGACTTTGTATTGATATAATTTGGTTTAGATTTGAATTTGGTTCGATGTAGTTCATTTAGGTCAAATGGGTCAAGTTGACCAATTTGCCCCAGTTGACCTAATTGAGCTAGTCATGGGTAGGTTTAGGTTTGGTTAGTCATGAAGTGGATTGGTATCTTTGTTTCCAATCAATTTGGTTAAGTTTGAATTTGGCTCAATATGACCCTTTAAGTCAAGTTGGGTTCAAGGTCAATTGGGCTAAGTTAGTTGGCCAATTGAGGCTTTGGTCAAGTTCAACAAGTGATTTAAATGAACTTGACCCATTGGTTTCAATCAATTTGGCTTAGATCAAGTTTTGACACATTTTACTTTTAGGTCAAGTTGGGTCAACTTGGGTCAAGTGGCCAATAAGTTAGGCTCAAATGTTGACTTGGTCAAGTTCAAACATCATGAATGAACTTAGATCATTGTTTCAATCAATTTAGCCTATGGTAGATTTTGGCTATGTTGGGTTTCATTTTGGCTAAGTGTTGACTTGGTCAACCCTTAGGTTTGACTTAGTTTTACCCAACTTGAGTGATTGATCATCTCATGATGATTGTTGATCATGATGAGATGCTTAGGAGAGTTTGATTCAATCAATTTGGTTAGGATTAGAATTTGGCTCAATATGAGTCATTTAGGTCAAGTGAACTTAAGTGGATCAAATGGTCAAAGCTTGATTTGAGTTTGATTGAACTTACATATAGACTTATGATTGAAATATAAATCTATTTGCAAGTGGTTTGAAGATAAATAGGATTTGATTCATTTGATAATTTCAAGTTCAAAGGCTAAACATAAAATGGATTTTGGCTTGATTTTTGAATTGAGTTTTAGTTAAGTGATTGAAGTTTGTATTTATATTTGGGTTCATGATTGAAGGATTGATTGAATCATGAAGGAAAATCAAGAGTTTAGCTTGATTTGAAGTTGATTTGGCTATGTTCAAGAACTTGACTTGAAAGACTTAGGTTAGATTTTGATTGAATTTGAACTTGAATTTTTGGAGTTGGTTTTGGGTTGTTTGAATTTATATTTCATTAATATATGTGAATATGAATGAGAATATAAATGGGCCATGAAAAACTTTTATGAGTTTGAAGTGATTTGAACATGATCTAAGCTAAGTCCTTAAGAGGAAAATTAAGGACTTAAGAAGGATTTTGAATAAGGAATTTAATTTTTAGATTAGATTTGATTAATTTGAATTTATATTTCATTTATATATGTGAATATAAATGAGAATATAAATGATTTAAGAGAAAATTTTATGAATTTGAATTGATTTAGATTTGATTTTGGCTAAGTCCATGAAGGGAAATCAAAGGACTTAGGCAAGATTTGGAATTTGGAATTTTAATCTTGGAATTCAATCATGGATTTCAATCATGTGTTTCAATCATGGATTTCAATCATGTGTTTCAATCATATGGCATTGATTTGAGTTTGGAAAAATCAATTAGGCTAAAATTGATTTAGGTTTCATGTTGATTTGATTTGGAATTTGACTTGAAGGAAGGAAGTAAGGAAAGTGGTTCAAGCTATGTAAGTGATTTTCCTAATACCCCTAAGCCATGACCTACTTCTATGGCTAACTCTTCTAAGTCTCTAGGGTTAGGTTGAGTATCCACCTAATCATTATATGTGTCTTAAGACTAAGGAACTCCTAAATTCTAAGAGGAGTCCAATGTCTAAGATGGAGGGGTTGAGAACTCATTCTAAAAATGAGGTCCATAATAAGGCTCCATCAAAGTACTTTTCCCAAATTTATGATTTTTCTCTTTCATGAATGAGCATAATTTGCTCATCAAGCAAATCATCATTAAGAGGTGAGTCTACAGAATTTGATGTGCAACAAGAAAATCTGTTAAAATTTGTCTCTTCACTGCTTTCTATGGAGCGTATGTGTTATCAAATTGTAAATAATACTACTCATCTTGTCAAACGACCTATCAACACTAGACTTATCATCAAGTACTTCGACGGATCGATCCTTGATATGAGAGTAATTTTATGAGATAACATGTAATGGTAGAGCTTTTGGGCCGTGAAGATCAATGTCAAACAATGTTTTCAATCAAACATAATAAAGAGCGTTCTCTTTGCCTTCTTCATTATGTTATAGTCAGGACTCTTCTTAAGGTATGTGTAAAGGATAAGAGGCTTTGAGTAGGCGCTGATTATGGATTTAACTGGTATCTTTTAATGCTATCAAATACTTCTTAGCACTCTTTATCACCTTTTAATGGAATGTTCTTTTCATCAGCTTTGAAAATGGTTGACAAGTGTGACCTCACTTTTGAAGTGAGCTCTCAACTTCCTCTTCATAGATCTAGGACTCCAAGAGTTCCTTAGTCTTAAGACACTTCTAGTAATTAGGTGAACACTTAACCTATGCCTAGAGACTTTGAAGGGTTAGCCATAGGAAGAAGTTATGCCTTATGGAATTAGGAAGACTTGCATACCCTATAGCCTTAAACCCAATCATTGCTTCTTTCTTCCAAACCAAACCTCAAATTAAAATCCAATATCATAAATCCAATCTAAATCAAATGATTGAAACCTACGATTAAATTCAAATTCTAAATCTCTTCCTAAGCCCTTTGATTTTATCTTATGGATTTAGCCTTAACCAAATTCAAATCAACCTCAATTCAATTGACTTTCTCAAATATCAAATCCAATATCAAAGTATATCCCAATCCAAATTCCAAATCAAATCCAACTCCAAATGATTGAAACCCATGATTAAATTCAAACGCCAAAACCCCTTTCTAAGCCATATGAACCATCTTCATATGCTTAGCCAAAACCTCCTTCAAACCAAATCAAATTTGGTTTATTTCTTTATAAATCAATCATTCCTTCATTTATATTCACAAATGTAAATGAAATCTAAATTCAAACCATTCAAATCAAATCAAACTAAACCAAACTAAATCAATTCCCTATTTAAACCCTTTTGACCTACATCCCTCAATTTGGTCAAATTTGCTTCCAAATCACTCCAAACTCAAGTTATTTTCTCATGAATCATTTATATCTTAATTTATATTCACAAATATAAATGAAATATAAATCCAAATGGCCTAAACTAAACCCAAATCAAATCAAATTCCCAATTTTAGCCATTTTGGCTAATTTCTTGAACTTGGCTAAATTATATCCAAATCAACTCAAAACCTATGCATTTCTTCATGATTCAATCACTCCTTCAATCAATGTTCCAAATATAAACACAAATTACAATTATCAAACCAAATCCAAGTCAATCCCATGTTGACCCCTTTGACTTGAAATTATCATATGAACCAAAATCCATATGGCTTCAAACCACTTGCAATTGGATTTGTATTTCCATCCTCAGTCCAAATGTGAGTTCAATTAAACTTGAATTAAGTCATGATCAAGCTAATTGACCCATTTAGGTCCACCTGACCCAAAGTGACCTAAATGATCTTTTTAAGCCAAGTTCTAATTCAACCCAAATTGGATTGAACTAATCCCAACCAAACCCCATATCATGATCAACAATCATCTTAGGTTAATCAATTATCTTGAATTGGGTCAAACCAAGTCAACTTAACCTGTTGACTAAGTTAACCTTTAACCCAAATGAAACCAAACTAGCCAAAATCCACCATACACCAAATTGATTGAAACCGTTGACCCAAACCAACTCATAATCAATGATGGAACATGACCAAACCCTCACTTGAGCCAAACCAAGCATAATTGGCCATTTGACCCGAGTTGACCCAAATTAGCCTAAAAAGCTAAAGTGGGTCAAATCATGATTTGATCCAAATTGATTGTAACCAATGGCTCAAGTTCATTCCAAATCACTTATTGAACTTAACTAAAGCCATGATTGAGCCTAATTTGACCAATTATTCAACTTGACCCAACCTAGCCCAAATTGACCTAAAGGGTCAAATTGGCCAAAATCCAAATTAATTCCAAACTAACACAAACCAAAGCCTACAATTACTTTCAATCAACCAATTGAACTTGACTCAACACCTTGCCGAACCCAATTTGATCAATTTGGTCAAATTGGTCAACTTAGCCCATTTGACCTATTTGAATCCAAATGAGTCAAAATCAAACATAAGCCAAATTAATCAAAACCAATTGAACCAAAACATCCCAAATCATCATATGAACCTAACCCAAGTCTTGGTTTGACCCAATTTGACCAATTGGTCAACCTAACTCAACCTAACCCAAATGAGCCTATTTTGACCATATGAAGCCAAATTACCCAAAGCCACCTTATGGAACCTTGGTGGCTGACCTAACCTAACCCAAATGAACCCTAAGTCAGCTCCAAACCAGCCCAAGTCCATGTGGGACCCAACCCAAGGGGATTAACCAATAGACACCCTCTCTTTACATTAGATTCTTGCCTTAAGAGGCAAAGTCCACTCTCCCATCTCCATGGCAGACATCAAACTTCCTAATGAGAAACTCCTAGGGCACCTTAGCCCACCCTAAGCCATCCTAGCTCTTTCCATGGACCAAGGGAACCAAGCCAAGCCACCCCCTCTCATGGTCGAACCCCATGGGCAAAGGCAAAGAACCAACAACACACAATCTCCCCATATCAAGCCTTGAGACTCCTATCACCACTTCCTCCACTCCTGGCATACCACATGGAGCTGACGATGACCCCTCCAGTGACTCAACGGTAGCCAATTGGTAGATTTTCAAGGATCAATCCCGTTTGTCCATCAAGTGCAATTGAGGTGTACTCCCTCAATTAGAGCGGCAAATGACACCAATTGCTTTGTGTGAGTCCCAGAAATTTCAAAATCCTCGTGAGCCTCCCTCAAAGCCTCCCAAGCTCCCTCGACGATTCTCCTTACAAGCAAAGCAAATAGGACACTTTCATGCAATATTCCTCCTCTACTCAAACTTTAATTACTTGCACCCACTCCATCCTCATACTTTGTCGAAGCCAACCGAACCATCCCCAAGCCTTCCCGACCACTGGAGATTTAAGTTAGATCAAAGACAAATCCTTTACACATGTGGATTGGTTGATCGTGTGCTTTACACTAAATCAAACCCCAAGCTTCTCAACAGGGTATCACCTCAACTAGGCGAAGCTACCTCCGTCGATGCCACCACCGGACATTAGCTCCGGTGATGTAATTTTGCAAAACTGAGCCTTATATGGAAAATTATTTGGCCTTTTGTAAAGCAAATTCAAATGTCATATATTTTTAGCCATTGGATGTGTGTGTCTCCCCTCCCCAAAGGTCTGGGATTAATTTGGAGGCAATCAAAGCTCAGGTGAGCTCAGATCAAATGGGGAAAGATAGGCAGCATCCATCTTTCGCCACTCACGAATAGGATGGATCACAGGCCATTTATTTCATGTGATCAAAATGGATGGTCATGATCTAATCCTGTGATAGATCCCTTGATTTTTTTCCTAAACTGTAGATCAAATCGTGGTCGTCCGATCTTAGATCGTACAATCCATAAAGTTAGCTCGTCCGCCGCAATCCGAGTAAGCGGAGAATATGATAACTTAAATAGCCAATCCCATCGTGCTACATGGAAAGTGCGCCGTGTCAGCCGCCACATGGCTCAACGGGATTAAGGCTTTAACTAAGCTTAAATAATATGTTTTTAAGGCTAAAACTTCTAAAAATCATAACTTATCCTAAAAAAATTCAAAAAAAATACAAATAAGGGCTCATTTTGATGATATTTAAGAGTATAATCTAGGAAAATTATTATAAATTAATATTGAACATTGTGTTTGGCTTAATTAAGGTTTAATTTAAAATTTAATTAGCTTAATTATTCCTTAATTAATCACCCAATTAATCTCAAATTTTTATGGATGTTTGTGGGGATGACCTACCTCCCCTATTTTTGGGATTTTATTGCTTGCTTAATTAGAGAATCAATTGATTAAGCCTTAATCTCTCTAATTTAATTAGTGATAATTAAGTGAATAGTAACTTAATCCATAAATTAAGTTTATGGCCTCTATTAACAAAGTGAAGAGTCTTAGATAAATGGTTTGATTTATTCCTTATGATTATTTTATTAATCCACTTTATCCATTTTAATTAATTAAAGATTAAATGATTAATTAACCTTTTGATTAATTAACTAAATTAAGATGTGATCTAGCATTGTTAATTGGAATGACTTAGTGATTAAAATTGAGACCCATCTCTTGATCCCTTTCCCTAAGTTAATTTCATCATCCAAATTAAGAGATATAATTAATCAATTAATGATTGATTAAAAATAAAACTTAATTTAAAATTCATTCATTCACTTCTAATTACCTTTAATCAACCTTGGGTAGCTCTTTGGGTGTTCAATAACCTAAAGAGAGAGCTAATGAAATTATAGTTAGCCCATAGGTGTGAGAAAACCATAAAAGTAGTTAAGTGAGATCTCTTAATCCTAATTAACTATTAATCATGAGCCAATTGCATTAGGCCCCTTTCATTTCTTAGAACTATTGCGAATTTACTTTTCATATAGTTGTATATCATATTGGTTCATTATTAATTAGTTAATTAACTTAAGGTGATATAGGTAAGGGTTAATTAATTGACTTAATTCATATCCTAACCTAATTAAGACATAAAATCAACCTAAATATTCTTCATTAAACTAAATTAACTCACACATGGGGGATGGATTAAGATTAGAAAACATCTTTCACACTTTCTTAAATCAAATCAAACATGAAAATGAAATGACATTAAAGAACTTTGGTTTGTTTTAAATAATCTTATTTAGTTTGACTATCCTTAGGGCTTAATTGGAATTGAATGAAATCACCTACTTGTGTTTCTTTATTTCTTTCCAATTATGTTAAATATTGTATGTCATATGATTCATGCATCCATGTCTTTCAAATTAATCAAATAAAAATGATTTTCTTTATGTCAATTTGCATGTGTTGATTTAAATTAAAAATATGTGTATTAGTATCATTATTAAATCTCAAATATATTTTCAAAAGTTTACTAATGATTGAATATACATATATTTAGTTATATATATATATATATATATATATACATAGGAAATGCAAGTGAATATAAATTTAGTGTATGAAATAAAGTCTCTTTCTTATATTCATGTGTTGATTTGTATAAGTAAGAATATTATCGAGTATATTACCGGACATCCCATGGATGCATGGCTTTAAGTAGCCCCAAAGAGGTTCCTACCTTGTTTCTTTGGTGTAGAACAATGGCGGCATACCTGCTTGATTTCATTCTTATGCATTTTGACATTAAAAATTAGATACAGCTTTAATTCATTTACACAAAATAAATCAATCAAATCAAAAATATAAAGTTTTCATGGCTTTTTATTCTTGTAGTTGTTCATACATCCATATGTATCAAAGGATAGCGAGTATATTAGTCTGGACATTCTAGGGACGCACGGCTTTAAGTAACCTCAAAGAGGTTCCTACCTCGTTCCCTTGGTGCAGAATAATCACGACGTACTTGCTTAAAACTTTTATACATGTGGATGTGTACTTAGTTAATAGATGAAATCCCCCTTTTTCTATTAAAAAGACATGCATTCATACTTTATTTATTTGGTTGATTTGATTAGTCATGTAATTTAAGGTTCTTTCCTTATGCTTTTGCATAAGAATTTAGATAGAGCTTTAAATCAATATGACAAAATCATTCAACCAAATGAAATATTAATTCCAAATATATTTACTCATATTCATCATTCAAGTGTGCTAAGATACAAATTGCATGTATAGCTATGCTTAGGATTTAATGATATGCATGATATACATGATGGAAACAAATGAACAAACATGTATTATATGATAGTAATTCATTCCAACTAATCTTAAGATAGCTTTCTTATTGAATGAGTTTATCTAAAGTGAACCTAAACTTAGGATTAATTAAAACATATAATAAGTCATTCACTAAATGGAATTGATTAATTAATTTTCTTTAGATGTAACTTAAGGTAGGGATAAAAGAGAGTGACCTCTCTTTCTTTCTTTTCATAACACTTAGTTATTTTGTGTAAATAAAATGAAATAAAATAAAACATTAAGTAAAATTTGTAAATCAATTAAATTATTCAAAGTGAAACCACCCTTCATAATTAAATATCATTCATACTTAGAAAATCTTAACTCTAAAGCCTAGCTAGGACATACCACACAAGCCTTAACACATACACATTAGATTAAGTCACTATTTCTAGCTTTATGTTAGGATGATGCATTGTTTGATGTATATTTTATTTTTTGATATAATATTATAGACTGGATGTTAGGGTGTATGTTTCATAGACTGGATATTAGGTCATGATTAGCCTAATCATACTTTCTACAACAGATTACGCTTAAGGGGCCGTTGTAATAAAAATATAAATATTTTATTGTGTAGGTTACTTAACCCCTAAGTGTAATCTATATTAGGATATGTGGACTTGGTTACTCATGTGTAGGGTGCTAAGTCCAAATTATTCATATAACTGCTTCGGTTGTACGGTGTGTTTAAATAACACTTATTTTGCAGGTGTACTTAGATTTATTTTTTTATTCTTTTAATGTAATTGTGCATTAGGAATTTGGTTAAGGTTATGGGGATGAACATTGGCCAAAAATGTTTAATGGTGCCATGTGATGCCTAGAAGCTTGCCAAATCAAATGAAGAAACGGAGGGAGCATGAAGACTTGAAGATTCCCCATAACACTTATCATTTTGTAAGTTGTAATTATTCTCTTATATACCAGGATGTATAAGGGTAGAGCTCAGCTACCCTTTTTTTTTGGGTTATAAGGCGATACCCGACTGCACCGACCTCGTATTCTTTTGTGTTAGTTTTATAAAATTATTTGATATTTTAATTAGCATGCACTAAAAAAACTTATATCTTCATAGTTTATTTATGATTGGTGATTGTATGGCTGGATGCGATTAAGCTCTTAGGATAAAATAAATTTTCTATCCAACTATAACTCATAACTAAACTTCTAAAATAACTCATAACCTCACATAAAGCTTAGGCATTAAATCAAGATAATAAAATATTTAGCAACCCCTTAGTTGGATGTTGAATGCTTAATATCATGCATATCATTTTATTTCACTCTTGCTAAGATAGGGTTTCCATCTTTTCCAGATAGAAACAAGGCTTGACCTTTGAGAGCCTATGATGGAAAAACATCTCTTTCTCTTTTAATTTATCCCATAATCAACTTCATCACGCATTTAGGCATATATAATCCTATAGCCTGTGTCAAAATAAAAAGTCCTAAATTAAATAAAATTTGATCAGATTTGCATTATACTAAGTCAGTATTCATACCACTCATACTCTAGTATCTTAAGGAGTGGGTTACAGAACTTTAGTTTCTTTCTAAATAATAATAGCTTAGCCATCTTGCAAAAACATATGACTTGACCACATGGTTTTAAAATGTAGGAGGAGTTAGTTGGCTGCAACTCCAAGCAGTTATAAGTCTAGCAGTCGGATGGTTTGCTCTCTCTTGTGGAGGTAAACAACATACCCACTTTCGCCTTAGATTTAGGTCATACTTTGGCCCTCACTAAAGCTCCCTAGATTTATGATCTGATGTTATTATTTTTCTTTGGGGTTACAAGCATAAATCCTCATCTCTTAGGCATTTTCACAATCTTGCATTGTGGAATTATAAGTCCTAGATTTCTAATAAAATTTCAACTCAACCATATAATTTTTCTCAATTTCAAACATATAAAGCCCAACCATAGGATAGTTTGGGATGCTCACTAGGTTTCCTAGTATCATGAGCATCCCCTACTTATCTTCTTTTGGCTTTGATAATAAGTCTTTCCTTTCGATCTATCCCATTTGATCTTCCAAATATAACCAATTTATTGATAGTTCTATCTTTGAATTCTTTGGAGACAATAATTGCCTACTTTAATTGAGAGTATTCTTAAGGAATTAACCTTTCTTATGATGTAATTAACTATGGGGGCTTTCCCCCAGAGGGAACTTTAGAACCTGGTTTAAATAAACCTAACTTTATTCATCCAATGTAAAGTAGGATAAAAATTTCTGGTACATACGAAGACCCATCATGGCTTAGGAGTCCTTATTAGGTGATTAGGTCCATCATAGATAGTAATTTCTATCTTTTAAGATGGTGCACCTCATTAAGTACATCATCATATATGTGTGGTGTCCCCCCATATACACACACATACGCATGAAACCCAATAAACACTACAGTGCCCTGATAGGTTCGATATAAATCGATGAATGAACGCAAGCTGTCCTTGTAAAGAACGAAGCTGACATAAACTCTTTGGTGGAGGCATCTAAAAAATTATCTTGATTTTAGCAGAATCGATCTCAATTCCTTGGTCATGTACAATGCACCCAAGAAATTTTCCAGAAGACACCCCAAATGCACATTTTAGGGGATTCATCTTGAGATCATATTTTTTAATTCTTTTGAACACAATTTTTAAATCTTCAAAGTGATTTTCATGACTTAAGCTCTTGAACACTAAATCATCAACATAACATTCCACCTTCTAGTGAATCTGCTCATCAAAAATACATGTCATAGCCCTTTAGTTTATAGCTTCAGCATTTTTCAAACTCAAATCCATGATTGTGTAGCAATAGATGCCAATAGGTGTTTTGAAGGATATAATTTCAGCTTTAGGTGTCATCTTGATCTGATTATATCGTAATGATCCATCCATAAAAGAAAATATGTCGTAGTTGGATGTATTATCAACCAATAATTCTAATATAGGAAGTTAAGGTCATTTTTTGGGAAGCTTTATTAAATCTCTAAGTCGATGAGATAATCGCCATTTTTCATCTTCACGAGCATTATATTGGCTATCCAGTCAGGATACTTTCTTCACATATGAATCCTGCTTCAATTACTTTTTTAATTTTAATGATCACCTGTTCTTCAATTTCTAGTCTCATTCGCCTTGGAGCTTGTTTAACAGGTGTTGCCTCCATCTTGATTGCTAATTTATGAATTGCCACGTCAAGGGATAAGCCTAGCATTTCAACATATGTCCATGCAAAGCAATCCCTGAATTCACAAAGTAGTACTTTAAGTTCTTCAACTTTCTCATCATGCAGAAGGGCACTGAAGAAAGTTGGACGGGGATCATCCTCAGTTCTTAGGTTGATTTCTTTGAGCTCATCCATAGTAGCTGTCTACCCACCATCTTTGAGTTCTTCAGGTGCGGTCTTGGCTTCTAATTCTCCATCACTTGTAAGGAGAACTTCATAAAGGTCATTTTCTTCATCACTATTAATTTTAATTTCAGCTTCTATTATATTATAACAAGCTTTATTTTGATGAGATTTGTATTAGATGAACCCAAGACCTTTAGTTATAAACTTATCACTTCTTCATGATATTTGGGGACTTTCTTGACTCCACATCTTATTAAAAACTTGAGTTCAATGTTTAGTAGCTTCAATATGAATTTCAAGCTTATGTATCACTCTTCGCAATTTCGGTGGATAGTATATTGGTATTCTCATTGGCACCATTTCAATCGTAATCACTGTTGAGTAGGTCAATCAAAAAATAATGAGACTTTAGATTTTATAAAATAAAGTGCCACCATGGAGGCACATGAATATATCAATTCTTCAATATTATGAACCTCCAAACAAACATTATCGTAGGTATAATTGTGGAGTCATCCTGACATTGCCAAATGAACTATCCATCTTGAGATAACTGCATTTCATAAGTAGATTCAAAATCATAGTCTAAATCAGACTCACTTATTTTATACTTTGCCTTTCTTAAAAGCTTATAAGTTCTTTTAGGTTTGACAAAGATGTCTTCTTCTTGTTGTGTGTCACTTCCCAAATAAGGAACAGGTCTTCTTAATTTATATGTAGAATCAAGTGCTTTAGGAGAGTCGATTTTCTTCTTCTTTTTTTTTTTCCTTTATTCTTTCTCTTCTGCAGCTTTTATTCCAAGTGGATGCTACCACCTTAAGAGGCTAGCTAGGATCTTTAGGAATGAAATATATTGCATCTTCATAAATCTTTTTTCTTCCCAGAGATGCTGTAAAATTCTAAACTCTTCTCCATCTCTTAAATACTTCATACACCGATGCATGCTCCATCCATGTTGCCATGGTCGCCCAAAAGAGCAATCGAATGATGTATTGATTATGTGAAACTTGGCAAATTTCTAAAATTTGAGTGGGAATTCACCATTAAATCCCATGCAATATCATTAAATAATACTTGACATAAGATTGAATAGATATTGATAGAAGAACTAGATCAATTGATTGATCAAGACACCATCACTATCTGCGATAACCTATAGAGGATGGTTGTGATCTGTTGTTCTATCATAAGATCTTCTTCAGAAAATGTGATTGTTGAGAGATCTTGAGTTTACAGTGAGTCAGTCATATATTTTTTGGAAAAGTAAGCTTCTTATCTCTCTGGATCTTTGAGAGCTCAGATTAAGTTTCTCGGAGATCTTTTGACATTAAGAGAGCCTCATACACACTTAATTATGTAGGGATCTTTCTCAGATGCGATATGTTATTATAATCTATCTTTTCACTTGATCTAGGTTTCTTTTTAGAATCTTTATGAATAATATCCTCATTGATTTCAATTTATTTGACTTTATCTTTATTTGAATTTCCCTTCTTTCATGGAGGTGGCAATACTTTATCACTCATCAACTGAACTTTAGTCACTTTGTCTTGTTCAGATTCATCTGAAGAAGCACTTTCTTCCAATTCACCTTTCATTCTTGAGCATTGGCCAAAAGAGCTAGAATCCTTTTCAACTTCATAAATTTCATACATGATGTTATTGGTAAGTTTGACTCTTCTCCATCAAAAAAACATAAATCCTCATCTGAACTGTTAACTTTTTGTTAAGTCATCAGACAAAACTCAGATGTTAATTCCTCAGACTCTTCTTTATTTTCTATGAAGAATCCTAATGGGTTTGTCGAGTCTATTTGACTATCATTATCATTAGTCATTTTGAAAGAAGAACATCCAATCATGCCAACATCTCTATTGGGTAAAATTTACTATCATCTTCTTCATCTAACTCAACAATATGTAGTTTAGACATAAAGTTTGCAAGCCTAACTGATTGTCTTGTCAGCTGATGACATTTCACTAAATTGCTAATAACCTTTTGAGTTGTAGTCTTCTTCTTTTTCTTCTTTATTTTATTTGGTTTGGTTGACTTTTTGAGAGGTCTGGTGGAATTTATGCCAGTTTCATTTCTCTTTGGGATGAACTAGCAATATTGGGGAGTCTCTAAGGCGATGATGTGGAGGTTGACGATCTCGGTATTGCTTTCAGATCAATCACTAGATCAAGAGATGATTTCCACCTTACACCAGGAACTCCTTCAAGTGTTTCAACATCTTTATTATATTTTTAGAGATTGCAATCTCTCATTCTTCAATATGAATTGATTTCTCTTTTTTCTTATCTTTAATGGATGATACAAAAGAGGATGTAATCATCCTTATAGACTCTCTTTTTGGGTTGACTAGAATACTATTAGATAATGTAAATTCACCTCATTGATGCTTCTTTTCTAGCCAATCTTTGAAGATAGAGTAATCCTCAATAGAATGAATAGACCCGATGATATAGAAAATAATTTGGATTATTAACTTAACCGGCTTCTTCAGGCCTTTTACTTTCTGGTAATTATAGACCAATTTTGACTGCTTGTCAAAATATTTTGGCCACACTATCCCTTCTAAAGGAATATTCTTTATTCATCTTTTCCTTAAGATATGGCAGCATTCACTCATCATCTCTTATTGTTTATTTTGGATGCTCTCCATCGCCTAGAAAAGTTTATATCTTAACACCAATTTTGGTTATGGATTAGGATAAATAAGCTTCTTTCCTTTATCATCATTATACATTGGCTATTTTCCTTTGTCTATATTGTATATCACCCATTTTTCACCACTTGAGTTATAAGAAGCAACATGAGTTTCATTTCTTCTTAAATCAAGGCATTTTTTTATTTATCTATATGACATTCAACAAATTTGGTCCAAGTCATGGAATGTTGTGATTAACATTATACATAAAATGGTGCCATCATTTATCATTTTCCAATTGACTTAAACACCATGATTATAACATGCTCATATTTTAGGAATCATTCCATTCAAAGAAGATCGAATCATTAAGTCCCTAACTTAAAGTTCTCATAAAAGTGGTAGTGCATCATTCCCACAAGTGTTACCACAAGTAGCCTTGAATTGGGCTAGATATTGTTTTGGATTATCATACCCACTGAAAGCATTAAATTTTTGGTACTGAGTAACCTTTCGGGTATGTCACTTGATAATATTCAGCTGGGTAAGGATGTCTTTACTCACTAGCTTTTCAGCTTGCTCTAAAGCTATAGTTGCCCTAATCTTTTCATTAATTACCATTTCCAGTTGAGCAGTTGTTACTATTCCACATGTATTGGCCACATTTTGAATTATCGATTGAAGAGGTAGTTGATTAACTTCACTCCTCCCTTCAAGTATAGCATGAATTATAGGATCATGAGGTATCAGAGTGACTGGTGGTATAAGAGTAGTACTAGTAACAACTTATTGATCAGTAGGTTATGGTGATTATTTTTGATTTGTGTATATGGGGGACACCATGAAGATCTGAGGGTGTACTTATTGAGGTGATCGAGTATGACATTAAGGAATAGTGCACTATCTTGAAAGATAGAAATCACTACCAATAATGGACCTAATCACCTAATAAAGACTCCTAAGGCATGATGGGTCTTCGAATATACTAGAGATTTTTTCCCTACTTTACATGGATGAATAAAGTTGGGTTTATTTAAACTGGGTTCTAAAGTTCCCTATAGGGGTAAGCTCACATAGTTAATTGCATCCTAAGAAAGATGAGCTCCTTAGAAATACTCTCAATTAAAGTAGGCAATTATTGCTCCAAAGATTTCAAAGATAGGACTATTAATAAATTGGCTATGTTTGGAAAATCAAGTGGGATATATCAAAAAGAGAGACTTATCATCAAAGCTAAAGGGAGATGAGTAGGGAATGCTCATGATACTAAGAAACCTAGTAAGCATTCCAAACTATCCTATGGTTGGACTTTATATATTTGAAATTGAAGAGAATTATATGTTTGAGTTGAAACTTTATTAGAAATCCAGGACTTATAATCCCACAATATAAGATTGTGAAAATGCCTAAGAGGTGAGAACTTATGCTTGTAGCCCAAAGAGAAATAGCAACCTCATATCTTAAATCTAGGGAGCTTTAGCGAGGGCCAAAGCACGTTCTAAATCTAAGGTAAAAATAGGTATATTTTTTACCTCCACAAGAGAGAGTAAACCACCTGACTGCTGGACTTATAACCACCTGGAGTGGCAGCCAGCTAACTACTCCTACATTTTAAAATCATGTGGTCAAGTCATATATTTTACAAGATGGTTAGGATGGTATTATTTAGAAAGAAATTAAAGTCTTTAAACCCACACCCTAAAAGACTAGAGCATGAGAGGTATGAATAATGACTTAGCTTAATACAAATTTAACCATTTTTATTTAATTTTGGACTCTTCATTTTGACAAAGTCCATAGGATTTATAAGTCTAAATGCATGATAAAATGAGATTATTAGCTAAATTAAAGAGAAATAGGTGTTTTCACCACAAAGGAGACCCTCAAAGGTCAAGTCTTCAATTATCATGCAAGGATGGAAACCCTCCCTTAGCAAAAGTGAAATAATATGACATGCATGATCTTAAGCATATAACATCTAGCTGAGGGGTTACTAAATCTTTTAATTATCTTGATTTAATACCTAGGCTTTAAATGAGGTTATGAGTTATTTAGAAAATTAGTTATGAGTTGTTGTTGGGGTAGAAAGTTTATTTTTCCCTAAGAGCCTAACCAGATCCAAGCCACACATTAAATCACAATACATAAAGAAACTGGGAAAATACATGCCATTTCTATTACACAATTGTAAACAAGGCATCAAACAATGTATAAACCCAATGTAAAAGAATAATAGGCCGGTGCGATCGGGTATCGCTGTACAACTCGAAAAGAGAAATGAGTAGCCGAGCTCTACCCTTATACAACCCAGTATATAAAAGAATAATTATAATTTTACAAGTGAATAAATGCTATGGAGGATCTTCATATCTTCTTTCTTCATGTCTCCTCGATTCCTCCTTTTGTTTGCTTCAAAGGCATCATGGGGGCCTCCCAGTACAATGCCTTATAGCCTCAGCTCATCCTAATCCCTATAACACTAATCTTAATTCCTAATGCACAATTACATCAAAAAAAGGAAAAAAGTAAATCTAACTACACCTGTAAAATAAGTGTTAGCTAAACACACCATCAACCCAAGCAGTTATATGTATAATTTGGACTTAGCACCCTGCACATTGGTAACCAAGCCCACCTGTTCTAATTTAGATTATACTTAGGGGTTAACCAACCTGCAAAAGAGAGCATTTATTTTTTAAGCACACCTTAAGTACAATCTCTTACAAAAAAAATATAATTAGGCTAATCATGGCCTAACATCTAGTCTATAAAGCATACACCCTAACATCCCATCTACAATAATACATCCTAAAACCAAACATACATCAAACTATGCACCGCCCTAACATAAAGCTAGAAATGGTGGCTTAATCTCATGTGTGTGTATTAAGGCTTGTGTGGTATGTTTTAACTTGGATATTGTTGTAATTCTCTAAGGGTGAAGAGATTTAATAATGAAGGGTGGTTTCACTTTAAATGACTTAATTGATTTGTGAGTTTTACTTAGTGTTTTCTTTTATTTCACTTAATTTACACTTAACAACTAAGTATTATAAAGAGAAGAAAAGATAGGACCACTCTCTTTCATCCCTACCTTAAGTCACATCTAAAGCAAATTAATTGAATGATTTCCCTTTAATGAATGGCTTATTACTTATTTTAATTAATCCTAGGTTTAGGTTCACTTTAAATAATCTCATTCAATAAGAAAGGCATCTTAAGATTAATTAGAGTTAATTACTATCACACAACACATGTTTGTTCATTTTTTTCATCATATGTAGCATGCATATGATTAAGCCCTAAACATAACTATACATGCAATTTATATCTTAGCACACTTAAATGAGAATGTAAGAAAATGTACTTGGAATTTATGTTTCATTTGGTTGAATTATTTTGTCAGATTAATTTAAAGCTCTATCTAAATTCTTACACAAAAGCATAAGAAAATAACTCTAAATCATATAACTAATCAATCCAAGCACTTGACCAAAATATGAATGCACGTCTTTTTAATAGAAAAAGGGAGTTCATTCATTAGCTAAATACACATTCAAATGTATAAAAATTTTAAGCAAGTATGTCATCATTATTTTGCACCAGGGGAGTGAGGTAGGAACCTCCTTGGGGCTACTTAAAGCCGTGCATCCTCAGAATATCTAGACTAATATATCCACTATTCTTAAATACATATAGATGTTTAAGAAACTATAAGAATAGAAAACTATGCAAAAGTAGAGTTTGATTTAATTGATTTATTTGTGTGAATGAATTAAAGCTCTATCTAAATTCTAATATTAAAGTGTATAAGAATGAAATCAAACGGGTACGTTGCCATTATTTTGCACTAGGGGAGTGAGGTAGGAACCTCCTCTTAAAAGTCAGGCACCCTAAATGTCTAGACTTAATATACCTACTAACATTCTTACTTATGCAAATCAACATATGAATGAAAGAAAGGAACTTTACTTCATACACTAAGCTTATATTCACATGCACCTCTTTTGTATGTATAACTAATATCACAATATATATTATTATTAATTAATAAGCTTTTGAAAATATATTTGCAATTTAATAGTGATAATAGCCATACATTATTTTAATTAAGCCAACACATGCAAGTTTGACATAAAGGAAACCATTTTATTTAATTAATTTTTGAAAGAAATGAATGCATGACTACAAGTGGCATACAACATTTTAACATGATTAGAAAGAAATAAAGAAACACAAGCATGTAATTTTATTCAATCCAACTAATTCCTAAGGACAATCACATTAAACAAGCTTATTTAAAATAAACCAAAGTTTCTTAAAGCCATTTTTTATTTCATGTTTGCTTTGATTTGAGGGATGTGAAAGAGGTTTGCTAATCCTAATCTCATTCCCCATATGTGTGAGTTAATTAGATTTAATGAAAAGTAATTAGGTGATTTTTATGGATTGATTAAGTTAAGCATGGATTAAATCAATTAATTAACCCTTACCTATGTCACCTTAAGGTAATTAATTAAATAATTATGAGTGAATCTGATGTGCAAATAAATTGAAAAGTAAATAGCAATTCTCCTATGAAATGAAAGGAGCCTTATGGAATTAGTTCATAATTACTAATTAATTAAGCTTAAAGAACTCACTTAATTATTTTTATAGTTTTCTCACACATGTGAGCTAACATAATTTCATTAGCTATCTCTTTAGGTTATTGAACACCCAAAGAGCTACCCAAGAGTTAATTAGGAAAATAGGTTTAATCAAGTTAATAAAGTTAATTAATTATCTCAATTAAATCCTAATTATCCCTAATCAAGAATATGAAATGAACTTAGTGAAAGAGACAAAGAAGGAAGCCTCAAGTCTCAATCCCAAATCTTTTCAATTAGTTAATTAAAGTTTATATATGATTTAGGTTTTGATTAATTAAATTAAGTAATTGATTAATGAGATTTAATTAATTAATTTTAAAGAGGGAATGAAGAAGACTTAAGAAAAAGATTGGAAGAGGGGTCCCAATCCATTTCCCTAGGTTTCTCCACTATTAACAGAGGCTAATGAACTCAATTAAATGATCAACTTCTTATTAATTTGATTAATTATCGCTAATTAAGCTAAAAGAATAATTAGGCTTAATAAATTAATTACCCCAATTAATCAACTAATAAATTCCAAGAAAAATGGAGGAGGTAGAGGTCATCCCCCTAAACATCTCTAGAAAGTTTCCAATTAATCAGATGATTAATTAAAGAGAAATTAGGTTAATTAAATTTTTAGTTAAGCCTTAATTAAGCAAAAATTACTATTTAAAATTAATTAATAATAACTTTATTGGATTCTCCTCTAAAAAACATTCAAAATGAGCTCTCTTTTGCATTTTTTTAGATTTTTCTATATTTAGTTATGAATTTTAGATGTTTCAGTCATAAAAATTAATTAAAGAGCCCTAAAGCTAATCCGCCAGGCTACGGCCTGCGCTTTCCATGTGGCATGACAGGATAGGTTATTTAATTTATCACATCACGCGACTGAGTCAGCCAGCGGCAAACGTGCTTTCCCGTGGACTGTCTGATCTAGGATCAGATGCCATGATTAAATCCTATAGTTAAGGAAAAAATAGAGGGGATCTAAGCACGATTACATCAGGATCGTCCGTTTTGATCATGCGGAATGGACGGCCCATGATTTATCTCCTCCGAGTGGCGAGAGATGGATGTCATCCATCTTTCTCCATTCAATCCGAGCTCACTAAAGCTCTGATTGGAGATCAAATCAATACCACACCTTGGGGGAAGCAAAATAAGGAGATTCAACTATGGAAATCTTATGACATGGAACTTTCCTTCACAAAGGATCAAACCATTTTCATACAAGGATCGATTTTAAGGGCATACCTCACGAGCTGTGACCGTGGTTCCAATGAGAAAGCTTTGTCTGCAGAGACGAGCCCCGCTGAGAACAAGCTTTGATTTGAGGTGGTTTATACCCACCAACACAAGGTGTAGATCGCCTTTGGTTGAACTCATGCTTAGAGTGATTTGGAGCTCAAAAATTGCTTCAATAGCTTCAACACATGAGGATGGTGTGTGTTTAATTGAAGTTTGATGAAGAAATGGAGGAGTTTGATCAAGCCTCCCTCTATTTTGGTTTGACATAAAAAGAGAGAGTGGGGAGCTTGGGAGCTTGGGGAATGGTTGTGAGAGACTCTCATTCACTCTCTCTGGCTCAAATGAATTTGAATTGTTCATTTCCCATTTGAATTAATGGGGTATATCCCTCATCTGAGGTGGATGACGGATTTAATCCCTATTTCTCACGCCACCAAACTGTTGGACTTGTCTCCATCGGGTCCACGTGGCTCGCTAGGAGTCGGAGAAGGCTTGGGAGGTGGCTCAAGGTCTAATGCAGGGAGATTTTATTTCCTTTGTCCATATGGTGCTCAGTTTGGAGTGAGGGGGAGGTGATTGGGTTCCCTTTGGTCCATGGCTAATCCTAGTGTGCTTAGAGTGGGCTAAGAAGGCTGCATACCCATTTGGCAATTGATGGACCATGAGGGGAGTGGACTTTGCCAAATGGCAGAGGAATCCTATGTAGAGAGGTTTGTCTAATGGCTAATCCTCTTAGATGGGGCCCACTTGGCTTATGGGCAAACCTTAGGCTGACCCAAGATCAATTTCCAATTTGGTCACAAAGGTCCCATGGGTTGTTTTGCTTTGACTTCATTTGGTCAAATGGGTTCATATGGGTCATGTCAGGTTGGATTGACCAATTGGTCAAATTTGATCAAACCAAGGATTGGGTTAGGTACAAAAGATAATTTAGAGAGTTTTAGTTCAAGTGGTTTCAATCAATTTGGCATAGGTTTTATTTTGGCTCATTTGGATTCAAATAGGTCAAATGGGTTGATGAATTTGACCAAATTGAAAATTGGTTTAGGTGTTGGTTCATGTTCAATTGGTTAATTAAAAATGATTTGGTTTTATTTGATTTGGGTTTAATTTAGATTTAATTTGACCAATCAATTTTAGGTAGGTCAAGTTGACCAATTGGTCAAATTGGGCTCAATTATGGCTTTGGTCAAGTTCAATAATTGATTTGGAATGAACTTCAACCATTGGTTGCAATCAATTTGAGTTAAATCATATTTTGACCCATTTTAGCTTTTTAGGCTAATTTCGTTAAACTTAGGTCAAATGGTCAATTAGACTTGATTTGGCTCAATTGAGGGTTTGATCATGTTCTATCATTGATTATGAATTGGTTTGAATCAATGGTTTCAATTAATTTGGTATATGGTGGGTTTTGGCTAATTTAGGTTTCATTTGGGCTAAAGGTTGACTTGGTCAAAGGACTAAGTTGCCTTGGTTTGACCCAAAGGACTAAGTTGTCTTGGTTTGACCCAATTCAAGGTAGTTTATCACCCTAGAATGATTATTGATAATGATATGAAGTTTGTGTGGGCTTAGTTCAATCTAATTTGGGTTAGATTAGAACTTGGCTCAGAAAGGTCTTTTAGGTCACGTTGGGTCAAGTGGAACTAAATGGGTCAATTGATTTAGTTTTGGTTTGATATAAGTTTAGTTGAACTAACATATGAGCTTAGGATTGAAAAATAAGTCCAACTACAATCAATTAGGGGTCTAATGGATTTTGGCTCATTTGAAGTTTTCAAGTCAAAAAGGCTAACTTGGGTTTGACTTGGGTTGACTTGATTTTGGTTTGATAATTATAGTTTATATTTATATTTGGATGAGTGATTGAAGGAATGATTGATTCAAGAATGAATCCATGGGTTTTGAATTGATTTTGGTATCATTTAGCCAAGTTCAAGAAAATGGCTTAAAAGGCTAAAATTGGAACTTTGATTTGATTTAGGTTTTGTTTTGGCTATTTGAATTTATATTTCATTTATATTTGGGAATATAAATGAAGATATAAAAGATCCATAAGAAAATCATTTGAGTAATTTGAAGCAAATTTGACCAAGCTTGACAAGAAAAAGGGTAAGGAGGGAGTTCATTTAATTTAATTTATTTTGGAGGGTAGGTTTTATTTATATTTATGAATATGAATGAATGAATAATTTATTTACAAATAAACCAATTAATTTTGGGTTGATTTGGTTTAAGAATTGATTAAGCCTATGGACATAGGTCTGTAGAGCTTAAGAAGGGATTTTGGCTTGGTTTGATTTAGTTTAATTTGGTTTTGCCTATTTGAGTTTGGATTTTATTTATATTTGTGAATATAAATGAAGAAATAATTGATTTATAAAGAAATTGATCAAGTTTGGGATAATTTGGGTAGAGATTTGATTAAGCTTATGAGAGTGAGTCAAAAGGCTTAAGGAGGGATTTTGGCTTGGTTTTGGAATTTTGATTTGGATTTGGTAAATGATTGAAGGATTGAATTGATCTCTTGAGAAAATCAATTGAATCGGATTGATTGATTTAGAATTTAGGCTAAGTCCATAGGATGAAATCAAAGGGCTTAGGAAGGGTTTTGGAATTTAATCGTGGGGTTTTATGGAGAAATCTTGAACTTGAATTTGATCATGGGATTGATTATAAGTCTTGGAAATTTGGTTTGGCATGAATTTTAGGTTTTTTTTTTGAGATGGAAAGCATGGATTGGGTTTAGGCTATAGGGTGGGCAATTTTTCCTAAGTCCCTAAGGAATAACCTATTCCTATGGCTAACCCTTCTAAGTCTCTAGACTTATATTAAGTGTTCACCTAATCACTAGAAGTGTCTTAAGACTAAGGAACTCTTAATGTCTATAAGAGTCCTCGATCTATGATGAGAAAGTTGAGAACTCACTCCAAAAGTGAGGTCAATATAGATAGAACCAGTGCTACATTTGATGTGATGTTCTTCTGTAACATATCCATCATAATATTCATTTATGTCATCATCTCATTCATCTTGGCACCAAGCTGTAAAATTTCTTTGTCTTTAGCTTCCATTTGACATTACATTTATCTTTGATCTCTAGCTAGTGCAATGACATCAATAAATAGAGGCTCTTCTTCTTCTTCCTCTTTTTGTTCTCCTCCTTGCTCATCTTTAGAGGAAGAACTTGACTGTCCTTCTCTTTGTGCATTTGTCGGTATAGTTATTGATGGGGCTGAATGATGACACCGATTGTAAAAGCATGTATTAGGCTGATCATTTCCTGATTCAATCATATAAATAGCTTCAACTCCCATGATCTCCTTTTCATTTTGATCTTCTTTTTCTTCCTCTTTAGTAGAGATTGAAGATCTATTTTCTACTTGCTTTTGTGATGACTCTCCTTCATAAACATCAAATTTAGGTTCAAGTTCACTGGATTCATATTACTGCTGGTGTTGAGTAGAAAGTTCATCTATATGTCTCACCATATAGACAACTTTTACATACATAGTGTCCTCTTCATCCTCCTCTTCTTGCACATGAATTTCAAATCGACACCTCCACTGAATCTCTGGCTCAGTATATGGAATAAACATTTCTTTGATTGGGGGACTGTGATCAAAGTCAACTTTATCCCATGGGGATGAATATGATTGATGATGGGATCCTCTGAAGGATTCTCTAGGGTGTCGACTATCATAAGTTTTATCACCAACATCCCTTCTTTTAGGTATCTATTTTTGACAAGTTATTTCTGAGGTGGATTTCAAAATATGTACATCACATGTCACACCTCTTCCTTTCTTCAAAGTAATCTCTTCACGAGGCTTTAGCCTCCATATCTGCTTATCATTTCATCGGGACCTTTCGGCTGTGGATTCTTGGACATGTTGTCCAAGTGTTACACTCTGATGTTTACCGCACAAGGCATACTTGGTTTGATGACTAATCACCATAAGAGATGGAAACCTCCTTGGTAGGGCTTCAGTATTTTCAATCACTGCAGGCCTTTGAAATTTTCTTTTCATCAAGCCTCTTTCTTTGGCTACTTTAATAATTTTATGTATTCTAGAGGGCAGTATTCCAGGCTATCTCATCTATGGTGTTGGGGTTTGATGTTGTTGAGCCTAGAAGGATTGCGTCACCTTGCCGGTAGAGCTATTCCTTTTTACCCATTTTAAATTGTCAAAGTTGTTATGGGTAAGAATACTTGCTTTTGGTGATAATATTGCTTGTTCATTGAGTCATTCAGGTAGGATTTTTTGAGCCATCAACTCAGTATTTCTTCTTCTTCTTTATCTTCTAGTTGATTTTCTTTCTGATGAGGAAGCTCCATAATCATGTCTTCCATATATGAAAGTTTCAGTTGGCAAAGCGGTTATGCCTCGAGACATCAAAGACATAATTTTCCTAATGATGTCCCTCTTCATCATGGGGGCTTCAGCTTAACTCAGTTTTTCAAACACTAAAGTTCTCCTTTGAGAGACCTTTCTAGCAGAGGTTGGTTATTCCAAAGGTTGGCAAGCAAGATGTGTAGGAGTTTCAGTAAACTGAGGCCTTCCAGCATGGCCTTGGACAAGTGCAGTATGGGTGGGTACTTCAAAAGTTGTAGTTTGCAAAGGCTACGAAATTATGATGCTTATTTTTAGATTATATATGTATGGGGGGACACCACGCAAATCCAAGGGTGTACTTATTGAGATGATCGGGTACGACATCAATGAATAGTGCACTATCTTGAAAGAAAAAAATCACTACCCTATGATAGACCTAATCACCTAATAAAGACTCCTAAGGCATGATGGGTCTACAAATATACCAGAGATTTTTTTCCTACTTTATATGGATGAATAAAGTAGGATATATTTAAATCAGGTTCTAAAGCTTCTTATGGAGGCAAGCCCATATAGTTAATTACATCCTAAGGAAGAAGAGTTCCTTAGGAATACTCTCGATTAAAGTAGGCAATTATTGTCTCTAAAGATTTCAAAGATAGGACTATCAATAAATTGGCTATGTTTAAAAAATCAAGTGGGATAGATTAAAAAGGAGAAACTTATTATCGAAGCCAAAAAGGAGATGAGTAGGGGATGCTCCAACCTATCATATGGTTGTGTCTTATATATTTGAAATTGAGAAGAAATATGTATTTGAGTAGAAATTTATTAGAAAGCTAGGACTTATGATTCCACAATGCAATATTGTAAAAATGCCTAAGAGGTGAGGATTTATAAATATAGCCTGAGAGAAAATAGCAACCTCAGATCCTAAATCTAGGGAGCTTTAGTGAGGGCCAAAGCACGTCCTAAATCTAAGTGAAGATGGGTATATAATTTACCTCTACAAGAGAGTAT
Organism: Cymbidium sinense; assembly: GCA_021442155.1. NCBI lineage: Eukaryota > Viridiplantae > Streptophyta > Magnoliopsida > Asparagales > Orchidaceae > Cymbidium > Cymbidium sinense. The sequence continues at coordinate 22,469,837 of CM038226.1, forward strand.
AAAACCCATTGGACTTATAACTGCAGAGTGGCTACCAGCTAACTCCTCCTACATTTTAAAATAATGCAATCAAGTAATATGTTTTGCAAGATGATTAGGTTATTATTACTTAGAAATAATCTTAAATTCTTAAACCCACTCCCTAAGAGACTAGAGCATGAGTGGTATGAATAATGACTTAGTCTAATGTAAATTTTATCAAATTTTATTTGATTTTGGACTATTCATTTTGACAAAGGCTATAGAATTTTATATGCCTAAATGCATGATAAAATAGGGTTATTGACTAAATCAGAGAGAAATAGGTACTTTCTACCATGAAGAAGACTCTAAAAGGCCAAGCCTTCCCCTATCGTGGAAGGATGGAAACCCTCTCTTGGTAAGAATAAAATAAGATGATATGCATGATATTAAACATACAACATTCAATTAAGGGGTTGCTAAATCTTTTAATTATCTTGATTTAATATTTAACCTTTAAATAAGGTTATGATTTATTTAGAAAATTAAATTATGAGTTATGATTGGGGTAAAAATTTTATTTTTCTTTAAGAGCTTAAGCGGATCCATACCACACATTAAATCACCATACATGAAGAAACTAGAAAAATACATGTCATTTCTATTGCACAATATAAACAAATCATCAAACAATTTATAAACCCAACATAAAAATAATAAGATGAGTGGTTTCATACAACCCAAAAAGGAAAATGAGTAGCCATGCTCTACCCTTATACAACCTGGTATATGAAACAATAATTATAAATTATAAATGATAAGTGTTATGGGGGGTCTTCAAGTTTTCATGCTTCCTTCATTTCTTCATTTGATTTACTTCATTTGATTTGGTAGGCTTCTAGGCATCACATGGCACCCCAGATTTAAACCTTCTGTCCAATGTTCATCCTTAACCCCCATAACACTTAACCAAAGTCCTAATGCACAATAACATTATAAGAATAGAAAAGTAAATCTAACTACACCTACAAAAAAAGTGTTAGTGAAACACACTATCAGGCTGTTATATGAATAATTTGGACTTAGCACCCTACACATGGGTAACCAAGTCCACCTATCCTAATTTAGATTATGCTTAGGGGTTAAGCAACCTATAAAAGAGAGCATTTATATTTATTTTAAGCACCCAGCACAATCTCCATAAAATATAATTAAGCTAATCATGGCCTAACATCCTCGATGAAGCATACACCCAACATCCATCTACAATACATCACAAAGTAAACATACATCAAATCATGCACAGTTCTAACATAAAGCTAGAAGTGGTGACTTAATCTAATGTGGTGTATTAAGGCTTGTGTGATGTGTTCTAACTAGGCTTTAGAGTTATTATTCTCTAAGTGTGAAGGAAAATTAATTATAAAGGGTGGTTTCACTTTAAGTGAGTTAATTGACTTGTAAATTTTACTTAATATTTTCTTTTGTTTCATTTAACCTACACTTAACAACTAAGTGTTATAAAGAGAAGAAAAGAGAGGATCACTCTCTTTCATCCCTACCTTAAGTCACATCTAAATCAAATTAATTAATCAATTCTTTTTAATGAATGATTTATTACATATTTTAATTAATCCTAAGTTTAGGTTTACTTTAAATAAACTCATTCAATAAGAAAGGCATCTTAAGATTAATTAGAATTAATTACTATAACATAACACATGTTTATTCATTTCTTTCTATCATATATAGCATGCATATGATTAAATCCTAAACATAACTATACATGTAATTTATACCTTAGCACGCTTAAATGATGAATGTAAACAAATGTACTTCGAATTGATGTTTCATTTGGTTGAATTATTTTGTCATATTAATTTAAAGCTCTATCTAAATTCTTACACAAAAGCATAAGAGTAGATCTCCAAATCTTGTGACTAAACAATCCAATCATTTGCACAAAATATGAATGCATGTCCTTTTAATAAAAAGAGGGGGGATTCATTCATTAGCTAAATACACATTCAAATATATGAAAGTTTTAAGCAAGTACATCATCATTGTTCTGCACTAAGGGAGTGAGGTAGGAACCTCCTTGGGGCTACTTAAAGCTGTGCATCCCCGGGATATCCAGACTAATATACCCGCTATTCTTAAATACATATGGATGTATAAGTAACTATAATAATATAAAATCATGCAAAAGTGTAGTTTAATTTAATTGATTTATTTATATGAATGAATTAAAGCTCTATCTAAATTATAATATCAAAATGCATAAGAATGAAATCAAATTAATATGTTTCACCGGTGAGGTAGGAACCTCCTTGGGGCTACTTAAAGTCATGCATCCTCAAAATATCCAAACTAATATACCCATTAACATTCAAACTTATGCAAATCAACATATGCATGTAAGAAAGAGATTCTTTCATAGAAACTTATATTCACATGCACCTCCTATGTATATGTAAAGTCATAATATATATATATATATATATATATATATATATATATATATATATTATTCATTAATAAGCTTTTGAAAATACATTTGAGATTTAATAGTGATAATAATACACATATTTCTAATTAAGTCAACACACATGTAAATTTGACATAAAGGAAATCATTTTATTTAATTAATTTTTGAAAGAAATGAATGCATGACTACAAGTGGCATACAACATTTTAACATGATTGGAAAGAAATAAAGTAACACAAGCATATAATTTCATTCAATCCAACTAATTCCTATGGACAATCACATTAAATAAGTTTATTTAACATAAACTAAAGGTTCTTAAAGCCATTTTTGATCTTCATGTTTGATTTGATTTAGAAAATGTGAAAGAAGTTTGCTAATCCTAATCCCATTCCCCATATATGTGATTAATTTGATTTAATGAAAAGTAATTAGGTTAATTTTATGAATTGATTAAGTTAAGCATGGATTAAGTCAATTAATTAACCCTTACATATGTCACCTTAAGATAATTAATTAAACAAGTATGAGCTAATATGATATGCAAATAAATTGAAAAGTAAATAGTAATGTTCCTATGAAATGAAAGGGGCCTAATACAATTAGCTCATAATTATTAATTAATTAAACTTAAGGAACTCACTTAATTACTTTTATGATTTTCTCAAATATATGAGCTAACCATAATTTCATTATCTCTCACATTAGGTTATTGAACACCCAAAGAGTTACCCAAGAGTTAATTAGGGAAAATAGGTTTAATCAAGTTAATTAAGTTCATTAATTATCTAATTAAACCCTAATTATCCTTAATCAACAATATGAAATGGACTTAGGGAAAGAGACAAAGAAGGAAGCCTAAGTCTCAATCCCTAAATCTTTTCAATTAGTTAATTAAAGTTTATATATATATATTGGGATTTCATTGATTTAATTAATTATTTAATTAATGAGTCTTAATTAATTAATTTTAAAGAGGGAATGAAGAAGAGTTAAGGAAAAGATTAGAAGATGAGTCCCAATTCAATTCCCTAAGTTTCTCCACTGTTAATAGAAGTTAATGAACTTAATTAATAGATCAATTTATTGTTCATTTGATTAATTATCATTAATTAAGGTAGGAGAGTAAATAAGGCTTAATCAATCAATTTCTCTAATTAACTATCCAATAAATTCCAAGAAAAATAGGGGAGGCAGAGGTCATCCCCCTAAACATCTTTGAAAAGTTTAAAATTAATTGAATAATTAATCAGAGAGTAATTAGGCTAATTAAAATTTTAATTAAACCTTAATTAAGCAAAAATTACTATTCAAAATTAATTGATAAAAATTTTCTTAGATTCTCCTCTAAAATACCTTTAAAATGAGCCCTCATTTATATTTTTTGAATTATTCTAGGATTAGTTATGAGTCTTAAACATTTCAGCCATAAAATGGATTAATTAACCTAATTAAAGCCTTAATCTCATCGGCGGTCACGTGGTTGCTGACGCAGCGTGCTTTCCACGTGGTGCGATGTGATAGGTTATTTAAGTTGTCAAATTAGGATGCTGACTCAGATTGCGACGGATGCGCTTTGTCGTGGACCGTCTGATCTAAGATTGGACGGCCATGATTAAATCTAGCAGTTAAGGAAAAATTTATTGAATCTAAGAGTATTCAGATTAGGACCATACATTTCGATCATGCAGAATGGACGGCCTATGATCTATCTCCTTCGTGAATGGCAATAGATGGATATCATCCATCTTTCTCCATTGATCGAGCTCACGAGCTGGATTGGAATCAATTGATCCCAATCAGAGAAGAAGGCAAACACTTCCAATGGTGAGATCTATCCACATGAAACTTTTCTTCACAAAGGCCTATGAAAAATTCACCTAAACTATGATTTTGAGGAATTACCTCACCGTAGCTAATGTCCGTGGTGGGATCGATGAGGTAAGCTGGTTGAGGCAAAGCTGTTGAGAAGCTTAGACACAAGTGACCCACTTGACAATCACATACGTAAGAGCTTCTTTGATCTTGAACCTCTAGCAGCATAGAAGCTTGGGAAATGACTTGGTATTGCTCAACGAGGTGTGGTGATGGTGTGTGCAAGGTTGATTGAGGTTTGGTTGAGTGGAGAAGAAATGAGACTTCCAATTGGCCTACACTATTTCGGCTACTCACTGGAGAAGGAAATGCTCTAAGGAAGGCAGTGTGATTTTGTTTCTCACTTGAGGTCTCAATGTGTTCGAATGGTGCCAAATTTTGTTTGAATCGAGGGGGTATACCCCTCAATTAGCAGGGGAGGATGGACGGGATGGGCATGCTCCTTTGGACGGCAAGCCACCGTCAGAATGCCGAAGAGGCCACACTTATGTCCATGTGGCTCAACATGAATAGAGGAGGTAATGGGAGGCTGCCCAAGGTCTAGTGTGCAATAGTTTCTTGGCTTGAATCCAAGGGGTGCTCGGTTTGCATGGGAGGTGAGTCAACTCACCTTCCATTGGTCTATGGCCGACCTAAGATGGGTTTGGTGAGCTAAGTGGGTCAGGTGGAGCCTCACTTGAGTGTTTTGAGGGTTGTCATGGTGATGGGGGAGTTGACCTAGCTTCTTAAAGGCAGAATCCAATGGAAATAGGGCTTAACTAATGGTTAATTTCCTTGGGTAGGGTCCACTTCACCTTTAGGAAAATGTTGGGTTGAATTATAATCAATTTTAGTAAGGTTTGGTCAGCCAACAAAGCCCCAGAGGTTGATTTTGGGTGTTTAGGCTTTGCTTGGTCAAATGGGTTCAAATGGGTTCAATTTGGGTTTGGTTGATTAATTGGTCAAATTGGGTCAAACTAAGGCTTGGGTTAGGTTCAAATGATCATTTGGAGTATTTCAGTTCAAGTGCTTCTAATTAATTTGGCTTAGGTTTGATTTTGGCTCATTTGAAATCAAATGGGTCAAATGGGTCAAATGGGTCAAATGGGTCAAGTTGACCAATTTGACCAAATTGGGTTGGGTTAGGTATTGTTTCATGTTCAATTAGTTAATTGAATATGATTGCAAGCTTTGGTTTGATTTGATTTGGGTTTAATTTGGATTTTCGCAAATTTGACCCTTTAGGTCAATTTGGGCTAGGTTGGGTCAAGTTGACCAATTGATCAAATTAGGCTCAATTATGGCTTTGGTCAAGTTCAATAATCAATTTGGAGTGAACTTGAGCCATTGGTTACAATCAATTTGGGTTAAATCATGATTTGACCTATTTTGGTTTTTAGGCCAATTTGGGTCAAGTTAGGTCAAATGGTCAATTGGACTTGGTTTGGCTCAATCAAGGGTTTGGTCATGTTCAATCATTGATTATGAATTGGTTTGAATCAATGGTTTCAATCAATTTGGTATATGGTGGGTTTTGGCTAGTTTAGGTTTCATTTGGGCTAAAGGTTGGCTTGGTCAAAGGACCAAGTTGACTTAGTTTGACCCAATTCAAGCTAATTGATCACCCTAAGATAATTGTTGGTCATGGTATGAGGCTTGGATGGGATTGGTTCAATCCAATTTGGGTTGGATTAGAACTTGGCTCAAAATGGTCTCTTAGGTCACTTTGGGTCAAGTGGACCTAAATGGATCTATTATTTTAGTTTTTAGCTCGTTTAAGTTTAGTTGAACTCATATATGAGCCTACAATGAAAATATAAATCCAATTGCAATTGGTTTGGAGTCAAATGAATTTTGATTCATATGATAATTTAAAGTCAAAAGGTCAACATGGGCTTGACTTAAGTTGACTTGGATTTGGTTTGATAATTATAGTTTATGTTTATATTTGGATGAGTGATTGAAGGAAAGATTGATCCATGAAGAAATCCATGGGTTTTGAATTGATTTAGGTATCATTTAGCCAAGTTCAAGAAATTGGCTACTAAAATTGGAATTTTGATTTGATTTTGGTTTGGATTTGGCTATTTGGATTTATATTTCATTTATATTTGTGAATATAAATGAAGGTATAAATGATTCATGAGAAAATCACTTGAGTTTGGAATGATTTGGAAGCAAATTTGACCAAGTTTAAGAAAGTAGGTTAAAAGGGCGTAAGTAGGAAATTGATTTAGTTGGATTTATTTTTTATCATTGAAGGGTGGGTTTCATTTATATTTATGAATATAAATGAAGGAATAACTTATTTATAAAGAAATCAATTGAGTTTGGGTTGATTTGGATTGAGATTTGATTAAGCTTATGGTAGTCCATATGGCTTAAGAAATGTCATGATTTAGTTTGATTTGGCTTATTTAAATTTTGATTTCATTTATATTTATGAATATAAATGAGGGAATGATTGATTTATAAAGAAATCAATCAAGTTTGATTTGGTTTAAAGAGGGTTTTGGCTAAGCTTATGAAGGTGGTTCATATGGCTTAGGAAGGGATTTTAGAATTTGATTTTGGTTTTGGGTTCTAGTCATTTGGAGCTAGATTTGATTTGGAATTTGATTTGAGATTGAATGGATATTTGAGAAAATCAACTGAATTGGGGTTAATTTGAATTTGATTAAGGCTAAGTCCATAAGATAAAATCAAAGGGCTTAGGAAGGATTTTGGAGTTTGAATTTGATCATGGGTTTCAATCATTTGATTTGGAATTAATTTATGATTTGGATTTAAATTTGAGGTTTTGTATGATGAAGGAAGCATGTGGTGGTGAAATTTTATAAGGATTTCTAAAGAGAATGTATACTTCCATCTTCACTCTATACGGGATAAAATGAAGATAGAAATATACTTCTTTTTTATGCATTTTTGACACCACGTAGATCTGCAAATGTTCTTATTTAGGGTGATCGGGTACGAAATTGAAGAGATGTCTACAATCTCAAAAGATAGAAGTCACCACTCTACAATGGACCTAATCACCTCAACAAGGACTCCTACGGACAATGGGTCTGCATGTGTACCAAAGATTCTTCCTCTACTTTACATGAAAAAGTAAAGTAGGGTTATTTTAAACTGGGTTCATTAAGTTCCTTACAAGGGCAAGCCCCCATAGTTAATTATATCCTAAGGAATGAGATCTCTTAGAAATACTGTTGATTAAGGTAAATGATCATTGTCTCCAAAGATTTCAATAGGTAGGACTATCAATCAATTAATTTATTTTGGAAGATCAAATGGGATTGATCAAAGAGAGAGAGAGTTACTATCAAAGCCAAAGGAAGATAAGTAGGAGATGCTCACGATGCTAGGAAACCTAACAAGCATCTCAAACTATCCTATGGTTGGGCTTTACATTTTTAAAATTGAATTATTTATTTGAATTGAATTTTTATTAGAAGTTTAAGGCTTATAATTCCATAATACAAGGTTATGGAAATGCCTAAGAGGTGAGGATTTATGTTTATGGCCCATAGAAGGGAGAAGCAATCTCAGAATCTAAATCTAGGGAGTTTTGGTAAGGACCAAAAGTACAACCTGAATCTAAGGCAAAATAGGTATTTGGTTTGCCTCCAAAAGATAGGACAAACCACCCGACTTCTTGGACTTACAACTGTCTGGGAGTGGCTACCAACTAACTCCTCCTATGATTTTAAATTCAGGTAGGCAAGCCATATGATTTATGCAAGATAGCTAGGTTGTTATTTATTTAGAAAGAGACCTTAAACTCACTCCCTAAGAGACTAGATCATGTAAGGGCATGAAAATGACCTGGATCTAATGCAAAACATATTACAAATTATTTTTATTTTTGGACAATCATTTGACTCTGGCTTATAGGATTCATATGTCCAATGCATGAGAAGTAAGATTATGGGCCAAAATCAGTGAGAAGGGGGGAGGTGTGTTTCCCCCATGGCTCTCAAAGGTCAAGCCAAGTTTCTCGGCAAAGGTGAAAGCCCTCCAATCAAGAGTGTAACATATTTTTATGCATGATGTTATAAAAGAATACTCATCCTAAGGGTTGCTAATTCTTTTATCTTGATTTTAACTTAGGCTTTAAATGAGGTTATGAGTTATTTATTTTAATTTTGAGTTGATTAATTTGGTAGAAGATTTATTTTTCCTAAGAGCCTAATCATCATCCAGCCATACATCAAGCAAGGAAGAAACTAAGAAAACATGCCATCTTAATGCACAAGCTAATCAAAACATCAAACATTTTATAAAGCTAACTAAAAGAATAAAAGGCCATTTGTGGCACCACAACCCAAAAAAACAAATTATGAAGCTCTACCCTTATACAACCTGGATTATAAATTGAATTAATTTACCATCAAGTAAGGAAATTCATGTTATGAGGGTCTTCATTTCTTCTTTTCTTATTTCTTCTTTCTTCTTTCTTCTTTTGGTTCCTTCTTTTGGATGGTTAGAAGGTGGTTGCTCGAAAGGCTTTACATGGTACATATGATGTAATCTTATCACCAATGCTCATCCTACTCCCCCATAATAATCATTCCAAAATCCTAATTATAAAAATATATGAAAATAAAAACTAAATCTAACTAACACCTACAAAATAGAGATTAGCTAAACAAATCATACAAGTTTCAAGCATGTATACTAGACTTAGCACCCCACACATGGGTGACCAAGTTCAACTAGCCTATTGGATTATGCCTAGAGGTATAAGCACCCGCACAGCAAAAGCATTTATATTTTTATTACGCGTCTTTAAGCACAATCCCCCAGAAAATAATGATTAGACTAAATCATCCTACATTCATTCTAACATTCACCCTAACATCCGCACTAAAACAAAATCAAATAAAACATCAAACATGCACCCCCTAACCTAAAGCTAGAAGTGGTGACTTAGCCTAATGTGTGTGCTTTAAAAGGTTTGTGTGGTATGTTTAGCTAGAGCTTTAAAGTTTAGATTTCCTAAGTATGAACATGTCCAACTTAAAGGGTGGTTTTGTTTAAGTTGTTTAGTTTATTTGGGTTTATTTTATTTGATGTTTTATTTAGGATTGAATGAACCTAAAATTAATTACTAAGTGTTGTAAAGAGAGGGAAAAGAGAAGAGAAACATCTCTTTCCTTCCCTACCTTAAGTAATTTCTAAAGTAGATTCATATTTAGTTTTATTTAGTGAATGTTTTATTATGCATTTTTAATTAATTCTAAGTTTAGATTTTTCCTAAACAAACCCATTCAAAAAGAAAGGCATTTTAAGATTAAATAAAGTGAATTAAGCTCACAAATACACATCAATTCATTTTCTTTCCAACATGTATAACATGCATATGAATGAATCCTTAGCATATCCATACATACAAATGGAAATGTTTGGCATATTTATGATGAATGTTAAGAGATTTACTTAAGAAAATTTGAATGCTTTATGATGCATGATTTTGATTAAGTAGAAAAGAGGTTTTCTTATCCATTTTTCACATGCACATGTATATATGAATGGAATAAGTGAATAATGCATTCTTAATCGGGTGTAAGGTAAGACCTTTTATTAAGCCTCAAGAACCGGGTTCTTAATATACCACTTTCCTTAAATACAAGTATGTACAAAAGAAAGGAAGGAAAAGAAAGATGCAAAAGTTTGGTTGGTTGATTTATTTTGTTTATGCAATTACATGTACAAGTATAGCTATCCTTCTTAAGTAATAGTATATGAATAGAATGGTTAGTAAGTGTTATGTTCTTTTCAAATGAACTATACACTTTGTCAAATCATATCAAAACCATACTAAAAGAAAAGAGAAGGAAGGTAATGTATATATCTTCATACTTATATCCACATGCAAGCTCATAAATAACTATAAGTAGCACACTTTCAATTTTGGATCTTTGATTTATAGATTTTAAAAATAGTTTTGAATTTAATAGTGATAATAGCCATTCATATTTTACTTTAGCCAAAATATATAATTTGATATAAAGAAAATATTTTATTTTGAATTTGATTTTTGGAAAGCATGAATATGACATACACATTTAGCATGTTATGAAAGAACAAAGTGATGAAAGCATGTAAACACATTCACCCTAATTAATTCCTAATGGTAATCTTATGAAATAAGAAAGCTTAAAGCAAATCAAGTTATTTTTAAAGAAGGTTTGATTTAATTTGAGAAATGTGAGATAAGTTTGCTATTCCTAACCCATTCCCACATATGTTTATTATTTTAGTTTAATTTTTAGGTGATTAGATCAATGTTAAAATATTTTATTTTGAATTTTATTTTTGGAAAGCATGAATGCATGAAATTCATATGACATACACATTTAGCATGTTAGGAAAGAACTAAATTGATGAAAGCATGTAAACACATTCACCCTAATTAATTCATAAAGGCAATCTTATGAAATAAAAAAGCTTAAAAAAATCAAGTTATTTTTAAAGAAGGTTTGATTTAATTTGGGAAATCTGATGTGAGTTTGCTATTCCTAACCCATTCCCACATATGTTTATTATTTTAGTTTAATTTTTAGGTGTTTATATCAATGTTATGCTTTGGTTAGGTTAAGGTATGAATTAATTACCCTATACCCACCTTAGATACTTAATCAAATAAATATGAGTCAATGAGATGACATAAAATCACATAAAAAATTTAAATTAGCAATGCACCTAAGAAAGAAAAGTACCTAATGCAATTGGCTCATGATTAATGATTAATTAAACTAAGGGGTATAACTTAAGTACTTTCATAACCCCTCTCACATATGTGAGTTGAGTTTCGATTTCCTTAATGTAGTTAGGCTCTTGAACACCTAAGCATCCACCCAAGATAGATTAATTGAGTTCTGGAGAGTTTTAGAATTTTATGAAATTAATCAAGGGGGTAATTAGTGAGTTAACCCTTAATTAAGGTTGGATTAAGAAAGAAAATGGGGTTTAAAGAATATCTTAAGGAAAACATCTTAAAATTTTTTTCTAAACCTCATGTTCACTTAATCAAAACTTAATTGACTCAATCAAAGGTTAAACCACTAATTATGCCTTAATTAAGCTTAATTATATTAAGGGAGTGATTAAGGAATGAGCTAGCAATTCTCCTAATTAAGCTGCCAATAAATCCCAAAAAATTAGGGTAGGTAGGAGTCATCCCACTAATTAAGCACAAGAAGTTTGGGATTAATCAGTGGAGTAATTAGAGGATAATTAGCAAAATAACATTCCTAATAAAATATAAATTTAGAGAAAAGTAGTATTCCAAATATATTGACATTATTTTTAGAAGATTCAATATTCAATTATCTATCCAATGCAATTTATTTCATATTTTTTTTTATTTTTCTAGGCTTAGATATGAATTTAGGAAGTTTCCATAATTAATCAAAACATTTAATAGCCTAATTAAGTATTTAACCCGTGGCCCATACATGGACTAAGCGCATGCGCTTCTACATGGTGCAATGGATTAGATAAAAAGTTATCACATCATAGCATAGCGGAAGCCATGATTTCTCCTCACCCGTCCAATCAAGGATCGAACGGCTAAGGTTAAAGCCGTGGATCAAATGGGTTAAAACATGAATTCTACGCATCTTAATCATGGTCGCCCATCCAAAATGCGTAGATGAACGGCCCATGATTTATCCATGTAAATCCCTATAACTCGACTTGATCCTCTGATGAAGCTTGAAGAAGGAATTGGGTTGATGTTGAGTGTGGAATGAGTTGGATTTTTTGTGGAGCTCTCCTATTTTCAAGCTATGAAAATCAAGAATGCGAAATTTGACTTCACTCTAGGAAGCTTAGGGTCACTTGGAAATGGCTCCTCTAACTTTCCTTAGCTCAATCGAGTGAGAGTGTGAAGATTGAATTGAATTAGGGGGAGTATATCTCTCCCTTGAAGGATCTACTCATGAAGCTTGCCATTTTGATTCAATTGATCTTATGCAATGGGTTTGTCATGAGCTATCCTGAATTCGCTGAGAAGGAGTGGATGAGGTGGCCATGTGCTTAAATCATGTGGAGGGAGGATTCCATGTGGCCAATTTTAAAGGAGGTGGTCAGTTTTGGGTTTGGGCTAGATTTGGTTGACCCAAACCCATTCAATCATGTGCACTAGGTCCATTAGTGACCATTTGGTCTACTAAGAGGATGTCAAGTGTCCATGAAAAGGAATTGACCAAAATTCCAAGTGGTTTTAATTTTGGGTTACCCTATGGCCTAAGGGTTAAATCATCATTTGACCTTGATTTCAGTTTGGACATGTTTGGTATATTTGAAAAATGGGTTAGGCCAAGTTTCATTAAATATGGAGTTGGTTTAATATGATTTGGCTCATGTTGACCCATTTAGGTCAAAATGGGTCAACTTGGGCCAAGTTGACAAATTGGTCAAATTGGGTCAAACCAAGGGTTGGGTCAAGTTCATATGACCATTTGAAATATTTTGGTGGCTTTGGTTTGATTAAATTTAGTTTAGGTTTGAATTTGGTTCAATTTAGTTCATTTAGGTCAAATGGGTCAAGTTGACCAATTTGACCCATTTAACCTATTTGGGTTAGGTCATGGGTTGGTTCATGTTTGGTTGGTCATATGAAATGGATTGGTATCTTTTTTTTCCAATCAATTTTAGTTAAGTTTGAATTTGGCTCAATTTGACCCTTTAGGTCAACTTGGATTCAAGGTCCATTATTGCTAAATTAGCTAGTTGGGTCAGTTTGGTTCTCAATGACTAATCTTTTTCATTTTTTTTTAGGTCATTCAATAAGTGAAAGAAATTTCAATTGATTTGTTCATTTTCAATCAATTTTATATGGAGGGGTTTTTGGCTTTTTTAATGGTCAGTTTGACTTGGTTTAACCCAATTTGAGTGATCATCATCTCATGATGATGATCATGATGAGAGGCTTAGTGGGCTTAAGTCAATCCAATTTGGTTGGGGATTAGAATTTAGCTCATGGGTTTTAGGTCACTTTGGGTCAAATGGTTTGGTCAAAGCTTCAGAGTTTAACTCACATGGACTTATGATTGAAATGGAGGTTGCATCACTCTAATGAGTGAGGAGAGAGATAATAGAGGTCAAGGTCTAGGTAATATTTTGGCTTGAATCAAGGGATGCTGATTTGCTTGGAGGTGAGTCAACTCACCTCTCATTGGTCCATGGCCAACCTAGATGGTTTGAGCTGGTTGGTGGAGCCTCACTTGAGTGTTTTGAGGGCTATCAATGATGAGTTGACTTTACTTCTTAAAGGGAGAATCTAGAAAAAAGAGCTTAACCAATGGTTATCATGATCCACTTTGCTTTTAGGTGATGTTGGGTTGAATTATAATCAATTTGAGTTATGCCACCAAAGCCCCATGTTGATTTTGGGTGTTTAGGTTTCACTTCAAATGGGTTCAAATGGGTTTGATTTGGTTGACCAATTGGGTCAAACTAAGTGAATTCAAATGATCATTTGGAGATTTTTTGGTTCAAGTGGTTTTGATTAATTTGGCTTAGGTTTGATTTTAGCTCATTTGAAATCAAATGGGTCAAATGGGTCAAGTTGACCAATTTGACCAAATTAGGTTGGGTTAGGTGTTGGTTCATGTTCAATTAGTTAATTGAATATGATTATAGGCATTATTTTGATTTGATTTGTGTTTAATTTGGATTTTGGTTAATTTGACCCTTTAGGTCAATTTGGGCTATTGGGTCAAACCAATTGGTCAAATTAAGCTCGAATGGCTTTGGTCAAGTTCAATCAATTTGAGAACTTTTTGGTAACAATCTAAATCAAATTTGACCTATTTTGGCTTTTAGGCCAATTTGGGTCAACTTAGGTCAAATGATCAATTGGACTTGGTTTAGAATTAAGTTATTCATGTTCAATCATTGATTATAAATTGAATCAATGGTTTCAATCAATTTGGTATGGTGGGTTTTGGCTAGTTTAGTTTCATTTTAAAGGTTGACTTGGTCAAAGGACCAAGTTGACTTGGTTGACCTAATTTAAGCTAGTTGATCACCCTAGGATAATTGTTGGTGTGTGAGTTTGATAATTGGTTCAATCCAATTTGGGTTGGATTAGAACTTGGCTCAAAAGGGTCTATTAGGTCACTTTGGGTGAAGTGGACCTAAAATGTGTCAATTGTATTGGTTTTTAGCTTCGTTCAAGTTTAGTTGAACTCATATATTTTGGGATGAAAATATAAAATCCAATTGCAATTGGTTTGAGTCAAATGAATTTTGATTCATATGATAATTTCAAAAGGGTCAACATGGGCTTGACTTGAGTTGACATGGATTTGGTTTGATAATTGTAGTTTATGTTTATATTTGGATGAGTGATTGATGGAAAGATTGATCCATAAGAAATCCATGGGTTTTGAATTGATTTAGTATCATTCCAAGTTCAAGAAATTAAAAAGGTTAAAATTGAAATTTGATTTGATTTTGGTTTGGTTTTTTCTATTAATTTCATTTATATTTGTGAATGTAAATGAAGTTATAAATGATTCATAAGAAAATCACTTGAGTTTGGAATGATTTGGATGCAAATTTGACCAATTTTAAGAATGTAGGTTAAAAGGGCTTACATAGGAAATTGATTTAGTTTGATTTATTTTTTGTCATTAGAGAGTGGGTTTCATTTATATTTGTGAATATAAATGAATGAATAACTGATTTATAAAAAAAATCAATTGAGTTTGGGTTGATTTGGATTGAGATTTGATTAAGCTTATGGAAGTAGGTCCATATGGCTTAAGAAATGTATTAATTTAGTTTGATTTGATTTGGCTTACTTGAATTTTGATTTCATTTATATTTATGAATATAAATGAGGGAATGATTGATTAATAAAGAAATCAATCAAGTTTGATTTGGTTTAAAGGGGGTTTTGGCTAAGAATATGAAGGTGGTTCATATGGCTTAGGAAGAGATTTAAGAATTTGATTTTGGTTTTGGGTTCTAGTTTTTTGGGGATTTGATTTGGAATTTGATCTAAGATTGAATGGATATTTGAAAAATAACATAAGTTAATTTGAATTTAACTAGCTAAGTCCATAAGATAAAATTAAAGCTTGGGAAGGCTTTTGATCATGGGTTTTAATCATTTGATTTGGAATTGATTTATGATTTGGATTTGAATTTGAGGCTTGGTATAAGGAAGGAAGCATGATGTGGTGAAATTTTATGGGATTTCTAAATATAATGTATAATTTCATCTTCACTATAAAATGAAGATAGAAATATACTTCTTATGCATTTTGACACCATGTAGATCCATAGATGTTTATTGAGGGTGACCATGACATAGGAGATGTGTACTATCTCAAAAGATAGAAGTCACCACCCTACAATGGACCTAATCACCTCAACAAGGACTCCTAAGAACAATGAGTATGCATGTGGACCAAAGATTCTTCCCCTACTTTAAATAGAAAGGTAAAGTATTTATTTAAACTTCATTAAGTTCTAAGGGCAAGCCCCCATAGGTAATTACATCCTAAAGAATGAGATTCATTATGAATACTCTCGATTAAGATAAATGATAGTTATCTCTAAAGATTTCAATCGATAGGATTATAAATCGATTAGTTTATTTTGGATGATCAAATAGGATTGATCAAAAAGAGAGAGTTATTATCCCAAAGATAGGAGATGCTCAAATAGAAACCTAGCTTCTTCTCATATGGTTGGGCTTTATATTTTTAAAATTGAATTATTTATTTGAGTTGAATTTTTATTAGAAGTTTAGGGCTTATAATTCCATAATACAAGGTTATGAAAATGTCTAAATTTGAAGATTTATGCTTATGGCCCATGAAGAAGAAGCAACCTCGTAACTAAATCTAGAGAGTTTTAAAGGACCAAAAAGCATGACCTAAGGGGAGAAAATAGTATTTGGTTTGCCTCAAAAGAGACAAGCAATGCTTGGGCTTACAATATGGATGCCAACTAACTCTACAATTTTAAATTCATATAGCAAGTCATATGTTTTATGCAAGATATTTGTTATTTATTTAAAGAAACTAAGTCCTTAAACTCACTCCCTAAGAGACTACATCATGTAAAGGCATGAAAATGACCTAGATCTAATGCAAAACATATTACATATTATTTTTATTTTTGGATAATCTTTTGACTCTGGCTTATAGGATTCATATGCTTAATACATTAGAAGTAAGATTATGGGCCAAAATTAGTGAGAAGTGTGTTTTACTCAAAGGTCAGAAGCTCCAAAGGTGGAAGCACTCCAATCAAGAGTGTAACAATATTTTTATGCATAATGTTATAAAAGAAATACATTCTAAGGGGTTGCTAATTCTTTTATCTTGATTTTAACTTAGCTTTAAATGAGATTATGAGTTGTATATTTTAATTTTGAGTTGATTAATTTTGTAGGATTTATTTTTCTCTAAGAGCCTAATCGTGATCTACAATACATCAAAGTAAGAAATTAGAAAACATCTTAATGCTAAACAAAACATCAAATATTTACAATCAAAGACAACCAAATAAATTAGGTAATGAAGCTCTACCCTTATACAACCTGATTATAAAATGAATTAATTTACAATCAAGTGAAATTCATTTATGGGGTCTTCATTTCTTCATTCTTCTTCTTTTGGTTTCTTCTTTAGATGGTTAAGGTGGTTGTTCAAAGGTTTCACATGGTACATAATAAGATGTAATCTTATGACCAATGCTCATTCTACTCCCCCATAACAATCATTCCAAAATCCTAATTGTAAATATACATGAAAAGGAAAAGTAAATCTAAATAACACCTATAAAATAGAGATTAGCTAAATAAATCATATAAGTCTCACATGTATATTGGATTTATCACTCTACATATGTGCCAAGTCTATCCGCTTATCAATTGAATTATGCTAGGGTAAGCACCAAGAAAAGCATTATATTTTTTATTACGGTGCTCTTTTAAACACAATCCCCTATAGAAAATAATGATTAGACTAAATCATCCTACTATTCATTCTACACACATTCACCCTAACATCCAGACTAAAACAAAATATCACAAAATAAAAGCAAACATCAAGCCATGCACCATCCTAACCTAAAGCTAGAAGTGGTGACTTAACCTAATGTGTGTACTTTAAAAGGTTTGTGATGTAGAACATCATGAGGATCCAGAAATTAGTGCTCAAGGTCCATTTACAAGATCTCAAAAAGCCCAAGAAAATTCAAGAAAGAAGAAGGTTTAAATTATTAAGGGCCCATTTTGATTTCATCTTTATTTATGTAATTTTAATTTTCTTCTAGAAACTCCATGTTTGAAATTTTGCATTTAAAAATTCAAAGCATGACATGTGAAGTGGTTGAATCCACATAAAATAATAGCATGTGAAATGGGTGGATGGCATAAAATAATGAGGCAATTTAATGCTTCACATTAATGGCCACCCACCTTTCCTCCATGTTTTGAATTCTTTACTTTTGAAAGATGCTTGTAATGGTTATAAATAGCCCCTCTTACTAGAATGAAGGAGATCTTTTGGCAAATACAAAATTTGAGTTATTCTTGTGATTTGATAGCTTGGTGGCCAAACCTTGGCAATCCTTGGTGGGAGTGCTAGTTATCCAACATATCTCTTCTTCACCTCCACCCCATGATCTCTCAATCTCATCAAAATAAAGAATGCCCACCTCCATCAAATTGGTATCGAAAGCTGAAGGAGCAAATTTGGTCAAAAGTTTGCTTCAACAAAGGGAGCATCTCAAGTGCTCAACTTGTCTTCAAACTTGTGAGTTTTCTGACTTGTGAGGTTAAATTAATTTTCTTTTATATGATAGTTTAAATACATATTAGTAGCTTGGAAAGATATATATTGCTTTTTATGGTGATAGCATAAATTATGTAACTTGTGCAAATCTCCCCCTCCAAAAAAAAAAAAGAAAAAATTAAGAGACCTTAGTGAGGTAGTTCACCTAAAACAACCTAGCCATTAGTGCAAATCAAAATCTAATTACTTGCTTTATTATCTTTGTTATTATTTATGGTTAATTTTAGAAGTTTCTTTAACTTATGATAACTTGTTTTCTTAAGAAAAAAAAGAGGCTTGATAAATTTGAGCATTTTTTTCATTGCATTAAAAAATAAAAAAAATAAAATATATGCATGCATAATAATATAAGTGAGTTAAACCTAGTGATTTTGTAAGCAAAATAGAACTTTGTCAAAAAGACCTAAATTGTTTAAGGAGAGCTTGGATTTAAGTGGACCCCTCCCTCACAAGTTTAGCCTAATATTTCACTTTGATTGCACAATTATATTATACTTGTTCATTTTTTTTTCATATGTTTTTTCATTGATCCCTTTTCATATATCTTTTTTTCCTTTTAAAAAAATCTCATGGCACCAAAATCTATCTCTCAAGATCAAGTTGAAAATTTGACTAGATGCCTTAGATCTTAGATCCAAGATAATGAATTAAAAACTCAACAAATATTAGAAGAAAGTAAGAATCAAATGCAAGAACTTAAACAACAAATGCAAACTCTTATAGCATCTACAAAATAATAGAGTACCAACTCCTCCAATACCTGCTCAAACTGTGCTAATAGGGATAGATGAAGAAGATTTATATTCAAACCATAGAGAAAATAAACCACTTAGAAGAGCATCAATTGCTAGAAATGATGGAAGGGGAGATAATTATTTTAAGACTATAGAAGACTCTAATGATCCATCTCAAGAGTTAAAGTAAAGCCCCAACTTATGATGGTATACATGACCCAAATAAATTTCTTGATTAGTTCAAATGGATGATTTCTTTGATTGGTATAAAATGGATGATTACCAAAAGGTTACTTTTGCTAAAATAAAATTGATAGGACATGCTAAAATTAATTGGACAAATACTTTAGTTAAAGAACAAAGATTAAAGGATAACCTCACTTGGATGTAAATGAAAGAAATGTTAAGAGCAAAGTACCGGCAGCATCATGATAAGAAGCTACATAGTCAATTATTAACTTTAAGATAAGGTAATTATCTTGTAATCAATACTTGAATACTTTTGAAGATCTAGTTTCTAGAACCGATTGTGTTGATAATGACAATTAGCAATAAATTTGTTATTGGACTTAGATGACATTAGAAATGAAGTTGAATTATTTGACCCACAATCTTTAGAGGAAGCATTTCATTATGCATTATTGGTTGAACAACAAAAGAAATCGCCTCCTCTCTAAAACTAAAAGTCAAGTACCTTCCATTTCATCCCATAGATCTATTAGACCGCCATCCAAATGGCCCATCCCCTTGCCTAAAACTTCAATTGAAGGGAGCTCTAAGAACATTAGGGAAGTAATATGTTTTAAATGTCATAAAAAGGTCATATGCAAAATCAATGTAAAGCTCAAATCTTATTTTTAGAAGAAGTTGAAAATCCAATATATGATAATCTAGAAGAAGTTTATGATGACACCCCATTATCTGATGAAGAATTGGAATTAACTAATGACCCTCATGTTAATGTGATGAGATGTCTTACTGTAATAAAAAATGAGGCAGAAGATTGGAGAAGAAAGAACATTTTTAGTATGTATGTTTTGTGTAATGAAAAGAGATGTAGGTTAGTTATAGATGGAGTGAGTGCTATGAATGTCATTTCAACACACACCTTAACTTAAACCAACCTAAAATTTGAACCTCACCCTGAACCATTTCATGTTAGTTGAGTAAATCATACATCTCTTCCCATCACCAATCGGTGTTTAGTTCCTATTAAAATAGGAAGCTATGAGGATCAAATTTGGTGTGATGTTCTCCCTATGGACATTGCTCACATTCTCTTAGGATGGCCTTGGCTATATGATATGAATGTTATTCACTATGGTAGGGAAAATACTTATGATTTTAAACATAATAATAAGACTATTAAACTCCTACCAATAAAGCCAATAGAAAAAACACCCTCCATAACACCACACAAAATAACTTCTGACTTACAACCTAAGCCTTTATTGAAGAAAAATGTCAAACTTTAATTAATTATCATAGAAAATCCTACTATTAGGCCTAATACTATCATTTCTTATTCTTACTTTAAAACACCTACTCTTCCTCCTTTGACCCCAAAGATAGAAATAATAAGTTTTGGAGCTTTACGAAAAGAATTTTATCCATTTCTTCTTCACATATTACATGTAAAAGAAGTCATACTAGACTCTAATGAGACTCACATACCTGGTCTCTTTCTCTTCTTCGATTTTAATGATATTGCACCATGAGCTTCCCGATGAGCTACCTCCTCTAGAGACATTCAACATGCTATTGAGTTCTTCTGTTCTCAACTTCCTAATCTTCCACATTATAGGATGAACCCTACCGAGCATGTTTAGATTAAAAGACAAGTTGAGGAATTATTTAAAAAGGGTTTTATTCAAGAGAGTCTTAGCCCTTGTGATGCCCAGCATTATTAACTCCAAAGATAGATGCAACATGGTGAATGTGTATTGATAAGCAATAAATAAAATTACTATCAAATATAGTTTCCTATTCCATTAGATGATATGTTAGATTTAATCTCAAGAGCAAATTTTTTTTCAAAGATTGATCTAAAAGTGGATATCATCAAATTGGATTAGATCAAGAGATGAGTGGAAGCCTTTTAAGACCCCTGATGGACTTTATGAATGGCTTGTCATATCCATTGGACTTTCTAATGCTCCTAGCACATTTATGAGATTAATGAATACTATTCTTAAACCATATATAGG
The DNA here is from genome assembly GCA_021442155.1 of Cymbidium sinense. Taxonomy (NCBI): domain Eukaryota; kingdom Viridiplantae; phylum Streptophyta; class Magnoliopsida; order Asparagales; family Orchidaceae; genus Cymbidium; species Cymbidium sinense. The sequence goes on from CM038226.1 coordinate 22,490,910, forward strand.
TAAATTTTTGGTGGTGTATTTTGATGATATTCTGATTTTTAGTCCAAGTGAAAATGAACATCTACAACACCTACAAAAAGTCTTTGAACTACTTAGAAGAGAAATTATACATTAATTTTAAAAAAGTGTTTCTTTTTGCAAGCTGAGGTAATCTTTTTAGGCTTTATTATATCCACTACTGGACTTAAACCTGATCCTTCTAAAGTGAAAGCAATCTTAGATTGTCACCTAAAAGTTTTATCAGTTAGAAGCTTCCATGGTTTAGCCACTTTTATCGAGATTTATTAAGAATTTTAGTACCATTGTTGCTCGATAAGATATACTAAAATTAGATAAATTTTGTTGACTTCTAATGCACAAAAGGCCTTAGAGCAAATTAAAGTTCTTATCACTTCTGCACCAATCCTTAGGCTTCTTGATTTTTTTTAAAGCCTTTGAAGTGACATGTGATGCTTCAGGAATTGGGATAGGTGGAATTTTAAGTCAAGAGAATCATCCTATAGCATTCTTTAGTGAAAAGTTAAATAAAGCTAAACAATGATATTCCACTTATGATGGAGAGTTTTATCGTAATTCAATCCTTAAGGCATTGGCAACACTATCTTTATAGAGAGAATTTATACTTAATTTTGATCATCATGCTTAAAATTCATTAATACTCAACAAAATTAAGTCATAGGCATGCAAAATGGGTTGAATTTTTACAAGACTACTCTTTTGTTCTAAAGCATAAGCCCTGAATTGAGAATAACTCGATGCTTTATCCGTGGTAAACCTAATGATTTCCTCTTAGAATTGAGAATCCTGATTTGATAGAATTAAAGATGATTATATTGTGTGCCCGACTTTCACCTAATTTATCTTGAACACCTAGATAAACCAATAACTTTACAAGGGACATTCTTGATAATAAAATGGATATTTATATAAAGGAAAATAATTATGCATTCCTCGATCTTCTCTTAGAGAATTCTTATCACTGAGCTACATGCTGGGGGTGTAGCTGGTCATTTTGGAAAGGATAAGACCATATGTTTATTAGAAAATAGATTTTATTGGCCTTCATTAAAACGAGATGTTCAAAAATTAGTGGCTCAATGTTTAATTTGTAAACAGGCTAAAACTATCAAACAAAGGTCTCGACAATACACGCTTTACCTATTCCTTATAGCCTTGGGAAGACCTATCAATGGATTTTGATTACCTGTGACATGGGGACATGATAGTATTTTTTGTTGTAGTGGATAGGTTCTCAAAATGGCTCATTTCTTACCTTGTTCAAAACAAATGATGCTTCTTATATAGCCAAATTATTTTTTAAGAAAATACGACTCCATGGTCTCCCTTTAACCATTATTTCGAGATGTTAAGTTTGTCTCATATTTTTGAAAACATTATGGAAATTATTAGGTACCAAATTAAAATTTTCTTCTTCTTTCACCCACAAATTGATGGACAAACAAGTAGTTAATCGTACTTAGGAAATTTGCTTAAATATTTAGTAGGTAAAAGTTTAGGAAATTGGGATTTACATTTACCAACCTCAGAATTTGCCTATAATAGTACTATATCTAAAACTACAAAAAAAATACCATTTGAGATAGTCTATGATCAAAATTTATGACGACCAATAGATGTAGTAAACCTATCATCTCATGTATTTCTGATGCAGCATTCTCATTTGCTAAAGATTTTTAAAGCCTCCATGAAGATATAAGAAAAAATTACTATAAGTAATAAAATGCTTCTAAGGCAAATCATAATCATTCAAAGAATATAAAGAAGGTGATTATGTATTGATTCGCATTCATGGCGTTATCAAACCAATAGATATAAGAAATTACATGCAGAGCTTGTGGTCCATTTAAAATTCTCAAGAAAATTGGAACTAATGCTTATCACCTTGATTTGCTGATATGCTCATTCATCTTATTAAATATTGAAGATATTCTATCATATGAAGGAATTAAAACCTCCACTTGTTCGCCTAACTCTTTAGCAAGATATAGCACCATACTTGAAGCCCTTCCTTTGAAGTTGAATATATCACCGAGGAAGCACCCATTAATCTCAACATCATTTTGTTGTTTTGGAAGAATAAGCCACCAAGACACATGGTTGCATGATTTGGAGACTTTAGCCCCACAATTAGAAGACTTCTTAGATTTCAACTCTATGGAGTGGAGTTCAATTGAGGCTGGGAGTTGATCAATAAAAAAAAGGCTTGGCCATTAGCCCCGCTAAGGCCCATTTTATGATTTCATCTTTTTATTTATGTAATTTTTAATTTTCTTCTAGAAACCCCATGTTTGAAATTTTGCATTTAAAAATTCAAAGCATGACATGTGAGGTGGTTGAATCCACATAAAATAATAGCATATGAAATGGGTAGATGGCATAAAATAATGAGACAATTTAATGCTTCACATTAATATGGCCACCCACCTTTCTCTCTATGTTTTGAATTCTTTTCTTTTGAAAGATGCTTGTAATGGCTATAAATAGCCCCTCTTACTAAAATGAAGGAGATCTTTTGGCAATTACAAAATTTTGAGTTATTCTTGTAGTTTGAGAGCTTGGTGGCCAAACCTAGCAATCCTTGGTGGGAGCTAGTTATCCAACATATCTCTTCCTTCACCTCACCTCAATGCCTTCTCTCAATCTCATCAAAAGAAAGAACACCCATCTCCATTAGTTTGTGTGGTATGTTTAGCTAGGGCTTTAAAATTTAGATTTCCTAAGTATGAAGATGTCCAACTTAGAGGTGGTTTTTAAGTTGTTAGTTTATTTTAAATAATTTTATTTGATGTTTTGTTTAGGTTTGAATAAACCTACAATTAATTACTAAGTATTGTAAAGAGAGGAAAAACATAAGAGAAACTTCTCTTTCCTTCCCTACCTTAAGTAATTTCTAAAGTATATTCATATTTAGTTTTGTTTAGTGAAAGTTTTATTATGTGTTTTTAATTAATCCTAGGTTTAGATTTTTCCCTAAACAAACCCATTCAAAAAGAAAGGCATTTTAAGATTAAATAAAGTGAATTAAGATCACAAACACACATCACTTCATTTTCTTTTCCAACATGTATAACATATGAATGAATCTTAGCATATCTACATATAAATGGAAATGTTTAGATAATTTTATGATGAATGCTAAGTGAGTTACTTAAGAAAATTTGAATGATTTATGATGCATGATTTTAATTAAGTAGAAAAGAGGTTTTTTTATCCATTTTTCACATGCACACATGTATGTATGAAAGGCATAAGTGAGTGTGGTACCATTGTTGATCAGGAGTGTAAGGTACAATACCTACTTAGGGCTACTTAAGCCTTGCAACCCTAGGGTTTTCCAGACTAATATACCACTTTTCTTAAATACGAGCATATGTATAAAAAAAGGAAGGAAAAAAGAAAGATGCAAAAAGTTTGTATTGGTTGATTTGTTTTGTTTATGCAATTTATATGTACAAGTGTAGCCTTCTTAAGTAATAGATAGAATGAATAGAAGGGGTTAGGCAAGTGTTATGTTCTTTTCAAATGAACTATACACTTTGTCAAATCCTATTCAAAACCATACTAAAAGAAAAGGAAAGGAAGGCTACACTATGCATATCTTCATACTTTTATCCACATGCAAGCTCATAAATAATTATAAGTAGAACACTTTCAATTTTGGATCTTTGATTTATAGATTTTAAAAATAGTTTTGAATTTAACAATGATAATAGCCATTCATATTTTACTTTAGCCAAAACATGCAATTTGATATAAAGAAAATATTTTATTTTGAATTTGATTTTTGGAAAGCATGAAAGCATAAAATTCATATGACATACACATTTAGCATGTTAGGAAAGAACTAAAGTGATGAAAGCATGTAAACACATTCACCCTAATTAATTCCTAAAGGCAATCTTATGAAATAATAAAGCTTAAAGCAAATCAAGTTATTTTTAAAGAAGGTTTGGTTTTATTTTAAGTTTAATTTAATTTAAGAAATGTGAGGTGAGTTTGATGTTCCTAACCCATTCCCACATATGTTTATTATTTTAGTTTAATTTTTAGGTGATTAGATCAATGTTACTTTGGTTAGGCTAAGGTATGAATTAAGTGTGTTAATTATCTCTTACCTATACCACCTTATTATACTTAATCAAATAATTATGAGCCAATGAGATGACATAAAATCACACAAGAAATTTAAATCAGCAATGCACTTGAGAAAGAAAGGTACTTAATGCAATTGGCTCATGATTAATGATTAATTAAACCAAAGAGTTTAGCTTAAGTACTTTCATAACCCCTCTCACACATGTGAGTTAAGTTTTGATTTTCTTAATGTACTTAGGCTCTTGAACACATAAGTATCCACCTAAGATAGATTAATTGAGATCTGGAGAGTTTTAGAATTTTATGAAATTAATCAAGGGGGTAATTATTGAATTAACCCTTAATTAAGGTTGGATTATGAAAGAAAAGGGGGTTTAAAGAATATCTTAAATAAAACATCCTAAAATTATTCTCTAAACCTCATATTCACTTAATCAAAACTTAATTGACTCAATTATAGGGTTAAACCACTCATTATGCCCATAATTAAGCTCAATTACATTAAGGGAGTGATTAATTAATGAGCTAGCAATTCTCCTAATTAAGTCACCAATAAATCCCAAGAAAATTAGGGGAGGTAGGAGTCATCCCAGTAATTAAGCACAAGAAGTTTGGGATTAATCAGTAGAGTAATTAGAGGGTAATTAGCAAAAATAATATTCTTAATAAAACTCAAATTAAGAGAAAAGTACTATTTAAAATTCATTGGAATTATTTTTAGAATATTCTATATTCAATTATCTATCCAATGCAATTTATTTCATATTTTTCTAATTTTTCTAGGCTTAGATATAAATTTAGGAAGTTTCCATAATTAATTAGAACATCTAATAGCCTAATTAAGTATTTAATCTCGTAGGCACCACGTGGGTCATTGACGTGGCATGTGCGTTCCACGTGGTGCGATCGGATTGGATAATAAAGTTGTCACATCATAGCATTGCGTCAGTGGCGACGCTATGCGCTTTCTCCTCACCCGTCCGATCAAGGATCGGACAGCTGAGGTTAAAGCCGCAGATCAAATGGGTTAAAACATGGATTCTACGCATCTTAATCACGGCCATCCATCCAAAATGCACGGATGGATGATCTCTCTATAAATCTATGAAGGATGGACACCGTCCATCTTGTGGATGATCCAGCTCACCGAGCTTGATTGGACCTTAAGCATAAGGGCAAACACATCTAACGGCTAGATTTGCATGAGATTAAACTTTACTTCACAAAGCTCCAAACAATATTGAACTTAAGCACAGTTTAATGGCTAACCTCACCGAAGGTGATCACCAGCGCTCGATTCTCTTGGAGAAGCTTTGTCTGGTGGAGATGAAATTTTGCTGAGAGTTTGAGGTGTTGAAATTGGATAGATGCTTCTATGGACCAACTCCTCTTGCACTTCAGCTCAGTCTTGATTGAATTAGATCCTCCCTTTCCTTTGGAGCTTGGGAAAGAGCTTAGGTGAACTCGACTTGATCCTCTGATGAAGCTTGAAGAAGGAATTGGGTTGATGTTGAGTGTGGAGTGAGTTGGATTTTCAGTGGAGCTCCCTTATTTTCAAGCTATGAAAATCAAGAATGGGAAATTTGATTTCACTATAGGAAGCTTAGGATTACTTGGCAATGGCTCTTCTGGCTTTCATTAGCTCAATCGAGTCTGAGAGTGTGAAGATTGAATTGAATTAGGGGGAGTATATCTCTCCCTTGAAGGATCGGATGGTCGTGAAGGTGCTTGCCATTTTGATTCAATTGAGCTTATGCAATGGGTTTGTTAGGCTGTTAGAGCTATCCTTGAATTTGGTTTTGGCCAGAGAAGGAGTGGATGAGGTGACCATGTGCTTAAATCATGTGGAGGGAGGATTCCATGTGGCCAATTTCAAAGGAGGTGGTCAGTTTTGGGTTTGGGCTGAGTTTGGCTGACCCAAACCCATTAGTTCATGTGCACTAGGTCCATTAGTGACCATTTGGTCCACTAAGAGGATGTCAAATGTCCATGAAAAGGAATTGACCAAATTCCAAGTGGTTTTGATTTCGGGTTGCCCTATGGCCTAAGGGTAAAATCATCATTTGACCTTGATTTCAATTTAGACATGTTTAGTATGTTTGAAAAATGGGTTAGGCTAAGTTTCATTGAATTTGGAGTTGGTTTGATATGATTTGGCTCATGTTGACCCATTTAGGTCAAAATGGTTCAACTTGGGTCAAGTTTGGTCAAATTGGGTCAAACCAAGGGTTGTTCATATGACCATTTGAAATATTTTGGTGGCTTTGGTTTGATTCAATTTGATTTAGGTTTGAATTTGGTTCAATTTAGTTCATTTAGGTCAAATGGGTCAAGTTGACCAATTTGACCCATTTGACCTATTTAGGTTAGGCCATGGGTTGGTTCATGTTTGGTTGGTCATATGAAATGGATTAGTATCTTTATTTCCAATCAATTTTAATTAAGTTTGGATTTAGCTCAATTTTACCCTTGAGGTCAAGTTGGGTTCAAGGTCAATTGGGCTAGGTTAGGTCTAGTTAGCCAATTAAGGCTTTAATCAAGTTCAACAATCATTTTGGGATGAACTTGACTCATTGGTTTCAATCAATTTGGCTTAGATCAAGTTTGGACACATTTTGACTTTTTAGGTCAAGTTGAGTCAACGGTCAAGTGGCCAATTGCTAGTTAGGCTCAAATGTTGACTTGGTCAAGTTCAAACATTGATCATGAATGAACTTAGATCATTGGTTTCAATCAATTTGGCCTATGGTGGATTTTGGCTATGTTGGGTTTCATTTTGGCTAAGTGTTAACATGGTCAACCCTTAGGTTTGACTTGGTTTGACCTAATTTGAGTGACTGATCATCTCATGATGATTGTTGATCATGATGAGAGGCCTAGGTGGGCTTAATTCAATCCAATTTGGTTAGGATTAGAATTTAGCTCATAAGGGTACTTTAGGTTACTTGGGATCAAAGTGAGCCTAAGTGGGTCAAATGGCTTGGTCAAAGCTTGATTTGAGTTTGATTGAACTCACATATGGACGTATGATTGAAATATAAATCCATTTGCAAGTGGTTTGAAGTCAAATGGGTTTTGATTCATTTGACAATTTCAAATTCAAAGGGGTGAACATGAGTTTGACTTGAGTTTGATTTTTGAATTGAGTTTTGATTTGATGATTGAAGTTTATGTTTATATTTGGATTCATGATTGAAGGATTGATTGAATCATGAAGAAAAATCAAGGGTTTGGCTTGATTTGAAATTGATTTGGCTAAGTTCAAGATTTTGACTTGAAAGGTTTCGGTTGGATTTTGATTGAATTTGAGTTTGATTTTTCAAGTTGATTTTGGTTGTTTGAATTTATATTTCATTTATATATGTGAATATAAATGAGAATATAAATGGGTTATGGGAAAATTTCAAAGATTTGAAGTAATTTGAACATGATCTAGGCTAAGTCTTTAAGAGAAAATCAAAGTGACTTAGGAAAGATTTGTGATTTGAATTTGAATTTGGAATTTAATTTGATAGATTTGAATTTATATTTCATTTATATATATGAATATAAATGAGTTGTGAGAAAATTTCATGAGTTTGAATTGATATGAACATGATTTAGGTTAAGCCCTTTGGAGAGAGTCAAAGGGCTTAAAAAATATTTAGAATTTGGAATTTCAACTTGGAAACTGATTTAATTGATTTGAATTTATATTTCATTTATGTATGTGAATATAAATGAGAATATAAATGAGTTGTGAGAAAATTTTATGAGTTTGAATTAATTTGAACATGATTTAGGCTAAGTCCTTAAGAGGGGATTAAAGGATTTAGGCAAGATTTGGAATTTCAATCATGGGCTTCAATCATAAGTTTTAATCATAAGTTTCAATCATGTGGCATTGATTTGAGTTTGGGGAAAATTAATTAAGCTAAAATTGATTTAAGTTTGATGTTGATTTGATTTGGAGTTTGACTTGAAGGAATGAAGTAAGGAATGTGGTTCAAGCTATAGGGTAGTCAAATTTCCTAACACCCTTAAGGCATGACCTACTCCTATGGCTAACTCTTATAAGTCTCTAAGGCCAAGTTGAGTGTCCACCTAATCACTAGATGTGTCTTAAGGCTAAAGATCTCTTAAAGTCTAAGAGGAGTCTTATGTCTAGAATGGAGGGGTTGAGAGCTCATCCTAAAAATGAGGTCAACACATGGATTGGGTTTAGGCTATAAGGTAGTTTTCTTAAATCCCTAAAGCATAACCTATTCCTATGGCTAACTCTTCTAAGTCCCGAGGCTTAGGATAAGTGTTCACCTAATCACTATAAGTGTTTTAAGACTTGTTATTATAGCATATATATGACTAGCCAAAGATAAAAAGAGAAACTATCCCCAATGGTGAAATTGTGGGCTCAAAATTATGCCGCCTCTTGATGAAATGAGAGTATGATTTAGAGTCGAACAAAATTTTTAAGATGATAGAGTGGATAAATAAGACACTACCCAGAGATTTCACCTTCATTTGGTGAAGACTTTAGATCTGGTTCTAGGTTTCCTATAGGACAAGCACTTATAGTTAATTACACCTCCAACCTGAGAGGGAACTTTCGATTAAGGTTATCATAGGTCTGTCAATATAAAGATATAAGCAATAATTTGGATTTGAAATTTAATTAAATTCACCATTTTTATTTATTTTTTTCTGCTTAAAACATATGCTTGGGGGAATGATGATGCGCCCGATCAAGATCTCATGGTTCCGTCATCCCGGGTTGTCATGATCCCTGGTCCACTTAGTCAGAGGAGGTGGTCAACCCAACCTGACCGAAGGATCCTTGTCAATGACCATGAATTGTGTCGTTCAAGGAGACCTTGTAGACTAGGGTTGATATTTATCTAAAGGGACAATCTTAAGTCCACCCTAGCCAACAGAGGGATTTGTGCCCTATTAGATAGAACATATTATTCACAACTCAAATGGGTAGAAAATCATTGGGGAACTTACGGGCTATAGTTGTGACTGTAATATAGTAGAGCTTACTAGCCAAACTACCCAGTCAGAGGGCTCTGATCGTAACCGCTTCATATGTGGAGTTTACTGGTCAAACCACGCGGATAGAGGATACGGGTCACATCCTTATTGGTGTAGAATATTTTAAGTGTGAATATAGTAGTATGAATAATATGATATTAACTCCTTTGAGTTTTAACATTAAATTTATCACCGATAAATAATACTGTATGGATGGATGAATTTATTATTACTTTTTTATGATGAATTTTCATTTAATCAATTTTCTTATTTTAAAATTTTCTTGAATATTTGATAGTTGATATGAATTTTGCATAATATTAAAAATTTTAGAATATTTTGATAATAGTAAACCGCTCTGGTTGATATTCTCAATCAACACAGCCATCATCGGGGTAGACCTTGTCAACTCTGCTCTTTTGTTAGCAGAGGATCGGGTCTGTAACTTTGAAATCTCATTATATCACATTAGATCTTGTCAGCTCCACTCTTATAGGAGGACGATTGGATCTATAGATGGAAGCCTGTAATTGTATTTTACGATTTTTGAAATTAAATATTTGAAGTTTTAAACATGAAATGGTCATATTAATACTATTAAAGGCTTTATGAGAGTAGTAAGAGTAGGCTTAATGTGATCAATTTGAAGGTATCATTTATATTAATTTGCATATACAACCTTATTGAAATTAATTATTTAATTTTTTTTTGAAAAAAATCAACCTTATCGACTCCAGTCCCTATGGGGAGGAGGATTTGACTGCTCAAAATAGGACTCAACTTTCACCATATGAATGGGTTAGCTTATTAAAATACATACATAAGTATATATTTAGGATATTTAATTTTAAAATATGCTTAAGCTTTCATAATGATTGTCTTCCTCTCAAATTATTTGTATGACCCACAGTGTAAGACATTTAAGGCAATCTGGTTTTAACCCGCGCAGCGTCCTCAGACACCTAAATTTAAACATTCAACAATGTGTCAGGGCCCATGTGGGTATTTAATAATATAGACAATTTTATTTCTAAATTATAAGATTAATCTTATATTCTTTTTATTTAATTTCAACTTAGCCTGCGCAGCCTTTTCAGACATTAAAATTTACACTCTGAATTCCTATGTCCGAGCACATGCAGGCATTTTTAGCTTAGATAATTTCATCTAATTAATGAAATCATTAATTTTAAAAATCATAATTAAAATAAAAATTTTCTAATTTTTGGATTGAAGGGACCTCAATAATTCATGCAGAATTTAATTTAGTGTCTCCTTCTATCTGTTTGTATGAAGAATTGTAGATTCGGTGGCGAATTACTTTAAATTTTCAAATGGTGCCTTCTGCCCACTTGCACTTGAGTATTGCAAGTTCGGTGGCAAATTATTTTAATTTTTCAAATTGTGCCTTCTACCCACTTGCACTTGAGTATTGCGGGTTCGATGGCGAATGATTTAGGTTGCAATTCAAGTATTTTATCTTTAATTGTATTTAGCTTGTTAATGAGCAAAATTCAAGCAATGTGATTACTTGGCTCTTGCACATTTATGATATATTAAGCCCTTGACAAATTTAATTTAAATGTTATTGGCTAACTTTAACTCACTCAATACCATGTAGTGTATCCCAAATGACTATTAAAAGGCTTTATGTATGCTCATTGACAAGCTAGTTTGTCTTGCCCTTATCTGTACATGAGCTATCAAATTATATTTATTTATTTATTGTTAATAAACCTTCAAGCTCATTGTAACTTCGACATGTTCAATATTCTTTTTCGTTTATAGACAAGCTTTTTTTTTTGTGAATCTGGATTTCTTTCAATTATCTTAGTGCATGATGTAACAATATTCGATTGTCCATTTGAAAGTCACATTTACAATCATAAGTGATTTATCAAATGATGTTCTTATTTGCAAGTGAAAATCAAGCTCATCATATGCTTCATCAGAATATTCGAACAAGTCATCCACCTCTTCTTAAATCTCAATTAAGATTTTTTTTATTCTCCTTCAACTTGTCCAATGGAGAGTTTTACTTATGCTTGTTGATTAGACATTTTGCTATACTATCACTTTCTTTGATAATTTTATTTGAATCCCATTATATTTGAAGATAAGCACTTAAATATATTACAAATCTTATGTGCTTCATCATTGTTAATTTTGGTGATTTATTTACATCATTTTCAATGAAGGATCTGAAAGTACGATTGATTTTAGCAACCTTAATACCCTAAACAATAATAGAATTTCATTTCTATCGTCAGATTAGTAACTAAGTTAGTGAAGCTTTAAAGAAAATGAAATGTGGAAAAGCGTAGGACCGATAATATTCCAATAGATGTGTGGAAATGTTTAGAGATCAAGGAATTTCTTGGCTTACAAATCTTTTTAATGTTATTTTAAAGACTAAAAAGATGATGAGTGGAGAAAGAGTCTATTGGTTCCTATATTTAAGAATAAAGGTGATGCACAAGAGTGTGCAAATTATAGGAATTAAGTTAATGTGCCATACATTAAAATTAGGAGAGAGTAATCGAGCATAGTTACGATGTGGCATGAAGTTTCGACAATCGCTTGGTTTCATGCCGTAGATCTACTATGGATGATATACATTTGTTAAGAGGGTTGATAGAGAAGCATAGAGAAAGTAAGAAGGATCTACATATGATATTTATTGATTTAGAGAAAGCTTATGATAAAGTCTCAAGAGATGTTCTTTGGAGAGTTCAGAAAAGAGTTAATATTGGTTATATTCAAGTCATTAAGGATATGTATATGTACTTGTGTCCAAACACAAGGAGGATTGACAAAATATTTTCCTATTTCATTTTGGATTACATCAAGGATCAACATTAAGCCCTTATCTTTTACTTTAGTTATGGATGTTCTTATGAGGCATTTACAAGAAGATGTACCTTGGTGTATGCTTTTCTATGACATTCTTCTTGCTGATAAGACTAGAGAGGGAGTCCAAAGGAAACTTGAATTATGGAGGTCAACCTTAGAGTCTAAAGGTTTTCGTTTAAGTAGATCTAAAACTGAATATATGGAGTGTAATTTTAGTTGTAGAAGTTTTAGTGATAGTTGTGACTTTAGGTGATCAAGTCATTAATAAGAGTGACGATCTGATATTTAGGCTCTATTGTCCAAAATGATGGTGAAATAGATGGAGATGTTATTAGTAGAATTCAAGTTGGATGGTTGAAGTGGAGAATGCATCCGCCTATTATGTGATAGAAAAGTTCCACTTAAACTTAAGGGGAAAATTTTATAAGATGGTGGTAAGACCGAATGATGGGTGAATGTTGGCCAAATAAAGAGAAGCATAAGACTAAGTTAAGTGTAGAGATGAGGATGCTTAGGTGGATGAGTGGCTTTACTCTTAGAGATAGAATGCAAAATGAGTATGTTCGGGAAAAAGTTGGAGTAGCTCCAATGGTAGATAAGATTAGAGAGAGTCGCCTTAGTTGGTTTGGCCACATAAAGCGTCGTCCATGACCATTAGAGAGTAGATGCATTAGATTTGCCTATGTTAAGAAAGGTAGAGACCTAAAAGACTTGGTTAAGATGTATAAATAATGATCTTAGTATACTTGAATTAGATGAGAATTTGGCACAATAGGACACAATGGACACGAAGGATTCATTCCCACCTAGTGGGATTTTGTCATTGTTGTTGTTGTATTGTATTTATATTTTATTTAGAATTATATATCATTAGTCCTTTACATGATCATTTTTTTTATTATAAGTCCAAAAAATCGAGTTTCAGTCCACAATCTGGCAGAATTTTAATACCATCCCGACGCCATCAGAGCAGACGCGCGCCGTCACACCTAAAAGGCAGCTCGTGTGACACCGCTGAAGTGAGTCCAAACCCATCACACTTATAAGAAGCGCATGTCTTCAATGCTCAAAACGCAGATCCTAGCTTTTCCGCCTCATTGAAACAACGAACGCTTTACTTAACAAGTTTCCCCTAGGCTTTCCCCGCCTCATTGAAATAACGAGAACGTGTACTTAATTCTATCAAGTTTTCCCATTATGTTGGAATAACACAAACGAGTACTTAAAGTGAACTTTTCCCACAATATTGGAACAACATAAATGAGTTCTTATAATTATTAACAAAACCTCTATTTTTACACATTATGCAAGACTATCGATAATAATAATTTTCGAAACAGTAAGTAATAATTCTAAACAATAATAAATTTTATAGCTGAGAGAGAGAGCTTCGGCTGTTGATTAAATAGAAGAGATGTAGCTGTTGTGCGTGTATAGGAGAACTACAGAGGAAATAGGAGAGGGTTATTGCGTCCAGGTCTATAGTTTAAAAGATGTTGGCTTGTGGTTTCCCAAATGAGAGAAAGGAGTGAGGTAAATCACGACTTGCTTGTGAGAGTGCGAAAAAAAATGGAGTAAGAGGCATTGTGAGCTGCGGGTAGCCAAGCAGATTGAGAAATTCTGTTGGAAGAGATTCAGTGGTCGAGGAGCTTGTGAATGGGAATAACGAGCACATGATGGATGGCGAACTGCAAAGGAGTGGTGTGCTGTTATGTGAGATGGAATAATATTGGGTAGCATAGGATGCGAGACTAGAATAGAAAGTCATCGTCCAGCTGCTGTTGGGATAGAGCAGAGCTGTGAGTTTCTGGGCTGCAACCTGAGCCTTTAGATGGAAGACAAAGGGGAGATTTCACGGTGGAGTTGTAGGAGTTTAGCTGGAGTGGCTTAGAAAAATATAGAGAGGGGGAGGAAGAAAGCGCTTAGTTCTTGTTGCGGCTTTGCAAGGCAAGACAAGGAAGATGGGATTTCGGCAAAGTTGCATACAGCATGCGGCTGTGCCCGATGAGCAGAGGAGACGACACTGAGTGGATAGGACGAGATCGGCCTTAGAGGTAGGTTGGAGCTGGCTGAAGTGATGTGCAGCTTCTTCTGTAAATGAAGGAGAAGCAATAGCGTAAGAGAAAGATTAGGAAGAAGTGCTGAGAGTCTTCTCGAGTTGGATGGCCGAATAGGGAGAGGACGGCTGAACTGCTGTGAAGAAAACCTGAATGGGAGGAGCCTGCTACGGAGAGAAGGGATAGTTGAGGCTTGCACTAGAGAAAGAGCCGTGGTTTTGGGATCCCTTAGGAAAACGGGAATGGGAGCTTAGGTGGAATTTGCTCGGCTTTAGTGTGGAGAAGAGGAGAATCACCTAAAAAAGAGGGAGCCGAAAGGGGGTTTCTTACCGATCGGGAGAAGAAAAGATCGAGAAGGAAAGACGGAAGGAGCTTTTGAGATCGAGAGCTTGCTTGCCGGAATTAGACGTTTTTTTCTCCGTGAGTTAGGTTATTTTATTTTTTTATTATTATTTTTTTTAAGAGGGAGGAGATGAGTGTTTAGATAATTAATAATTTTTTTTTGTCTTTTATGAAACGGCAAAGGACGGAAACTTGGTGCATGAAGATTTGAAATGATATATATATAAATATATATATATATATATATATAATTTATTTATCTTTGTTAACTAGTTAATTATAATATATAAACAAAATAAAATAATTATTATTATTTTAAACTTGACTTAATTTAATGTGTATGTGTGTGCCTGTATATATAATATACATACATACTAATTAGCTTGATTTATTTATTAAAAGAAAGCAATGGTTTAGATTTTTTTTTAAAAAAATATCATGTTAGACATTTTAAATTATTATTGTTATCATGTTAGACATTTTGAATTATTATTGTGCACATAGATAACTTTGACATTTTGCATTTATTATCTGATTATCTTCCATCAAATTAATCAAGACAACTAGTTAGACGATTTAGCAAGCATTGTTTAAATTAAATTTAACCCTTTTTTAGAGCATTTTGAACTCAACTTGCATGATTTTATGTTCTTTATTCATTGATTTTATCGTGCTTGGTTGACCATCTTATGGAGCTAGATTGGAGGTCAATACTCAAATGTCCCAAAAAAATTATTGACATATACTTTATAATTTATTCTACCCATTCAAACAAAAAATAATCATAATAAAAAATGTAATGACATTAGGCTTTGTTTGGGATCAATTTTATTATGTGTTTTTGGTATGTTATTATATATGTTGTCTAGAAAACTAATTGCGTATAATAAAAGTTTATCTTTAATTTTATTGTAGAATCCAGCACACACACAGATATTTGAAGAATAAACAAGAAAATTCTAAAATTTTACATTGAAAAACTCCTGAAAAGGGAAAAAAAATCGGGGGCAGCAGTAAAATCTTTCACTATGTATCTTTTAGTACAAAATTTTCCCCGATCGGGATTACTGGAATATATATAAAACAATAAATCAATCGGAATATAAATATGTAACAATGTTGGTTAGCAGTTGTTGGTGGCGGTTGATGATAATGAAACGTGGTCAGCCAGCGGTCGTGCGTGAGTGATGACCGGCGAGATGCGATAATCAGCGGCAGCGGCCAGCGATGGTGGTTGATAACAGCGATGATCGATGGTGGTGGTCGATGGCCATTAATGGTCAGCGAAGCGATCAGAGATGGCTGGCGTAGCGATGGTCGGCAGCAAAGCAGATGGCAGCAATACGTGATGGTCGGCGGGATACCGGCGTCGATGGTTTGATGTAATACGGCGACAGTGGTTGACAACGAGTCGGTGGTGGACAAGCGGCGTGTGGCGGCGCGATGTCGAAGATAGTGGTTAGCTTAGAACTCTCTCTTCTCTTTAGCTTGGCTCCCTTCATGTGAAGAATAAGGGGCTATTTATAGATAAGAGGAATGACTTTTTTGTAAATACATGCAAAATCCAAACCACTCCATCGGACGGCTCAAAATGATTCCATTGATCACCTGATGTATTTTAAGTATTTGAATGCTCAAATGAAGTTGCAATTAAGAGATCTTGGACTTATTAGATCCCTCGTCAAAGGCGCTCGATTTGATTATAAACACTCCATATTTAGGAACTATTTAGATTTAACGATATCATAAAATTTCGATGATAGCTTGATTTGGAAGGACTTAGGATCATCTTTGACAAGATTTGTGCATCGGTTAGTGGAATTTCTATTGTCATATCAGTTGTCCCCCTATTTTTAGATGACATTACCACTATCATCCAAAAATATATGCTAAATAATTGAAAATAATAAATTATTAATGAAATTTATGTTTATTAATATAGTTTGAGAGAATGATCTTCATGGGCAAGATTATGATCGCAGTATAAGGTCGGTCTGGGTTCCGAGCTTGATTCTGAACCGGGGATCTGGTTAAGCGTCATGGCATTTTTTTTTGGTTTTCAATTTTTTTCAATTTTTCATTTTTATTTTTTCTCTTTTTGCCTCTATAATGGGCCTATAAAACCCCCTAGGGTCAAGTGAGAAGACACAACTCCCAAATGCTCTAGTGTTCCTCTACATTGGATGAGAAATCATCTAGCAAAAGTTCAAGGACTAGGGTAAAAAAATAAAAATTTATTTTTCTTTTTGTCAGCAAAGTTCTGACCTTCTTCTTAAGAGAAGGTTATTCTCTTTGTTGATCAAGACACATAGTTCATACTGAGGCTCCATTTTCCTCCCTCAGATCTCATCGTGGGGTTTAGAGGCAAGGCTAGTTCATGCGAGCTCTAGTTTTCCTCGAAGAGGCGTTGTCCTCGTCGGACCGGCCGGTTGGAGGTGATCAAGGCCCGTAGTTCATGAGGCTCTGTTTTCTCTCGGCGTCTGCGTTAGACCGATCGGGTTTGGGGTCAAGTGGTTCTTCTTCTTGTAGGAAATTGGATTTCTTGAAACTCAATGGATGGTTCAACTGGTTAACCCAAGATGGAGGGGAAGCGTCAATTAGGAACCATCCTTCGAACGACTTAGAAAGTCTGGCATGTAATTTAAGAGTATCATTAGAGAGGAATAATTTTTTTTATCTCATATGTATGCGTATATTTTTCGTCAGATCGTAGGGAAAAAAATTTATCCAAAACTATCTGTGAGCGACAAAGTCAGGAAAGGATATGCCCAAGTATTTGGGGTGAGTGAGTTGCTTCACACAATTCTCATACTTTTATCTTTTTCTCTCTTTTTTCATTTATTTATTATGTATTTTCATAGGATGATGGTCGGAAGAAAACCAATAGTGTGATAGCTATAGACGATATATCATCCACTATCACAACAGATAGTTTAATGGTGCTCCGCAAAAAATTTTATTTCCTAATGAGTTGGTAGATATTATTGCCAAAAAGTGTGATCGTGTCCGTTCACCTGATACTTTCTTATTTCGAGATGATTCTTCATGCGAATTCCCTTTGGCTCCTGAATTGATTGAGATCTTTAAAATATGCAATGTAGTTTTGTCATAATTTTTATTTCGAGCTTTAGTGATCATCATTGGTTTGACTGTCTTCTTTAGATAGTGTGGTATGACTTTGAACATCAAATACTTGTGTCGAATGTGTAGATTCACATGTGATGCTCAGGGACGTGTTTCTTATCAGGCTATAAAAAATTGGATAGAATTTTCAGCACGGGATCCATCTAAGAATTGGTCTAATGGATTCTTTTTTGTGAAAAATGAGTGGGGTCTCCCTGAGAGATGGAAAAGATTGAATGACCTTCTAGATCCATTGTGATTAAAAAGAATGAAATCTTAACGACTCTTAATATTCCTTATGCAGGAAGCTTACAACATGAGTTACGTCATATTGGCAAATATATAATTGAAAATAGAATGTTTAAGGTTGGCCTTTATATTCAAACAGGGAGATCTCATGCTCTTCCACTGAAGAGATCAAGTAAAGGTAATAAAAGGTCTCCTTATATTCATAAGATTCTTTCAAGAAGCCCGTTACGAAATCATGGTAATAGCAATATTAAAGAAAAAGACATGTCGAGTGACTACGTCAAATATTTAGTTGGCTATGAGAATTTAGCTATCTCAACTCATAATGGAGTTTCTCAAAAGCATATTCTGAAGAGGTGTTAAAAGTATGTATGCCGGCGTCCAGCGGAGAATTAGTACGTTGTTTTCTCCTTCTCCTTCTTTTCTTCTTTTCCTTTTTCCTTGTAATATTTGTGATTTTTTTGTAGGTAGCTCAAACATTAGGGTTGATGGCTCATTTGGGTGTCAGACAAGTGGAATTGAATTTGTGAAGGATAAAATATCTAGAAGTATGAGAGAAAAATGAGTGCTAAGGCCCAAGAAGTGGGAGCTCTAGAGGATCAGCTAAATGGGTGTAGAACTGAGCTAGCGAATATGTCAACTTCTCTTTCTCTCCAGTCGGGGAGGTGGAACACCTGATTAAGATTGAGGTGACTCGGCCAAAAGATTGAAACTGGAGAAAGCATTACAGATCGTCTTTAGAGAATAAATATAATGTCGGTAAATGAAATATCCTTGAAGGCGTGGAAGATTTTAAGAACTCCACGATCTTATCGAGGACCATGTCCAGGCTTCGTAATCATATTCTTGATATTGAAGTGAAGGACTTGAGCACCAATATTTAGAGGAAGGCTTCATCCAGGATTCGAATCTTAGTTCATCATAAAAAGCTAGTTTAAGAATCTATCTCTGTGTAAAACCCTTTCGATTCGGAGATGAAGGGATTGAGAGTGAGTTTAAGGGACCATCTTCGAGTGGTGAGGAGGACGTTGATATTATGTAGTATCACTTGAGGATGCATTTCTTTTCTTTTTATCTATGTAATGTTATTTATTATTATTTTTTGTATCCAAAATTTTGATTCTTTCTTATATTATTATGTTAGTGTTGTCAATGATATAAAAAAATTTTGATGATCTGCTCTTGTTTTGTTTTAACCTATCCGAGGTGATTGGTCAGAATATTATTCGACGACCTGTAACTATAGATGGGAGAAGTCCACCAAGACCTTTTGGCCTATCCAGGTATTAGTCAAGCATTATTTGGCATCTTACTTGTATGGAAGTGGAATGTCCAGACCTATCATGGTATTAGCAAAGTGTTACTTGACTTCTTATGAAAGAGGTTGCGGAATATCCACCAAGGATTTTTTGACCTTTTTTAGGCATTAGTCAAAGTATTACTTGACTTCTTACCTGTACGGAAGATGTCCGATCAAGTCCCCTTGGGATTGATCATGCCTCGACTGAGATACAACGTGAGTTGTACATTTCTTAAGTGGGAGGATTAAATGAAGGAGATTGTTTATATGCAACAAGCTCGAAAAGAAAAATTCATAAACTCATTACTCTGATAAGGTCGGTGATACAATCATAAAATAATTTCAACACATATATGAGTTTGAAGAGGAAATAACAAACGAGACAAAATAAGTTACAATAATTATGCGTTGGAATTCTGTATTCCAAGTTGAGGTAAGATTTTTCCTCGATCCTTGAGCTTAAGTTCACTTGGCCATAGTTATAACCACATAAGGGTCATCCCAAAGATGTGAGAATTTATTGCGTTGAGAGTCTTTGCCCGCTTGAGACTTAGACCAAGTCCGAGATATGGGGGGTTTCACTCTCTTCTGAAGTGATACTTTGGTGGTAGGAAGCGTAAAAGGCCATGTATCAAGTTTGGAGTAGGTCTAGTTGTGTTTTTCTTCATTACTATCATGATCAAATGATTGAATTCTTGGACTTGGAATCCCAATATCTACTAGCATAATAGATTTTGTGCCGAAACACAAGTTATATGTGTCTCACGGAGTTAGCGATGTAGTGTGGTAAGCCCAAAGAATATTAGAGAGCTCATCAACCTAACCTTCTCAAGTTACATTTTAACCTTTTTAGTATAGTCTTTGGTAGCGGTCGTCCATTAGTTTGAGGATGACTACGCGGTGAATATGAAGATCTTTACAAAAAGGTGTAAAGATTTTTCTAGTAAATTAGGTTCTATTTTCGGTGATGATCTTTGTAGGAAGACTGAATCTACATACTATATTTTTCCAAATAAATTGTTTAGCATTTGCCTCCATAATTTTAGCGAGTGGTTCAGATTCCACCCATTTAGTAAAGTAGTCAACAACTAAAATGATAAACTTTCATTGCCCTGACGCTACCGAAAAAGGTCTCATGATATCAATTCCCCATTGAGCAAAAGGCCACGGGCTTTGAAGAGATGAGAGCTATGCATGCAGCATATGAGAGAGGTTAGAGTGCAACTGACAACTCACACATTTTTTGTGAACTCTAAGGTGTTTTGCTTCATCTTAGGCTAATAGAACCCTTACCTTATAATTTTATGGGCTAGCGCCCTTCCTCCTAGGTGTTCTCCACATATCCCTGAATGAACCTCTCTTAATGTGTAATCACCTCGATGGTGAGAGAGGCATTTAAGGTATATGAGAAAAAGCTCGTTTGTATAGTTCACCTCGATAATAATAAAGTTTGAAGCTTGCCTTGAAATGAGTTGCGCAGTTGGGTCTTCAGGAAGGGTCCCTTCTTATAGAAAAGATAGGATGGGGTTCATCCACGAAGGTTTCTTTATCTCATTAATTGCTTGTATTACTCATGATCGTTGGATACTAGGAAAATATATTTTTTCAACATGCTTTCTTCTAAATAGATCTGCCACTTAGCGAGAACGTCAGCTCGAGTATTCTTCTCTCGCAGTATGTGAATGATTTGATGTGTCTTAAAATGGGAAGAGACTTTAAGCAATTGGGATTATGAGTATTAAATTCTCTCAACAGGCGATAAGAGAGTCGGTAGATCACTAAGTTTTGAGCTTCAGATCGATGGCAACTGAGATGAGCCTCATATTCATTGGTTGCAGAAATTTTAGGAGTCCATACTCTAAGGTATCATGTTGGGAAAATATGTAAGATTCTTGCTGTATTTTCAAAACTCCATCAACATAGAGGGTCCATTGAGGAGCGGATGTAGTAGATAGCTCATTTGAGTTGGGGTGCATTCCATATAAAGTCTACGACTTAAGACTTTATATCGGGGGTAGAAAATGGATATCAAACTCTCCTAATTCTCATTTGATTAACCTCCCGGATGCCTCGGTTTTATAGAATGACCTCAATGGTAAATGAGTGTAAATCAATGGTGTGAGCTTGGAAGTATGTTGAATAAAGCCAAAGCCATCTTATCACAGAGTGGATAACTTTCTATATCGAGAGAATTTTCGACATAATAAATTGGTGGTTGTATCATATTTTTTTCTCAAACTAAAGCGAGCTTATCATGAGAAGAGACTACGAGATATAAGTATAATTGGATAGGCTTGGATAGTAATGCTAAATATTCCTTAGTTGCTCAAGACATTCATTAAAATTATTATTTTAGCTCCTTTAGTATTTTAAAGAATGAAAGTATTTATCCCGAACGGAAGCGGGATAAGGCGCAATTCATCCATTCAAATGTTGAACTTCTTTGATATTCTTGAGTCACATATCTCACGAGCTCGATTTTCTTGGGATTGGCCTCAATCTGCTGGTTACCATAAACCAAGAAATTTTTTGTAAGTACACTTGGTCGGGTTAAGTGTTATAACGAAGAAGGTTAAAGCATATATGTGATTCCTACTAACATGTCATATATACCTCTATGGATCTTTAAAATCTTATTCATAAGATATTGATACCGGCATTTTTTAATGACGACATAACTTGGTAATAATATAAACCTTTATATGTTTGAAATGATGTTACTTCTTCATCTATTTGATCCATTTTCATTTGATTATAACCAGAGTAAGCATCCAAAAAATTAAGCATTTGATGTCCAAACGTAGCATCGACCAATTGATCAATTCAAAGGAGAGAAAAACTATCTTTCGGGCAAGCTTTATTGAGATTAGTGTAATCAATACACATTCTCCATATTCTATTTTCTTTCTTAACAATGACAATATTTGCCAGCCATGTAGGGTAATGTACTTCTCATATGAATCTCGCTTTTAAGAGCTTGTTAACTTCTTATTCAATAGTCACGGAGGCGATCAGTGCAAAACTCCTTCTTTTGGATGATCGGTTTGAATGTTGGATCAATCTTGAGGAGTGCATGATCACATTGGGGTGCGGCGATAGACTCCAAGCGAATATGTCGATTTTTGCAGAAGTCTGTATTTTTCCATTTGTTCATCGAGAACATAGATCCAACTTACATTAGAGGTTGGTCATCGACAATGAACAAGTCTTCTGGAGCTTTACTTCTTCATTTCAAAATTAAAATTTTCAATGTTGAAGGTCACCAAAGGGTGGTTGAGCTTGTCGAGGTAACATGATTTGTTATTTTTTGATTTCACATATCACTCTAACCCCTAACGGGGTTGAAAATTTCATCTTAAGATGAGAGATCTCGAAATTGATTGGAGGGCTTCTTAGATAGGTTATGAATCGACTTGACCACCATGAATTGAATTAAATGAGTCACTTGTCGAGAAATTCTTGAGGACAACGAAGGGTGATTATCTCTCTACCATACGATTATCAAACCCATATAATGGTCTGCGAGGGTTGGAGCTTTTCTAACCAAGCTCATGCTTAGAAATGTGGTAAAATAAGACATCAAAACTCCCGTTGTCAATCAAAATTCTCTTAACATTATAGCATGGGTCACCATCCACGATGACAAGTGGATCTTGATGAGGAATTTGAACTCCTTCTAAGTCAAGTCATTAAAAGTGATGGAATGATGTCAGATTTCTTTAACTCGGTTCTTGAGGTGGCAATGAGGACTTGATTAGATAGTGGTCCTCTGTGTTTCAATTTCTAACTATTTGATGACTATTTTATTATTTGTGATGATTGTCTGTTGGTTTGGAGTTATATTTTCTTGAGTCGATTGATTCTTCACAAATCAACGTAGATATCCTTTGTTGAATGAGCCTCTCGATTTCTTCTTTGAGTTGTTTGCACGCCTCAACTTCAATGGAAGTGATTGTTCATGATTTCCTGAATTTAGTTTTAGCGGATGTGGCCACTTGATGGTTTCTTCATCTCGAATATGTTTACGAGATATGTTGATGGTGTGTATTCCTTTTTTGATTGGTCCACATCGTTGATGTGAGGGCGTGGAGGAGATCACGCGCCTTGTTACTTCTTTTGATGGGATTGTCGCATTCCACTCTTACATTCTATGGATTGTTCAAATTATTTACGATGGGCATTAATAGCCTCATCGACAAATTTGCTTCCACGATGAACCAAGTCGATATGGTGGATCTATCTGCAATAGTGATGAGTGTAGAAAATGGGAGAGGAAAACTCCTCTTAATAGTTCTTCTGGGTATTTGGCGAGCTTCTGAGAACATCTGGAAGTATTCTTTAAGTGATTCACCCTCATTTTGATGAATTTGAGAGATGAGAGGAATCTTTAATGATCCTTCCGCCATTACAATGAACTATTTACAAAAACCTTAGCGAAGTTCACAAAGTGTATGGATAGATCCCTCGAAGAGAGTAGAACCAAGTGCAGCCTACCCCTCGAGGGTAACTAAAAGACCTAACAAAGCAAGGTGTCGGGAGCTCTAGCCGGATATGCATGATGGTCCCGAATGGTCGAAATGCATGTTCATGGCCGCTTGCCCCATCATAAGAGTCATGCTCTAAGCTTGAACCCCACAGAATATGATGTCAAGAATAACTTCACCGGGTGAAGACTCCTGATAGCTATGATGAGAGGGAATATGATTTTTGTCTTTATAATGGAATTCTTCTAGCACCAAGCATTGTAATCGACGAGCAACGGGTGGGAGTCAACAGACGAGAACGCGCTGCTATTACTATAATCGTGGATTAGTAAATGAGCCGCAAGTGATGGAACCAGAGATCAAGGAGGTCAAGATCACAATATGGAAGTGAGGAACTTCGCCTAATAAAGAAGGCTCAGATAGCATTTTGACCTCCCATAGCTAACGATCGATCTTGAGGGAGATGTGTTTGCCGCAGTTGTGGATGTCGTGTTTCTCATAAGTCATATTATCTCATTTTGAGACTCTTCTATTCTACGCATGATTTTCAGAGATTCCTATTGCACCTTCACCGATAGGTCATGCCTATCGGGGAAGGGTAAGTACGCTCTTAGTTCAAGGATTGGTTTTGAGAGTGACGAGAGTTGAGCGCGCTGTCATGCAGTATTGGCCATTGGCCCATAATGCGATGTTCACGAATTTGCGATTGATGGGTTTGATTCCCAGACGGTGTCAAACTATGCGTTAAAACTAGCATAAAAGTTTACGCCTTAGCTTTATTGTGGAATCTAGCACACACATAGATGTTTGAAGAATGAACAAGAAAACTCTAGAATTTTTACGTGAAAAAACCCCTGAACAGGGAGGGAAAAATCACGGGGCCTAGCCCTATGAAAATCTTCCACTATATATCTATTTCAGAGTACAAAGTTTTCCCGATAACGGATTACATCAGATATGACAGACGATAAATGAGAATGACCAACAATAACAATCTATGTAGCGGGTTGTTGTTAGTTTGTGGCCGTGATGGTGAATATCGCCGAATCACGATGGCCGTCGTGATGACCGGCGAGATGGCCATGGCTATAATGCAATAATGCGGGTCACCATGGTGGTTGATGATGACGATGATCGATATGGTGGTCGACAATGCCGACCCATGGCAACGCAATCACGGCCGCGGACCGACCTGGTCAGGGATGACCTACGACCATGATCGATGGCAATGTCCGACGCTTAAACAACGACGAGGGTCCATGGCTGACCGGTAGACGGCGGTGGCTACCGATGGCGTACTGGGTAGTATTAATCTGGTGGTCGACCGTCGA
Source organism: Cymbidium sinense (assembly GCA_021442155.1). Classification (NCBI taxonomy): domain Eukaryota; kingdom Viridiplantae; phylum Streptophyta; class Magnoliopsida; order Asparagales; family Orchidaceae; genus Cymbidium; species Cymbidium sinense. Next base: position 22,515,775 of record CM038226.1, read on the forward strand.
GTGGTGGCACGATTATGCTTGAAGGATTTTCAAACTTTAAAACTCTCTCTCTTCTCTTTAGCTTAGCTCCCCTCATGTGAAGAATGATGGGCTATTTATAGATAAGAGGGAAGAAGTTTCTATAAATATATGCAAAATCCAAACCACTCCATCGGACGGCTCAAAATGATTCCCTTGATCATCTGATCTATTTTAAGTATTTGAATGCTCAAATAAAGTCAGAATCAATAGATTATGGGCTTGTTAGCTTCAGCTCGTCAAGACGCTCGATTTGATCATAAACACTATATATTTAGTTACTATTTAGGAATTTAACTGATATCCTAAAATTTTCAATGATAATTTAAGTGCTTGATCTGGACGAGTTTTGACTTAGGATTAAATTGCTTTTGACATCAAGATTTGTGCTTCGGTTAGTGAAATTTCTAGTGTCATATCAATATATAAAAACAAAAATTATTAATAGTGAATATGTTTTGTTTTAAATTAAAAAAATAAAATAAATCCAAATGGTTTATTAAATAATAAATTTGTGATTGAGAATTAATTAATCATATCAAAAATATCTAAAAATTTTATTTAATAAAATAGTCAATGTAAATCAATGATTCGAAAAAAACTAAAATTAATTACAATAGAATGAATTATAGCATTTCAATTATTTTTAAAGATCCCATTTTTTTCTATTATTATATCATTGAAAATTTTTACTGTTGTCTTAATAATATAATCATAATTTTGCATCAAATATATCATAAATTTAAATATCAATAATTTATTTAGTCTATTAACATTCTTCTATTTATTTATTTTTATAATAAAAGATAATACAATTATATTAATCATCAAACATAAATATTTTTATTTTTTAAACGGAGAAGACTACAAAATTTTGTTTTTATTCTCGAAACCCAGCTTAAGGGGTTGTTTGTCTTTAGGAGAAGTAAGACTTAGGGGCTGATTGGTTAGCGGTAAATGGAATTAGTAATTAGTTTACATATTTTTTTCTCTTTTTTATTATTTAGATGGAAGTAAAATAAAGCGTAATTTTTGAGATAAACCCAAATCCTACAATTTTACTTTATGACTTCTAAATACAAAAACGATATTTGAAATTCATGAGCTGAGCTGAACGATTTGCTTTTTTAATTTGCTTTTTCAGATAATTCCTATTAATTAATTAATGTTTAATATAGTAATAAAATTATATATATATATATATATATATATATATATATATATATATATATATATTAAATTTATTACGTTAATATAAAATGATAATATTTAAATTTTATTTATTTATAACACTAATAATTAATATCTTAGAAAATTTGTAAATTAATTACTAATAATTAAATATTCAAATACATTATATTTGTATTTGATTTTATTTATTTTTTAGTCAAGAAAAATTTTATTTATAATTTATTTATATTTTAATATATATTTATTTTTAATTGAATACATTAATTAGAATAAATTAAATAATTAATTTACATATAATAAAGTATTCGTAATACAAATATTTACTTTACATTCATCCAACCAACGTAAAAAAATAATTTCCAATGTATTTACTTTACACACAACCAAATAATAATAAGATTCGTAATTCATCAGATTCACTTTACATTTGTTTTCCTTTACACCGCAAATGCGCAAGAACCAAACAAACTCTTTAATAAATATAGATTTAATAAATCTTATATTAATTAAATCTTGAAAAATATTTGAATGAGATACTATTTTAGTTAAATGTAGATAAATTATTGATAAATTAATTAAAATTTTAGGATATATTTAAAGATTTATATGTATAGAGCACCTTATCATATTTACTTAGTATTTAAATAAGTCAATTTAATTAAATTAAATATTTTAATAAAATAAATAAGTAGTAACTTTTAAGTTAATTAAATAATAGCTTTATTTTAGATAAATTAAATAAAAATAAATATGAATATTTATATATATAGTACACAATTTTTATATATTTATATATTTAATGTCTAAATATAAATATATATATATATATATATAATATTTAATTTTTTATTATTACAATAAAAATAATTTTTTTTAATTTTTTGAAATAAAAATTATTTTTTAAAGTATAAAAAAATATTATATTTATAAATATTAAATATATAAATACATAAAAATTATATACTACGTATATAAACTTTCCTAATAATAATAATAATAACTTCCTCCTCTCTGTTTTTTTTACCCCCCTCTCCTTCCACCCGAAAACCTCAAAGAAAAACAAATTTCGGCGTTCAAAACCCTCGGCTAGTCGGCTTTCTCCTCCTTCCGCTCCGCTGCTGCCCGGAAAAGAGAGAAGGGAGACGTCGCGAAGGTAACCCTCCTCTTTGCTCCCACCCCGCTTTCGCGCGCTTCTGCTTGTCAAGTCCCGTAAAACTGCCTACCTGCAGGATTTAGTAAATCGGATTTAGCCATGCGAAATCGGCTTTAGCATATTACACAAAGCCGTGGATTTAACTTGTCCAAAAACACCGTTTTTCTGGATTTAAGTTAAATCCGGCTTAAATGCTGCTCAAATCCTGCAACCAAACTGCCCCTTCGAAGAGTATTTCGTGACACCTGCAGGTTTGTTAATTCCGTCCAGAATCCAGAAAACAGTGAAGAAACGGATTTAAGATTTTGTAGGATTTAAAATGTTCTTTTTCCTATTTGGCATGATTTATGAAGAATCCTGTTGCATCCGGCTACCACACAGCCTCTAAATCTTGCAACCAAGCATCCTTCTAGCAATGGAAGAAAAACCATTCCGCCTTTTCTCCAGCAAAACCAAGCCTCCTCGCCAAATCCAAGACTCCGCCTCGCACCCTATAGCCTCAAATACAAAAATCACTCATGTCGATCATGGGGATCAAGTCGCCGACGCATGTAGCATCGTCGGCTTCGCAGACCTTGGCCTTTCTAAATGGGCTGTCGAAACCTGCCGAGAACTCGGAATGCGGCGACCAACTCCGCTGCATCCCACGCTGCATCCCAGCCGGCATGACGATTCTCGTTATCGCTCAGACAGGGAGTGACAAGACGGCGGCCATCGCTCTGCCGATCCTCCAATGGCTCTCTACGGAACCCTGTGTGTGTTTTCCCTAGTCCTCACCGACTCGTGATGCCAGCTCGCTGAGCAGTTCCGTGCGCTTGGATCGTCACTGCAACTGCGGTGCACCTAATTGTTGGCGGGATGGACATGATCAGGCGCGTGCTCTTACCCTCTCATATAGTGGTTGCGACCCTGGGAGGATCAAGGCTCTTCTCTCGGAGGATCCGGACATTCCTGCAGCCTTCTCTAAGACCAAGGTGATTCTTTTGGTTTTAGAAAAAAAATAGATGCACGTTAAGTGACGTAACTATGTTTTTTATATAATGAACGAAGCAATATTATGTTGATATGTATTGGTAGAAGATTAAGCAGAGTATATTATTAACTCATGTGAGTGTTTGATACTTTTTGTACCTTCTTTGTCATTGATCGCGGTCTTACTTTGTGTACAAAGTTTCTGTTATGTTATTGTTTCTGAGGAGGTTTATTCAAGGGGAATTCGTATAGCAACCCATATTATATGCTGACCGATATGATCTCATGCCAATCAAATTCAAGCTCTAGATCAACTTAAAGCTGCTCGATTCTATCTTGAATTGAGCTAGACTTAGCTATGGATTGGCTTGATCTTATCTTTATTCAAGCTAAATTTGTCTCATATATTTTGATTTATAAATTATTGTGCCAAAAAAATTACTAAGTTCCAATCAAGTTTTAATATTTAAAGGCAAATTCTTAGTCCAATTTTAAACAATTATCAATGCATATATCAGTGATGCATGTATCTATAAATATATGTATACATTTCAACATGTGGTTGAGTTGCCTCAATTCAAATTTGATCTAGACATTTGTTGGCTTGTAACTCAAATCATTGTTTTGATTTGAGCTCAAGTCAACCAAAACCAATTTGACTTTTAAGAAATCATTCATCTTTAAGTTTAACACATGAAAATAGGGGTGTTAATTGGTTTAGTAGGTTTGGATACAACATAAAAATGGCTCAATTTGAGTATAGTTAACCTAAGTCATATTCATTTATAAATGGGTCAAAAATCAGACATCTAACGAAAATACTTAGTCATGGCGTTAACCCTACTCAAAATGAACACAATTACTTAATTTTGGATGCTACAACTAAAAAAAAAAAATATTTAATATGAATTTTAATGAAAAAAAGAATCAAATGTATTAAGTTACTATTATGGGTTGACTTGAAACCAATATAGGTTGAGTATGACTTTTTGGGGCCATGTAAGTTTTACCCGAACTTAGCATGAATCATACATGGGTTGACCCAAATCTGAATTTTTTGTGACAAATCATGTTGGGTCTAATATTGATGCTCTTGTAGGTATAGGAAATTGATGATTTACAGTTTGCAAGTGACCAAATAGTTTAATCACTTGATTTCTTTAAATGTAAATAAGCAATACTTAAACTAAAACCAATTTGATATTGAAACGATTGACATAATACATGAAATCATAAAGGTTTTAGAAACATATTAAATTTATAGGCAGTGAATTTAATTTTTTCAAATTGGATGTTCATTGTGTCAATTTTTGAACAAAATCAATAATGCTAAACTAGTCTATATCAAATTATGTAGAGGCATTAGAACATTTAACGAAAATACTGTTAAGAAAAATCAGGTCTCTTGTTGGTGCAAGGTGGTAAGTTCTAGAATTTAATAGTAGCATTTGTTCCACACTCTAAAGAATCGGACATCTAACTTACACTCACAAGATTGAAACCAAAGATAAATTTAATTGAAGCTCAAAGTTTTCTTAATTATACGCCTTATAATGTCTATTTTAAAGTTTTTATAGGATCATTCTAATCCAAGCCTGAGTTAAATCCCAAATCCTTATTCTAAATAGTAATAAAAAAACACTTTAATCCCATCACCCAACTTTTAATGATTTCATTTAGCCCTCAGCTAGCATAAATACCACATAGCTAGCACAGAAACCATGATAAAACTCATAAGCCAAACCCTCATTCTAGGAAAACTTGCAAGATCCTAGTATGGCTTCCTGTTTCCTGCTAAAGTTCCATAAAGTCAAGTGGTCATCATCCCAAAATAGCGATTCAATGGTCAAAGAATAATTCCAAGCTTCCACCGCCCGAAGCTGAACCTCATAATCCCAATGGTTCACTGCCAACCGAAAGGAGACGAGTCGGAATAAATCCAAGCAGATACAAGTCAATTGATTCTTTATTCCACAATCTGGAGAAAGTTTTGTTTGTTCTTAGCATTATTAGCAGATCTATACATGAAGTTTGAACTTCATCACTAAAAAATGTATTCTTTTAGATGGAATAAACATTATAAAGCTTTTCACTTGCTTATTCTTTTTTTCCGAGCATTATCTTATTTTTATTGTGATCAAATAGAGTTAACCTACTACTATAATAATCAACAATTGAATAGCAGCTGGTTTCCTGCTTTTCGGCATCAGATTATTCTTAATGTCGAGCTGTAGAGTGCTGGCTACTTTTTTTAGGTTTAATGTAGTGTTGATGTCATCATTGTCTCAAGTTTGTACAAAGCCATGAAGTTTTTTACATATATTTTATGTTTGTAAAAGTTTAAGTATTTAAAATTCAAGTATTTATGCTCAGAAGTGTTCCTTGCAATGCAGTGATTTTCTAACTATTAGATGCATTTCTTTCATCAGTTTCTGGTCCTTGATGAGGCGGATAGAGTTTTGGATGTTGGTTTTGAGGAGGAACTGAGGGTAATTTTTAAGTATTTGCCTAAAAGTAGGCAGACTCTTTTATTTTCTGCAACCATGACAAGTGAGCTGCGAGCATTGCTTGAGATATCTGCAAATAGGTCTTACTTTTTTGAGGCATATGAAGGTTTTAAAACAGTTGAATCTCTCAAACAACAATACATTTTTATTCCTAAAAACGTGAAGGAGGTCTATCTTATCTACATATTGTCAAAAATGGAGGATATGGGCATTAGGTCGGTCATTATATTCGTTTCTACATGCAGGTATCTTTTTAGTTGATTGCAAGTTTTACTTGGTATATTTTTACATTTATTCATGAAGATGCAGAATATATGAAATTTATTTATAGTATTGTTGTTTGTTCTTAACTGAATTTTACTTTGATTTGCTATGTTCCAGGATTTTTTTAATTGATTTGCTTACTGCTTTAATGAAACTTCAATAAACTTTAATAAAAAATGATATCAATCGAACAACGCATCACACGGAAGGCTGCAAAGTGGAAGGGATATTGTTATTCGTAATGTGCACCAACGAATTTGGATAAATTGAATATTTTCAAAAATGGTTTTGTTCTTAATTAAATAATTACATTCGAGTAAATAAGGTGCATTGCTGAAATTTCAATATGATATGCAAAAAATTAAAATGTGATTGCAGCCAAAGAATGGGGTTGACTTGAAGATGTTGAATAGATTAATTGAAGTAGATGAATTGTTGTAAAACATTGATCAACACACAAGTGGATATGGAATATAATTAACAAACAAAAAAATGAGTAACTAAATAAATCAAGATAATCAAATAATTCAAATAACAACAAAAGATTTTGACAGAGATCCCTTGAACTTACCAAACTTCTTGGCTCACAACATTTAGATTTTAAATAGAACATATAATTTCCATTTTTTTAATATTATGAATTTCATAGGCGATAGTTTTTAAAATGTTATGGTGGAGCAAGAGTGACTACCCATGCATTCTTTGAACCATGTGTGTCGATCACTCACATTATGGAGACGACAACAACAACAACAACAAGCCTTTATTTTATTATGTGAGGTCAGCTACATAAATCAGTCTTCTCCATTGTGTCCTATTATGTGTCAAATTCTTATGTTTATTCAAATCCTACACAAATTTTGTTTATTCAAATTGAAAGACCCAAATTCTGATTTTGAGTCTGAATCGTCAACTTTACTTCTTTTGGCTGGAGGTTTATAGGTATTCTTATGCTGTAGAAGAATGATAGTTTCTTCTTATATATCATTGCTCAAGTTAGGAATATCTCTTTTCAATGGCTTGATGATGCTATTAGGAGTTACAATTTTCTTTCTTATTAATTTATTTAGGTCTTGTTGTCGACTTTAAGATAAATAGGTCAACAACTTTAGAGGATGAGCTTATGTTGGCTCCTTTTGAATGTAGTGCTTAGCATTCTCTTAAATTTGAACTCCGTGAACCACGAGGGGATGCATGACATGACATTGACAAATTTATCCATTCTTTACTTATTTTATGCAATGATCTGGAGTGGAGATATTTATTCTTTATGATGAAGCCATGGTAGTCCTAGAAGAGTTTTGAAGATGGTGCTTGAGTAACATGGCTTCTGTGTAAAGCTTTTTGAATTTCATGGGCAAGATGAAGGACTTTGGAAGCTTTTGTCCTTGCTTGTTGAAACTATTTACCAAAAGTTTATCTTGCATATGATGCTACATACTAGAAGCAACTACCATAATGCTCATAGACTTATGAGATTCATTGATGATTATAAGATGATGAGAATCTAGTTTGCCAATATGCTGATGTTCTTTGTTGTCACATTGAGAGGGTAATTATGTTCGGACGTTCCTAGCATGATATTTTCTTTCAAGAATGCAATAATTAAAGTATTTTGGAAATCAAGAACTTCGATGAATGCATCACTCAATGAAATATGCTTGATATTGCTCGGATTTTTTAGCTTAAAATAAGTTTTCTGGGAGGTCTTTGGATATTTGGAGTGCTTCATATGCATCGAGTTATGTTGACTGTTGTAATAGTGAAAGAACATGGTATTCAACACCCATAGTAGAGGCCGATGTTCTTTTAGGGCTTTTTGAGGATGACATCTTCATTGATAATTATATTTTTATTTTATGTTTATTTAAAATGTTTTTCTTTTGTGAAGGCAATAGCACTTCGTCATTTCTCAATTCAGCCCGTCGTGCCACTTTTGATTTATTCTACTCTGATGTAAAAGGACCTTTGAATCAATTTCTTATAAAACCTCAAAGGATGGTTGGAAGCTCTTGGTGTCACTTCCCAATTATAAACACCTGTATTTGATGTCATTTAAGACTTCTACTAGCTTTCATCAAGAGAATATATATTTTTCTTTTGAGCTGTTATTCATCCACAATACTGTGGTTATGTATTTTTAGTGTTCCTGTTCTCCATGGGAGAATATTTATTGAAAACTTCATTAGCAGCATTATGAGTCCACTCTATTGCGCTCATAATTTGGCTTCATGGTTATTGCTTGCCTCTTGTCATTAGCTTGAGAGGTAGCTCATCAACTAGTAAACGAGACAGTGGAAATGATTTGATAGTTGTTAGCTTAGGTTGGTTTTGCCACAAATCTTTTGAGTTCAGACATGAAGTCAATATATGTAAGCTTGATGGAACTTTGTTGCTAGTGGTAATCCTCTTTAGATTTTCAATGATTTTGTGAGTGTTGAAAGTCTTCTTTAACATTGTTTGTGGAGATGGTACTCTAGGTTTGTTAAAGCTAAATACGTTAGTAGCTTACTTTCAGCTTGTTATAGTTATAATGAATAGATTTTTCAGTTTATTATAAGGACAAGGTATTGGAGTAGAGAGTTTATGCCTTATAGATGTTACTATATTGGAAGTATTTAGAGCAAAGTAAGTCCCACATTCCTTTTGCAATTTTCTTAAACATGATAATGAATGGAATGGAGGGTTTGAAATTATTAAGAATCCATATGAGAACAACATAAATTGTGACTTTTATTTGATATACTAGGTATGTTTTTGGTTTGGGAAATGAATGGTCTAGATGATGAAGTTTCTTGAGTTCTTGAAAATGAGATACCAGAAATCACAAGAGCTAGTTGGTACCTTTAAATTTACTAATAATACCAATGTTTGAGGAAGGCTTCATGTTAGGAAGAGGAGCCAAGGAATCTATTAATGAACGCCACTAAGAAGAAATTGGCAACCATAGCGTATTAATCATAGATTGAGAGGCTATGCTTGTACGAGCTTGTGAGTGGACGAGCAACAAGCAAATGCAAGCAGTGGATGTCTAGGGTGTCGATGAAGTAGGGAAAGGCTACAGTGGGATGTGCTGGGGTGATGCGAGATTGGGGGGGGGGGGGTATCTTGAATCAACAACTAGGGCTTAGTATGGTTCTCACACCATGCTGAGACTATTGAGACAAAAGAACTTAAATTTTTCTTATCAGAATTTGTGCTTATATATTGACAAGTCCAAAATAGAGCATGAAAGAAATGATATTGATTACATCTTTTAATTAAGATAATATATTACATAATAATGACATAATTAATTATAGGATATTCTCATTATTGAATTATCAATTTGGTATACTAACATGCACGAACATATTTTTCCAAACTAGAAAGTTAGGCCTGCAGAAGAGACGTGAATGCTAAATCAATTAATTGGGGCCACTTTGATTCATGCGGTATTTCGTACAGAATGCTATACCCCTTGATGAACTCTTTGGTGTCTTGGTTTCATAGCCATCATACTTCATCCTTATACCTTAATTTAAGAGAATCACCTGTATATTTTATATGTTTTCAAATACTGTTTTGTGTTAGAAACCTGTTACTGTCTGTGATGCAAAAAATTGTATCGTATGATTTATAATATTCAATAGGATGTTCAGTTGATTTTCTGCTTTTATTGTGATCATACAGGGGTTGTCATCTTTTGAGCTTGTTATTGGAAGAACTTGAACAACCTGCGGTTGCTTTACACTCTCACAAGTCTCAGGTTCTCTCTGCATTGAGTAAATTTAAATCTGGTCAGGTTCCTATTTTGCTTGCTACAGATGTAGCTAGTCGAGGCCTGGATATTCCAACAGTAGATCTTGTCATCAACTATGATATTCCAAGGTGATTTTGATCTTCTGATTCATTTCATTGATAAGTCGGTCATGATGATGCTAGTTCTAATGAAATTTGATCACATACATGGGCTGTAGGTATCCTCGGGACTATGTACACCGTGTAAGAACAGCCAGGGGCAGAGAGGAGGCCTTGCCCTAAGCTTCATAACACAGGTATGCTATCTGTTTTGTAAACACCCTTAGCTTATGAAAAGATTTTAACATTAAGGTGTTTTATCAGTCTTTCTAATAAGAACTCTTTTTTAGGTGGTCTAATGCATCTTTCGATTTCTTTTAGCAATAGATGTTTGTTTGTAGCCTTACAATTATAAAATTCAAAACCCAGTTTTTTGGACCTCCGATGACATCTATTGCCTGCAACTATCAAATCAATGTGCAAGTCTTATTTTAGTTTTCCTCCTTTATCTATATGCTGACTTAGGTAGTTCATCAGTGATTACCTTGTGAGTAGTTATCTTATAAGTATTATTTTGATTCTATTATATAACTTATAGCTGAAGTTTTTTTTTTTTTTTTATATTTTTGTCTTAATTTTTTTTTTTACTTAATTCTTTGAGCATTTTTTTAGAAGACTTGTTTATTTAGTCAATCCACATTAATACTGCTTTTTTTTTTTTTTCTTACAAGTTCTTCTGATGAAATAATTTTCTGCTAGAAAGATGAAATTTAAAGAAGCTTTGATTGTTTATTTTGTTGATCAGAAGTTTTTATCCTGCTGTTTATTATACTAGCAATCTAAAGGCTTGAACGTGTAGCGCCCTTTGAACTGAACTACACTTGCCTGTCGCTTTAAGTTCTAGTGAAATCAAGGCAGCTTTTTTGTTTAGTTTCAAAGTTTTTGTTTCAATGGGTCTATGGATCATAAAATCAACGTTCCAACATCTAAATAGTCCTTCCAAAATAACAGATAAATGCTTGTGTGTTTATAATCTCATTAAACTCAACTTTACCCTCATCTTAAACTTCTTTCATATCATAAGGCAGTTTAATTCACTACTAGCTCTTTGAACTGTAGAATCCATATTGTGTGTGAGATGGAGTAATTTTCTTTAACGAAAAAGTTCTTTTATAACATCATTGTCAGGATATAGGGAGATATGCATAGCTAACAATTGAAGTCATGAAGTAGGGCATCTTTTGATCATTTTTAATTTGAGAAATTTACATACATAGCACACAATTCTCATGCATTTACATATGTAACACTTAAAGCTTGATATTTACAAATATAACACTTTTCATATGCATGAAAATATGCATTTCGCTATAAAAATTTAACGATGGTGTTCTTTTTGATGTAGTATTAAAGATTTAGGTGTTATTTATGTAAATCTAAAAGTTTAAGTGTTAAATATGTAAATCTAAAAGTTTAAGTGTTAAATAGGTAAATATAAAAGTTTAAGTGTTAAATATGTAAATATATAATAATAATGTCCATGTATGCAAATGCCTCTTTTATTTTCATTTTTTTCTCACCATATTTTAAAACCTTAATATTTGCTTTCAGAATGATGTGGATCTTATTCATGAGATTGAGAATGTTGTTGGAAAACAATTGGATGCATTTGAATGTAAAGAGAAGGAGGTGCTTGAGGATATCACCAAGGTAAGGTCTATACAAATGATATTTCCTGGCTGCTTGGTGTAAACACCTATACAGTTACTTGTAGTACGGTATGCCAACTTTTGCATTTGATGTAATCATCTATTTTAACTAGTTTTAATGTACTTGTATGAACGCAGGCGAGCTCATAGAATTTTTGCATTTTTGCACGGCTAGATAAAATAGAAGATATTTTCAGTAAAAGATGGATCTTATTAAGAATAGAAATTCAAAAATAGGCCAATAATAATTGGAGTAACAAGTAGAAAAATATCTTACACTGGCGTCAGACCTGAGAGTTAAGCCCGCATGTGAGGTTTATTTCAGAATTTTGGGTGCACTACACAGAATTTGACTTTTGCGTGTGAGGTTGACAACTTTTGTCGATGCACTACACATAATTTGACTTGAACACAATATGAATGATCTATTTATATATGTATTCTAGGATAAAATCGAGTCAAATTAGGATTCACAGATCAAAAATTGGGTCATTTTTCAGTTAACGGGTCAACATTAAGCCATATTCGAGTTGACGGGTCAATTTCAGGTTGACAGTCAACCCGAACTCGACCTAAAATATTAAAACATGTCAATTTTTTAGACCCGAACTAGACTCGCAAAATTAATTATGTTAACCCGAACTTTGAGTTTTCAACTTGGGTTAGGTTTTTACTCCCCTATTTTTATGAGATTGATGAATTAGGTCTTTAAAGCTATTATTGGGCAATTTGTGGTGATATTCTAGTCTACAATCATTTAGTGGAAGATTATTTGGAGCATTTGAGAATAGTTTTTTAAGTCCTTTAGAAGGAAGTTTAATGTTGTTCTGAGATCCCTCTATTATTGTAGTCATTATTCATTGGTCAATGAATTCACTCTCTTCATTGATCAAGAAGCATTGATGTTGTTGACTTTAATTGTTTTACAGTTTTATTTCTAACTCTTATAAGCATAAATGCGCAAAAAAATATATATTTCTTGAGATTGAAATAAGTTTAGATTTAGTATTCAATACAAATGAAAGAAATTTAAGGATATGGAATGGCGTGTCAATCACTTTGAAGGTTTCAAGTTCAGTAATGGAGATGTTAAGATTAGTTGATAGTTATAAAGCTCTGCAGTTGGTTATATTTGTGATGCAATAAACAGAGCCAATGATGCAATCAGTGGTGTATTTAGACTAGATGAAAATGAATACAACAAATCTTTCACATCATGATGATAGATGACCCAAAAGTTATTTTTTTACAAAAATAAGCATAATATACAATCAAATGGATGATTGAGGAAAGATGTATATGCAATTATTTGCAGGTTAGTGAGAGATCTAAATAAAAGAACAACTATAGATGATTTTTTTTTTTTATAATCATGTTGGTTCTGTATAAGTTGAGTATGTCATTTGTAACAAAGATAAGGATGTTGTAGGTATGATAGTAGCTTCTACATAATTTTGAGTTTTGATTGAACAAAATTCTCTTTAGCATGATATCATATTGATAATATAATGGAATTGTGGGAGATGTATGATGCTTTAGTCCTAATTTCATAAAGATTGACCATCAAGATTTTAGGATGGACTTGATGCGCATCTAGGAGTGAGAAGAACTAGAGTATATTTGAGCATGCTAATAATTTATAAGTTTTAAACATGCTAAATAATTATATGTGTTTGGTAAAAAAATTTTGTTTTTGCAAATTCATACGAAGAAAAGAGAAATTAATTAAATTAAAGGTTACTTAAATGATTTAGTTTTCATCAAGTACAATCATGCTTTAAAGAGGAAAATTTATTTGAGAGGTGTTATTGATTCAATTAATGAAAGTTATGAGTGGTTGATTAGAGAAATGGTGAATGATGGTGAGTAGTTTGATGATGAAGATCTCACTTAGAAGGCAAAAAAAAAAACATGTAAATGAGAGAGAAGATGATTATTACTGAATTCCTTTAGCTTATTTTTGAACTTGAGATTTTATTAGTTTATTTATGCTTTAAAATTTAGTCATTATTATAAATTAGAAGTATTTTTGTGTAATTTTCAAATTCTAAATTATCACAGCAAATAGTTAGAATTTATTAGAAATTTTAATTTATAGGTTTACCCTTAAAGTTTGTTATTAAGTTAGATATGTTCTCACATTTCTTTTCTATTCAACATCAAATTTTAAGTGATCTAATAAGTGCTTTATATTTTATAATTGTTAATAAAATATATCAATATCTTTATAGTTTTATATAAGTTATGAGTGCTTTGCTAATAAAAATGTTGTTTCGCTTTATGTTTTGAAACAAAAATAAACTCTTATACATTGCATTACACATTACATATTGCGCTTTAATAATAGCATTGGTTTAATACACTATCAACATTTCCATGTTAAATAAAGAAAAAAAATATTGAATAACAACAACAACAACAAGTCTTTATCCCACTATGTGGGTTCAACCATATGAATCTTTTTCTCCCTTGTATTTTATTAAGTGTCATTCTCATTTAATTCTAATAAATTATGGCTTTTATTTATACTTCTTCCAAGTCTTTTAGGTCTACCTCTACATTTCTTAACATGAGAATTTAATATGTTTTACTCAAGTCATTGGATTGATGTTTTATATTATTAAATCATCTAAAGCGACTTGAGCTACTCCAAATTTTTCATAGATATATTCATTTTGCCTTTTGTCTTTAAGTGTAAAGCCAATCATCACTTGAGCATCCTCATCTTTGCAACACTCAATTTTATTTTCAAACCAACATTTTGCACCATACAACATTACAAGTCTCATCATCTTCTTATTAAATTTTCACTTAGCCTAAGGGCTACTTTTCTATCACACAAGAGCCTTGATGCGTTCCCCTACTTCAACCATTCAATTTATATCTATTAATAACATCTCCATTTATTTCACCATCACTTTGAATAATAGACTCGAGATATCTAAAACATCCACACTTATTAATGATTTGATCACCCGTTGTCAAAACCTCACTGTTAGGTCTACTATTACTAAAAATATACTCGATATATATTCATTTTTAAATCTATTCAAATGAAAGCCTTTAGACTCTAAAGTTGACCTCCATATTTCAAGTTTTTTTTGAACTTCTTTGATGTAATCCAACTGAAATAGGAAAATACATGATCAATCCTTCTTTGTGTTTAAACATAAGTAACAACTCTAATATACATATCCTTAATGACTTGAATATAAGTAATATTATTTTTCTAGAACTCTCCAAATCACTTTTTTTAGAAATTTATCAAATGCTTTTTTAAATTAACAAATACCATATGATGATCCTTCTTATTCTCTCTATACCTCTAAACAAATATATAGCATCCATAGTAGACTTACCGACATGAATCCAAGCTAGTTTTGAGAAACTTTTGTATCATGCTAATCAATGCTCAATTATTCTCTCACATAATTTTCATATATGGTTCATTAATTTAATTTTTCTATAATTTACACACTCTTAATTAATCTTTTTATATTTTAAAAATAGGAGCCAACAAATTCTTTTTCTACTCATCTGACATTTTTTTAGTTTTTAAAATAATATTAAAAAGTTTAATAAGTCAAGAAATTTCTTGATCTCTTAGGTATTTTCGTACTTCTATTGGAATATTATGAGGTACTATTGTTTTTTGACATTTCATTTTTTTGAAAATCTTTTTAATTTTGATTTTACTAATACAACAATAGAAACAAAAAAAATCTTTATTTTTATTTATGAATCTAAGATAATTAAAGTCAATCATATTCTTACAAATTTCATTAAAAAGTTTATCAAAATATCTTATCCACTAATATTTAAAATTCTCTTTTTTATCAAAATATTTTTATTTATGATTCTAAGATCACTAAAATTAATCGTATTCTCAATTACTTGAGGTTGGTTTCCTGAATTCTTCCTAAAAGCTTCATGTGGTGCTTTGAATTTATTCAACTGACAACTTTTGAACTCATTAGCAACATTTGTTTTTCACTAAATTCTTTTTTGTTCCTGTTTAATTGATGCGAATTCAATCTCCCTACTGAAATAACCTCAACAACCAACCTATAACATCCTTCTGCATCGAGTTCCACAACCATATTGATCAAAATTTATCCGCAGGTATACAAGGCCAGGCGTGTTGCTAGAATGAAGATGATCGATGATGGCTTTGAAGAAAAAGCTGAAGAGAGAAAAGCACAGAAGATGAAGGCGTTAGCAGAGAAGGGATTGCTTAAGACAAGGAAACGTAAACCTAAAGAGTAAACTTTTACACGCTCAAGAAATTGTTCATTTGGTTTGTATGATGTGCTCCGATGAGTTTTATCAACAATTTTGTAGCCTCGTATGTTTTAGTTTAAGTTAATTATTTCTTGCATGTACATTTATTGTTACAATTAGATTCATCGATTATTAGTGGATCATTTTTCCCTATAATTCAATGAAATGCTCTTTTGTTCTTCTGTCTCCATATTCCATTGAAATGCTCCCCTTTACGCCTTATTGTGTGCAAGTGGATCATTTTGGTTTAAAATCTTAACGCATTTAAGCAGGAATATCTTTTTGCCCAAATTATTGTAATGCATTATTGTTTTTGCATGTTTATTCTAAAAATTGTCATGAAATATATTTTTATTTGCTTTGAGAGTGATCGGTTATAAATAAAATTCGTGCATTTTTAAGATTTAGTTATTTTGTTTGTTGTATTTTAAGCATAGTATAATTCACCAGTGAATTTTTCATTTGCAATTTACTAATTTTGTTTATTTTTTGATGTATTTGAAAAATTAGTTAAATTAATCATTTTTAAATACACATCAATTTTTTTGCCACTAATTGTCATAAAATATAATTGTGTCAATTTAAGTTGATTGATTGGGTTTGAGTTTGACTTGATCCAAATAATCTTGACTCAAACAAAATCGTTTATTAAATGAATTAAAAATTTTATTGATCTGCTTTCAATTTGATTGATCTGAATACTACCTAAATGATCTATTTACATATTAATTTTAGGCCAAAAATTGGGTTTAGGATGGTGGGTAAAAATCATATTAATTTTAAGTTGGCGGGTCAACCCGAACTTAACTTAAAATATTAAGTGAGACAATTTTTAGAATTGAACCTAACCCGAAAATTAATCAGGTTAATTTGAACGAAAATTTTTCGAGTTGGGTTTGAGTTGGATTATTGTGTTGAGTCAATTTTTGACACTCCTATAACAACCTACTGCCATCAATAATAGTTGTCGGCTAGATAGTTATTGCAATCATATCTCTAATGATCAATCATCGTCAATTGCAGCCATCGTAGTTGTTGACCTTCACTATTGATCATTTTTCATCGTATTAGCTTCCAAAATAAGTCACCACCATCATATGTCAGATCGAATTTATTTTACTTCAAATAAAATATAAAAAATAATTTTTATATTTATTTTGCTTTTAATTAATAATTAAAATATACTTTTGAATATCTTATTATCTTTAATATTGTATTTCTTTTAATTCAAAATTTTTTTCACCAAATCGAAGAGCTCCTAAGGTAACAATGTAGTCATGAGTTGTGCCATTCCAGTTTACGAGCGATGAAAGCCTGAAAATTTTCGATAGGAAAACAAAAGACACTGAGTTGTGCACATTCAGCTAACTCTCTAATTTATACTTTTTTTGTTTATTTATTTTTGTTATAAAAATTAGCTAATAAAAAACTTTTCATTTAAATAATAGTTTTTCACCGATTTGGCCTTAAAAAATAAATTTTTGTCCGATTATTTTGCAATATTCTTTAATTAAAAATATGATTGAAATGACAGATATTTAATCAATTTAGTATGAAGATAAATTAATATCCGTATACTTGAGTTTGCGGAGAACAAACGAACCCTTATGTAAATGACCAGCAAGGCACGCTGCGTTCACTTTCATTAATTATTAATTATTTAGCTCATTGCTATTTTCATTTAATATTCTTTTTTTTTCTTAAATTTAATTTAGAATAAATGTTTTTTTTTAAATATGATAATATATTTTCATCGAATTATAAGACTTTCCTTTTATTTAGAAGAGAACAAAACGACAAGTGTGTGGATAGTTATTTTTATCGATGATGAAAATTATTTTATAAATTTGAAAAATGAACTTACGCATAAAAGAAATTAAAGACTTTGTCTTCTTAAATAAAAATTAAAGAATTGCAGGATTAGCTTTAGACACTTAATAAACTCTCTTCTCTCCATTAGTACTTCTCCATGGCTATTAGGGTTCCTCTTTGATCCCTTCCAAGGACAACAGTGCTGCTCCCAGCTCATCCATGAGATCATTCATCTTCAAGGTACCATTTTTAAAAAAGGCTGAGTTAAAATGGCTAAAGCTAGGCCTGCAACTCTTTTTTTTTTTATATATATATATTTTTTTATTTTTATTTTTTATCTTCTCGTTTCTGTACTGAGTCATACAGCCGGCCGCAGAGAATTAAGGTCGTCGCCAAAATTCATCTTTGGATAATAATATTGCTTTCTGATGATGCCGTGAAAAGTGTTGCAGGAAATAAAATCATTAAAATCTTATATAATCTTATATAAACTATATATAAATTGCTTTATTTGTTACAGAAGATATTGTTAAGTATGTTTTGACATGAATAAAACTGTTTTATAAAACTAAGCTGTATATTATCGTTATAATGGCAGATGTCGAATAGCAGGAGAAAGAGATCAGAGAAAGCAAAGCCGGCCTGCGAAGAGATGGAATCAAATAGAAGAAGGGAAGGAGGAATGGAAGTGAGGAAGCTTCATATAGTTTACTTCCTCAGTCGAAATGGAAAGATTGAGCAGCCTCATCTGATTCGCGTTCATCATTTAAGCAACAATGGAGTTCATCTTCGAGGTGAATTTGCAAATTAATTAATTATATTTATGTCTGATATATGATCGGTTAATTTTTAGTTACTTTAAAATGTTAATTATGTGATTAGTCGAAATATCGAACTGACAATTAAATGGCCACACCTAAATTAACTATTTTAATTTTTTTTTCGTGCCTAATCACGTAATTAACATTTTAAAGTGGCCTAGTTTAAAAATTTCAGATTATCTCTTAATTTGTGTTTTAATGAAGTTTTTTATGATCTAAAAATAGATGTTAAGAGATGGTTATCAGAGCTTAGGGGAAGGGAAATGCCGGAATCCTTTTCTTGGTCTTACAAGAGGTTTGATTACTCGTAGCTTAATTAAGTTACTTATTCACTTAAAAGGCTCTTCTCTTGTTTTTGCTGCTAAGTGATTTATTTTATGCTTTTTTTTATATATATAATGTCATTAGTATACTATTTCTTAAAAAAATCATTATATTTCGGAGTTGTTATAATTAAAGCTGTCATATTGATGAGTCTATATATTAACATTAAGAAATATTCCTCCATTAATTAATGATAAAAAATATTTATTAAATTGAACTTAATAATCATGAACATAATTCTTCTCAAGATTAAAGATGTGATATTGATGAGTTTATATATTAACATTAAGAATAATTGCTCCATTAATATAATAAAATTTTAATATCAATAGAATCTTCAAAATTTCAGGTTGGTCCATCAGCTAAGGTCAAATTAGTTTTTTTTTTTTTTTTTTTTGTTTACATGCAAAATGTCATATAACACATGACATGATGGGATCAATCAAATATGATGGAGCTACCAATTGTTCATATTCAGATATTTTTTTTTTCAATTCATTAATGAGATTACGAGTGTGTTTGGCATGATTGTGGTAGCGCAGTGTGGTGCCGCATCGTACTGTGATGTCATTTGAGGAATCGTGCTTTGCCTATGTTTTGAAGAATTTATCATAAGAAATGCTGAGATTTCTAATCTTATCAAAACTATTATTTGATTTTTTGAAAATAAAAAAAAATTAGGTCATATCGAAGCTTTCTGAACAACAGATTCTTCTGCAACACATCTATCATTATTTTTTTAGAGGACTATAATTATTTCAAACATACTCTAATTCTTTTGATCATAAGAGTTATTTGATTATATAATATTTTTGTAAAAACATATGATATATTAATAACATTTTGACTCAAATTAATATATCAATAAAGCCAAATAATTTACATAATAATATATTAATAAAAATTTTCAAAATTTAAATAACTTATAACTAACCAATTATAAAACAAATCTAAGAAAATAAATCATG
Organism: Cymbidium sinense; assembly: GCA_021442155.1. NCBI lineage: Eukaryota > Viridiplantae > Streptophyta > Magnoliopsida > Asparagales > Orchidaceae > Cymbidium > Cymbidium sinense. The sequence goes on from CM038226.1 coordinate 22,535,575, forward strand.
TCATATAACTCCACAAAGTTTAATTTGAAGAACCGTTGACGTTGTCCATAAAAAAAAAGTTAACGTTAAAGCCATTAAACTCTTTCTTTTTTAAGTTAAAACACTCAACAGGTTGTTAAATTGTAGGAGCTACAAAAGTAGCCACATATGGCAAGATCTCACGGATAATGATCTCATCACTCCGTTCTCTGACAACGAATACATCCTCAAAGGATCACTCATCCCTTGTCCACATGGCAAAGCTGTCGAGGAGTTCTTCCCATTCAATGAAAGGAATAAATCAGCCAGAAAACAAGACAAAGAAGAAGAAGATGAAGATGAAAACGACAAAGAAGAAGAAGAAGAAGAAGAAGAAAGCCAAACCCGAAGACACCGTATGAGACTTTGCAGATTGAAGCTAGCATCTCTCAAAGCCCCTCCACGTGGCGATGAAGAGTCGCCCATAAGACCAGCAGCCACTTCAACCTCAAGCTCTTCTGAGGAAACTATAATAAATCAAGCTGTTGTGAACCCTAGGAGAGGAGAAGAGATGAAGGAAGGAGATAAGGAGAAGAGTTGTAATGAAGTTGTGCTTAAGAAGAGTGGGAGTCAACTTAGTAAGAGTGGCAGCAAAGGAAGAGGTGAAGCTCGTCGCCCTCGCCGCCGAGCGGCGGATGTTTTGAGGAATCTTCTCAGATGCAGGCTCGTCGATACGAAGGACTCTGTGAAGAGAGAGTCGCGCGCGGAATGGATCGATCTCGAAGAAGAATAATCAGACAAGTAATGGCAGCAATGAGAGGTCTTCATCTGCTTCACCATTTTGCTTTTCATTAATTTATTTTAAGAGAAAGGGAAGTGCATGCACTTTAGATTGATTTGCGAAAGAAAAATCATTGAATTTTATCTAATAAATCATTAAACATAAGTTTTATATATTTAAAGTTAAACATGTTTTCATTGTCTATATCTATAGGGTTAATGTTATATATACGTCCCTCATAAATTTTAAGAACGTATTTTATCTCTCATGTTGTTTGACATTACATTGTGTCTTAATCTTAAATTATTTTTTGAATTTACGTTTATTATATATTATATTATATTTAAATATAATCATTATGCTACGATCATACGAAGGGAGAAAATTATAGTTTCAGAGTATATAAAAAATCTGATATATATATATTGTTGGAGACAGTACAATTACTATTTGATCGAACAAAAAACAGTAGTAATTTTCCGAAAGTCTTTACTTTTTAGGCATTCTATAGGTTTAAATTCTTAGTTTCATGTAAGCTGTCCTTGTAACTGATGAGCAGTGAATGAACAACTCTATTTTGAGAAGAAAATAAGGAGAAAACTTAGGTCTGAGTTCTGTTATTCAAATTAAATTAGAATAGACTTTAAAACTATCATATTTTTTTTTAAATTAATATATTATATAATTTATAATTTGATCATTTCATTATAAATTCAAAAATTCAAGAACCTAACTTGGTTCAGAATATCCTGACTTTTTTTTTTCTATCAGATAGAATGCATACAATAAATTAAAACTGAACAAAATTGTTCAGAACTAATGTTATAATTTTCTTGGAAAGCTTCATATAATCTGATATTCAATCTCTCTCTCTCTCTCTCTCTATATATATATGTACATCTGTGTGAGTCCACGTTTACTGAAAATTTGATCCAAAATGACAATTAGGAAGAGCTGGGAGAAAAAGGGAAGCAATGGAGGATCAAGAAAAATGACAGAAAAAACAACATCAGCCAAGTACAAGCCTTCTAAAGAGCCAAATTGCTCGTGAGTTCAATCAAATTAATTCAGCGCACTGAATATTAGATTATATAGTTTTTGGAGAAGAATAAAAAAAAGTCAAATTTATAATTTGTTTAAACTTGCAGGCAATGTGGGAAACCATTCAAGCCTGAGAAGCTTCACTCTCATATGAAGTCATGCATAGCTGTGAAAGAGAGAGAAAAAAGCTCCAGTTTTAACAAAGAAGAGCAAACTGCAACAAGAAGACCATCGAAAGTTACAGTAACTGTTCTTTAGTTTATGATATATATATATATATATATAATATTTCACTTTACACTGTTGTTTTAAATGTAAGTTGAAAAACAATTTTTTCTTTAGTGTGATTTAGTTGGCGATATGCATAAAATTTTTTTAATGAATTAATTGTTTTGATTCTTGATTCATTAGCACACTAATCATTGCACATGAAGCTGAAAAAATTAATCATTAGTTAATTTTTATATAAGAAAAAAATTTGAGTTAACCTAATCGATCTAATCAAGAGCAAATCTATTATTATTATTTTTTTATCATGAGTGATATAAAAAAATTTATTTTATTTTGTTTAATTTCATTCTAGATTACACTGATTATAAATTTTCTCAATACTGACAAAGAGTCAAAAATATCTCTAGTGATTATTCTAAGAATTAAGATACCTGTATGTTTAGATGTTTCTTAAATATCTTTGAGAAATTAGGTTATAATTCTTATAATTAATTATTAATGAAAATTTCAGTGGTGAGTTATAAACTTATAATATAATCATTAATTAAGTAGTTTTTTTGTTTTTGTTTTGTGTCTTAATATTTTTTATTTTTTTATATATTTATATAAATTTTGTTGATTAAAAGAGGATGATGGATGAGGCTGATCATCTCATCATAAAATTCTATCCAATGAATCCAAACCAATAAGGGCACGTTCCACATTATTAGGTATTATATTGGTTTCTCCAATTATTGTTAGTGTAAACTTGCAACTAGAGAGAAAGGAAGCAATTAATGAAGAGAGAGAGAGAGAGAGAGAGAGAGAGAGAGATCCGAGGGACAGCTCAGAAATAGGGATCCGAGGGACAGCTCAGAAAGAAGAATATTTGGGAATTAAAATATTATAATTATTATAAACATACAGTTTTTTTTTAATGAAATTATGGACTTGAGTAATGGTGTGCTTGGGACAATTTTTTTAACTATTTTATTTTTCAAAAATAAATAAAATTAAAATAGTTTTATTTGACTATCAATTTTGTGATTATTTTTTAAAAATTTATGATTAAAAATTATTTTAAAAAATCAGAAATATTAGAGTGTATTGATTATAGAAAATTATTTTTAAAATTTTAAAATAGAAAAATATTTATAACATATATATTAATTTTTCAAAAATTAATTTTACATGTTAACTTTATAACTAACTTTTTAAAAAAAAATTAAATCTCATGTTAATTTCTTTTCGATTTTTTTTCTTAAAAAGTAAAAAGTTAAAGAACTTTTCATTCTCTTACTCCCATTTTTCGCATTAATTGGCACGATCATGACATGTATTTTTTGTCTTATTAAAAAAAATCAAATCATCTTAATTTAATGATTAAGAGTTTAATATTTTATTAAAAGATTATGATTTTAAAATTTTAATATTTATTATATGTGTAATTTTATAATTAAATTTACTCAAATATTTTATAAAAAAAAATAGAATAACTCATTCAAGAATTTGCATGGAAGAGAAGAGAAGTAAATTGAGTAAAATAAAATACGATTGGAAGATATAATTGTTTAATTATTATGAGTTAATTAGCTATTATAACTTAAGGTGCTTTTAAAATGCTTTTAAAATTAGAACATTTTCAGGTATCATAGCTCTTCTCTACATATTTTTGTCTAGAAAATCAGGTAGAGAAAGTTTTACCTTGTTGTGTAAAATCAATGGTATTTAAAGAATGAACGAAGACTCAGAAATTTTAATGTAGAAACTTTAAAGAGGAAAAAACTACTGAGCTAAAGGTAAAACCTACTATGTATGTTTGAGTACAAGATCTTCCATAACGGGATTACAAAATTCTATATGAGGGAACAACAACTATGTAGACGTGCGTAACAATTGTTAGTGGTAATGATGGTGAACATCGAGAAACATGATCGACGATGAAGGTCGTCATGATGGAGACGGCGAGATTGACAACGGTGAGGATCGGAGTCGACGGCGGCAATGGCGTGGCTGACGACCATCGAGTGCATTGGCTGGAGGATCTTTTCTCTCCTCTCTCTTGCCTACCCTCATATGAAATGAGGACTATTTATAGATTGGAGGAGTGGCGTCATGTAAATACATGCAAAAAAACCACTCTCCATCTGGACTCATGATGATTAATCATATGATGTATTTTTTTGTATTTGTTTCAAAGTCAAATTGTAAGATCTTGTTGGAACCGGGCCGTGACGCTCGATTTGTTTATAAACACTCCATATTTGAGAGCTTTTAAGAATTTAACCGATGTCTCAAAGTTTCCAATGATATTTTAAGTGCTTGATCTCGACCGCCAATTTTCGATCACTCAGATCAAGATTCGTCTAGAGAAATTTTCGGTCATATCGGTTATTTTGGATGATATTATCTCAATCATCAAAAATATGTGTCAATACTTCAAAACAAAGAAATTCTTTAACTAAATGTAAGACCATTAACCACACATTTTGAGAGAAGGATCTTCATGTAAGCAAAGATTACGACTTCTGAGCAGATCCAAAATATATATAGTATGTGCGAGTCGAAATTGAGGTTCTGGACCCATCCTCTAACGGGCGCTTGGCAGGCTGTGTCGGCGATATAGCGCTGGTGCATAGCAGTTCATACTGCTTAGGGTCATGGTCAGACGGTCGAGTGTGGTGGGCTAAGCGGCGAGCGGGCAGGCGGTCGCGCGGAACTGACGCTGCATCGATGAGCGCCCTTGACACCTGGTCCCGTCCAGCGGCAGCGCTGAATGGCGACGGCGGGTCGACGGGCATATGATAGCAGGGCATGGCGTGCCATGCCAAACGACAGCTTTATGACGGGCCATTTTGATAATTTTACCCTTCCGCCTCTGAGGGTCTATAAAACCTCACCAAGTGAGAAGGAACCTTCTCTTTTCTTGAGAAGGTCATTTGAGTCAAGACCACAGATTTACGCCGTCGTTGTTCGGCTTTCTCGGGCGCCAACCGGGGACCGTCTGTTTGAGGCGATGGCCGCAGATACGCCGTCGTTGTTCCTCGAAGAGTCAACCGGCCTCGTGACCGTCCGCTCGAAGCGATCGCGCCCGCAACACTTACGTCGTTGTTCCGGTTTTCCCTCGAAAGATGCATCAACCGCCTCCGACGTCCGCTTTAGGGAGATCAAGGCGCACATACGTCGTTCTGCTTTTTCCCTTGAAAGAAGGCGTTAATCGTACTTTTGACGTCAGTAATATGCGATCAAGGCACAGACATACCGTTCGGTTTTCCCTCGGAAGAGGCATCAATCGGCCTCATCGGACCGTCCGGGTATGGAGGCGATCAAGGCGCCGCATTACATCGGTTCTCTTGAAAGAGGCGTCAACCGGCCTCACCTGGACCATCTGGTTTGGAGGTCGATGGTGTAGCGAAGAATCAGCGAGTGAGCGGAGACGAGTAGCCGGAATGACCTACGACGATGGTGGTGACCGGAAGGTTGGCAGAAGACAGCAACCAGAATATTGGCGGTCAGGCCGAGCGGGTCGGCGAATGCAGAAGCCACGTAGTCGAGATGACGCCGAGCAATGATGATAGTGGTGACCTAAGATTGCCGACGATGGTGCGGCGCATCAATCGAATAATGACCGACGATAAGATGGCAACGGTTGGCTACCGACGGGTGGTCGATAATGAATCAGCGTAATGACGATGATCGACGCGGTAATGGCAGTGATGACCGGCGATGATGACCTAAGATTGCCGCATGATGGCGGCGACATTGCTGGGCAGGGGTGGTCGACATTAGTAACCGGCGACCGTAGCGTGGGATGACCAGCGACAATGGCACGGTGACGGCGAAGCACTACCGGGGCGACAAGGATGATTCGACGATGGTCAGAAGATCAACGATCAGCATCGGTGACCAGTATGTAGGCCAATAAGTGGTCGCAAGAATCAATTAGCCGGACGACCGACGCCGTAGAATAAGTGTGGATGATAACGACGATGTGGTGGTGACCGCCAAGATGCCGGCGGATGGCAGCAGTGAGCGACGTAGGCACGGCGATGACCGACGATAGCCGAGCAAGCTGACGGTTAAGCGACGGGTGGTCGCAAGAATGGCGATGATAATCACGGCATGACCGACGCCGAGGCGATGACCGACGATGATGGTGGTGATCGACGAAGATTGCCGGTGATGGTCGGCACACCGGCGAGAATGAATCCTGCGATGGACCGATACGTGATCAGCCGACGGGGCAAATGACGACAACGGCGATGGTTTGGCAGAAACCACGACAATGCAGCGATGACGCTAAACAGCGGCGCGACGTGGTGGCTAAAGAAGAATACGGTTTTAATGACGGCTGGGTGACTAACGCCTAATGCAGATGACCAAGATGGTGGCGACCGGCGAAGATGCCGATGGATATTCGGGCCAGGACCACGAAGTATTACCGGCGGCGACAATGCAGAATCGCGACGGTAAGTCAGTGGTGACACCCAGAATGGGTGGATGATCGACGATATGGTGGGACCGGCGAAGATGCGCGATGGTCGGGTCACGGCGGACCGGCAGGGCTACGGACCGACGCAAGAATCATGGTGGCCGGCTATGGCATACCGACGGTACGACGATGGGGTCACGGTGGCCATCGGCGCACCGACGTAGTCTGGGGATGACCGCAATGATGAGATTTTGACCTATCCGGATGTTTGTAGAGTGTTACGACGCGTTAATTGTGGAAGAGGTTGAATCAATCCGAGATTTTGATCCATCCGGTTTGTTTGTCGAGTGTTACCCACGACGCAACCGCATGGAAGAGGTTGAATTGAATCCGAGAATTTTGACCTATCCACGTTGTTTGTTAGAGCCTTTGCCGATTACATTAACCCGTGTGGAAGAGGTTGAATTGAATCCGATGATTTTTGACCTATCCGGTTGTTTGTCAAAGTCTTTGCTTCGATGACGTTAACATGGAAGAGGTTGAATTGAGCCGAGGATTTTGACTATCAGGGTTGTTTGTCAGTCTTTGCTCGACGCTTAACCTGTGGAAGAGGTTTAATTGAATCCGAAGATTTTGACCTATCCGGGTTGTTTGTCGAGTCTTTGCTCGATGAGCAACTGTAAGGAAGAGGTTGAATTCGGGATTTTGACATATCCGGTTGTTGTTGTGCACGATGCGTTAACTGCGGAAGAGGTTGAATTGAATCCGCCGAGGATTTTGACATATCCGGTTGTTTGTCGGGTTTTTGCTCGGCGACGCAACGTATGGAAGAGGTTGAATTGAATCTGGCGAGGATTTTGACCTATCGAGGTTGGTTATTTGAGTGTTTGCTCGATGACGTTAACCTGTGTGGAGTAAGTACAAAGTTTTGACATATCAGGTTGTTTGTCAGTGTTTCGATGACGTTAACGTATGGAAGAGGTTGAATTGAATCCGAGGATCTTTGACCCATCCGGGTTGTTTGTCGAGTGTTACCCGGCGACGTTAACTCGTATGGAAGGGGTCGGAAGTCTACCAAGGACCTTTTGACATATCTTTGTTTGTCATAGTCTTTGCTCAATGAGGTTAACCTGTGGAAGAGGTTGAGGAAGTCCACCGGACCTTTTGACTATCTAGGTTGTTTGTCGAGTCTTTGCTCGATGACGTTAACCTGTATGGAAGAGGTCGTAGTAAGTCCACCAAGGACCTTTTGACCCATCCTAGGTTGTTTGTCAGAGCCTTTGCTCGATGACGTTAACCTGTATGGAAGAGGTCGTAGGAAGTCCACCAAAGACCTTTTTGACCTATCATACGTTGTTTGCCAGAGTTTTTGCTCGTTGACATTAACCTGTATGGAAGAGGTCATAGGAAGTCCACCGAGGAGCTTTTGACCCATCCTAGGTTGTTTGTCATAGTCTGACGACGTTAACGTATGAAGTCGATTAAAACATCCATTTGTGGTTGTAGCCAAAGTTGCTCCTTAACCTTGGCCTTTTTCATTAGTATTACTGACTTGCTTCTGAAATTGATAATTAATTAGATATCCAGAATATTGATTTGGATAATCTTTTGAGATTAAGAGTTGCCCCCCAGTTTTCGATAAAATTTGAAGGAACAAAGTTTGATGAATCTTCATTCTTCTCTTGCGCTCTTTAAAAGCTTGAAATGCTCCACCTCGATGGTGGTTTTGATCTTGTTAGGAAACTTGGTCGTCATACAAGATGAAATAATGAGAATCAGGTTTCCCACAGATGACGCCAAACCTGCGTCTGAAAACTAACGTACTAGAGTAAAGTTTACTTAAATTATGAAATCCAGCACACACAGGTATTTAAAGAGTGAACAAGAAAACTCCAGAATTTTAACGTAAAAAATCTCGAAAAGAGGAAAACCACGGGGCATGAAAAGCTTCCACTATGTATCGTTTTTGAGTACAAGATCTTCCATAACGGGATTACAAAATTTATATGAACAACTATGTAGTCACGTCGTGGTAATAATTGCTAGTAGAAATGATGGTGAACATCGGAAAACATCGGCCACGATGAAGGTCATCATGACGAAAGGCCAGATCGACAACTGAGGATCGATGAGAGCGGCGCGTGGCGGTGGCGACGCCGAGTGGCAACACAATGGCTTGGAGGATCTTTAGAGCTCTCATTTCTCGCTTGGCCTCCCCTCATAGGGAATGTATTTATAGATTGAGGAGTGGCGCCTCAAATACATGCAAAACCGAACCACCCTCTCCATCGGACGATTCATGATGATTCCCTTAATCATATGATGTATTTTGTGTATTTGAATGCTCAAATGAAGTCGGAATTGTAAGATCTTTGGCTTGTTGGAACCGGCCATTCGAGACGCTTCGATATTATAAACACTCCATATTTGAGAGCTTTTAGAATTTAACCGATGTCTCAAAGTTTCGATGATATTTTAAGCTTGATCTCTACCGCCAATTTCTCGACTTTGTTTTATCAAGATTCGTGCTTACTTGAGGAATTTTCATATCAATATTATTTTGGAGAGAATAAAATCAAATATTGTTTATATTTATATGATTTATCTCATAATAATTTTAATGGCTATAAAGTTAGCTAAATTTAAAGTCTTATATTTAGGAGTTGTTTGAAATAATTTGTATATTTTTGTTTTTTATATATATTTTTATTTTTATCTTATTTTGTATATATTTTGATTATGTTTAGCAATGATATATAATTTTAAAATATACAATGCAAAAATTTATTTTAAGTATTTATAAAATAATATGATTTATTTTAAAAATAAAAATACTTAAAATATATTAAAGAAATATTTGTTAAAAATAAAAAAATATATAAAATAAATTTTGATCTAAAAAACTCTTGATATTTTTTTAGTTAATAAGCTAACTTGCTTACATTCTTAATAATTTTAGAATATATATAACTTAAAATTGAATCGAAATTATTGAAATTTAACAAACCATTATATAATTTCAATATTGGTATGGGAAATGCATTAATTATGGGGACCACCACCCTTAGTTTGAAGATTAAAACTGAGAGAAAAAATAAAATAAAATAGCCAGAAAAGAAGAGACAAAAAACCAGAAGTGGGTGCGCTCCAATGGCTTTTAATCGTTTTCCTCAAACGCTTCTCTCACTGCTTCCTGTCTTCCGTCCACCAAGCACAGTCCCAGTGCTCTCACTTCCACTCCTTTCTCCGTCCCCGAAACCTTTCCCCTTCCTCCTATGAGCTCAAAAACCCCACTTGAATCCCATTCTTAAATCATCAAACGTGTACCATTCTCCACATTTACCCATGAAATCCATGGCAATCTCAGTCAAAATGCATGGGGCTTCCGTCAGGCGACGGAATCAAGGCGCACCTATGAATCTACTCGGAGGTAAGCTTCTCAAAGCATACTCTTTTGGTACTCCAACTGTTATTTTCATGGCAATGTTACTTCTGGGCTTTGTTCGCCGAGGGTTCTCAGAGGAACATCCACTGGTCTCAGTCCCTCTCGGTTTCCAAATTTTTGGGCATGAAAGGGCTATTATTTGGACTTCACAAAATGGGATTTTGCATTTGCATTTGGGTTCCTTGGAGATTACGAGACAGATGATACTGGCTTTGTGGTGGGAATTTGGAATAATCTCCGTAACATTGAAGAAAGAATTCCTGTTTGGGTAGTTGGTGGAGGGGTTAGGGTTAGCAAAAATTCCACACTGCAGCTCTCAATGGATGGGAGCTTGGTTTTAATTGACGGTAGTCGCCATGGTCTGCCAGTTTGGAGCAGCAGCACTGCCTATCTTGGAGTTGAAACCGCTTCGCTAATGAACAATGGAAATTTGGTTCTCATGGGTGGTGGAGATAGAGTCATCTGGGAGAGTTTTAACAGTCCTACAGATACTCTACTTCCTGGGCAGTCTCTCTCATTCCCTCAGTCTCTACAAGCCTCCTCATCAGACTCCATTGCTAGCTACTATAGTTTTGAGATTAATAAGAAATCTGGGGACATATCTCTTGTTTGGGAGGACAATGTGACTTATTGGAGTAGTCATTTGAGCCAGCCTGTGGACGTTGGAGAAGTTCGTCTCAATGCAGATGGGCTTCTTGGGCTGTATGACGCTAGTGGAGGTCTTGCTTGGTTTTGTTATAGCGAGGATTATAAAGATCCATTTGTGGCTTTCAGGCGTTTGAGGATTGATCCTGATGGTAATCTGAGAATATATTCATGGAACAATGCTAGTTCTTCATGGAAGGTTGGCTGGCAGGCTGTACCAAGTCAATGCCATGTGTTTGGCTCCTGTGGGTTATATCATGTTTGTGGTTATAATTCTTCCGGAGCTTCTTGTGAGTGCTTGGTTCAGGATTCCGCTTCTGGTGATTGTTATAAACTTGCAGATTTAGGGAATTGCAAAACAGGTACTAGCATGTCAGTTTTCAAACAGACATTTCTATATAGTCTTTATCCCCCTCATGACATTGAAATAATGCTGAGCTTAGATGCTTGCAGAAGTTACTGCTTAAATGATACTAGTTGTTTTGCTGTGACTGCTAAAAATGATGGCTCGGGACTCTGCACCGTTAAAAGAACTAGCTTTATCAGTGGTTACCGCTATTCTTCTGTCCCAGCCACTTCATTCCTGAAGGTCTGTCTTGTCCCTGAAGCCGTGTCTGCTCAAGCTACTAATTTTCATGGAAACACATTGCCGTTAGATGGGAAGCAACATGTAGATCAAACAGTTGGACCTAAGAATTTTATGGTTGGCGTTGTAGTACTTCTTTTGATTACAGCTTTTGTCTTTTTTACTGTGGAGATAATTATAGTTGGTTTTGTTCTCTATAGAAGAAGACAGACTAACATTGAAAGGAGAACCCCATTTGGGAAGGATTTTGGAATGAATCCACACTACAGTGCCTTGGTTAGGATATCACTTGAAGAGGTGAAAGAGTTGACTAAGAATTTTGGGAATAAGCTAGGACCGAGCGTTTATAGAGGCATGCTGCCTAACAAGATACTAGTGGCTGTAAAAGTCATCGGTAATGCCATAGTTTCTGAGAAGGATTTTTTTACTATTGGTATCAACTTTGGGCAGCACTCACCACAAAACCTCGTTTCCTTAAAAGGTTTCTGCTACGAACTTACACACAAGGCACTGGTATATGAATACATAAGCAATGGATCTCTTGATCAATGGTTACTCAACAGAAGGCATTGCAGAGGTAAAGATGGTTGGCATCAGGCGCTCAACATTTCCATTGGGATTGCAAGAGCTCTATCCTACTTGCACCTAGAATGCAAGCAGTGCATACCTCATGGAAATCTGAAGCTGAAAAATGTTTTACTTGATGAGAACTTGATTGTTAAAGTTACTTATTATGGCCTCCATGTCTTATTACAGAAGGATTGTGCCTCTTCTTCTGAGAGTCCTTTGGAGAGAGATATTTACATGCTTGGTCGGATTTTACTTGAGATTCTTGCAGGAAAGATATATGTGGATGATGACAGATTATGTGATTCAGCTTATCAGATGTGCAAGGTTGGGAAGTTGGCTCAGTTTGTTGACCCCCATTTGTCAATTGGTGATGCCGAGCTGGATGAAATGGAAAGGGTAGTAAGATTAGCTCTATGGTGTATGCAGAATAAACCGAGTCTTAGGCCTTCCATTGGAGAAGTGGTGATGGTTTTAGAAGGGGCCCTTTCCTTGGACATGCCTCCAGCAATTGAAGCTTCTCATGTAGGGTATCATTGACACTTTATGGAAACTTGAACATAACTGAGGTAACTCTGTGACCTAGGGTTGACTTGCCATTATTTTACGTCCTTCCTACTACTAACCGTGAATGAAATCTTATTTTTGAAATATTAGTCACCATGTTTCAATTGTTCAATGTTTTTGAAATCCTAATTTTGGCTTTGCTACGTAGTTGAGTCGAGATCTTGCTCTAGAAAATGATTGTAATTTGCTATTACTACATGTAATGGATCTCAAAAGTTGAGGGGACTCAACCCCGAATCATAATGGATGTGAATGACAAATCAAGAAGAGAGTGCACAAGGAAGAGTGTCTTATGCGCTTTTCTTGTGTCTCTAATTCTAATGTCTCCATTTTTTAGCAACAATTTCTTATTGATTTCTATGTCAAGAGTTTGATAGAGTGCACAGGGACGAAATTTTTTTGTGATTTCTATTATTTTATCGTCTCTATTTTCTCAGCAACATTCTCTTAACTTATTTTACTAGTTAGTTAAAAGAATTGAAATTTTTATTAGAAATTGATTTATAATCTTTCCAAACAGATGTTAGCTAGACTTTTTTAAGCTAGGTTTAAATGCCAGCAATAAAACCTATTATTTCAAGTTCTTTACTATAAAATGAAAACCATAAAAAAGATTTCAAACTCTTAAATTTCTTTTCTACATTTAGAACAAATATTAAACAACTAATATATAATGATTTCTAATGGATTCCTAATACCAAAGAATTATATAGCTATGTTTCATAGGAAAAAAAAAACTAAACCAACAATGTTGATTCAGAAGTTCCTCTTAACATATAATATCTCAAGGCAGAAGGTTTCAATATATATCTAATGCATAAATAATATACTTGAAAAACATAAAATCACTATAGAGAAAAGTAGAAATAATAAATCCATCTTATCTTCTTCCAATTCAATTCTATATACAAAATAGGCTACAAACCAAATATATAGGATTCTTGTGTGGATGTACATTTTGAACATCCACATTACCTTAAGGCAAAAAATATCTCTAATGAAAAGTAGCCTGATATCAATTCACTTGATTTTTTTTATGAAATATATGATTCTTTATTAGTTGAATTACACCCTGGCTGTTGCATCAGATTACTATTTTTATTTCTTTACTTTCAAGCTCCTTAAGCAACCCTTTTATTCATATTCCTAATCTCAATAGTAGCCATGTATTTTATCTATCCGATTGATAGAGCTACAATAGATTAAAGATTTACTTTTTAGTTGACTATATTCTTGTATATTGTAATGACATACCTAATCAATGATCTATGTTTGTCTGGATTCCTCAATTAATTTGAATCTGCAAAACTTGTGATTTGCACTTTGTTTTTTTTTGTTTGTTAGTTCAACATCAGTTGACCCTCTTTGATATTTGAAGATTTGATAACTCTCTAATATTCTTTTCTAGGTTTATTAGCTATGTATCTGCATATCATATTCATTGCATAAGATATATGTAGTTCTGTATATATTATAGAGTATATGAGACTGCCAGTTGCACTAGCATATGAAACTTTATCCATATACATTTTTGATCTTCTTCAGTTGATAGTGATTATAAGACTGAAAGATTGAAATGTCCAAAGGAGATGAAACAGATTTTGTGATATCTATTCCAAATTTTTTCGAACCTTATAAACATATTTTGTTTAAGATAAATGTAACAATTCTTTCTCACACTATCCCAAGGAATATCGACCTGGATCCTTCTTCTCGGTTGTTAAATGATGCCTTTAACTTTTTTTTTTATCTCTACTTAGTTGTTGTTGACCTCCACATATGGTTCACAAGTCAAATGAGTCATGGAGGTTAAAATAAATGATTAATGAGATAAACTATCATATAAGTTTTAAAACCCACTGATTGAATTTGATCAAATTCTCTTTGAAAATTCGCCAGATAATGCATCAAAAATATTAAAATTAATTAAATAAATAAAATCAAATCAATTAATAACCGATCAATTAATTAAAATCAAATTTTAATGAAATTACATATAGAGATCGGAAGCCTCAACGGCATCCTTACCTTTCGCAAAATTGATCGCTTATTGTCGCCAAACGCCGAAATCTATCAAACGACGCTTTCCACGGCCTCGAAAGTCTAACGCCGATTTGAATATACATCGCATTTCAAATTTCACTTCCGATGTTTGCCGTTGTCTAAACGACCTCCGATCGACATGTCCGACTATGAAACACCTTAGATTGATATCCATATTGCTATAATTTATTAATTTAGAGGATTCGACAAATTATTTATATTTAATCTCAATATTTCATCGTTAGGCTAATTAACAACTGAAATTAGCTAATGATCTCTTAATCCTTGCTTAATTAGTCTCCTGAATCGTCTAATTCCGCTTAGCCGCAGGATCGGCCAATCAAAATAGCGGCGGAGTGTATCCAATCAGAATAGCCACCCTTTTATTTCTATTGGCTGCCGTTTGGGCAGCCAATCGAAAAAGTCAATCGGCCCTAAAGGCCAAAACGAGGGTTTCTATCCCTCACTCTCTCGAACTCCCTCGATGATCTCGGTTCTCCTGGAAACTCACATTTCTGATCTCTTGCCCTAGAACCGAGCTCCTCCTCGAGTCTCTCGTTTTTTCCTCTCTTAGTCACTAAAGCAACCAGAGCTTGACCTTTCGGCCTTTTGAGAAGAAACCCCAAGCAATCTCAACCGAAAACACTCTCTCTTCTTCCTCTTTAGCAATCAAACTCTTGGTCATTTCTCTAACCCAAGCTTATTTTCATGCGTTTAAGTTCTGGAAGTTAAGATTTTGGTAAATCTATCTTATTCTATGTTTAAGGTGATGTTGGTTTTTTGAGCTTGGATTTGGGATGGTGTATGGCCCAAATCCCATGTGTTTTAAGGAGATGCTTTTTTTATAAAATGATATATGCTATGCCTCTTTCACATGTTAAGATGAATTTGAAATAAAGTTTTGAGGCTATATATTAAGCAAGTTACATGCAAGCTTTCCTCTCTTTTATATTCCAGTTTCTTGTTGTTTGGAGGAATAAATATTTGTGAAATTTTTCTACATGCTTAAATTGAAATCTGAAGGGTGAAGGAAAGATTTATGGTATTGTGTGGTTCAAATCTTAAACTATTAACAACTTTTCCTTTCATATTCCGCTTTGTCTTTGGAGGAATAAATACTTGTGAAATTTTCCTATGTGCTTAAAATTGAAGTGTGAAGGAAGGGTTTGGGATGTTGTGTGGTTCAAATCCGAAATTATGTGAAAGCTCATTCCTCTTTTATGCTTCAGTTCTTGTTGTTGGGAAGAGTTGACATTTGCTAGTCCTTATATGCCTAAAATAATATATAAATATAAATATAAATGGGTTTAGAAATGTTGGGTGACTCAAACCCGAAGTTATATGTAGGCTTCCTTCTCTTTTCACGCTTCAATTTTCCTATGGATGGAGTAATACTCACTTTTCCTATCTTATGTGAATGGATTGGCTTTCAGTTCATTTCTATGTTAACATGAATCTAGAAAGATGTTTATGGCTAATTTTGTTGCTAAGTTGAAGTAAAGAAAGAGATATTTTGGTTTGACATTGGTTCAAAACTTCTACTTATATTTGAATCTCTTGCTCTTTATAACTCATGTAATATGACTTTGAGATATCATTATAATTTCTATATACGAAGGTGAATGTTTCTCATTGTTAAGGATGAATGAAAGTACATGAAGATTGCAAACTTCTATTTTAATTACAATGCATGCCTATGATTCGACATCTAATTATTATCTCACTCGTTGAATTTGAGAGAGACACTTCACCTAGCATGTTAAAAAAAAAAATCATGTGAATGACAATCATATGTGATTAAAAGTTTAGGTGATGGTTTATTATTTGTGATGCTTCAAATATAATATCATATGTCACGCATAATGTAAAGGCAAGTTAAAAAAATATATCTTTGTGATATAAGCTCACATTGTTCCAATGCTACGGGAGAACGGTGATAAGATCTTTTACATTGTTCCAACGGAAAATATCGTGATAAGTATCCGCATATTATTTCAATGGCGAAAACTTACGATAGCACTGCTCACGCTCTAACGCGAAAAATATCTTATGATAAGTACTTGTCGCATTGTTTTAACGCGCGGTAAAACTGATAAGACGTTCATTGTTCCAACGCGTGAGAAATATCTTGTGATAAATCGTACATTGTCCAACGCTGGCGGAAACTTGATAAATACTCGCTCACGCTATTCCAACGCGAGAAATATCTTTGAAAGTACCCGTCATATTTTTCAACGCGGATAAACTTGTAATAAATATCTTGTTCACATTGTTCCAACGTGATTGGGAAATATGCTGTGATAAGTATCCGTTCACATTGTTCCAATGACGGAGAAACTTGTGATAAGTACCTGTTCACATTGTTCCAACGCGTAAAAATACGCCGTGATAAGTACCGTCACATTATTCTAATATGTGAAATTTGTGATAAGTACCGCTTACGTTGTTCTAACGCGGAGAAATATCCGAAAATCCGCTCACATTGTTCCAACGGCGGAAAACTTGTGATAAGATACGCTCACGCGTTGACGCGCGGGAAATATGTTGTGATAAGTATCATTCCCGTTGTTCCACACGGAAGAAATTGATGTGTTGTTACGTTTAACGCGAGAGGAAATCTCTACTGCTGAATCTGCGCTTGCGATAATGATGCACGCTTCGCGGATAAATGCGGCCAGCGGTTTCACGATGCTTACGACGCTCTTTCGGCGTGGTGAATGCTACTCGCCCATATACGGGGATGACGGGAGAGGCAAAATTTTGGTAAACAAAATGTGTAAAATGCGCCGCTTGAGAAGGAAGGTATGTATATTTATTCGCTTAATTCATTATCTTTATACGACAAATACGCTCACTCACTTTGCTGAATCTTCATAAGATACGACAATTACTTATTTAAAATTCAAATTCATTTCATTTGTGATTATGTTATATGAAGAAATAAACGACACCAAATGCATGGTATGATTTAAACTTTACTTTATTGTCAAGTTTGTCTTTATATAATACATGAATGAGTTATTTGAAAATAAGATATCTTAAGAAAGCAGTAAAGGCCTTCTCTAGATCATGTTCTCATGGACATTAAAGAAAATGACAAAAAGAGAGTTAAAGATCTCCTTATATGAATGTGTATGTCATATGATATTAAGAGAAAATGTCAAAGAAAAAGTTAATCTCCCCTTACATGTAAGTTCATGACAAATGACATTAAAAGATATGATTTATACAAATACTCAAGTTGAAGTATTCAATAGCTTAAATGCAAGCTCCCCAACATTCAAATTTGTTCTTATCATAGCATATCAATTTACCTAGAGGAAAGCAATCATGTCATCATATACGTGATAAGACAAGATGAGCTTATTTAAACATTCAAATGAATGAGATTCTACATATGCTTATGATCAATCTTACATTTAAGTTTAATGTCTTATGATTTATACAAATATTCAAGGAAATTAAATTAAGCATGAATATGAATCATTCTTACATATGGGTTCATAGTTTTTGGGTTTCATGCTAAAATGCCTAGTGAAATAATTAAGTATGCATATTCAAAGTGTTTTCTCATTCTATTCAATTTGAATGTCTTTAAATATGCAAGTTAAATAAAATCTATGCCCATTTTATGAAGCAATATTCTTTTTGTTTAACCATTTGATTACGAATACTCTTGAATCAAATTCATATTCTACAAATTAGATGCTTTGATTTGTTAAAGAATGACACGCGGATCGATCAGGATAAGTAGTTGAAAGAATCGTTTATATCATTTAACAAACAATCACTTAGTAATGTGTATTTACATTCTTATGTAGCACTCTCACTGATCCATAAGATGCGAAATAAATGCATATCTTATAGCATCTATACTGACTCATGACAAGAAAGAGTCAACTCATGCGATACCATGTAGAGATTACATCTGACACAAACACTTGAAATGGTCAAATTCATATTTGGCGAATGCATCTACATTTGATTTATGATTTTAGGTATCAAAGCCTATGTTTGTAATTCAACATTTATGTCATGCAAACATCAATGCTTCAATTTAGACATTTCAATGTTCATACAAATTTTAAATGAACAACTACTGTGTTGAAGTATTGATTCAAATTTTAAATGCCAAATAAAAGCAATCAAATGAAATGAAAGAATATATACATTTCTGCCGGCTGGTAACAAAACTTAAAAATCTAATGACATTATACTATTTTAACTTAATAATCGAGAATTATATAGAATGACAAAGATAAATCTATCAACATCAATTAATGTATCTCTTCAAGCCAAGATGAAGAAGAAAGTCTCAAACCCGATCCTATATTTAATCTGAGTGAGGTTTGGAGAATGAAAAAATCTTGAAATAATCTAGATCCGATCCTGCAAGATAATGAGTTAACAAGATCTATTTTTTGGTCTTGGGAGCAGTCCGTTAACAACAACAACAACAAGCCTTTATCCCAAAGTGGAGTCGAATTATATGAATTCGCCTCCATCAGTATCCTATTATGTGTCAAATTCTCATTTAATTCAAGTATACTAAGGTTATTTTAATACATCTTAACCAAGTCTTCATACTCTTATCTTTAATATAAAGGCAAATCTAATGCATCTACTCATAACCGTCATCTGGACGACGCTTTATGTGGCCAAACCATCTAGGCGATTCTCTAATCTTATCTGCCACCGGAGCTACTCCAACTTCTTCCCGAACATACTCATTTCACATTTTATCTCAAAGAGTAAAACCACTCATCCTCCTGAGCATCCTCATCTCTCAGAATGCTTAACTCTTATGCTTCTTTTATCACAACACGCACCATAAGTCATCAGAGTCTTACCACTATCTTATAAAATTTTTCCTTAAGTTTAAGTGAAACTTTTCTATCACACAACAGGCTAAATGTATTCCTCCACTTCAACCATCCAACTTAAATTCTACTAATAACATCTCCATCCATTTCGCCATCATTTTGAATAATAGAGCCTAAATATCTGAATCACTCACTCTTATTAATGACTTGTTCACCTAATGTCACAACACTACCACTAGAACTTCTACAACTAAAATTATACTCCATATATTCAGACTTGCAAATTGACATATCAAAAACCTAAAAATGTTCAGACATATCAAAAATCAAACTTGCAAATTAATATCTACATTTCAACCTAGACATTCATATGTCCATACAATATTTAAAAAAAAAAAACAGATACTTGTATGTGCGTTAAAATGTTCAAACATTTAAGAATATATGCAAGTTAGATATAAAGCAAATGAACATATATTATGCTTCCTTGCTTTTGTGAGCCCAGTTAAGAAAACCTAAAAATTCATATCAAAACTTATGCTTGCATTTTGACGCATGCATCATGCCAAACTCAACTACTTCAACTCAGACATTCACATGTCCATATAATATTTAAAAAAAAATAGATGTCTGTATGTATGTTGAAGTATTTATTAGATCAAATAGCTAGAAAGATATATAATCCAAATGCAAGATAAAAAGTACAGATGTTACACATCCTTGCTCTTAGGGTTAACAAAACCAAAAATCCGATTATGATATTATAAAATTTAATAATATCCGGTAGTTTATACATATATAATTATAAAATATGAATATACTAAAATAGGTCAAGTTTAAGACTCAAGAAAAGTCACAAACCCGATCCTCATGCTGCTAGAGTTGAGGTTTGAAGGACTACACTTCTATAATGAATTTAGACCGATCTTACGTAAAAAACGTAGTAGCAGGTACGCCTATTAACCGATATTAATCCTATAATTGAGAAAGACAATTATTATTAAAATTCCAATGATAAATGATCATATATTTAAATCTGAATCAATCATAAAATAACCAAAATTCAAATAAAAAAATATAAATGAAATGAAATTAATTATTTAAATTAAAATTTAAAAATTAATTAATCTCCTCCAACGCTTTTTTTTTACAAATTAAGAAAATGCTTCATAAAGAAGGAAATGTCAAATCAAATACATAACTATTTTCACACTCAATCTCGTAAGGATGTAATGTTCTCTCGTCACATGATATCACAAAATGACACCACATAAATAATATTTACACCGAGTCCTCTCGGGGATTCGGAGACAAGACCAACTAAATTACACCACGGCCGCAGCTCATATGTTCTAATAGCTTCTTTGAGAAATGTAAATGTATTTGGTTGAAGAAAAATACTATATGACTTATATTTGTCCCTTAGATAAACTCCAGGTATAAGGACACCTGACGTGAACTACGTGTGTTCTTGATAAGAATCCTTCGGTCGGCTCGACTACCTCCTCACTAATGGAGGATACGGACGACAACCATGGATCGATCGGGCATCATCGTTCCTTCCACCAAAAGTTTTAAATAAAAATAATAAATTTCATAATTTTCAAACTCCACTCACTGCTATTATATATACTCATTATTTAACGATTTATCGACTAGCCTTAATCGAAAGTGCTCTCTCAATATTGGGAGAGGTAATTAACTATAGGAGCTTGCGCCTATAAAAAATCTAGAACTAAATCTAAAAAGTTCTCACAAATGAGAAAAATCTCCAAATGTCTTATCTACTATTCATCGCTTTTGAAATTTTCACCGAATCTAAAATAATTTTTTCATTCCAAAAGAGGTGGCAATTTTGGATCCCACAAATTTGGAGACTGGGGACGTTTCTCTTTCCATCTTTGCCAAATTTAAGTTATAATTGGAATATAAAAAAAAATGAAATAACAAATGAAAATGAAATAGAAAATGATAAGTTAAAAGCGAAAATTTAAATGCTTTCTAAATAAAGTCTTAAGCCATTTGAGATTTTATTTAGTGTTGGTATGCTGTCTTATTGACTATATTTTTTTTGGAAGAAAGGTGATAGTTTATTTTCAATTCTAATCTTTACCTTTGAAACCTCCAATAGCCCTCGAGCACACATCGCCACACTCTGAGATGGCAAACATCGCAACGCCATCATCGTGTTGAAAGTACGCTACCATCCGGTTGGTAGCATTGATTTCGCGCTCAATCAAGAGAGCAAGTTCGGGCCTTAACCTGTCTTCAGATTGCTCTCGCACGTGTAATCTTTAAAGAGGCCAAGTCGTGACTATCACTGGGCACCTCAAAAGAAATTCTGTCTTTGAGAGGCTCAGTCGCTCAGAGACTTCAATCATGAAGAGGATTATTCTGGAGGACGCTTTTTAGTCTCAAACAACACAATCCCCGCAATCAACCTTGCCCGGGACATGATCAAGTTTCTTCATTTGAAGCAAGTGAGTTCTACCTACAACCGGTTTGACAACCTTGGGTAAAACATAATAGCCTCAAATCAAGCCCTTACGGACATAAGCGCTCTAGCTCCCAGGAAAATTTGAAACCATATCTACAAGAGTGCATCGGGTTCTCCAAGTCAAGGGAGAAGAAGGAGGGATCGTGTCTATCAAGGATGTTAGATGCTCCTCCATGGAGACCTCATCCCATAATTTGCAGACGCCAACTGCCAGTTCATGTCAGAGTGTGACACTTGGATCACGGTCCGTGAATTACCGAAAGGTCCGGTGGAAAGGTAAGCAAATATGGAGACCTCCAAAAAAGAAATTGATTAAAAAATACACGTGACATTTGATGTGCATTCGGAGATTTGCCCAACTCAAAGTTATCGATAGAGCCTAAAAGAAGGCCCCTGATGAAAGTATCGACGACATCTTGGAGAATCCTCCATCCATCAATCAACTTCATCCCATCGAAGGTTATTTCATTGAAGCCTCTCGAAGAAATCTCGATTCCACTTGGAATCAAGTCCATCGGAGACGATCAAAATTTGTGTCGAGGGGAAAGAAGAGAGGAAGATGCAATGTTGAAATAAGATATATAGAATACGAGCTCGGCCAATACTAACACGTGTGAAAGACTTCCTCTCAACTTGAAGAACAACAAAATGTTCAAGTAGATGAAACATCCTCTGACTCTTCAGGAGAGGAACAAGAAGAAGGAGAAAGGGAAGAAAATCCCACATTCGCAGATACAACCACTTTGGTAGAGACACAGAGACAAATCCAACGTCCAAATAAAAGCTAAAGAGAAAGAAATAGAAAAATAAATGATAGGCAGATGAAATGACGATGCTTGATGAAAAGAAATATACAGCAACACTGCCCCTCCAGATAATCATCGCCTCTAAATACCCACGAATTCAATCGATCTCACATGCTTCGAGAGAAATAGAGCGTTGAAATAAGTAAACGAATCGACAACCGCTTCTCGAATATACAAAGTACATCTAAAGCCGTGATAGCCTCTCAACTCGATATTATCTTGAAGAAAATTAAACATAGCGAGCGACTAAAAAATTGGTGAGCGTTGCCCATATCCATGAGTATGATCAAATTCCATATCCAAATGGATATTCAAGTTTAATCTATTATAATCCCAAGTAGATTAACCTAGTTTAAAACATCTTGGTACAGTGGTAATGACGCGTTATATTCGCGTTGCTACCTGACTTTGCTTCGAATGATGATATTTTGCCAAATGACTTAGACAAGATTTTGAACTTGAGACCATGTTCATTAAAAGGGCCAAGAAGACAACTATCGATCTCGCCTTGAAATAAGAAAGACCGGTTAGTAACCCGATATGCCGCTAAATATGAGTATAAAGTGAACAACAATTAGAAGAAGAGCATGCAATCCAACTGTTGATGGACAACATCAATGATAAGATGACGTCTTATCTTTGCATGCTTCAATTACCACATTTCAAGAGCTGCTTGATAGGGTGGCTAAATTTGAGAAATTTAATTTATCACGTTTTGATAGCCACCAAGATAAATCCAAAAGAGCAAAAGCTCTAGATCCAAAGAATGGTGAAACATATTTCACCTCATTTAAGAAAGATACAGGTAAACGATTAGTCTATAATGTAGACAAAGAAAGACTACTGCTTAGAAGAAAGAAAAGCTATTCAACTCGCACAACCCAAGCTCATACTGGAGGTAATGGTGTCGAGGTTTCAAGAAAAGGCGACCAAAACAAACAAAAGAGAATGACTCATGACCACAACCTTAAAAGAAAAGGCAACAAAGAGTATTCTTTAAGAGGAAAGTGGCTAAACTATTCAAGCACACTCAAAGCGTCTTATACGAGTGTAAAATACTAAGATCTTTGTCGATAATCCTAACTATTTATACCATCTGGCTACCATCCCATTGAAGATTGCTACATATTCAAATATAGTGAAAATATAAAATGGAGAATTCCAGGACGGTGTATTGGTGTGTCCAAGAAAAAAAATCAAGCGTAATCACCTCATCTTCAATATCTTCAAGCAAAGATAAAGATAAAGAGAAACTGGTCGATGATGAAGGTGGCAGGTCGTAGTCTCTAAAAGATCAGAAAATGTTAAAACAATTGAAGTGGAAAATTATTGATCATTTTCATTGCCGGTTGACAAAACCCAAGTTATGGAAAGTTCATCTCATGAAAGATTTAGCCAAATACCGCATGGGAAGGCCAAAAGTCCATGCAAAGAATAAATTAAAGAAAAAAGAAAGAAGACAAAATGTTACCAATACCATGGATAGATATTAACACAAAGAATCATCGATAATATGGATGATTACATACAACCAGCAAGACGACTTATCACACTTGCTGAATTCATTACTAATCTTCAGATCAATGAAAAAGCAGAGGAAGAAGCTGAAGAACTTCCCACTGAATCTTGCTTGATGATACATGAAGTTGATAACAGCTTAGAAAAACTCTGTTTCCCAAATGAAGAGGAATCGAGCTCACCATGTCAAAGACATGAAGAATAAAATGGTGATCAATCTTCTAAAATCATTACAATCTTGAACAAGAATCAGTCATCAAGATTCGATATAAGAAGCTCAAGTAAATGAGAGGTCGAAAGTGCTACCATCTTAACAGAGAAAAGAGCTAATAACTAAAGATAAAAGAAAGAAAATTGAAATCAATGAAAAAGTCATCCCTAAGGATTTAAACAATAAGCCTTCACTAAATAAAGGGATTGACTACAATATTTTATCCCACCTAAGGAAAATTTTGGCATAGCTTAGCGTATACAAAGCACTTCTGATGTCAGAAGATCTCCGTAACACCTTAATTGAAGCTCTCAAAGAGTCGGAGAAATTCGAAGCATATTTTGCTGAGCGCTATCTAACGACGACATTGCATATTCAAGATCCTCTGACCATCACATTTTCAGAAGATGATCTTATGCTTGGAACTGCAGAGCACAATTGCCCTCTGTAAGTTACAGTTGAAAGTGATGAAGTTATGATACCACAAATCTTAATTGATTCCGGTTCCTCCATAAATCTTATGAACTTGAGAACCCTCAGGTGACTATTTCTAGATGTACAACATCCGGAGATAAAGTCTGTTTAAATGAAGGGAAAAAAACTATTGGGTCATTCGTCCTCCCTCTTAAATTTGGAGACCAATACAAGTCTGTGATCAATTTTTCATTTAGAGCTCTTCTAGTGCATCGAAGTATGACATTGTCTCATTCTACATTGCATCAATGTATGAAATATTCAAATGATGGGAAGAATGCAAAATTGTGGGTGTTATGCAAACTGCGCATGAAATGAATATATATCAGGATGTCAGTTACTTTCTTCCGAAAGAATCAAAGTTAACAAAACAAGTAGCAAATACTACATCTACTTCAAAATTCATAAAAGAACAAGTTAAAAAGAAGGAAGAAATTAAAACGAATAAAGGAAAAGATTGTTTCAAATATCCCTAAGGATATAAAGAACAAGTCTAAACTCAATAACGCTGCCCCTCATCTAGGCAGTGATACTGAAGAAGAAGAGGAATATGTTCCTTCCAAATCCAAAGGTCCATGTGGATCTTCAAGTAAAGCACTGATTGAAGAAGATTATTTTGACTCTCGATTAGTATGAACCGCTTTTGAAGGCAAGGTGCATCTATTTTAAAACAATCATAGATCCATCGGTAGCAGAGACTACACTCGTAGTCACTCCTATTCCTCCTCAAAATTTCAAAAAAATCATCCCTCAAGAAACTCACAAAGTGGAGGAATTGATGACCTTCTATGCATCTCTTCTCCCTGGAAAACATGGGTCAGGATGCCTGTTTTATAAATCTGAGAGATGTCAAGAAGAAGATTCTGATTAGGTAATGCAGTTATCTGAAGAGGAAGAAGCTATGCTCACAAGGATACCAAAATATTATTCACCAAAGATGCAAAACCTAATGTGCAAGCATGAGGTCCATATTGGAGCAAGTAAGCAAAGGACGAAGCTCTTTGAGATGATGTGGTATCAAAAGGTTCTCAAACCATTAGTAAAAGAAACAAGCACACTATCAAAGACCTTAGTTTCATAAGACAATGGTCTACAGGAATACACCTGTTACACTATAACAGGAATAGAGGTTGAAAATGATGATGAAAATGATAATGACATTTTGGAAGTTAGTCTTGCAAATAATAAAGAAGTAAAGCCAAGACCTAATAGCTTGAAGATGGTGGACAGGCAGCTACTATGGATGACCTTAACGAGATTAATCTGGGAATTGAGGAGGATCCTCGCCCAACGTTCATCCGTGTCCTACTTCCTGAAGATAAAGTGGAAGAGTTAAAATTTTGCTCAGAATTTAGGAACCGCTTTGACATATGCTGAAATACTCGTATTCCGATGTGTTCTCACAACTTAGCAATTAAGATGCAGACAAGCAAGCTTCAGGTGAATGAGATTGAGGTTGAAGAACATGTAGTTGCGTAAAACCAAGAAGCTCATTAAAGTTGGTTTCATTCGAGAAAAAAAAAATGCTAACTGAATAGCTAATATCGTCCCAGTAAAGAAAAAGAATGGTCAGATTCGTATCTGTATCAACTTCGGAGACTTAAACAAAGCATGTTCAAAGGATGATTTTCCTCTCCTATATCGAATCAGTGGATAACACTTAAACCACATACATATTTTATGGATGGATCGTCGTTACAATCAATCAAAATGGCTCAAGACGAGAAACATACCTCATTCGGAGACCAATTGATATATATGCTATGCCATGTCCTTCTTCAAAAATCAAGCTACATACCAAAGTATGACATCATTCGATTGATTCATCAAAAAGTAGAGTCTACATTGATGACCTCGAGAGTATAGTCGCAAAAAGATTATCTCGGTGATTTAAGAATCGTCTTGAAAGAATTAGAAAATATAATCTCATGATGAATTCTCTGCGCCTTTGAGTCTCCTGGGAAGTTCCTTGGATATGTTGTGCATTGCAGGGGATTGAAATCGATCCAAATAAAATAAAAGTTGAAATGCCTCCTCAGGACCTTCGTCAACTGCTTTCATGCAGGACATCTTGTATTTATTAGATGATTTATATCGAATCTGTCAAGTAGATGTCAACCTTTTGTAAAACTAATGAAGAAGGATACTCCTTTTAAATGGGATGAAGAATGTCAAGAGGTCTTCGACAGTATCAAGAGATATCTGTTGAATCCACCTATTCTTGCAGCCCCGATCCCAGGAAAGCTTCTCATCTTGTACACAACAACACTGGAGGAATCTCTAGGCGCTTTGTTGGCGCAACATAATGAAGAAGGAAATGAGAACGCTATGTACTACATTAGTCGAAGACTAATAGAAGCTGAGCGTTATCTAATCGAAGCATTGTTTGACATTAATTTTGCTCAAAAGTTACATCATTACATGCTATCTCATAAAATTACTCATCTCAAAGATCGATCCAAGTCATGACAAGATCAACGCCTACAAATTGCTAAGACGATTGCCTTCGCTACAATTTGATATTACATATGTTCCCCAGAAAGCGGTGAAGGGACAAATTCTAGCAAATTTCTTTGCTGCTCATTACATCCCAGCAGATTCATCTCTTAATGATGATCTTCCTGATGAGCAGATCATGCACATATATGAAAAAGAAAAGCAACAAATGTGAGAATTATATTTTGATGGAGCTTCATCCATCAAATACACTCAACCCTCAAATCCCAAAGGCTCGAGTCGGCATCGGTCTCATTTTGATCACGCCATAAGGTGGCATAATATACATTTTTATAGATTAACTCAACCACAAACCAACAATGAAGTTGAGAAGGTGGGTCTAGAGCTATTTTACGAGTCTGGGAATTGCAAATACGATTCTCAACTCGTTAATTGGGCTTTTACAAAATCAACAAATTTGAATTGACCTACTATCATAAGCAAGTTCTCGAGCTTATGAAGCAAATTCTAAATATCATTATGACTCGAGTCTCCCGAGCTAAGAATAGCAAAGCATACTGTTTAGCTAAGTTAGCTAAAGAAATGGCGAGTATGGACGATGACAACTACATACTAATAATGTTATTATAACGGACCATCCGGTTCGAGTGAACCTCATCCGCCCGGATGTTCAAAAGCGCCAGAGAACTGGGAGACCGCAAAGCCCGGTTCAAGCGAACCGGAACCCGATCAATCTATCGTCCACGATCAACGGTTGTAACACTCGCCACATCGCCGATTCAAGAGAATAAAGAGATCAAGGTTGCTATCGGCCGCTCGCTATAACTCTTCCTCGAACATACCGATTTTTCATCTATGCGCTTATGATAATTTATGATTTTGGAATGAGGAAGTATTTTGAGAGGATTCAATCTACGTGCGTCGCATATCGATCTAAGTTAGGGTATTTTGAGATTGACACGACATTTGATAGTGTTGGCTATGAGCTCGAGCTTTTTTACATTTGATGGAATCTGCTAGGTATTTTGGCTTTCACCCTAGTAGTTTATAGTTTTGTTTTTGTAAATTGAAGAATTTTGAGAACTAATGAAATGAATAAATGGTTCTTATTTACTTGGTCCATTTTGTTACAAGGATTTCAGTATTCCATTGGCTTCATAAGACCTGTTATGTTCATATGCGGTCTCAAATGAAGTAATATATTGTGTTCAATGTTAATAGGGAGCGATGTTTTTTTAATAATGATACATGCTTAATGTGGCTTGATAATTAAAAGGAAAAAAAATTCAGTTCATTGTCAAGCGATTTTTGTGGCCTTTCAAATTTGTTGATAGGCTCCCCTCCTCCCCGATCATGTAATTTTGAAAACCTTATTCTCTCTCACGGAAACATAAAATATATGTTTTTTTTTAAAATTGAAGAGTGGACAATAAATTCAATGCAAGCTCAGGCAAAATTCAAGGTGCTATTTAACAATTTTTTAATTTAATATTGTATTTTTTCTCGGTATCTCTCACAGATCCCTTCATAAATATTATTATGTATGTATTATTCTCTCATATAAGTTCTTAAGTGAATTGATTTTATTATATGTCTATTTTTTAAGTTTATATAAATGGATTTATGATAAGTTCATAGAAGTTTAACTAATTCATCTTCTTAGAGATATTTTGTCAATTTATTTATTCACATTCTCTTTCATTTATTCAACATTTTTTTTATATTTAGGATGAGCCTACGAAAGTCAAAATTCTATTTCTTCCCATAATGTTGGTGAGAAAATAGATCGCTTGGACTCATTTTAGTGAATCTAGATGTCACAGAAAAATAGTATAAGTGTTTGTATTATGGATTAATATATAGGGATAACATAAATGAATGAAATAATATTTAGAGAGTTGGGAACATCGCTTTACGAAAAGTTCAAGATGATATTCGCTTTTAAATGCAAGAAAATTTAAAAGCAATATCTTAGAAAAAATAAGATACACAAGAGGATAGAGAGAGTGTACATCATTATAATCAGCATATTATTGAAGAAGAGAGAGACTCTTATCTATCAAAATCACAATCATCAATTACACATGATAAATAATTACATAAAGGAAAAAAAGAAAAGTAGATGAAATTGATGCTTACTTTGCTCCAAGAATAAAACCTAGGTCACAACCATCTTTAAAAGTGTTTTAAAAGGAAAGAGCAGAGACGATATGACCATTCAGATGATTTTCGATTGTATTTCATTCAACGCTTTAAATTCATCATTGTAAAGTTATAAATACTATATCGGACGTTATGAACTTCCATCATATCACGTGAGAATTAATCTATTGAGAGATCAAGAAAGAATGTAAACTTAGTTGAATCATATAGTAGTTGAAAATGGTGCACTTTAGCTACTGGCGATGGATGGTAAATAAAATATTAATTAATTTTTTAGTTTATGTAAGAGTATCTTTTTAAAATCGACGCTGACATTAAGAAAGATCTACAACTCTTTGTTCTTTATTCACAAGTAGTTGAGTGGATAGTCCAAAAATATCTGAACGGACAGATAATGAAAGAAATTATAAGAAGAGTTATTGTATGAAAAGTACGGGAATATTTGTTGGTCTCTTTGTGCACCACATTGCTTGAATTTGATTATAAAAGATATTGGTAATTTGCCTCATGTAGTACGCCCAGGATATATTGTGGATCTTGCTAAGAAGGCATCGAAGATAATGATATTAATTTACAATCATATTTTTCTATTATCTTGGTTGAGGAAAAGACAAGGGTGGACTGAAATAGTACGCCCAGGAGCTACTCGTTTTGCAATAACTTTTATTACTTTGAAAAATATATATGATCATAAATATGATTTGTAAGCTCTTGCTACAAATAAGCATTATGTGGATTTAAAGTTAAGAAAAGCGTTAAAAGAAGATCTTATCATGGATAACAAATTTTGAAATGATTGTTTAATCATGTCAAAAAATAACACCATTAATAAGATTATAGTTGTTGATTTAAAAAATCATCTATTATGTTTATGACATGTATGAAAGGCATAAAGAATGTTTAATGTGTTAAAGAGATCAGATGTCATATACTTATTTAAGAAAAGATGTGATGAATAACTCGTCAGGTATCCGCCATTTGTTTATTTCTTAAATCCACATTTTCGATGATCAAGAGAATCAAAAATCATAAGTTATGCAAGGATTAATTGAATTTATTAAATAAAGATATATGTCCCAAGCCTAAATTGTAATGACAAATTAATATATCAGGATAATTTAAAAAATTTTGGGAAGCCGATTGCACTGACTATGACCAAAGAAATGCAACCTAGTTAGTGAGTTTTTCATAATTTCATTTATTTTTTATTGTATCTCATAATCTTTTGTTGACATATTTTATATTTTTGAAGTTAATTAAAATTTTATATGTAGATGAATGGTGGAAGATGGTTATCTTTAATTTATAAAAAATTATTAATTTTAAGCCAAACTTCTTCTTCCCGTGAAAGAAATTGGTGTTCAACAAAATACAAAAGAAGAAATAATTTGGAACAGGTTAAATGATCTTGTCTATGTTCGTTATAATCTTAATTTGAGGAACATGTATGCTTTTTTTTTAATCTGTTATTATTATGCTATTGTTCTTAATTTCTTAACATTGATTCTTATCTAAAATTTTATGTTTATTTGATAGGTTCATCTTAAAAAAAGAAATTATGTTCTATTGGATTATTCAAGATAGATAGATTTTGGATAGAATACACTCTTGAATTAAATTATGATGATTTAGATAATGAAATATATAAAGATGATATTTTCATTGTTGGAGTAAATATATCATCCAATATAACAACTATTAGTTTAATTAAATTATACTTATGTTGATTATAAAGATGAAGAAGTAATTTATTTTGTATGTGATTTGTAGATACTAACGAGTGCCAAAGAACCTGCAAATGATTTAAAATACATGAAACACTGAAACATGATATTTTAAAGCTTTTGGAGTTGATTGGGAGAAATTTTCGTGAGACAATGCATGATCCTCAAGAAACAACATTTAGAGATGAATTTTAATATATTTGATTAGAATCTATTTCTTTTGAACTTATTTTAGAGATAAATTTTAATATGTATTTGATGTTTTAGTTTTTAACAAAAGTTTTTGGCTGAAGAATACAAATTATTGATACGTCATATATCATTTTTATTGAATTATTAATATCTCAAATTTGTTATGATTTGTTATTTATTAGTTTTAATTATTAAGTGTTTTATATCATAATTTATAATGTCTTTCCGTAGCTAGTTTCGTTTATATTTTACTTGTATATTTTATATAGTTGATGCCAAATTACTAATTTTATTTTAATTTCAATTCCTTTTTAGATAAGCAATTTCGAGGCCTATAATGTGTTATTTCAAAGAATTATCATGACTATAAAAGGTTAGTATTTATATATTAATATATTTAACTTTAAAATTGCAAGAGATTTTTTTGCATATGATTTGTATTTTATAATTTATTTTCTCTCATGTTGCACATATTGTATGATTATTTGATCATTTAAATCTCATTTAGATAATTTTAATATTTATTATATCATCCAGTTTGACTCCGGTTCGACCCCGGTTCGACCTTTAAATCTTGAACCTCTCTATTTTTCGGTTCTATGTCCGATCCGATTTTCACAATCTTAATCTGCCAGACTGTCCTAGAGCCAATAAGTTTAAAGTCCCCACTGGAAGAGGGTCATCAAATGCAAATCGCAGGATGCATCATGTTACACTCTCTTACAAATTGCTTTTCAAAGCCAACAAGGTAAGCTTCAGGCCATTCAAGAAAGGCTCCAATCTGAGGAAATGCCAAAATCACAAAATAAAATCCTTATAGTAGAAGAGAAGGAAGATTGAAAACAACCCTTCGTCGACTACTTCAATGAAGACAAATTGCTAAGCAATAAGTCGATAGCTGCACAACTTGAGAAAAGGCTTCGACTATATGCTTATGTTGACAATATCCTTTATCGTAGATCCTTGCGATATATAATGGGAATAAGAGGTCAACAAAGTAATCTGAAATCCATCAATAACTTTGTGTCACATCAATCAAGTCCTAAAATGGCTTTCAAAATTAAAAGAATGGGTCTATCCATGATAAAAGATCGATCGATCTGGAGACGCTATGAGTGTCAGTTCACGATAACATAATTCATCAACCTCCAAATTGCTGCACTCAACGAGCAAGATCTTGTCGTTTGAGTCTTTGGGATGAAAATTGACCACCGATCCACCATCATTACCGATCACCGCTTTTCTTGCTCGACATTTTTTTCGGGCCGAGGCCTCTCCATTCAAAGAAGTCACAGATGAACAGGTGACCAACTTCTTCACCCACAATATTGTTTATAGATTTGGTGTACCACGCCGAATTATTTCAGTCAATAGGTCAGCCTTCAAAAGCATTAAAGTCTATAAGTTTGCTGATCGACATAAGATTGATCAATTTATATTAATATAATCCGAGCAAATGGTTTAACAAAAACACTAATCAAATTTCTTTGAAGAATTCTCACAAGAAATAAAAGGGAGTGTCATACCAAGCATGTGAAAGCGTTATGGGCTTATTGTACCACTTATAAGACTCCTACAAAGTCTACCCCTATGCATTAGTGTTTGAGTGCTTTCCACTGTTTAACTACCTTCGCTCCAGAATTCAACAAAATCTTACCTAAGATGAGAATGCTCTTCTACGGATGGAATAGCTTGATGCGCCACAGGTTAGGTTTCAGAAAAAAATTTAGAAGCATCGAGGCGATGTCTAAAGCATTCGATCATACAGTACGTCCTCGAGCTTTTCAAGAAGGGGAATTGGTCTTGGTGCTGAGAAGACCAATCACCCCTCATCGCAAAATTGGCTGTAAATTTGAACCTAATAGGGAAGAACCCTTCGTCATTGAAAATGTATATCAAGGGAGAGCCTACTAGCTTGTTGACTTCAAAGGTGAAAGACCGATACCTCCAATCAATGGTCGGTATTTAAAGAAGTATTATACATAAAAGTGTAATCAAACAAATTCTGTACTCGAAGTCTTCATCATCAAATACGTGTAAATTTTCATTGAAAATTCTCTTGTAACACAAGAATGTATTTCTAAAATAAAATAAAAATCCCATTATTAGACAGGAGATATTTTTTTAAGTTTTATAGTAAAATGTCAGGCATTCCTTATAAGACAGGGGACTTTCCATTTTCTTTGGGTTGATATCGTGCCTAGTGCCGAGATCCCCATATGCATACTCAAAATTATATATTTAAATTCTCAAATTTAAAGGTCTTACTGACCAAAGAAGAAAATTTTCAAGTATGTAAACTTCAACAAACTAAGTTGGAAATACAATTTTCATCTCACATCAAATCTAAAGGCTCGAAGTTAAGGTCGACTCAATACTCAAATATGGTCGAGCCGATAGTCGCTTACTCAACACGCACAAAAGGTCGTAGTAAGATTCCCATCTATCTGGCAGAATAAAATCCTCCATCAATTCTTTGAAGTCCAAGACTTGTGGTGTATAAGGTCTGACTCAACATACTAAAATACTAGGTAGACATCTATTTACTTAACACGCCACAAAGGGTAGTAGGATCCTTCTACTTTGTTACTCAAAGACAAGAGCGTCAAATCTTTAAATCTCTCCAACTTGGTGAGTTCAAGTGGTCAGCGGGAGATCATTCCTATTGGTGAAGGTCATTGTTCAAAATTCTATTAAAAAAAAATTCTTACTCAAGAAGGCACTAAGCCGAGTTTGGTATCAATGTCAAATTCGAAATTTCAACTCTTTCAACAAGTTTGTTAAAGCAGAAAGTAAAGACCGAAGGAAATTCTTTTTCAGCAAGTCCAATCAAGCAGAAAGCAAAGGATCGAAGAAGCCATCCCAATATTCGTATAAAGCTAAAAGTTGAACTAAGGGAGATTTGTCATCAACATGTCCGTTATGCGCAAAACACAGGACTGATAACTCTTCGCCATTGACCCAACACGAGCTCTGAGAGCTAGGTCGTCGGCATGTATCCTTCTACAAGCCCACAAAAGCGTAAAAGCGTAAGGTAATTTCAGACGCTGACAAGTCTTCAAGATAATTCTTTCTTCCATCAAATCAAGGCATGAAGTCGGATAAGGAAACACAAGATAATGAATCTCAAGATAAAATATTCAACAAGTCCTCAAAGTAAAAGCATAGACCAAGACATTCCCATCTCATCAAGTCCATCAAGTCTAAGGCATGAAGTCGGACCGGAGGAAAATATAAATTCTCGAGATTCGCCTTCAACAAGTCACAGTACAAAGACAGACCAAGACATTATCACCTCGCTAATAAATCAACTCCATCAAGTCCGCCAAGGCACAAAGCCAGGACATGAGGAAAATACAAATTCCAAATTTTCAGATGAAATCTTTAACAAGTCCATCAAAGCATAAAACATAGGATCAAAGATATTCTCATCTCATCAACTCCAGCTCAAGGTACAAGCTGCATGAGAAAATATAAATTCCAAATTTCGAGATTGAATATTCAACAAGTCCGTCAAAGCACAAAAGCACATGACCG
Organism: Cymbidium sinense; assembly: GCA_021442155.1. Lineage (NCBI taxonomy): Eukaryota > Viridiplantae > Streptophyta > Magnoliopsida > Asparagales > Orchidaceae > Cymbidium > Cymbidium sinense. The sequence continues at coordinate 22,570,252 of CM038226.1, forward strand.
AAGATGTTCTTATCTCAGCAATAAATCATTAACTCCATTAAGTCCGCTAAGGCACAAAGCCAAGACAGGAGGAGAAATATAAATTTCAAACTCTTAGAAAGAAGACTTTAACAAGTCACAAAGTACAAAGCCAATGAAAGACATTCCAAATTCTCTTGACAATTGATAATGACAAGTCAAAGAATCTCCTTCATCTAGTCTATCAAGCACAAAGCATTGGACAAAAAAAAATAAAAAATAAAAAAAAAACAAAAAAAAATTAAAAAAAAATAGAAAAAATAAAAATAATAAAAATAATAATAAAAAAAATAAAAAAAATAAAAATTAAATAAAAAAAAGCACAAAGCATTGGACTAATAACAACTTCTATCAGTTCAACGAGCTATTGTAGTTGAACCGATGAAATTCAAGTGTTTGCCCAACTTGATAGTTATACTCATTTCTATCAAAGGGCAACAATCATGTGTTATTAATAGTTGTTGAAATTACAACTTAAGCGTGACATCCAAGCATATCTCTTGGAGATCCGCAAGGTCAACTTATTCGCAACAAACACGTTCCACTCCATGCGCGAAACATGTTTGTTGGGGGGCATTTGTTGACCTCCATATATGGTTCACAAGTCAAATGAGCCATGGAGGTTAAAATAAATGATTAATGAGATAAACTATCATATAAATTGGGTTTAAAACCTCCTAATCATGATTGAATTCAATCAAATTCACTTCGATTTGAAAATTCGGCTTCGTAATGCGTCGAAAATATTAAAATTAATTAAATAAAAAAATATCAAATCAATTAATAACTGATCAATTAATTAAAATCATATTTTAATGAAATTACGCGCATATCGATTCCGAACGATGACATCCTAACGACTCCAAATCACGCTATCACGTCGAAACGCCAAAATCTATCAAACGACGCTTTCCACCTCAATTCAACAAAGTCTACAACGCCGAAGCGATTTGAATGCGACGTGCGCAATTCTGCTCAATTTGACTTTGACCGCCGCCGACGCGTTTAAACGACTTACGATCGCTGAATCGATCGGCCGGCGTCGCGACAAAACACCTTACATTGACATACATATTGTTATAATTTATTAATTAAGAGGATTTAGCAAATTATTTATATTTAATCTCAATATTTGCCGTTAAAGCACTAACAACGAAATTAGTTAATGATCTCTTAATCCTTGTTTAATTAGTCGCCCAATCCGCCACGCAGGATCGCCAATCAAAATAGCCCAGTGTATCCAATCGAATACGCCTTTTTTTTCTATTGCCGCTTAAATAATCACCTCGAAATGAGGGTTTCAATCCCTCACTCTCTCACGCAACTCTCTCAAGAACTCCCCGACGATCTCTGGATTCTCCTTCAAAAAACCCGTTGTTCAGATCTTCTAAAATCGAGCTCCTCCTCGAGTCCCTCTCGCTTTTCTCTTCCGTCCTGAAGCAACCGAGCTTGACCTTCGCCTTCGTCCGGTGAGCAAGAAACCCTAGTAATCTCAACCGAAAGCACTCTCTCTTCTTCCTCTTTAGCAATCAAATTCTCCAGGTCGTTTCTCTCTAACCATAAGCTTATTTTCATGCATTTGAGTTCTTTCGGAAGTTAGGGTTTTGGTAAATCTATCTTATTCTATGTTTAAGGTGATGCTAGGGTTTTGAGCTTGGGATTTGGGATGGTGTGTGGCCCAAATCCCATGTTCTGTGCTGTTCTCTATGGATTTAATTTTTTTTATCTTGCTTAAATTGATTTTATGGGCAAAATGATATATGTTATGCCTCTTTTATATGTTAAGATGAAATCTGAAATAAAGTTTTGAGAGGCTATATAGCTTAAGCCCTAAGTTATATGTAAGTTTTTCTCTCTTTTATATTCCAGTTTCTTGCTGTTTGGAGGAATAAATATTTGTGAAATTTTCCCACATGCTTAAATTAAAATTTGAAGTGTGAAGGAAATGTTTGGGGTGTTGTGTGGTTCAAATCCGAAACTATTAGCAAGTTTTCCTCTCTTTTATATTCCGCCTATTTGGAGGAATAAATACTTGTGAAATTTTTCTACGCTTAAATTAAAAGGAAGAGCTTTGGGTGTTGTGTGATTCAAATTCTAAATTATGTGAAAGTTCATTCCTCTTTATGCTTCAGCTTCTTGTTGGAAGAGTCGACACTTGCTACCTCATATGCCTAAAACAAAATATATATATATAAATGGGTTTAGAAATGTTGGTGACTCAAACCGGTTATATGTAGCTTCCTTCTCTTTCATGCTTCAATTTTTCTATGGATGGAGTAATACTCACTTTGCCTATCTTATGTGAATGGGTTGGCTTTCGCTCATCTCTATGTTAACATGAATCT